>JARFJB010001965.1:10285000-10950000 GCA_036346205.1 Vesta saturnalis
GGCAGAAACAATTAATATTTTTAAGAACGTGTTAATATCTCAAAAACGCTTAAGTTTGGGTATAGGGAAGTGAACATAAACTTCTCTTATTTTTGGCCGTAGAATTAAGAAATAGAATAAAAATAAGGTAGTTTCATTTAATAAAATTAAAATATTTGACATTTTTGAAGTTGAAATTTTCATCATTTTTTTAAGAACCCTGTATGCAGAAAAGCAGTTTTCGACAAGCCATCAATTACGTTGATCTTCTTACTAATTAACCCGATAAGATATATTTTATTTGGTATTGGGGATGTTCATACAGAATTTTCCATACGGAGGTCTGCACCTGTCAATTTTCCATTAAAAAAATTAATATCTCGAAAAGTATAAATTTTAGTTATAGGATATTCTACACAAAGTGGCATTAAAATTGAACGTAGATTTCGAAAAGTTAATAACATACAGGGTGTTACATTTAAAATAATAAAGTTGCTGTTCACTTCCGGTATAACCGGAAGTGACATGTCTGTCAAAATATTTTCCACATATTTACCATAATTTGTTATTTATCTATGCCAATTTTTATAGAAATCGTGTGAGTAGTTTCCTATATATAGATAGTGTAAGCTCGTCGTGAAACAGCATGTATACAGTAATGTACCCAGGCAACTCAAATGCAAAAACAAAGTTAATACGCGAACTTACATAAGACAAATGCTCGTCTAAATTTGAAAGAAAAAGGTGGTAGAATCACCCACGCTGTGTGAAAGAGTTGTTACAGGATATGTTGTGGGTATTTAGGGGATCATAAACTAACGGTAACACAATAAAACACAGTATATAAATATATAAGCACGTGCAATCTAGTTCTGCTCTCTCTATTGCGGATAAGGAAAAGAACTACCAAAGAAAAACCTTACCGCATACTACAACAAGAATAACAAATAAAATATAAGTATTAATTATAAATACATAAATAAATGCGTATTTATATTCTATGGATATTAAAAGATCTAAATTGTTATAACCCTACTCACCTTAATAAATTAATACAGTAATAGTGTAATATTCAATACAGGCATGTACCTCGTAAATGGTGATCACTCTGTTACACAGTTAGCTGACTGTAGCATAAGTAAAAAACATCACAACATGTTAAAGGTCTGCATTTACAATTAATGAACGACAAGGTAACATATTTCAAACCAGGCACGCACACGGTATTCCAACGATACACTACCAGGGAGCCGGATTATGCCTCCACTACATTTACAGGTGAATATCCATCTTAAATATGCTACATTATAGGTGTGAAATGTCAAAATAAAATACATCAAAAATGAAATCAAGAGACCTCTCTACATTAAATAACAAGGTTGTGATATAATATTAACTTTCAAATTATCATTGATATTAGTTTATATTAGGTGAAATAATTACACTTATTATAGTATTGTAATACAATTCATGTATAAATTTTAATTATTATTTACTTCAATTTATAAGAGAACGTTCTGTCTTCAAATCAATTAATAATATCATAATTAATTCACCTCTTCATTTAGATAATAACATTAGAAACATTTTCTACATTACCTGTCCATTCTATGTTATAATCAAAACAACAACTTTTTACATTACAAACACTTCTATATGTACATCATTTTAATTGAATGCATGGCATTTGTGAAGAAATTGTAACCAAAAATTTGCTGAAACAGGTATATTTCAATAGTAACTCAATAAAAATAGGTTACGTATTTTTTAATTTATCATGGGTACAGACACATACGCACGTACGCATATACACACACAAACACATGCGCACGCACACACCCACGCGTACACATACACGCACACACATGCACATACCCCCTCCCCCCCACATGCACACACATACTCACGCACGCACGAATGCTTCTCTTAGTAAATTTATTAGTATAAGTCCCAAGGATATAATTGTGTTAACAATTGTTTCCAAGTATAGTGTCGGGCGAATAAATTTATTAGAAAATCGAAAGACCCATCTTCATTACAGTTAAAGACGTCTGTTGATCATGGTTGAGCTTTGTAAGTTTGCAACTCTGGATCGAGAGTTAGTCTGAAAGATTTCTAATCTTTTTTAAAAAACTCTTGAAGGGATAAAATACAGAACAGGTCGCGATAAGATAATAATTAATAAGAAACATCAATCACAACAAACCATCATAACTGAAAATAAAAATCAATGGATTAAATTAATTTCTTTCAAGACCACTTTTAAATCGTCAGAAACGTATAATGATGCAGAGATAAAACTTACAAAATAAAACATTTTTTCAAATAGACTACGCTCTATTTAAGCACAAAAATGACACTATAAAATTATGACTACGTTGATATCAAGTTGTATGGGTTTTATTTAAAATATAGGTGCTATTAGCAAATTTAGTGTCACGATTCCTGAATTTATAGCGTATGCAAGAAACGGATTTTGCATAATTCCTCTCCAAGATGAAGATAAAATATAAATTAATTTCCACCAACAAATTAAAGTAGATCCCCTAACTAACTTCGATATAAGTAACCCTAGAACCAATAATAAGGAAGTGAACGTTAATAAAGCAATTAGAACAGAACACCTTAATCAAGAAGAACAAGCTGAAATTATAGCACTATGCAAAAATTATCGTAACGTATTTTATAACGAAAACTGCGACTTAGCATTTACTAATGCAATTACACATACAATAAGAACTTTGGACGAAAATCCCGTGTTATGTATTCACATTTTAAGAGAACATTGTTTTGTTTACATGGAGTACAGTAATATTTTCGAAAGAACATGTGAATCACCTCAAATTCATTTTCCAAAAGTTCAGACAATACAACTTAAAGGTACAGTTACATAAGTCAGAATATTTACATACGGAAGTTGCCTTTTTAGGAAATTAAAGCTTCCCTAGGTTTGGTAGGCTATTATAGACGTTTCATTCAAAACTTTGCAAAAATTGCTTACCCATTTACTAAATGTCTTAAGAAAGGAAGTAAAACCGAAATTACAGACTCGAATTATACAGAAGTTTTTAATAAGTGTAAAGAACTCTTGTCAAATGCTCCCACTCTTACTTATCCCGATTTTCAGAAGACTTAATGTAACCACCGATGTTTCGATTATAGTTGTGAGTTGCGTGCTTTCACAAAATAACAAACCAATTGCTTTTTATTCCCATACCTTAAATAGCGCTGAAAAATTATTTCACAATAGAACGTGACTTACTCGCTATAGTAGAAACCACTAAGCATTTTAGACTTTATGTATATGGACGACAAGTTGTCATAGAAGCAGACCATAAACCGTTAGTATGGCTTAAAAGACCGTAACTCTAGGCTAGTCAAATGGCGCTTACGCTTGGAAGAGTTTGATTATAGAATTCAATATAAAAAAGCAAAAGGCAATGTTGCTGCCGGTGCTCTATCGCGAATCGAAGTAAATACCCGTGAAACCAATAATAACAACAATGCCGTAGACTTAATGCACATTGTATTTAACGTCAATTCAGATGATAGAACTCCCACTGAAGAATTAGACGAAATATTAAATAACTCTGAACCAAGGAACCCTCATAATACCCATAATAATACACATCGCACTTCTATTGAAAATCCAATATTTTCAATGTCAATTTCCGAAAAAGCAATAAATCTTTTTAATAATAGAATTATTCTATAACTAGGAAACAAAAATAAATTAAATTGCACAAAACCTATTAATAAAAATAATTACGAAATAATAGTTCGTGCAGGAAACGAGTTAAAAAACCTAAGTAATTATTTAAAAGAAATAATAGACTCCAAATCCCGAAAAACAATACACCATTATTAGTGAATACCATGAAAGTAATCATAATGGTATAGACGAAACATTTAGTCATCTTAGATTGAAGTATTATTGGCCCGACATGAATACAAAAATAAACAAAACAAAAAACATTTAGTTTTGATAATAGCAAATTTCTCACGATACACTCAAGCTTACTATATTGAAGATACGACAAGTACAACTGTTTTAAGTAAACTACGTCACTACTTTTCTCATCATTGCTATCCACGAAAAATCGTCTATGATGAAGGAAAAGAATTCAAAAATAAGATCTTTCAAGAATATTATTTCCTATTTAAAATCAATCTTCACTTTACCAATTACAATCACTATTCAAATTCACCTGTAGGAAGAGCTCATTCTACACTCCTTGAAAAAGTACGAATAGCAAAATTACAAAATAAAAACGAAATTGCAAAAGATTTCCTGATAACTGCAGTACTCACATACAATCAATCTACCCACTATAACACTGGATATATCCCTTTTACTCTACTATATGCCTGTACGAAAATCTAAATACCTACGTAATAGATCTCAATCAAACCATTTACGAACAATACAACCAGAAACGTAAGAGTGAAGTTCTGCCTTTTCATGAGTTGTTATATGAAAACTACTTAAAAAAATTAACAGACATCTAGAAAAAGCAAACAGCGATAAAGAACTGCTAAGGCTCAGTTGCAGACTACTAGGGGGGGTCACAGGTGGTAAATAGTGGAATGCCTTTAGATATTAAGGTTAGCTGCGATATAAGCTGAGACATAGATACCTCCGACGAATAAGCAATCCCCGACCGAGCAACAACACCGAATAAGCGATCCGCTCCAATTGGCCAACAGCTGCGGGTGGACGAGGCAATTGTAGTGGAGCATTATTTTGGCCTTGGGTTAGGAAACCGGCCCTAAAGGTAGGTCAACAGCGCAAGGATGCAGAAGGCAAGGAGAAACCGTACAAGAATTATTAGAAGATAGTCGACAAAGAAACAAAAATGAAGAAGAAACTGAAAACGTTGACGAAGAAAATGGGTATAACGTAACAATGGAAGACATTGAAAACGCTCTTAAGAATACGAAAACCGGGGAGGATCCACGACTAGATGATTTACCAATAGATATCCTCCAATTAATTAAGGAAGAACATAACATTATTTTGAGAAATATTCTTAATACATACAGAACAGGCATTATACCGGACGAGTGGTTGGTTTTAACTTTTGTTGCTATACCCAAAAAGGCAAATGCAAAACATTGTAGTGGACACAGGACCATAAGTCTAATGAGCCACACTTTTAAACTATTGCTGAAAATTATGCACCAAAGTATATATGTAAAACTAGAAGAAGACATTAGCAACACCCAGTTCGGGTTTAGAAAAGGTTTAGGAACGCGAGATGCGCTGTTCGCTTCTGCAGCGATGCCTGGATATGACTCAGGACGTGTATGTTTGTTTTATAGATTATGATAAGGCATTGGACAAAGTTAGACACGACCTACTCATCCAACTACTGGAAGACAAACGTATAGATTAACGAGATATTAAAATAATTACTAATATATGTATATTACAACCAGAAAGCAATAATATAAGTAGATGAACAACTAATAACATTGATATAAAAAGGGGAGTCAGACAGGGGTGTATTTTACCGCCGATGCCGTTTAACCTGTATTCCGAGCACATATTCCAAAAAGCACTTGCAGACGAAATCGCTGGTATCAAAGTCAACGGGGTACCAATAAATAACATAAGGTATGCGGACGATAGCGTTATTATAACCCAAACCCTAGAAGACTTGCAGAGAGTATTGAATAGAATCACCCAAATAAGCACAGAATATGGACTAACAATAAATACTAAAAAGACAAAGTTCGTGTTGGTTACGGAAAGAAACGGCAGAGGAGCTAATTTGTATCTTCAAAACGAAATAATTGAACGAATTACTAGCTGTTAAAAATAGTAAATGACAAGAACGAATATGCAAGGGAAATTATCTGTCGAATAGAGCAAGCAAGAAGCACGTTTATAAACATGAAGAAAGTGTTATGCTCTAGAGATCTGACGTTAAAATTAAGAAATAGGCTGGTCAAAAGCTACATTTACTCTATACCCCTGTACGGAATGGAAGCATGGATGTTGAACAAATATTGTTTGAATAAAATAGATGCATTTGAGATCTATAGGGGAATAGAGGAATCCTAACAATATCAAACGAAAGTTACAATACTTTGGACACATTATACGAGGACAGAAATACGAACTCTTACAAATTATTATGGAAGGAAAAATCCAAGGCAAGAGAAGTGTGGGTAGGAGGAGGATGTCAAGGCTGCGGGACCTGAGAGAGTGATTCGGTTGTAATTCTACTCAACTATTATGAGCAGTCGTATCCAAAGAGAATCGCCATGATGATAGCCAAACTTCGCAACGGAGATGGCACTTGGAGAAGAAGATAAAGAAATAGTACAGTTTAATGAGTCAGTAGCTTATTCACCCGACAAAGGATAAGAAAAACGGAACCATACTATGATATAGTAAATGTAACCTCAATAGATAAGAATAAAATAACAGGAATTCGCGAACATTCACGTTGATATTCACACCCGAAAAATAAAAAGGACTAAACGAAATTTCTCTTTACAGGATCACCCTGTTCAGCCAGAATCAAGCCCTTCAAGTTCAGAAATTCGATACTAATGGCTACTTTTCAGGGATTCTTAAACCACTACTATAAATTTTATTTTTACTTTAATATAACCGATTTAGGATTAAGATATAATAAATTATTAAGTAATGTAGTCATCCCATATTCAGTAACTAAAAATTCACTTAATTGTGCGTTAATCAGCGTATTAAAAGAAAATTGTGACTTAATTGAGGACCAATTTGCAAAATTCAATTCTAGAAGCAAACGATCACTTATAGACGGATTAGGAACGGTCATTAACTCAAGCAATCCCGATAAAAATGACTCGATAGAAATTAATAAAAATTTAGAAATGCTTTTTACAAATCAAAACGAAATTTTAAAACAAATTAATTAATATACTTCTTTTGCTGATCATATTACGAAACGTTATACGACAGATTTTAATATAACGCAAAATAATTTAAATTTATCTATGCAGGCAATAAGTAACATAATCGAAACACAATTTGCTATTCAATACAATAATTATTTCGAAATTATTTAATACCCTTCAAAGTATAGAAAGAACGATCTCATTAGCCTCTTTTGAAATAACTAACCTAGAAATAGTCTGAAATTTCGAATTAGTTCAAATTGTTAATCATTTAAAATCAATTTACAAGCAAACAGAATTATATGAATGGAACATAAATTATAATTATGTTACAATTTTAGAATTCTGAAAATTTCAAGCTGTTTCCGCAAAAGACTTAATAACATGTATTTTGTACATTCCGGTCCTAGACCAATAAAATATCATCTTCACGGAGCAAGAGGAGAATTCTGGACAGACAAACAGTGTAAAGTGTTTAACAATCAAACGATTTCTGTAGAAGTGCCACGATTAAATAAGTGCTCAATTTTACAAAACTTTGCAGATTGTGCTTATGCTCTAGTTAATAATAGTTATAAGCTTTATACACAATTAAATAATGGTAATGTATTACTGCCTGGTAAAACCGACTTATTAGTGACAGAAGAATGTCGTGAACAAATTAAGTCAAGAAATGTTAAGGATAATGCTTTAATATTTTCAACAACTAATTGCGAAATAGTAATAGATGATCAAATATTCCAAAATACTTTATGTAATTTTACATTTCAAAATAATTTATTATTTAAGGATTATAAAGCAGATACTATTGTAAATTTGCAACTAAAACATTTAAATGATTTTAATAGTTTCAAACAAGAAACCGAATCGCTTAACACACCTGTTAATTTACATCCCCTAATATATGGTAAACATTTTTCTGTGACTGTGTTAATTATAATTATGTTTTGTATTGTTTTAACGATGTATGTATTTAGACATAAGGTGGAAAAAACAAAAAAACCAAACATGATGTTATGCCCTTAACAGAAGTTACCCATACGAAAGACACATCAAAGAACGGGGATGTTCTATCCTAAGGAAGGAGGAATTATATCCTTTGCTCAAAAATAAGACAAATGTATAATTATATCTTTACATAGAAATAAAATTAAATATAACTACATCCAAATATGGAAAATATTGTTTATTAGTTTATCTGTTATTACTAAGAAACTAATCACTTAGGTATTTGTTTCATTTCAATGTCTAAATTATTTAGATGATAAGAAATATTTTAAAAGGCGATCATTTAATATATACTAAATATTAAAACATATTTAGTATATACTAAATATCATTCTTGACAAAGGGGACATAGTAAGTCCCCGAAACGTTAGATAGAGCTTTCAAAATTAAGAGAAAAAGTTCATATAAACATAGGTTGCCAAACGCTTAGTTTTGGAGATACAGGATTTCAAAGTTTTAATTTTTTTTCAGTTCTTTTAATTTATCTTCAACACTATTTAAAATAATAAATCCAAATTTAGTACACATATTACACTCCTTAAACTAAATATTAAGAGTAGTTTAACGTTTATCAATATCTGCAGGGTAGTACATTTTCTGGGGTGGTACACCCTTTATTCCCCCCGAACTTTTTCAGGCGACGCCTCTAACTCTTAAAAACCAAAAATTTGCCCATTTGATTTAGGAACTTTTTTGTCTTCTGCTTTTTTTTCGAAAAATGCATAGTTTTTGAGATAAATTAACTGTAATCCATGAACAGCTTCCAAATGGTAAGTAAAGAACGTCTGATGCTCCCGCAAAAAATAGTGTGCCATGAAAAGAACAATAAAAAAAAAATCAAATTATGTCAAATCTCACGTTTTATTTTAAATACGACTTGTGCATAAGTAAGAATGTAATTTATTTACATATTTTATTTTATTTTGCCACCATAATGTTCTTTATACGCCCCCAAATGCGGGCGTAATGTGGTCTTTATAGCACGGAAATGTCATTGTTGCTAAGCAGCATGATTGACAGCAAACACATGACATGATATGTCACGTAAGTGGAAAGAATTATTGAAACAACAACCTTACTATACAACCTTTATTAATAAAAATAATAGTAATGAAACTTATTCTTTATAAAAATTGAAAATACAGTTGGATGGATTTGAAATTGTAACTCCAGATGAGCCAACACCAAAGCTGACAGTTTCTTCGCCGTTTTGTGGTATACTTATAGCTGCTGTACCAGTAATGTTCTGAGCAATTTTAATTTTATTTTGCAGAGAATTCTCTACATATGATTCGGCTACTTTATCCGATTGCCATCCACTGCTGCTGCAGTGCCCTTGTATCACCGCCGCTTTCTGCAAAGATCGTCGCCGCACTCCTGCGAAAGCAGTGCCCTGTGTACTTATGGGCATCCGGTAGATTGAGGAACTCTGCTATTATCCTCGGCATTTTGCCTAAGGTGTTTTTCCCAACAGTCTGAGCATTACATTTGCCATTATGATACGACAAAAACAAGCTGTCAATTTTAGTATGTTCCGGTCGTAATGCTGCATATTTTCGGTACAAAGAGACGTAATCAACCAATCCATCGCTTGGTACAATTGTAAATTGCCTCGAAGTATAAGTTTTGGTTTTTTTTATCTTCACTAATAGCACTGATCCCTCAGTTGTTACGTCCTGTACAGCCAAATCGTGCAGTTCTTCGCGACGACATGCTCCAAAAATACCGAAGGCTGTGACAACCTATAAAACACAATAATTTTTATAATGAGAATTGGAAAAAAACTAAAATCGTTATACCTTAACTAACAAGTACGTATGAAGAATTATTCTTCATGAATTCTGTGAGCATGGAAAAACGAGATATATCAACATCTTCCTTCAACTTGAACATCTTTTTCAATTTAGAATATAAACACCACAGTGACGACGGCTTATAGATCTTTGACTGCAAAAATAGATATTTATTGAATAGAGATAATTGACTAATGTATATACACAATCCCTTACCGTTTGAGACAAGTATGCCATCACAACTTTTTCATCACATTTTGTGGACACATTTTTTGTGCACCGCCACGCGCAAAACTTTTCGTACTCTTTGATGTACAAATATTTCCATTTACTTGGAATTATTTTTGCCTGGGCGGCCTCAAATTCATCTAAAATTTCTTGTGAACAAGTTTTTGCGTTTTCACCTTCCATTTTAGAATGCAAATTATTTACAAACAAACAGTACCTTAGCAACAATTTAGCAATATCACAGTATCTTAGTAACAACAAATTAGCCCACTGTCGACTTTATTTCACTGCATTTGCATTTAAAAACTTGCCGAAAATACTGAATCTTTTTAAAATTTTGTTCCAGTTTCATGGTGCAAAATAAAATAAAACATTGTATGTACCACGGGCATAATTGTAGATTATGGTTCTCAGGAATATAAAAGCCCTCCGCTTTTAACTTTCCCTCTTTTAACATTCCCTCGAGCCATAATCTTCTGATTATGCCCTTAATACATAAATATCTATTATTGTGTTAATTTTTATTGCAAAAGTGATCTTTTAAAATGCCATTTTTGTTTCCTAATCAAGAAATAGCGGATATCCATTTTATTTATGGCTTTGTAAATGAAAGTTCAGCAGCAGCAGCCCGTGAATATAGGCGAACATTTCCTTTTAGAAGAGCTCCGCATCCTTCAGTATTTGTAAGAGTTCACCAACAAATTATAAGTCAGGGGTTAAATAATGTGCATGGCCATCAAAATAATAATCATAGGCAGCAAAGAAATATTGCACGACGAATTTTGCGTGAATTCAACAGAGATTCCACAACTAGCATTAGAAGAATATTCGTAGCTTTAGGTGGAGTCTCAAATACTACTATTCACCGAACATTAAGACGGGATCACCGATATCCTTACCATCTACAACCTGTTCAAGGACTACAACCAGGGGATGCAGAACGTAGAGTTGCGTATTGTCGATGGGTTCTGCTGAAAATAATAACAATTCAGGTTTTTTAAATAATGTTTTATGGACCGATGAATCCTGCTTCACTCACCGTGGTGTGGTAAATTTTCACAACCAGCACGTTTGGGCACATGAAAATCCACATGTAGTTCGCCCGAGACATTTCAACAAGAATTTAGTGTGATCGTCTGGATAGGTATTTACAATAATCACCTTTTTGGGCCCTACTTTTTATCAACTCGGATGAATGCTGCAGCTTTCTTGGAATTCTTAGAGAATGAACATGGGAATATGTGGGAACCTATTCCCTTAAATTTACGAAGAACGGCTTGGTTCCAGCTTGATCGTTGTCCAGCTCATTATAGCAGAATCGTTAGAAACTGGCTAACAACCATTATCCAGGAAGATGGATCGGTGGTGCAGGCCCAGTTCCCTGGCCGCCAAGGTCTCCAGACCTAAATCCCTTAGATTTTTTTGTGTGGGGGTATTTAAAAGAAAGGGTGTATGCAAGTCCTGTGACAACAAGAGATGAACTCATTAATACGATTAGGGATGCGTGTAATGAAATAAGACAATGTTTATTTAATATTCCACGTGCAATTATTCGGCGGTGTGAATTATTTATTCAACAAAATGGTTCACATTTTGAACAGTTTCTTTAAATTTATTTATTATTACTATAGCGTTTTTGTTTTGTTGTTATAGGTTAAGCTTATTTGTTTAATTTATTTATTTCGTTCGATTCGTTCTTGTTAAAATCTTAAATAGAAATTCTTTCCAATTTTTTCTAATAAATACGTATTTTTTTAATATTTATTTTGTTGTTTACATTTATTTTTCTTTATTTAATTCAACTGAAAAGTTAGGAAAAAATCAGTGGAGTACTACTTTTTATTAAGAGACAAAAAAAAACGTGAGAATTGACATAATTTGATTCTTTTTTTTTATTGTTCTTTTCATGACACACTATTTTTTGCGGGAGCATCAGACGTTCTTTACTTACCATTTGGAAGCTGTTCATGGATTACAGCTAATTTATCTCAAAATCTCATATAAGCTAGATTAATAAAATTTGGGATAGGGTTATAGTTTAGTTGTGTGCATATTTTAAAATTATTCACGTGTATACAGGTTGTTTATTTAAAGATGACCAAACTATAATAAAAAAAATTTAAATAGAACACCCTGTATATTACTACTTTTTTGAATTCTACACATTGTTCCTAACAAATTCGAAATATTTTTCCCCATCCCTAAATATAGCCGTTTTTGAGTTATGTCGATTTTTATAAAAAAAAATTGAAATTGAGAGATAGCTTTGAAAATGTACCTCCTTAACCGTTGAAAAACAAAAGTTATCTAATTTATATCAGAACAAGTACACAGATAGAGCTTTCTTATAATGCAAAGAAAATGTCATAATTGCATACTACAGGGTGTTTACAATTGACTTGCCAATCAGACATTATTCCAACTAGTAAAAGTTTACTTTTTCAAATAGAACACCCTGTATATTGTTTCGTTTTTGGTTTCTACATATTAACCCTTATCAATTCGATATACAATTTCCTATCCCTAAATATAGCCCTTTCCGAATTATTTTCAATTTTTCAAAATGTATAAGAAAAAAAACAGTGGAAAACAATTGTATTGCAAATTTAAAAACGCAACAGAAACTAATAGTTATTAAAATTATTTATAAAACTAGAAAACTAATAAAATAAAAAAAAATAATTTAACGCTAATCATTAGCGATAATGATTTATAATAATTGTTCAAAATGTTGTCCGTTTTCTCGGATGCAGACCTGAAGTCGGTCTTTAAAAGATTGTTCAACTCTACGGAACAACTCAGGAGTAATGCTATGAAAAGTCTGTGTTATACGATTACGCATATCTTCGGCAGTGGTTGGTGGTTCCGTATAGACAATACTTTTTATGTATCCCCATAAAAAGAAATCTATTCTTGTCAGATCAGGGGACCTAGCTGGCCACCTCACATCTCTTACATCTGCAGAGTAGTGAGCAGGAGTGTGGCTCTAATATCAAGAGTGATATTTTCTAATAAGCCCGGTAAATCGTTACGCAGAAAGTTAAGGTGCTTCTCACCATTCAAGTGTCCATCAAAAAAGAATGGACCGATGACATAATCCCCAACGATGGCACCCCAGACACTTAAATACCACTTATGTTGATTATCAACTTGTCTTAATAAATGTGGATTTTCTGAGGAATAATAATGAAAATTATGTGTATTAACAAATCCATTTTTATGAAATGTTGATTCGTCTGTCCATAAAATATTATTAAAAAATTTGAGTTTTGAGTAATTTTTTCTCTGGCCCAGTTACAAAATCTTACTCGATGATCGAAGTCTGCATCGCTCAACTCTTGGTGTAACTGAATATGATAGGGATGTAAGCGATTCTTCTTTAAAAGACGGCCTCCTGATCTCTCACTTATATCAACTATTTCACTTATGTCCTTTTGGCTTCTGTGATGATCCTCTTCGATGGCGAAAAGAACCCTCAATTCACTATCTTCACTTGTAGAAGATTTAACACGTTCATGTTTGGAGTAATTGGCACATGAAGTTGCAATAAATCTACTCATAACTTTCTGAAACGATCTTGCGTTTGGATGTCTTCTATCTGCATATCTTTCAGCATAAATTCTGCTGGCCAATAAACAGTTTCTTTCTGCAGCACCCAACACGAATATCATATCAACTAACTCATTTTGTGTAAAATTCATTTTATAAAAATCTTGATTACTAACAATAACACTCGTAAATGGTTAACTACAGTTTTATTTATTTCCGTCATACATTCAATTTTTATAAGAAGCACACTTGATTTTAGAATTTTACTTGAAATTGAAGTAAATATTTGTCAAATTCTTGTTAACATGCAATGCCTCCAGTACAAAAATTGTAATTAGTCTTCTATCATAATATATTAGTTTCTGTTGCGTTTTTTAATGTATAATACAATTGTTTTATGATGTTCTTTTTTATCTATACGAGGCCATAGATTTAAAAATGTCGCAATAATCTTATACATTTTGAAAAATTGAAAATAATTCGGAAACGGCTATATTTAGGGATAGGGAGTTGTATGGCGAACTGATAAGGGTTAATATGTAGAAACCAAAAATGTAATAATATACAGGGTGTTTTATTTGAAAAAGTAAACTTTTACTAGTTCGAATAATGGTTGATTGGCAAGTCAATTATAAGCACCCTGTAGGCAATTATGTCATTTTCTTCACATTAAAAGGAAGCCCTATCTGTGTACTTATTCTCATATAAATTAGATAACTTTGATTTTTCAACAGTTAAGGAGGTACATTTTCAAAGCAAACTTTGTAATTTCAATTTTTTTTTAGAAAAATCGAAATAACTCAAAAACGGCTATATTTAAGGATAGGGAAATATATTGCGAATTTGTCAGGAACAATGTGTAAAATTCAAAAAAGTAATAATATACAGGGTGTTCCATTTAAATTTTTTTATAATAATTTGGCCCTCTTTAAATAAACAACCTGTATTCGCGAGAATAATTTTAAAATATGCACACAACTAGATTATAACTGCATTCCAAATTTTATTAATCTAGCTTATATAAAACGGAAGATATAGAAGAAGGCGCTCTTGTTGCCGGACCCTTATATATATATATATATATATATATATATATATATATATATATATATATATATATATATATATTAAGAGTTAAGGAGGTACATTTTCAAAGCAAACTCTGTAATTTCAATTTTTTTTAGAAAAATCGAAATAACTCAAAAACGGCTATATTTAGTGATAGGGAAATATATTGCGAATTTGTTAGGAACAATGTGTAGAATTCAAAAAAGTAATAATATACAGGGTGTTCCATTTAAATTTTTTTATAATAATTTGGTCCTCTTTAAATAAACAACCTGTATTCGCGTGAATAATTTTAAAATATGCACACAACTAAACTATAACTGCATTCCAAATTTCATTAATCTAGCTTATATAAAACGGAAGATATAGAAGAAGGCGCTCTTGTTGCCGGACCCTGTATATATATATATATATATATATATATATATATATATATATATATATATATATTATTATCTATATATATATATATATATATATATATATATATAACACTAACAATTAGTTAATTAAAAAATTTTTTTCCTTAACATTGTAACGGCTGTTACTTCCTCAACTTATATATATATATATATATATATATATATATATATATATATATATATATATATATATATATATATATATATTAAGAAACAAAAACGCTGGTATATAATAATCTAGTACAAATTGGATACAATTAGATATCGTAACGCTGGAATCATCTATTTCCTGTTACATTTGTTGACATAATACATCCTTACTAATTATTAACAATATTATGATCTGGATCTAGAATGTCGAAAACTAAGAAAACATGTAGTAGGAATATTAAATAATTAATGTAGTAATAAAGCTAAGAATTCCTATTTTTTAAGAAATTTTGAGAAAATCCGTTTCGCATAATGTTTTAATGACTGCGCTATTTTGTTCTACTATAGTTCTTTAATTGAAACAAAATGCAAACGCCATATGATATATGTTGACGCAGAAATAAATATACCACAAACTAATGATTCACACTTTTAGGCAGACAAATTATTTATAAAATGCGAGCTAGACCTCAAGTTGATTGGTACTGAGTCACATCAGGAACCAGAGTTGCTGAGATATTCGCAAATAAATCTATTTAAATACCGCCAATATCGAATGGCCTTGTAAAATATGTGAGACGTATTTTGTAAATTTAGTTATTTTTTCGGTTTCAGTAGTTTTAAGTTTCAACGTTTGGGTTTCTCCATTTTTTCTCGTTCCATGCCATTGCAGTAGGAATATTTTTCATTGCTTACGTCAATATAACTCTTCGAATTACATAAATATACATATTTCATTGAAATTATATTTTGAACTTGCCTTAGTCATGATAAAGTTTTCTTGTTTTGACAATAATTATGGCAGCGGAACGTAAAAGTATTAAAATAATTCCATGCACACCCACTAAAATTTATATAAACGGAATAAATGTAATGTTGGCATACAACACTTGAAACTGTTTACTATAATTTTGAATCTTCGCCAAATTATGCCAGCAATATAAAGAATGTGTAAGTGAAACTACTAACATGTAATTTGAACTCTTTCATTAATTTTAAACCACTGCAATTACAATTCATTAAACGTTCATTAAACTAAATTTTAATGTAATTATTATTGTTTTGTTACGAACGAATAAGTTTAAAAGTAAATATGTAGTTTAAAAATTATTATTTATTATTTATAAATAAAAAATTTACCTCGAGTCGGATTTGAACCTACGACATGTACTTAACCAGAGTACCGCTCTAAAGAACTGAGCAATCAAGATACAAGCCCCAATCGATGTAAATTTTGTCTTTATGTATGTGGAACTGATTTATAATAATAAGTTTTAATGTGTTTACTGTTGTTTCAGAAAAGACTAAGATGCAATCTGAGGAATTAGATGACAGTAGAAGTACTTCAAAACAGACCACACCAGGTTTAGAAATGACTATTAACGAAGTAACTAAATCCCCATCACCAAAACTCGAACCTCAATGCAGTTCACAGTAAATATAAGCCATCGTAAAAAAGAGAACATGAATTAATTATATTGTTTTCAGATTTTCATATGATACTGATTACTCATTAGATAGAATAAAACTAGAATCGTACATTGAAAAGATAATTCCAGAATCATCTTCATGTTCAGATACTATTGAGGACGACTACAAAGAAGTACTAAATGAAAGCGTTGATGATCATATAGAATCAACAGTTGCACAAGATCCTTTTAAAAACTTACAAGAACAGAATCCAAATGAATCTATTCGCAGCTGGTTACAAAGGATAACTAACATGCAACATGAAATTCAAAAAAAGATGGGAATCGACCACAATAACGCTCAAACTAAGTTTTCACTTGAGGGAGCGAACAGCAAAACAAATTCTAATATTTCGCTCCCAAAAGCAAATAAAGTTTTAAAATATGAAGATTTGCCGTATATGGGTGAGATGACCTTGGATAATTCAAAACCAAGAAGGGGAAGAAAACCAAAAAAAGCTGATATTTGTCATTTAATTTACAAAAACTATGGTACAATTCTATCAGGTGCTCCAGATTCTTCAAAGGACTTGATAGACGCAGATCAATCGTTAAAAAAGAAGCATGGCTCTGTTGGTAATCTTCAAAGAGAAGTATCATCTTCGAATAACAATAAAAATAGTGTGCAAAATAAAATAATAAGCAGTTTACTTGAAAAAAGACTGACACAAGAAACTCGTAAAAATGAATCGTTATCAGAATCGTTAACCACAAAATTGTTAAAACCGCGGGAAAAATTTGTAAACGAACATGATCAAAATGAACCTCTCAACTTATGCATAAGAGACTTAAATCAACTGAAAATTAGATTACTTCGAAAAAATAGCAAAACTTTTTCATCTGCCTTTTTACCTGAAATAAAATCAGAACCACAAAGTGATGACGACGTTGAATTTATTAACGAAACGTCTTCCCTCTCAAGTCAGGATACTCTAAATTTACCAATAACAGATTTTAATCCAGCTTTAATTTCTTCTGACGTAAAAACATCAGAAAATGGCGCAACACCTACAGGTTATATTTATTGGCCAAATGCAGGAGTCTTTATTCATCCGATGGCTCTGCAACAGCAGCTTCTGTATTACCAACGTATGTCAGCCACAAGTAATTACACATTACCAAGTCATAGTCCCAGACCACCTCCTCAAGGCTCTACAAATTCAAAACCAACCCCAGAATTAAGAAAATTAGCCCCAAAAACACGCCCTAAAAAACAAGACCAAGAAGAAAATGAAACACAAAGTCCTGAGTTAAAAACCAAAAGGATCGCATCAACTTCAACCGATAAAACACCTACAAAGAGAAAACGTTCAGCTATTTTCATTCCACCAATTCCGACAGAAAACCAAACCAATCCAGCCACCGAAGTTAGTATTTGCAAATTTAAGTTCACCGGAGGTGCGAAACCTAGTCTTCAAGAAAAGAAAATGTTATCGGTTGATTCTGGAGGTAATTTTCGATACTACAGCGGTACTGGCGATAAAAGTATGCGAGGTTACGAATTTTTTCCAAGAGAAACCTTGCAACAACAAGTGGAAAGTGCACATGGTTCCAGCACCGGTGCTTTTCTTCAGGCAAGTGGAGAAAAGATTTTTCCACCTCCTATTGATTTTACCGGTAAGCAAAGCACACCAGATTTGCTGCTGTCATCTGAGCGAAGTTCTCCTGGTTTAAATAGTGTACACGATCTTAATGCACGACACAAAAAGAGAAAATCGAGAAAATCTCTTCAAAGGGAAAAACTAGAACAAACTTTTAAAGAAAAAGGATTTTTAATACAAACGCAACAATTGGAGTCTGCTGAAGGTGCTACATATTGTAAGTTTCGTCAGCTTAGAAAATTTACTAGGTACTTATTTAGAAGTTGGAAAGACTACCTACCTGGTAGTGTAAGAGAACTAAATGAAGGCGAAGAAGGTGAACACGATCTAGAAGATTTAGCTAGACTTTCGGAACATGAAATTAGTTCTAGTGATTTGAATGGACCTTTATAGGAAATTTGTATTTGTGTAAACACACAAATTAACCAAAGAGTTCTGAACTATTTTTCCAGTGATCCGTATTTTCACATAAAAGACGCGGTAGTAAGCGAATCTAATGGTGCTCTATTTATAATACTTTTGTAAGTTATATTTTGTTATAAATTCTAGTCTTATACTCGTAAATAATTTTGCCAAAATGTTTACTAAAAGCATGCATTTTAATTCGTCATAATATGTTTTATAAACGTATATTTAATAGATGTTAATTTATTTTATTCAGTTGTAAAGATAATGATTATTTGTGATTATAAACACGAAAGTAAAGAGACTAAATTTCTAGATGCTTCTGTTCTGTTTCCAGATCATATCAGTCCTATCCATTTCTAAAAAAAATAATAAAATAATATCAATCAAAGATCATAACGTC
Source organism: Vesta saturnalis (assembly GCA_036346205.1). Lineage (NCBI taxonomy): Eukaryota > Metazoa > Arthropoda > Insecta > Coleoptera > Lampyridae > Vesta > Vesta saturnalis. The sequence goes on from JARFJB010001965.1 coordinate 10,303,964, forward strand.
AAGCCTGATATTAAAACAATAACATTTTTACAAAATAGGTGTTTAATCAATCAACCAATCAATTCTATTTTCTTTCAAAACTACTGTACTTTACAAGAAGTACTACACTGTACTTTGTGAAAAAAGAGCAAATATGAATACAATTTTAATATAATTGGAACTTTGCTTTACATATTTACAAAGTATACAGTTACAATGCCGGATTTAGGGAATTTGAAATCCCAACGTAACGATGTCAAGTTAGCAATTGCCAGAATGACAAAATATTTCAGTGAAATATCTAAAAACGATGATTCAAAGGTGATTTCGAAATTCAATTCTACGTTACATGGAATCAATGCAAACAGGGGCGTGCTGGGTGAGATGGCTCAGGCCGGGAAACACAGCACAAGTCCAGGCCACTAAAGTCATTTTTTGGTAGTTTATAACTCCTATTTGATCAAGGTAATAGTATTACCAGCGTTGCCAGATGCCAAATTCATATCGTCGCCATATTGAATAAATAAAATCGCCCAATGTCGCCAACTTTTTCAAAAAGTATATTCAATGTCTCAGAAAAACCCTCCCTAGAAATGAAATTCCTATGCTCAAGGTGAAACATTATTTAATACTTCGTTGATCAGACACTTGGCGCTAGTGTTTCAATTTGTAATTTGGCGGTAAATTTAAATTAAATATATGAAAATGTAAACTTTCACCATTAACACTCATAATAAAATACTTATCTTTTGGGATTTTTAATGGTGTACTTTAAATTATACAATCTAAACGTTTCGATAACACTTACAGTTATCTTCGTCAGTAGTAATGTTAGTTAAAAATTGTTAAAGATGTAGTAAACAATTTTGTCAAATTTGAAAAATTCAAACATAAACATAAGCCTGCTATTAATATAACAGTTTGAGAAACGTATAAGCCAACTATAAAATTGTAGTAAAGAATAACTAGGTCATTAAAATTAAATATTGTTAAACTGCCTCAAAGATGACAAACCAGAACACTCTCTACGGCGAAAGCTAACGATGAAATTTGCCAGCCAAAACACACATTTAACAAAATTTAATCGAGTTATGATGTAAGTGTAAAGTTGTGAAAAACTTCAATTTTAAAATGATAGAAGCATTCACAAATCCAAACATTACATCAAAAAATAACCCAGTTGAATCTAACAAAGAGATATCTTTATCAATAATTGGAAGTGTTATTAACAATGAAAAGCACAATGCAGAACGTTCTTTGTAATTTTTAATTTCAATTTAATTTCAACTACTTATGTTAAATTATAGTGCTGTGAAATTTAATATATAAATATTATATTGATTTTAATTATATTAACGTTTGATAAAATTTCAGTAGTATGTTAAAATTGTTAAAGATGTAGTAAACAATTTTGTCAAATTTGAAAATTCAAACTATAAATTGTTTACTACATCTTTAACAATTTTTAACTAACATTACTACTGACGAAGATAACTGTAAGTGTTATCGAAACGTTTAGATTGTATAATTTAAAGTACACCATTAAAAATCCCAAAAAGATAAGTATTTTATTATGAGTGTTAATGGTGAAAGTTTACATTTTCATATTTCAGTCCTTTATGGGGAGGAAACTTATCGTTTTATCAGACAATTTGAAAAATTAAGGAAACGTAAAGCACAATTATTATCGTCACTCACTTTTTATTACGATGCCGAGACCAAAAGATTATCCCAAAGTTTATCTATATTAAAAGAAATTTTAATAACAAGCAAGCGAATAATATTTACAGAAGAACTGAAAATGCTCTTCTACGTAATCAAATACATATTACTAGGAAGTTACTGGATAACACCGATAAAAATCTTTTATATTTACATTTAGAAATTTCATCTATTTTGAATAAAGAAGATTGGGATAAAATTGATTCTATAACGTTTAAATCTATGGAAATAAAATTTTGACATCTCATGTCAACGTCAAAAGAAAAATTTAATAAATTATACAAACAACAAAATAATAGACCATCTATTGATTGTAGAAAAACAGTTATAAACCTTTCTGATAATGTTGTTTCAGATTATGCTATTGAAGCGCTTTCTAAAGGAGGAAATTTTGCGATAACACCAAGAGTAATACCTTTTGAAGATATAATTTCCAACATCGAAAACTCCATTAGATTATTACCTTTGATGCTGCTAATGAAGTTAGATATAACACCGTTAACATATTACGTAAAACAAAACCTCCAAAGAGCAACTTATCCTTTCGTCAACGACATGCTTTACTTGATCTTAAACGCAATGAAAATATTATAATATTAAAATCAGATAAAGGTAATGCAACTGTTATATTAAATATGAACGATTATAACACTAAGATAGAACAATTGTTGGGACCAGAAACTTATCATGAAATACCGAAAGATCCAACAAAAAGTTTCTTTTAAAACTAAAGAGCTGATTAAATTATCATCTATTCCTGAAGAAATAAAGAAGAAACTATCTAACTCTGAAGCTATTTCACCAAAACTATATGGTTTACCAAAAATTCATAAACCTAATATTCCTTTAAGGCCTATTGTTAGTGCAATTGGTTCTCCTACATATCACCTTGCAAAACATCTTACATTGTTATTACAACCTCATATAGGAAAAACACCCCATTACATTAAAAATTCTGCCGACTTTGTTGAAAAATGCATAGTTTCAAAATTGAAGAGGGTGATATAATGGTCAGTTTTGATGTTATTTCACTTTTTACAAAAGTACCTCTAAAAGAAACTATTGAATACATAGATCATCTTTTTCCAAAGGACATAACCATTCTTTTTCAGCACTGTCTTACTACAACTTATTTTCAGTGGAATAATAAATTTTATGAACAGATTGAAGGTGTAGCAATGGGTAGTCCCCTTAGTCCTGTTATAGCTAATTTTATATGGAAAAATTTGAAACATTAACGTTACAAAATACACCTAAAAACCTTCAGTTTGGTATAGATATGTAGATGACACATTTGTTATTTGGAGACATGGAGAAGAAGCACTGCATGAGTTTTTGGTTTTATAAATGGTATACATCCTAGTATTCAGTTTACCATGGAAAAAGAAACTAATGGAAGTTTACCATTTCTTGACATATTAATATCTAAAAATAATAATTCACTATCTTTTAAGGTTTACAGAAAGCCGACACACACTGATAGATACCTTCATAAATTATCCAACCACCATCCACGTCAAAAATTAGTGTAATTAAATCTTTAGTAGATCGAGCAAAACGAATTTGTGACCCTGAATTTTGAATGATGAATATAAATATTTAAGAAAATCCTTACAAGATAATGGATATTCACTTACAGATATTAATAATGTTATTACACCTTCTAGGCGTAACCTTAAAGAAAAACCAGTTCTTAATGTTGGTACTGCTTTTCTTCCTTTTATAGCTAATGTTACAAATAGAATTGAAAAATCCTAATCAAACATGGCATTAGGACTATTTTTAAACCTACAAGAAAAATTAAAGAACATTTAAGATCACCTAAAGATGTGTCAAACCCTTTATCATCTTCCGGAGTGTATAAGTTATCTTGTTCATGTGGAAAAGTATACATCGGGACCACAAAACGTAGCTTTGATACAAGACGCAAAGAACATATGAGATTTTGTAGATTGGGTCAACCAGAGAGGTCTGCTGTGGCTGACCATGCCCTGAATAATTTAAATCATGACATTCAATTTGACAATATGAAAATATTGTCAAGACAAACCCATTATTATGTTCGTTTGCAACGTGAAGCTATTGAAATATATAAACACCGAATAATTTTAATAGACAAGAAGAAAATCTCCGTTTAAATAGGTTTTGGCATCTTATAATTAAAAAGAGCATAATGATACGCCTTGATTTTAATTTGTTTTCAACTTTTGGTATGTCTAGGTTTTTGCTGTGTTTTCCTAGACCTTGAAGCAAATGCTTTATCAATTATATGTTAAATTTCCACAGCACTATAATTTAACATAAGTAGTTGAAATTAAATTGAAATTAAAAATTACAAAGAACGTTCTGCATTGTGCTTTTCATTGTTAATAACACTTCCAATTATTGATAAAGATATCTCTTTGTTAGATTTAACTGGGTTATTTTTTGATGTAATGTTTGGATTTGTGAATGCTTCTATCATTTTAAAATTGAAGTTTTTCACAACTTTACACTTACATCATAACTCGATTAAATTTTGTTAAATGTGTTTTTTGGCTGGCAAATTTCATCGTTAGCTTTCGCGTAGAGAGTGTTCTGGTTTGTCATCTTTGAGGCAGTTTAACAATATTTAATTTTAATGACCTAGTTATTCTTTACTACAATTTTATAGTTGGCTTATACGTTTCTCAAACTGTTATATTAATAGCAGGCTTATGTTTATGTTTGAATTTTTCAAATTTGACAAAATTGTTTACTACATCTTTAACAATTTTAACTAACATTACTACTGACGAAGATAACTGTAAGTGTTATCGAAACGTTTAGATTGTATAATTTAAAGTACACCATTAAAAATCCCAAAAAGATAAGTATTTTATTAAATTAAATATGTTCCAAGTTTTGTCTATTAACCTCAGTTATTTCTATGTATTGACGTAATTACAGCATTTACAAACTATAAAATTGACAATAATAAAGAAATCATCTTTATCTTAACAGCTGTAATTAAATAAAAAGGAATAAAAACTACGACAAATGTGGTGATACAAAAGAGGATATGTATCGTCTGTGGTGATACCATATTACAACGGTGAGACTTAAGGAATATTTCCTAACATTATTTAATCTAATTGGAGAATATCATCTACGAAACTGTAAAAATTATAAAAACATAAATCACTTCATACAATTTATAATCTGATTAATATGTACATTTTGTGTAACATAGGAATAGCAGCCTCAAATAGTGGAGAATTTATTAAACTTGATACTTAGCTGAGTTTTACAAAGTAATTGTTTCACAAATGTCGTGACTATTTGGAAGTTACATGTTTGTAATGATTTAAAATGTATACATAAATCACATATAATAGAGTTCTTTTATAGTAAAATAATATATATTAATTCTACATCGCAAAATCACCTTACATCTTCAGGTAGAAAAGGCTGTTACGATTACAAATTTTTAAAATGAGCAATAATAAATGTAATTAAAAACTATTATCAATTTTATTAAATAGGTACATAAATAAAAAGTTTACTTCGAGTAGGATTTGTTATTATTTGTTGTGATTTATTGTTCTACACATAAACCTAAAACAACACTAACGAAACTTCACTAACAATACAACTAACACAAGGCATATACAGCAACAAAACAAATTTGACCAAAAATGCAGAAACGGCAAAATCACGAAAAACTAATTAGATTTAGATTATGCTGGCGCATAGAAATCTATGTGGTGACGTTAAAAATTTTACCGCGTCTTTTCAGAAAGATCTCGTAAATCTCGATCGGTATCGAAAACTATCGAATCAAAAACGTTAGCGCCAAATGTCTGATCCACAAACTATTAAATAATTTTTAACCTTGAGCATACGACTTTCGTTTCTAAAGGGTTTGTTTTCTATGTTCAGTATCGAAATCAGGAAAGAAGACGTGTGCGTCACATAGGTTTCTATGCGTCATCATAATCTAAATTAAATTAGTTTTGTGTGCTTTGCCGTTTCTGTGTTTTTGGTGTTTTAACAAACTGAAATTTGTTTTGTTGTTGTATACAGTATAGTATAGTATTACCTAGTGTTAGTTGTATTGTTAGTGAAGTATCGTTAGTGTTGTTTTAGGTTTATGTGTAGAACAAAAAATCACGACAAATAACAACAAATATTACTAGAGGTAAACTTGTTATTTAAATTAATTTCTAGTAATTGTAATAACTTCTAAGACTTATACAAAAGTCATTTATTAGGAATGGTTATTGATTATTGATTAGGAATTCATTTCTAAGAATACCCTGCAGGCCACCTTGAAAACTGATTTCCAAGAATTAACACCTCGACTCAGTCAAGAATTGCTTGGTGACCTTGAAGGCCACGCGACGTCATTGATTAGGAATGCTACTAAATCTAACCTTGAACATTTCTCGACACATGGCCTCAACCATGAATTGTTTGGTCATCTGACCCTGAAAAGTAGAATCGCCCACACCGTGAAAAGTCTATTTGAATACTCATGCAGGTGATTTCTAGGAATTATGACCCTGACCCCACCCGAATTGCTTGAACAATGGATCGCCTTTGTGTCCTTAAAAATTGATTTCTCAGATATGTGACCTTGAATAATATGTAGGGAAGGTGTACATGACCTTGACCTAATGCATTTGCGGGTTTTCCTTGATAAATTAATAAATGGAACACTATACGTGGTCTTGAAGAACATACGCAGGCAATGTGTGTATGCAATGGTCTTGAAGACGAGAAAGTAGATCCTATAGTATACGTGACCTTGAAGAGCATCCTCCTATATATCTCTACCGGCCATGTATTGAGATAACACTGCAGGCTGATTTCTAGGACTTATCGCCTTGAAAATTGATAACCATTACATTTTAGCCATTGACCTGGATAACAATCTATTTGATAGCGCTAAAGGTGATTTCTAGGAATTATGACCCTGACTCAGCCAAAATTACTTGAACAATGGATCACCTTTGTATGAATCCACATAATGTAAGCATAATCTTTTTATTACAATTTAGCCATACAAGAACATTGACTCACATTATAGCAAAGACAACAACAATCTGTATGATACCCCCGACTCTGAGAATTGATTTCTAACGTCTTGACTCAGCCAAGAATTGCTTGGTGACCCTGAAAGTTAAAATCCTCCACACCTTGAAAAGTCTATTTAATACCCCTGACCTTGAGAATTGATTTATGAGAATTAACACCTTAGCTCAGCCAAGAATTGCTGTGTGACATTGAGGAATATACGTAGGCAATGTGTATGATGACCTTGAGCAAAACACTCGTAGAAAAAGTATAGTTGAGGAGTGGTCTAGAATCCGCCTAGCTATGTAGGCAATGTAAGCGACGTTGAAAAACCATTGACCATTTGACCTTGAATAATATACGTAGGTAATGAGAGCGACCTTGAAATACCGTTGACTTCGACGTAGGGACACCAAAGTAGATCCCCATAGTAACTCTCTTGCAATTGAAAAGAAACTTTGACCCTGAAGCGTGATGTGCATACGTGCAAATAAATTTTAAGATAGGCAATGAGAGCAACCTTGTCCATTTTCTGTCACGTGACCATGAAGCGGGGACGATGACCTTGAAGAATATGCGGGCAATGTTACCAACCTTAAAAACCAATCTAGTAACTTTTCTAGTGCCTTTTTCAAATCTAGTTACTTTTCTAGTGACAAAAGTGCGTTAGGAATGACATAGTATATCTACTCCAAACAACCGCTGATGGGGCATTTCTTTATTCCAGTGGAGCATATAATTAACCAGAATGCGAGGCAAGCAGAGTCCGTTTCCGAAACGTCGCACTCAAAAGGTAAAAACTGTGGAAATAGGCCGATCAACTCAACTAATATGAAACCACGGTTACGAAACTCTTATAATACAGAAATAATTCATGGTAATTCAAGTTCGTTAACCAACTCAATACAGGAATATTTAAAAACCCAGAAGTAAAAACAGCCGTTTTATATGTTGGAATAGTAAGAATCAATCCATCGAAAGATCAACAGAGAATCTAACATTGTGTCGCGTTTCAAAAAGTTAAGCAAGGTTAAAAACAAGCAAAAACGCGAGCACCACCATTCACACATAATTTATTTTTATTGTGCACTGACAATATAAGTTATAATACATACCAAAATTGTGATACTACTTACGGCAGTATTTTTTTAAAGACTAAGAAAATAATGTAAATATTAAAATGATTAGTGTCGTTTAAGGAACCACAAAATAATCAAAATTTGGAAACCTTTTATACTTATTACATTAAACCACTCTTAATTCTTGTTGGAGTCACTAATACATCGGGTACATTTTTTACTGTCACATTAATTATTTTCATCTTTATGATCACCAGACCAACTATATATAAACTCCATCACAATCTAAACACTCAACGCACGCACACGGAAGCAACCGCAAACATATATCCACGCGTGCACACACAAGGCAACGCAACACAGCACAATGTTACACAGCATAGCGCACCACAAAACTACGCAATACATCACATCACAGCACAGAACAACACAGAACAGCACAGCACAGCACAGCACAGCACAGCACAGCACAGCACAGCACAGCACAGCACAGCACAGCACAGCACAGCACAGCACAGCACAGCACAGCACAGCACAGCACAGCACAGCACAGCACAGCACAGCACAGCACAGCACAGCACAGCACAGCACAGCACAGCACAGCACAGCACAGCACAGCACAGCACAGCACAGCACAGCACAGCACAGCACAGCACAGCAGAGCAGAGCACAGCAGAGCACAGCACAGCACAGTACAGCACAGCACAACACGGCACAGTACAGCACAACACAGCACAGCACAGCACAGCATAGTACAGTACAGCACAGCACAGCAAAGCAAAGCACAACACAGCACAGCACAGCACAGCACAGCACAGCACAGCACAGCACAGCACAGAACAGCACAGCACATCACAGCACAGCACAGCTCAACACAACATTACACAGCACAGCACAATACAGTTTAACACAACATTACACAGCACAGCATAATATCACCAGAGAAATAAAATGCAAACTCCGACATCACAACCTGGACTATTTTTAATTTACACACACGTACACGAAAATGTCTCTTGGTAAATGGACGGTTGTACCAAAAATGATTTCAGTTGGTGTAACACTTGTGCCACATATTAGTGAATTTGTTTTTATGTGAGGTTTAACCATTGTTTTCATTAACTCTCTACAAATAGTGGACTAAATCTGTTTAGCGAGTCGGTTGTGATTCTACGAGCAATTCCATATCTGACAATCCATTCTCGAAGAATAACTTTGGCAATAGTTTCGGCATGGATATCCCTCACTGGTACCGCTTCAGGCCATCTGGAAAATCTTATTAAATAACTAAATTCTCTTGAAAGTGGCAGAGGACCTACAATATCTGTGTTAATATGTGCAAACCTTTCTCTGGTTGTTATTCATAATATTGAATAGAACTTCTAGTGTGTTTCCAGATTTTCCATTTTTGACAGTGTATGCATGATTGTGACCATTGGTGGCAATCTTTGTTGATCCGAGCCATACGTAGGTATCTACTGCTAACCGTTGTAACGGACGTCTGGATACTTGGGTCAGATAAATTGTGAATGGAATCGATGCCAATTTTCGTAGTTTTTGAGGGATACATATTCTAAGTTTGCCATGTGATGTATCACATACGATGGTTTCGTCATCCGTAACATCTTGAAGCTTTAAAGAAGAATTTGATGTTTGTAAACGAGATAATTCTTCATCTGTTTTTTGTGTTTATATGATTTCTTTAAAATATATAGTACTTGGTACATTAATTTGGCTTATTGTAGAACTAATACCTGTTAGAATGTTGTCTTTCCCAGCAATATATTGAAAGTCGGTAGTAAATTGACCAATGAAGTCAACTTGCAGGAGTTGTCTTGGTGGATTCTTAAAATCGAAAGTTTCCGGAGTATGGTTCGTTATCATTGTGAACTAAAGGAAGATCGGATACCGTGATTTAGTAAGACAGTATTTGCTAATTCCGTTTTTACATTTCGAAATGCTTGTAAGGTTGTATCTGTACACTAGATTGTTGTATAATCCCTTTGTTTTGTTGGACTTTTCAATAATTCATGGAAAGGTGCTAAATTTTTTATACACTTTCAGTAGAAGTTTATTAAGCCCAAAAATTGCCTTAGTTTATGTTTGGTATTTGGTTTTGGGTATTCGGTTATAATTTTTATTCTGTCGGGTAGAGGTTTAATACCTTTAGAATTAACTAAATATCCTAGGAAAGGTACTTGGGTTTCTTCGAAAATGCATTCACTTAAATTAATGTTGATATTGTATTTGTTGAGGTAAGCAAAAATTTGGTTCATATGGTTTTGATGTTCTTCTACTGATACTGACGCAATTAAAATGACATCCAGGTAGGAAAAAGAAAAATCGTGATCACGTGTAATTTTGTGTATAAACTTTTGAAACGTTTGTGCTGTTTCTTAAGGCAAACGGTAGTACCATGAATTCAAATGACCGAAATAGTGGCATGATTGCAGTTCCTGTTTTTTCTACAATGTGATTGTACGCCCGTATGACGTCTATTTTTGAAAAAACAATTTGTTTAACTGTTCATTAAAATCTTCTAAGTTTGGTATTATAATCACCACAGGGTCGCCATGCACCTCATGTAGTATTCATTCATAGGCGGACGATACACAAATCTACCTTTTTCTTTCACCAGGAAGGGATTCTTTCTCTAAATACGGATTTACAACATGTCTTTCATGTTTCCATAAACCATTCTTTGCATTTAAACCCACGAAAATGTAAAGCTATGCTTTTCGCCTCTCTGGGGTTAATCGTCATAAACTAGGTAACTTACAACTGCATATCGGAGGTCAATCCATCCCTTTTGTAAACGAAGCCAGAAACCTTGGTGTAATTCTCGATAAGAACATTAACTTTTCGGCTCACATGCCAGCCGGGGAGGTACCACCACCCTTACCATGGGCTCCTTAATATTGGGTCTCCGATTTTCTGAGCTCGGTAAGGGCTGCCGGTTACCTTTTCCATCATCCTTAATCTATTCTCATCCTTATCCTTCCTTCTCGCCCTCACTATCTTCCTATCGGATTAAAAGTCCCAAATTAAAAAATAAGATGGCTGTGGTTTCTAGGGTTATAAATTCCGGACGCAAAATCCTGCCCCACTCGGATGTCCGGGAGGGCAGACCCCAAGCGACCTCGGTCATCGAAAGTATCAACTTTCTGATTCACTACTGCAACATCCGCGGTATCAGGTCTAATCTTAATGCTATTCACCAACATCTTGAACAATTACAACCTGATATATTGTTTCTATCTGAAACACAAGTCTCCTCTCAAAGCTCCGATTCACCCGACTTGCAATATCTCCAATACCATCTTCACTCTAACTTTCGATATAAAGGAGGCTTATGTGCGTACATCAAGGACAGAATTGCTTGCAAGAGGGTTTCTTCCTTAGAAAATAAAAATTTTGATTTGGTTTAAACATTCTGGTCCTAATTTTGTGAAATTCTACTGTTGCATTTATAGGTCTCCTAATGACAGCTACTTTCAAGACTTCTTCGATTACCTTAGTATGAAAGTTGACTATCTCCTGTCTCAGTTTCCATCTTGCGATATCTCATTTGTAGGCGATTTCAATGTTCATAACTCTAATTGGCTTCAATTTTCATCTACTACAAATCCCGCTGGTCATAGTGCAGAAACATTTGCTATTTCATGTGATCTCACACAAATGATTTCTGAACCCACAAGAATCCCTGATAACCCTAACCATACTCCACATCTTCTAGATCTCTTTCTTACATCAAACCCTCTTGTTTATAAAACTTCCGTTCTTTCGCCTTTAGGTCTTTCCGACCATTGTCTAATAAAAATCATTTCTACTGTACCTAATTCCACTGTTGTTCGCAAAACCGATAGAACCTTGTGGTGTTTTAAGTCAGCTCGATGGAGTGATTTACGGGATTTCTTTGCAACCTTTCCATGGCGTGAATATTGTTTTAAGTCGTCCTCTTCTTCGGACATCGCTCTTTCAGTATCTGAAGTCATCCTCATGGGAATGGAGTTATACATTCCGAAAAAACAGTACCGTGTAGGTCATTCACGTTCCCAACCCTGGTTCAATAAGGCTTGTTCTGATGCAATATCTTTAAAAATAAATGTTACATTAAATGGAAATCTAATAAATCGGTTGACAGTCATGTAGAATACGTTGGTGCTAGAAATATCTGCAAAAGTGTCATCACTAAAACTAAAAAGTTGTTCGAACAACGAAAATGCAATGAACTAGCTACATCTCCTTTAGGCAGTCGTAAATTTTGGTCTTTAGCAAAAGCCATTAGTAAAAACTTTCTAACATCTTCATTCCCCCTGACATCTATTGATGGATCGGTAGTTGCTGATTCTGTAGACAAAGCCAACGTTTTTGTGGATTTGTTTGCATCAAACTCGTGTCTCAATGATTCTGGAAAAGATGTGCCCTAGTCAACTCTTCTTCATACGTTATGAAACCAATTCATTTTCGGTACAAGCTCTTGGAATCGATCATCAGTAGGCTTGATCTCAATAAGGCGACTGGCCCAGACGGTATCCCAGCTATTGTCTTAAATAAATGTTCCCCGAAGTAGTACCAGTCCTATCTAAGCTCTATACGATCTCTATATCTTCTGGGGAATTCCTTCATCATGGAAGTTAGCAAATGTTCAACCTATTCCCAAAAAGGTGATAAGACCGATCCTCAAATTACAGACCAATTGCCATCACTTCCATTTTGTCTAAAATCATGGAAAAAGCCATCAATCAGCAACTGCTCACGTTCCTTGAAACTAACAAACTCCTTAGTGACCACCAATATGGGTTTAGGCAAAGTCGTTCAACAGGCGATCTTCTTTCATATGTGACCCAAGTTTGGAACAATACAGTAGAGCAGTCCGGTGAAACAGTTGTAGTCGCTTTAGATATCTCAAAGGCATTTGACCAAGTTTGGCATAAGTGTTTACTTGCCAAACTCACCTCGTTTGGGTTAAATGATACGCTCATCAACTGGGTTTCTAGTTTCCTTGATAAAAGACGAATACGTGTCGTAGTTGATGGCTTTTTTTCAAAGAAGTTAGCATTAACGCGGGCGTACCACAGGGATCCGTTATAGCGCCTACACTTTTTCTGCTGTACATAAACGACCTTATTTCTTCAACAACTAACCCCATCCATTGCTTTGCTGACGATAGCACTCTTCACTGTAGTTCATCTCAGTCTACTCATAGTGATAATCCACCTTCTATGTCAAATCAAGAAATTAAAGCTGAAATGGCAAATTCAATCAACAAAGACATTCAACGTATTCTCGAATGGGGAAGCAATAATCTAGTTAAATTTAATGCTAACAAAACTCAGTGTTGCCTTATGTCCGCCAAAAAAGATCGATCATTTCCTGTTGTAAGTATGAATGGCTCAGTTCTTAAGTTTTCAGACTCTGTTGGGTATGACTGTATCTTCAAATCTCTCATGGGTTGACCATCTTCTGTCAGCTACCAAAACAGCTGCTCGTAAAATAAGCTTTTTGTACAGATCTAAGCAGTACTTTACCTCTCGACAACACCTTCTGCTGTATAAGGCCCAAATTCGGCCTCATCTGGAATATAATTCTCACCTTTGGGTTAGTGCTCCCCAATACGCTCTCGATATCGTTGATCGTATTCAAAAGGGAGCGATTAGGCTTATAAATGACCCGCCCTTAACTTCTCACATACAGTCCCTTGAGCATAGAAGGATGGTTTCAGTTCTTTCTTTGTATTATCGTTATTACCACGGCTATTGTGCTGGTGAATTACATTCTTTGATACCATCTCCGGCTATCTTTGCGAGAAACACTCGGTTCGCTCATTCACATCATCAGTATGCAGTACAAATCTCCACTTGTCGTATCAAACGGACGCAATCCACATTTTTCTACACGGATTCTAAGATCTGGAATGATCTCCCTAGTTCCTGTTTTCCTCTCACTTATGATATGAGAAAATTTAAGTTAGCTGTTCATAGGCATCTATTGGCAATTCATTATCCCTCTATCCACCCTCCTAAGTGTTCCTGAGTGCTTTAGCACGATAGGCCTTATTTAGCCTGTTCAGGTCCACAATCATAAAAAAAAAAAAAAAAAAAAACGTAAATTTACTGTTGCGTGGTTACAGTGTTTTGAAGCGTATTTACGCTAATAAAGGTGTATTTGACATCCATGCGAAAAAAAATTTGTGTGAATTTATAGTCCTTTTTCAATGTATCTTTTGCGATGTGCTATATGGTTCCTTTCTCTCCTGTGCTGATGTATAACGGATCGAAAAACTTCAAAAATTATGTTTGAGATTAATATACAGCATTTGAGGTCGATTTAGAATTTCACATAAGCTAATGGATATAGGTTGGTTGAATATGGGTAAAATAAGAGAGTTATATAGTACTTGTTTATACCACAAAGTTATTCATTCCCATCTACCTGCCTCTTCACTTTTCCTACTGACGTACATCATTTGAATTTGCGCCAAAGGGGCCTACTCACCGTTCCTGCTCACCGGCTCAAATTTTAAAAAAATTCTTGTTCATAGTAGGTAGTAATGGTTAACATAATACCTCAGTCCTGTATGCCCTTTCACATAAATCCTTTAAAATTAAGTTCAAACAGTACCTCACCTTGCATGATAACAATTTGCAGTGTTTTGTGAGTTCATATTCATCTTCGTTGATTCTGTTTTTGTGTGTATCTCAAGTTCTCTCAGGTTTCATGGACTTATCGTTACTGTAAATACATGTATATACACTTAATAATCATCCTGCTACATTTTATGACATCTTGTTATAGTTTATTTTCTTTCATATCTATTATTAACCTAAACTGGTTAGACATGAAAATCGGGCAACCCCATAGGGTTGACCAACGTGTCACCTTTTTCCGTACTTATTTATTAATTAGGCTCATGTCGTAATATCGTTAGATATTATAAATATTGTAGTAATCTATTGAAGTTATGGAAATAAAGATAGGTATGTTATTATTAAATCTAACATGAGTTTGAAAATTTTACATGATGTCACTTTCTAGCATTACATACACTACAGCAATGGTCTGACATTTAGATGTGCTTACCCTTCATATAATCATGTTTGGTTTGTCAGTGTAGCGTTAATAAATTACGTTTATCCAACAGATAATCCAACTTCAAATCTTTCAATTCCTAGGTTGCAAACAATAAAACTAAAAACCTACCCAAATTTTGGAAACGTTTGAACAGAGTATCCACAAAAGTCTCGTTAGTGTAGAACGCCGTAAACAAGTGGGATACCTTAGCAACTTGATAGGATATACTCAAATGGGTCCATTTGTTGCAGGTGTTTTGCACTAAGCAAAGATTTTTGCGAGTTGTAATTAAAGTATAGTTTTTAACATATAATAATAAAATACTTATCTTTTTTGGGATTTTTTAATGGTGTACTTTAAATTATACAATCTAAACGTTTCAATATCACTTACAGTTATCTTCGTCAGTAGTAATGTTTGTTAAAAATTGTTAAAGATGTAGTAAACAATTTTGTCAAATTTGAAAAATTGACAAAATTGTTTACTACATCTTTAACAATTTTTAACAAACATTACTACTGACGAAGATAACTGTAAGTTATCGAAACGTTTAGATTGTATAATTTAAAGTACACCATTAAAAAATCCCAAAAAGATAAGTATTTTATTATGAGTGTTAATGGTGAAAGTTTACATTTTCATATTTAACATATAATGTTTGAGAAAAGTAAAATTTTCAGATTTTGTTTTAAATGGTTGTCATTTATTTGTTTTTTGTTTAAATCATAGGGACCTATAGTACTTAGGTAATACTTAAATGAAATCACATCAGGTATTTGAGTTATCGTGGACAACAGACACTCATACAATTACAGTTTTCCAACCAATTGAATTCAAATTTTTCAATCACATACACTTCACATAGCTAAATAATAGATGTGGATTATTGATATACTAGTACCCTTACTTATCAGGTAATTCTGTTAAAGAGACAAATAAACAAACTTGATATTTTATGTAGTTAGTGCTTCTCCTACTTTGAATATATGTCACAAGTCACTAGGATAATTGGTAATGCATTAGATTAAATACAACTTGTATAAGAAGTGGAAATAATTTATTTAATTATCACTGTAATAGATAAAGTAAAAGCTTCATTATTCCTTAAATATGTATAATATTGCAAGAAACTCCTAATAAATTCCTATGATAAATAACTTTTGTTACATTCAGATTAATAATTAATTGTTCTGATCTCGAACTTTGTGAGCATACTATTCTTACTTATTACATAATCAAAATTATTTACATATTTTCATGTCAAAAATGAAGATACATTTTAGTTTAAAATAGGTACTTTAGAAATAATATGTTAGTAAGTAGTCTATAAAAATATGAAAGTCATATTTAGAAATAACTATGGAATTAATATTATCTTATGTACAAGTAAAGTTTAACATTATAAAAAAAGTAACAGAAAAAGAAAAAAGTAGAGGCAACTACGGCATATGATTGCAATGCAAATTTTATACGTAGGGCACTTCCAGAAATATTTATAAAATCTACATGTAATAACACAGAATTTTAAAATTTTGTAGTGTATATTAAGACAGTAAGATAATCTTCGTTGTTAGTTAAAAATGAACATATGTGTAACAACAGAAGATAATCCAAAATCTTAAAATTTAAGTCTCATGGGAATTACAATATTACAAGAATGTTATAAAATATTGCCTGCTGTTAGAATACAATTTTTTTGGAAATATTAGATTTAAAAGTCCACCTTTTAATAAATGTACTCAAATACTTTGAATTGTAAAGCTCAAAGCATTTTGGTCCAATTTCGGCTGCTGTATACAATAATATCAACATATGTACATTAATTATTTTTATGGAGAATAACATAAAAGTAGTAATTATCAATGTATTTATACACCATTGGACATTAACACTTTTTTGTACCAAGTATGGAATGTATTTTATCCTGAGTTTACACATCAAAATAATATGCTGGGTCCATATAGAAAAGTAATTTTGGTCCGTAGAAGATTTTTGTTGTATAATTCGGTAAAGTGGATGAAGAAAGTGTGAATCACAGACAAGAGGCACTCGTATTTAACACAAGAATTCAATCATTTTAGTTAATATCTTACAGTATCCAATTCCTTAATATAATAGTTAACCATTAATACTTTCTGTTTACTGTAAGACGTAAACTAAGATTCGTTGCTAGAGAAGAGAAATTAAGTTCACAATAAACATATGAGAGCAATAATACTTCTAAGAAAAAATAATTGGACCCTACTTCCAACAATAATTAATTATAACTCTAATTCCAGACATTTTAAGATTCGTGACAAATTTTATACAAAACTCGTTGCGAGTCAGAAGAGGTGCCCATAAAGCATCTGTACTTTAAGCAATCACAATTTTATACGCTTATGCGAAAATTTCATCACAAGCGTTAATAGTATCAAATAAATTGTCGCTAAAAGTGTAGTACAGGAACTTTATGTCTTCATGAAAGCTGTAAATATCTAAGTAGGCACTATAACTATGTATGTATATATCCTAAAGTAGAAATTTGCTAATTAACTATTTTACAATACGTACAATGTGCCCTAGAATACCATGACTTGTTTCGTATTGACTTTTATACACATTATTTCGATTCACATTCAAAAAACATACACAAAGATTCAAAATAAAAAGAGATATTGCAATCTGAACTAATACTTTACTTTGTGCATAAGCAAAAGCTGTTAGGTATTACTTTAATATATCATTCCCGTTTCTGTATGTGTCTACTACTACCCGTACCAGTATTGTCATAGACCATCAAATTTTCCGTTAAATGATACCAAAGCGTGAGTATTATAACAGTAAATAAAATTAGTGTACTAGTTCAAATTTCAACATAAACTTATAGAATTTTAAAATGCTTGATTAAAGGCCGTTACCATCACTATCTATTTCATAGTATTTCCATTGATACTCTTATAAAGGAGTTGGGTATAGTGGATATGTTACAAGAATATGTTAAGACAGTATCACGTTCTTTACAATCATTTGTAATTAGCTAACTTCTAATCTATAAAATTTATACCTTCCCCTGAATTAACTTTATGGTAGATATGTTGAAAGTTTCATTATTGCTGTGTTCCCTTTTACTGTTGGTTCGTATCCAGATGCATTAATTAAGAATAAAAAATTAAAAAAACTGTTTTTTATAACATATTTAAACGTCCATAGTTTTAAATCAAATGTCAAATTCCAATTGCACGTATTTTCTTCGGAACACTGCAATTTCAAACATCATTCTCAACTGGTTGCGGTGATATTTGTTGTTTTTGCGCTAAAGCATTTAAAACGTAAGTAAGGGAGTCTAATTTCTTATCCATTAATCCCAGCTGAAACAAATACTCAAATTAAATTCTGTAGAACACAAAAATTAAACAAGCAAAGAAAATTCCCATATATAACTAAAACTAAAATATAAAAATATGTACATACATATATGTATAAGGTAATCACAGTAAGTAAAATAAGTAGAACTAGAACTAATTAAACCGTGATATGAAAATGTAAACTTTCACCATTATCACACATAATAAAATACTTATCTTTTTTGTTTTTTTTTTAATGGTGTATTTTAAATTATACAATCTAAACGTTTCGTTAACACTTACAGTGTAAGTGTTATCGAAACGTTTAGATTGTATAATTTAAAATTAACCATTAAAAAAAACCCAAAAAAGCTAAGTATTATAATTAAACCGTAGCTATTGATAGATTATGATAATGACATTTCATAAGCAATTGACTGTCAAAAGTGTCCCTGCACTTGTATTGTCCACACAAAGTTGTGTAACTATTTTTGTTTCCGAAGGAAGTAGGTAAATGGAAAAATAAAAAAAATATATAATGTCTTCTTTTAAATACCATATTCTCATTATCATACGTAAAATATTATATATATATATATATATATATATATATATATATATATATATATATATATATATATATATATATATATATTTTGTTTTGAAAATTTACACAACCTTACAGCGGCAACGGTTATTTATTATTTTTGTTATGATTTTGATGAAAATTTTAACGTAGTAGTTTTCTGGGTATATTTATGAATATAGATCGGCTTGTGCCTAATGAAGTTAAACGTGACGTGACCGTTCGAGGCGGTGACATAATGTTAGGTATTAATGCTTTACGCGATATGTAACGTACGTTTATTAATGAAGGAGGTAAGAAAAATTACGCAGCATCCAGAGTACCCTTTTGATTTTGAAACGGAAAAAATTGCTATTGAAGACACTAGAAGCGAATTACAAAAACTTTTGGAAGAGGTTAAAATTAATCCGTCGACGAAAACATTAGCTACTATCCAAACTAAGATTAATCATTTATTGGGTAGAATTAATGATTCAGATCCGAACAGGGATATTGACGTTAAAATTAAGGAAAATTTGTTTCTTGAGATAGCAGTATTTAAGTCCAAACATGAAATGTTAGATGAGCGAGTTATTTTGAAAGGCTCACCGTTAGAACCTTTAGGTCATGGTTCAACAAGTGACGATCAAAATCTGAATACAGATATGTCGACACTAACTAGAAATTTAAATTTAAGTATTTCGCCTGTTACAAATATTATTGCAAAAAGCATTTCCGGTTTGTAAATAGAATTTTTTTTTGGGGACTATAAGTCTTCATTAAGCGAATTTTTGGAACGAACTACCGGATTACAGATTTCACGACGTGTAAGCGATAGTGAATTATTCTCAGAGCGTTTAGATTTATTTACCGAAAACGCGTAAATTTACGTTAAGCTTTGCCATTAAGTTTCATTCTCTACTAACGTTTGTGTGTTTGAGTGTTTGTGTGTTTGTGTGTTTGTGTGTTTGTGTGTTTGTGTGTTTGTGTATTTGTGTGTTTGTGGGTTTGTGTGTCTGTGTGTTTGTGTGTGTGTTTGTGTGTTTGTGTGTCTGTGTGTCTGTGTATTTGTGTGTTTGTGTGTTGTGTGTTTGTGTGTTGTGTGTTTGTGTTTGTGTGTTTGTGTGTTGTGTGTGTGTGTTTGTGTGATTGTGTGTTGTGTGTGTTGTGTTTGTGTGTTTGTGTGTTTGTGTTGTTTGTGTGTTTGTGTTGTGTTGTGTGTTTGTGTGTGTTGTGTGTTTTGTGTGTTTTGTTTGTGTGTTTTGTGTGTTTGTGTGTTGTTTTGTGTTTTGTTTTGTGTGTTTGTTGTGTTTTTGTGTTTTGTTTTTGTTTGTGTTTGTGTTTTGTTGTTTTGTGTTTGTGTGTTTGTGTTGTGTGTTGTTGTGTTTGTGTGTGTGTTTGTGTTTTGTGTGTTTGTTTGTGTTTGTTTTTGTGTTGTGTTTTTGTTTGTGGTGTTTGGTGTTGTGTGTTGTGTGTTGTTTGTGTTTGTGTTTTTGTGTGTTGTGTGTGTTGTGTGTCTGTGTGTTTGTGTGTTTGTGTTTGTGTGTTTGTGTGTTGTGTGTTTTGTGTGTTTGTCTGTTTGTGTCTGTGTGTCTGTTGTCTGTGTTGTGTGTCTGTGTTGTGTGTCTGTGTGTCTGTGTGTCTGTTGTTGTTGTCTGTGTGCCTGTGTGTTGTGCTCTGTGTGTTGTGTGTCTGTTGTCTGTGTGTCTGTGTCTTGTGTGTTGTGTTTGTTTGTGTCTGTGTGTTGTTTCTGTGTGTTGTTTTGTGTTTGTGTGTTTGTGTGTTTGTGTTTGTGTGTTGTGTTTGTGTTTGTGTGTTTGTGTGTTTGTGTGTTGTGTGTTTTGTGTTTGTGTTTGTGTGTTGGTTTGTGTTGTTGTTGTGTTTGTGTGTGTGTCTTTGTGTGTTGTTGTTGTGTTGTCTGTGTTTGCTGTGTGCTGTGTTCTGTGTCTTTGTTGTGTTTTGTGCTGTGTTTGTGTGTTTGTGTGTTGTGTGTTGTGTGTGTTGTGTTTGTGTGTTGTGTGTGTTTGTGTTTTGTGTGTTTGTGTTTGTGTGTTTGTGTGTTGTGTGTCTTGTGTTGTGTGTTTGTGTGTTGTGTGTTTTGTGTTGTGTGTTGTGTTTGTGTTGTGTTGTGTGTTGTGTGTTTGTGTTTGTGTGTGTTGTGTGTTGTGTGTTGTGTGTTGTGTGTTGTTGTGTTTGTGTGTGTGTGTTGTGTGTTGTGTGTGTTTGTGTGTGTGTTGTGTATTGTGTGTGTTTGTGTGTTTTGTGTTTGTGCTGTTTGTGTGTTGTGTGTTCTGTGTGTTGTTGTGTGTTTGTGTGTCTTTGCTGTGTTGTGTGTTGTGTGTTGTGTGTCTGTGTGTCTGTGTGTCTGTGTGTCTGTGTGTCTGTGTGTCTGTGATCTGTGTGTCTGTGTGTCTGTGTGTCTGTGTGTTTGTGTCTGTGTGTCTGTGTGTCTGTGTGCTGTGTGCTGTGTGTCTGTGTTTGTGTGTTGTCTGTGTCTTGTGTCTGTGTGTCTGTGTGTTGTGTGCCTGTGTCTGTGTGTTTGTTGTGTTTGTGTGTCTGTGTGTCTGTGTGTTCTGTGTGTTTGTGTGTTTGTGTGTCTGTGTGTTTGTGTGTTTGTCTGTTTGCGTGTCTGTGTGTCTGTATGTCTGTGTCTGTGTGTCTGCGTGTCTGTGTGTCTGTGTGTCTGTGTGTCTGTGTGCCAGTGTGTCTGTGCGTCTGTGTGCCTGTGTGTCTGTGCGTCTGTGTGTCTGTGTGTCTGTGTGTCTGTGTGTCTGTGTGTCTGTGTGTCTGTGTGTCTGTGTGTCTGTGTGTCCTGTGTGTCTGTGTTTCTGTGTTTGTGTGTTTGTGTGTTTGTGTGTTTGTGTGTTTGTGTGTTTGTGTGTTTGTGTGATTGTGTGTTTGTGTTGTGTGTTGTGTGTTGTGTGTTTGTGTTGTTTGGTGTTGTGGTTGTGTTTGTGTGTTGTGTGTTGTGTGTTGGTTTTGTGTGTTGTGTGTTGTTGTTGTGTGTTTGTGTGTTGTGTGTGTTGTTGTGTGTCTTGTTGTTGTTCTTGTGTGTGTGTGGCTGTGTTTGTGTTGTGTTTGTGTCTGTGTGCTGTGTTTGTGGTTGTGTTGTTGTGTTGGTGTTTGTTTGTGTTTTTTTTTTTTTTTTTGGTCGTTTTTGTTCTTTTTCTTGCTGTTTTGTGTTTTTTGTGTCTTTCTGTGTTCGGCTGTTCTGGTGCTTGTTTTGGCGTCTTTCTTGCGTTTGGTTTGTCTGTTTTTGTCGTGCTTTGTCTTGTCTGCTTTTTTGGTGTGTGGTTTTTTGTTGGTGTCTTGTGCTGGTGTTGTGTCGTGTTTGGTTTGTGTGTTTGTGTTGGTGTTGGTGTTTGGTTTTGTGTTTGTTTTGTGTGTGTGTGTTTGTGTCTGTTGTTGGTGTTTGTGTCTTGTTTGTGTGTTTGGTGTTGTGTGCTGTGTCGGTGCGTGTCCGTGTGTCGTGTGTTTGTGTTTGTGTGTTTGTGTTGTGTGTTGTGTGTTTGTGTGTTTTGTGTGTTTGTGTGTTTGTGTGTTTGGTGTTTGTGTTTGGTGTTTGTCGTGTTTGGTGTTGTGTTTGTGTGTTTGTGTGTTTGGTGTTTGCTGTTGTGTGTGTTGTGTGTTGTGTGTTTGTTGTTTTGTGTCTGTGTGTTGTGTGTCTGTGTGTTGTGTTCTGTTGGTGTCTGGTGTGTTGTGTGTGTGTGTGTGTGTTGTGTGTTGTTGTGTGTGTGTGTCTGTGTGTCTGTGTGTCTGTGTGTCTGTGTGTCTGTGTGTCTGTGTGTCTGTATGTCTGTGTGTCTGTGTGTCTGTGTGTCTGCGTGTCTGTGTATCTGTGTGTCTGTGTGTCTGTGTGTCTGTGTGTCTGTGTGTCTGTGTGTCTGTGTGTCTGTGTGTCTGTGTGTCTGTGTGTCTGTGTGTCTGTGTGTCTGTGTGTCTGTGTGTCTGTGTCTGTGTGTCTGTGTGACTGTGTGTTTGTGTCTGTGTGTCTGTAAGTCTGTGTGTCTGTGTGTCTGTGTGTCTGTATGAGGGTCTATATATATATATATATATATATATATATATATATATATATATATATAATATACAGGGTCCAGCAACAAGAGCACCTTCTTTTATATCTTCCGTTTCATATAAGCTAGATTAATAAAATTTGGTTGTTATGTGCATACTTCAAAATTATTCACGTGTATACAGGTTGTTTATTTAGAGATGACCAAACTGTAGTAAAAAAAATTTAAATGGAACACCCTGTATATTATTACTTAATATCCCTAAATATAGCCGTTTTTGAGTTATGTCGATTTTTAAAAAAAATTGAAATTACAGAGATAGCTTTAAAAATGTACCTCCTTAACCGTTGAAAAACAAAAGTTATCCAATTTATATGAGAATAAGTACCCAGATAGAGCTTTCTTATAATGCAAAGAAAGTGTCATAATTGCATACACGGTCTTTACAATTGACTTGCCAATCAGACATTATTCTAACTAGTAAAAGTTTACTTTTTCAAACAGAACACCCTGTATATTATTCCGTTTTTGGTTTCTACATATTAACCCTTATCAATTCGATATACAATTCCCTATCCCTAAATATAGCCGTTTCCGAATTATTTTCAATTTTTCAAAATGTATAATATTATTGGAACATTTTTTTAAATCCATGGCTTCGTATAAATAGAAAAAAAAACAGTGGAAAACAATTGTATTGCAAATTAAAAAACGCGACAGAAAGTAATACACTATAATTATTAAAATTACTTCTAAGAATACAAAACTAATAAAATAAAAAAAAATAATTGAACGCTAATCATTAGCGACAATGATTTATAATAATTGTTCAAAATGTTGCAGACCTGAAGTCGATCTTTAAAAGATTTTTCAACTCTAGGCAACAACTCAGGGGTAATGCTACATGTATCCCCATAAAAAGAAATCTATTCTTGTCAGATCAGGGGACCTAGCTGGCCACCTCACAGGTCCATTTCGCCCAATCCATTTATTTGGAAAGACTATTGAGATAATCTCTTACATCTGCAGAGTAGAGAGCAGGAGCGCCATCATGTTGATACCACATTGTGGCTCTAATATCAAGAGTAATATTTTCTAATAAGCCCGGTAAATCGTTACGCAAAAAGTTAAGGTACTTCTCACCATTCATGTGTCCATAAAAAAAGAATGGACCGATGACATAATCCCCAACGATGGCACCCTAGACACTTAAAGATCACTTATGTGGTTTATCAACTTGTCTTAATAAATGTGGATTTTCTGAGGAATAATAATGAAAATTATGTGTATTAACAAATCCATTCTTATGATTTAAGAAACGATTCGTCTGTCCATAAAATATTATAAAAAAATTTGGGTTTTGAGTAATTTTTTCTCTGGCCCAGTTACAAAATCTTACTCTATGATCGAAGTCTGCATCGCTCAATCCTTGGTGTAACTGAATATGATAGGGATGTAAGCGATTCTTCTTTATAAGACGGCCTACTGATCTCTCACTTATACCAACTATTTCACTTATGTCCTTTTGGCTTCAGTGATGATGCTCTTCGATGCCGAGAAGAACCCTCAATTCACTATCTTCATTTGTATAAGGTTTAACATGTTCATGTTTGGAGTAATTGGCACATGAAGTTGCAATAAATCTACTCATAACTTTCTGAAACGATCTTGCGTTTGGATGTCTTCTATCTGTATATCTTTCAGCATAAATTCTGCTGGCCAATAAACAGTTTCTTTCTGCAGCACCCAACACGAATATCATATCAACTAACTCATTTTGTGTAAAATTCATTTTATAAAAATGTTGATTACTAACAATAACACTCGTAAATGGTTAACTACAGTTTTATTTATTTACGTCAAACATTCAATTTTTATAAGAAGAACACTTGATTTTAGAATTTTACTTGAAATTGAAGTAAATATTTGTCAATTTCTTGTTAACATGCAATGCCTCCAGTACAAGAATTGTAATTAGTCTTCTATCATAATATATTAGTTTCTGTCGCGTTTTTTAAAGTATAATACAAGTGTTTTATGATGTTCTTTTTTATCTATACGAGGCCATAGATTTAAAAATGTCTCAATAATCTTATACATTCTGGAAAATTGAAAATAATTCGGAAACAGCTATATTTAGGGATAGGGAGTTGTATGTTGGACTGATAAGGGTTAATATGTAGAAACCAAAAATGTAATAATATTTTATTTGAAAAAGTACACCTTTACTAGTTCGAATAATGGTTGATTGGCAAGTTAATTATAAGCACCCTGTATGCAATTATGTCATTTTCTTCACATTAAAAGGAAGCTCTATCTGTGTACTAATTCTCATATAAATTAGATAACTTTGATTTTTCAACAGTTAAGGAGGTACATTTTCAAAGCAAACTCTGTAATTTCAATTTTTTTTAGAAGAATCGAAATAACTCAATAACGGATATATTTAGGGATAGGGAAATATATTCGAATTTGTTAGGAACAATGGCAGAATTCAAAAAAGTAATAATATGCAGGGTGTTCCATTAAATTTTTTTTATAATAATGTGGTCCTCCTTAAATAAACAACCTGTATTCGCGTGAATAACTTTAAAATATGCACACAACTAAACTATAACTGCATTCCAAATTTTATTAATCTAGCTTATATAAAACGGAAGATATAGAAGAAGGCCGCTCGCTCTTGTTGGTGACAGAAAAAAGTACCATGCATAGTGCCACGCGATAGAGGACACTAAAATAAGAAAAAAAGTTCCTATGAACTTAGGTCTGCAATGCCTTCGTTTAAAAGATATAGGGTGTTGAAGTTTAATTATATTTTTGTTTTTATTTAATATCTTTTTACAATGATGTAATAAGCGGACAAAATTTTGTATACAAGGCTTTTTATCACGCAGAATTCAAATATGACCTTAGTTCGTTTATTACTGATAGAGGGCGCCACATACAGGTTTCCATCTTATTTGAATCGGTCCCAACTTTTTTGCCTTACACTGTATGTCATTTTCGACTGGAAACATTTGTTTTCTCATCTTTTCTGCTGAAAGGTATACCTTATTGAAGTCGCTAGGACGAACGGTTTACGAAAAAAATGCATCCGATGCAAATTATCCAAAAGCGCCAAAGTAACTTATTTGCAAAAACATTAAATTTTTAGAAGATGTTCAAATTGTTGACCTTGTACTTGATTACATTTTTCAATTCTTCTTTCTAAGGATTCACGGCATCTTTGAAATATTCCTGGGTTATTACGGTATCTATCTGCGGATTCCATAATTCTTATCCATGGTTGCTCTTTATTATGTATTTCTACAGAATAAACATTTTTCAGGAATCCCCAAAATGAAAAATCGAGGGGATTAAGGTCGGGACTACGAGCTGGCCAGGGTACAGGCCCCCCTCGACCAATCCACGTATTTACAAATCTCCTATCCAAAAATTCCGTTGCCAATCGAGAAAAGTGAGCTGGCGCGCCATCATGCATGTAACGCATTCTACCAATAATAGCCAATGGAACATCCTCTAATAACGTATTTCGTTCATTCTCCAAGAAATTTCGATACAGTTCACCTGTCAATCGATTGGGCAATTGAAATGGGCCAATTAAGTAATTGTCAATTATACCTGTCCACACATTAATAGAAAACCCATATTGGTGACTTCTAATTACGGTTTGATGAGGATTTTCATTACTCCAGTGGTGAATATTATGTAGGTTCAGAACACGATGAAGGCTAAAACAAGCTTCATCAGTAAACAAAATTGAAGAAAAAATATCGTGTCTTTGATTTTGCAACCATTCGCAAAAATGTACACGAGGAAGATAGTCATGTTCTAATAGTGATTGAACCGTTTGGAAATGATACGGGCGAAGAACTTGTTCATTGAAAATTTGCCTAACTGATTCACGGTTAACATTTCGTACCGGTGAACTTGTTCTCGGATTATTTTCTACCATTCGTAAAACAGTTTCTTCGTTTCGCGCAGTGCAACGAGTTCTGGAAATTCCACTATTAACTTTTGGTTTTTTAAAATAGCCATCTTCACCCAAACGCCTATGCACGTCAATAAATGTCCTATTATGAGGAATATGCCTTAATGGAAATCTTTCTCGATAGATACGTTGAGCTTCGGAAGAATTTGATCTAGCTTCG
This sequence comes from Vesta saturnalis, assembly GCA_036346205.1. Taxonomy (NCBI): domain Eukaryota; kingdom Metazoa; phylum Arthropoda; class Insecta; order Coleoptera; family Lampyridae; genus Vesta; species Vesta saturnalis. The sequence goes on from JARFJB010001965.1 coordinate 10,330,916, forward strand.
CCGTAACACATAATTATGTCCCTGTATTCTTCAAAAGTGTAGTGAACCGTTTTTGAAAGTAATTTTGAAAAATCATTAAGAGAATCAATGAAAAACTTAATCAAGAACACAAAATACCTCTAAAAGACAATAATATATTGACAAATGTCATAGATTTCGTTTGTTTTTTCGTAAATTTCCATCGCCTGTTATTTTCATCACTCCAATAGTACATATTATTTTGTGTTTCTAAAATGGTTCACTATACTTTTGAAGAATACAGGGACATGATTATGTGTTACGGAGAAGCTTGGTCAAATTTCTCCAAAGCTCAACATATCTATGAGAATGATATCCTTTAGGACAGGTTCCTAATGTTAGAATATTTATTGACGTGCATAGGCGTTTGGGGGGGGGGGGTGTCATGTCGGGTGAGAAGCCATTTATTGTTCGAAAATCGAAAATCCATTGGTTGTTGAAATTCTGATTAAGCTAGCACAATTAGCTGGACAGCCATCATGCTGATACCATGCACGAACTCTTAAATCCAATGGCAGTTCCTCAAAAAAATCCTGCACATGGTGGTTTTGTAAAAAATTTCTTATACCATTTAAATTTTGCTAAAAAAATGGTCCCAGCAACCTCCCGTTGTACATACCACACCACACGTTTGTTTTTTGGTAGTATTGGTCACTGTGGACAACAACAAAATTTGGATTATTTACTGACCATCTAGAAAACGATACCGTTTGTCATAAAAGTCGATTCGTTAGTCAACAAAAGGTTGCTTGTAAAGTTCGGGTCTTCCAATATTTCGCCTTGAACCCAAAATGAAAAATCCAATCTCTGATCGTAATCCCAATCGCAAAGTTTACTGACAAACTGCCGTTTATAAGGTTGATATTTATTTTCTTTTAATATTCGCAAAATGGGTCATTTTTAACCTACTTCCAGTTCATTGGCAATTTGGCGCCAAGAAATTTGACGACGTTGAATTACTGTCTGTAACACTTCCATTTGATTTATCTCGGTCAAAAAATTCTTTTGGTGCTTCTTTTTGTATTGCACTTCCAAAGACCCACTGCTTTTAAACCTTGCCAAAATACGACGCGCCGTTGGAACACTTATAGGATTATTAGGATGTCGTTGGTTAAAGATAGCAGTCGCTTAATTGATACTTTTATAATTATCGCCACATGTCAAAATTAATTTAGCTTTTTCAACTAACGGATGCCTATAAGCTGGAATTTTTGAAATTACTTAATTATGACTTTGACACTTACGTAACTTTGCAACTTTTATCAAATAAAAATCAAATTTCCATGGCCTATAAGAAAAAATAACAATGAACCCATTTACTATAAATATATTTGAGTTTTACGCTACAAATAATTTAAACAAATTTTGTATGTTCAAAACCCGATCCAAAAAATTATTTTATGAAATAATACCACTGAATGCTCTAAAAAGTCACTGATCGACGCCAATGCCGTTATTTTTCCATTTATCGTTTAAATGTTACTTGTTACGTAGCGTTTTCTGAATTTTTAATTCATTCTTACCAAATGGTTAGGCTAGTACACTTTAATTCATTTTTAACCGAAAATTGAAATAAATTAATATTCCGATAAACAACACCCCAAAATAACAAACATTTACAACTTCCCGATATGCCATCCAAACTTCATGTCTGGGTATGTCGATCAAAAATAAACAACTATTTCTTATAACCCTTTTTGGTAGCTGGCAAAATATGGGCATTTTATTGAGAAAATTTCAATTATCGGTCATTTACCACTAATAGGTACGCCACTGGTAGAATCTGTCTAGTGCATATTTAGTTTTACGTGATGCACCAACTTTTATCTGGAATAAAATTTTCTGAGAAATCGATATTAACAAATAAAATACTTATCTTTTTTGGGTTTTTTAATGGTGTATGTTAAATTATACAATCTAAACGTTTCGATAACACTAACAGTTATCTTCGTCAGTAGTAATATTATCTATTAAAATTGTTAGAGATGTTGAAACGATTTTGTTAAAGTTGAAAAATTATTAATAGTTAATTTTTTTTCTTTGACAAAATTGTTTCAGTGTTTTATTATGAGTAACAGTGGTGAAAGTTTACATTTTAATTTTTCAACTTTGACAAAATTGTTTCAACATCTCTAACAATTTTAATAGATAATATTACTACTGACGAAGATAACTGCAAGTGTTATCGAAACGTTTAGATTGTATAATTTAATTAATTAAAAAACCCAAAAAAGATATTTTACTATGTGTAACAATGGTGAAAGTTTACATTTTCGATATTAACAAAGTTTTGATTGTCGATCAAACTCTTCTGGATCATACTATATATATATATATATATATATATATATATATATATATATATATATATATATCAGTAATGTGAACATAAATAGAAAATCTCATCCAAAAAAAAAGAAACTATTATAAAACAATATTATTCCTGTTGTAGAACTGAAATTTACGAAAATAAGGAGAATTATTAGCTAAATTGGGATTCGAAAATAATATTAAATATACTACTTTTTACGCAGATTGAAAGTATTTACAATAATTTTAGATCGATTGTTCGTATAATTTATACGTTGCGTCCAGTTTTGATAAACTATTCTATATAATTTAAAATTCCTCTTAATACACGCTTGTTAGTTCTCGAGTAAATCTAGAAGTAATAACGACTTATTGGAAGGTATGTAAAGTTACAATAATTTTAATAAATCCAACATTTACATTCGGCACACATAATTTACAATACCCACCTGTTGCTCTACCCTGTACAATCGGGCACCAACAGTCATCGGTTTCACGTTTCCAACTCTATCAATCCCCGCTAAATAACTTCCCGGTTTTCCTAGGGTTTGATCCAGTCTCCTTTGAAGCTCCTAGAGGAAAGATAAATTTAAGAATCAATTTGTTAAATGAGTATTTATTGTACCTTTACTCGCACCATCATGTTAAGGTGACCCTGGCTGTACTGTTCAATAACATCGCGAACGTCATAAGGTTTACGCGCTTGCTGAAACTTTCTTCTAGCAACGAAATATTTAATTTTTCGTATTGCTCTAATTGCATTTCGATGTGCTTCAGTCAATCTACAACGTAAGTTAAGTATTTGCAAAATAAACTAATTAACTTACTGTGTAACCCTAGGAAGCTCCCCATCAAAATCGTCGATATCGTCGCTTGCCGCTTCAGTTACCGTACTAGTTTGGCTCATAAATATAGCGCCTCTTGAACTTTCTCGGTCTCCTCTTCTCAAACGATTTGGTGTTCCTACAATAGAACGTAAATATCTGAATGTAAGATACGTCGAATTATGGTTATGTAAATTGAATAAGTTCGGATGTTGTAAAGGAAATATAAAATTTTAGCTCACGCTGATTTTTATTTTATTTTCTGATTTTATATTCACTGCTTTAAAGGAACTAGCATAATCTCAAAATTGTTGTATATTTTTAACAAAAAAAAAGAAAATTACCGGGTTTTGGTTCTTCGATGTAGTACACAACGTCTGTCGAAGTTTCGCATGGTGATGGTGCCGGTGCATCGCCTTGAGGTGTACCTGGTGGGTCCATTCGATTTTTCGATTTCCGCCTTTTGAGAACTGATGCTTTTTTAGCGACCTGTAAAACAAGGGACTGACCCAACCCATGCAAACTTAACATTGAAACACTGAACACTGCATCTAAAGAACTATACTATTAACATACATAATCTTTACACTTCCAGCTAAGGAATGTACGTACCTACCCACCAACAGATCTGAAATGAATGGCTGCATTTTAAGTACAATATCTTAAGTGAGAGCTAAATGTTGACTACACTAAGGTTAACAATAACTAAAATATTCATACAATTTTGTTTCTAATTCATCTAAAGAACAACTAATTAGATAAATGTGTAGTGTTCCACAAATAAACAAACAGAAAGCGCTGGAATTTGGATAATTGAAAGATTAGTAGTCCTATTATAACATTTCAACAAATCACATAAATTTTAAATGATTTATAAGAAACAGTGACAAGTATTAAAGATTAGGTAAATATACTTAGCCTTTATGGGTGCACCGTGTGTTCACGGTTATATTGTGCTGATGGCCAACTTTCTTATTATTCATCCTACAGAAAAGTTTAAATTATTAAAGTTGACGCAAAGTTTCCAAATTTTTCGAATATGTAATCAGAAGAAACAAAAACGCATCGCATGTCAAAGATTTTGACTGGTACTTGAGATTTTCAAATAGAACACCCTGTTTTTTATATTACAGATAAAAATGCCTTATTTTTCTGATTTCAGAAATATATAACACGATAGGATTATTCCTAGTAGTTTACGAGAAAATTGAACTTGTATTTTAATTTAAACGATCAAAAGGAACGTCGCGAAAATTGCGAAGGTGGCTTTGATATGCATGAAGATTTTTTAATAAGCATGAGATATGCTATGATATTTTATAGAAATTAAAAGCCTGTTATTGATAATATATGATATAAATGTGAATATGAAAGTTTCTGGGCCCGTAATTAAAACAATTTATTATAATTTATTTTAAACAACAAACACATAAAAATAAGGAACATACAAACATTCGCCTATAGCTAAATCATTAATATTAACAAAAACAGACAACCGATGTATATAATATAACAAAAATGTTATGTAAAATACTCCAAATGGTACTCAAGGTCTGTATCTCTTTATTAAATTATTTATGGACGCTCTAACAATTTCTGGGTTAGCATTTAATAATAATCCGATTTTGAATATCCTATATATTTTCAGGGCGGTTCATATACATTAAAGATTTTAAATATCCCCAAAGGAATACGTCCAATATAGTCAGATCTGCGCTATTAGGAGGTCACGAAATTGTCCTATTTTGTCGAATCCGTTGGTTGTATTTTTCTGACTACTAACAAGTTGTGCGCTGGAGCACCGCCTTGTTGACATATTAGTGTGTTAATAAGATTTAGTGGCAATTCATCAAAATACCCCTCAATTTCATTTTCCAGTAGCCTTAAATAACGCTGTCCATCCAAATTTCCATTATAAAGAACAGCCCCACAATTTTTTCACCGACTAACCCGCACCGCACCACACACCGACAGATATTCCGCCCGACCGTTTCATTTCTAATTTCTTGTGGGGATTTTCGTTCGCCCAATAATGTGCGTTTTTTAAATTTTATGGAAACGCTGTATCAAAGGCTTCATCCGTTCACAAAATTTTTGAAAAAAAATTTGGACCATTTTCTAATTGACTTAACAGAAACGTTGCAAATTCTAGTCTTCTTCTTTTATCTTCCTCGGTCAATCGTTGCACTTTTGTATATTTAAATTGCCGATAATTATATTTTCTTAAGACTTTTCCTAATGATATATTTATGTCTCTAGAACAGTCTCTAACGCCCAGTGTGGGATGTTTTAAAAAAATTTCATATTGTGAGGTAAAAAGGCCCGTGAAAGGTTCATCATTTTATATTTACGCATTCGAAAGTATTAAAAAAAATTTCTTTAGAAAGTGACTTTTAACACCAACGAATTTTCGAAAAATGGATACATTGTTTTTTTTATACTTTGCTCACAAATTTTAACCACCTATTTTAAAACATCTATAATTATTTAAAAATTAATAACTCGAAACAAAGGTTTAATACATGCGAATCTAAGACCTGTCATAGTATTTTTTTGTATCTTACCTTGGAAATATAACAAGACCTCGAATTCCGCTTGCTCACTGTTGACAAATCTGGTTCTTTTCTTTCTTCCAAAAGATTTATTTAATTTTACAGATTTGTAAATATTGAAGAAGGTGTTTTCATGTGGAATATTAGGATACAATCTAAAATATTCCTGTTTCGCCGACTTTTTGTTTTTAAAGTTTTATTCAAAAACTGTAAAAATATCAATTTTTGAAATTTCTGAAAATCGCATATTTGGAAATGATTAAAACAGCAACAAAAACTACGGTATAAAATTAATAAAAATAATAGAAAACGCATCCATGTCTAAACACCTTGGTAATTTTCGAGGCATTCCTTTTGATCGTTTAAATTAAAATACACACTCAATTTTCTCGAAAACTACTAGGAATAACCCTATCATATTATATATTTTTGAAATAAAAAAAGGGCCTTTTTATCTGTAACATAAAAAACAGGGTGTGTCATTTAAAAATTTCAACTACCTGCCAAATTTTGACATGCGATGAAGTATGAGGATTTTTTCCTAAAATGCTAATTAACGTTTTACATGGATTTAGTATTACGCCGTAATTTTTGTGTTGGTGTATCTGAAACTAAAGTATACCGTAGATATTGAGAGTTGTTTGTTTGTCGTGAGTAATTATTTTAGAAGAGTTAAAAATTAAAATTAAATTTACAATATTGTAGAAACAAAAACAATAATCTATGCCAGAATGACGTTTAAAACTACGTGTCTGATAGAGATTAATAGACATAAATATTAGTGTGCCCTGAAAAATTTTTTTTTGTTCGCCTTAACGCCAGACTTCTTAAAAGTTGCATAATTGATCGTAGATTACCGAATTAATTTTAAAAATAAAATAAAACTATATCTTTAAGGTTCTACCGATCTTGAAAGTTTTGAAAAATTGTCATTTTTATGGTAGTATTTCGCTATCCTTAATTTCGGCTCCTGGTAACCTTTCTTGGTAACCAAAGTAATCTGGTATGCTATAAGAGTACAGTTGCAATTATTAGATTATTACAAAGAACTTGACGATCGGCAGCTACCAATTATAAGGGACGTCATTAAATTTATTGTATTTATCAATAACGAACTAAAACTGAATTATAATGGAAAGGATCCATCCAATTGAGATATCATGACAAGATGAACGATATTTGGACCAAAGCTTCGATTCCAATAGTTACTAAAGAAAGAGTTATTCAATTACTAAAATCCCATTTTGAAAAGTACTTCAATTTGAAAATATATCCCAAAAGCAAACGAAATGATAATTTTGAAAACAAACTGAAGTGTATTTTGGAGTCATCTGAGAAGGTTTTTGACGTTGCTGGTTGTAAATGCACTTCATTTAAATCTTGTTCGTGTTTTAAAGCTTAAGAAAGTTCCCATCAATGAGAGAAATTTTTTGTTGGATCAAACAAGTGACAGAAAAATGGTTATGAGCGGTGTTGATAAAAAATAAACGGATAGATTAATTAAACGACAGCAGAGACAAGTTGAAGAGTCAATAAGGGCAGCAAAAAAGTCGTGTTCTACTCAAGAAATCGATTCTGTCTCGGCAAATTGTGATGAAGATTCAGTGCATGTGCAATCTTCCCAAGAAACGAAAACAGAGGCCTCCCCGACAAACACGCCCTCGACTACAATGGCGAAGCGGAATACATTACCATTGCCAACAGTTGCTAAGATCTGTGATAGATACGCCTTATCGACGCGATTTGCTGCTGCTGTTGATTCTGCGCTTTTGGATGACATCGGCTTGGTTTCTACTAAAGATTTCACTCTGGTTATTAACAAAAAGAAGACCCACAGAGCTGCATCTAAAGCCCGGAGAGAAACTTCAAAGGATATTGGAGGTATTTTTATAAAAAAGTATTTACTTTGATAGACGAAAAGACAAGAATCTGGTAAACGAGGAAATAGGCGATCGCTACCATCGCAAAGAAGTTTCACAAGAACACATCTCCATTTTAGCAGAACCTGGATCAATTTATTTGAGACATACTACGCCAAGTCGTGGTACTGAGAAAAGCATTCTTATTTCGATCACAACTTTAGTAGAGGGTTAAAGGTGGAATTTAGATGACGTGATTTGCGTTAGATGTGATGGAACTGGAACTAACACCAGATAGAAGGGTGGCGTGATTCAATATTTAGAGGAGTATTTGGAGAGACAGTTACAATGGTGTATGGTGCATGCTTTATGTCAATGAGTTTACCCCTTCGTCATTTATTCTTGACTTATGATGGTTGTACTTCGAGTCCTAGAGAATATTTCGGATCTATTGGAAAACAATTAGCTGGTTGCAAAAATAAAACCACGGTGTCTTTTTGTGCGGTGGCTGGTAATCTGTCTGATTTGCCGAAAAATGTGGACGATGACCTAAGTACGGATCAAAAATATCTTTATGAGATATGTCAAGCTGTATCAACTGGTTCCTGTCCTCTTGAGCTAGCAAACCATCAACCTGGAAAAATGGCCACTCGAGATCGCTTACTTCTGCTAATCGTATACTCAGACTTTACGTAAGTACTCTTAATCCATCAGAAAATTTGCAATTGCTTGTCAACTACGTGGTTAAAGTATACGCCCCGATTTGGTTCCTAATCAAGCAAAAGACGTCCTTTAAGGGCGGAGCAAGCATATTTTTCAAATGATTATGCATTCTCGACTTTTTCCCGAAAATCTGAGATCTGTTGCTTTTTTTGCGCACCCAGAAAACCTACTTGTCAGTATGTTGTTTGATGGTAGACACCACATTCAGAAGCTGGCATTGCGAAAAATTATAAAAGCTAGAGAAGTTGAAAGTGGCACTAATTGCAGAATATTTAAACCACCAAAAATTAACTACTCTGTTAGAGATTACACTGAAATTATTGCGTGGTAAGAGTATCAGGTTACAACATCACCGATTCTTCGCCATATTTATAATAACGGAATTACATATGTTAACGTAAAAAAAATTTTAAAGCTCCTAAAAAAATATCGATAATACAGCTTAAGCATTTTCAATCATATTTATTTAATTTTTACATTTATTTAAAATACTGGCTCCGTTATTTTCTTCTGCGCAACATTGCCCTCATATCAAAAAAAATCATTGAAATTCATCAAGCGGTTCTCTCGCAATCTGCGTGAACTACATGGTACGATTATTTTAATATACAAGATATTAGAAGGAAAAGCAACGTGTTTCACTCCCTCCCCAAGAGAGAGGGTAAGCTGCTTAAGATTTCCACGCCTTTCCAGTCACAACGATAGATCCTAAGATACAGTTCACCGAAGCAAATAAGATATAGTCGGAAAATATGTGAACTAAAAGAGTTTTATTTGAAGCAGCAAAATGTTTAGCCAATCACACAAAAATATTTATTTTAATACATTCTCAAAGTAAATGTATACTTGACAGTATGGTTTGTAGTTGTGTGCTAATTTCTTTCTTATTCTGCGTTACTCGTTAGTAAAATCTGTGTTTTTTCAAGGCAATATTGCTAGTTGTATTTGTAAAAATAGGTATGTATAAATATTTAAACTAAAATCTTATTTTAAATAAACTGTCTTTTAGGTTAGAAACATGGATTCTAAATCGAAGAAAAGCATTCATTCCGAAACACGAAACATTCTTACTAATGTTACTGAATTCTTCGATAAACAGAAAGCTGCTAAATAACATAAATAAGTTTTTAATTTCTTATTTTGTAATAACATGTTATGCATATTTTTATATACATACTTATTTTGTAATAACGTTTATTACATTTAATCGTATCATTTGTAATGAACAATTCTTTGGCATTAACACCATCGCTATTAATTCTATCTAGTTATTAGACAAGTAACATTTAGTTTATCAGAAAGTACTTGTGTTGCGGTTCCATGACCAATTTTCAAATAAGTATTTAAATTTGCCGCCGAAATACTTCTGAACCTGAATGTACTCTGAAAAAGACGACAGCGCTAGCTCCGCTCTCTCAGCTACCATGTTTGCTTTGGTCAACTGTACATACATACATAATGTATGTATCCTTGGTGGGATTAAGGATGGATGTGATCAGGATAGAAGCGGAAGGAATGAAGTTACTAGTAGTAATGGGGCCCCTTGAATGAAAAATAATCGATCATTCCATTGTACGGATATCTCGAGATATTTCGAGTCGTTAAGCGAAAATCATTCGAATGGTTTTCTGATCGAAACAGCACTCACTCCGTCGCGTCAATCATCATCGCATTCATTCGTTCCTCTTTCCTCTCGCTTCCAGGTTTCAGTGATCAGATCTAGTTATTATTACACAGCAGCTTCGGTCGGACTATGTCAGGCTACAAAACCCAAATGTGGCATTTGGGTTTTGTAGCCTGACATACGGGTAATTTTTTGTTGCACCGTGTTTAGTTTGGAAATATCAAAGCGCGCATTTCGATTTATTTAAATTTTATTCAACCGTTCGACACCAACGAACATTAAAAATAATTCTTACTCCAGTTTTAATGTTTGAAAGGATATGTAGCACAATTCTAAATACAACAAATTCGTAATTAGATGTCAGGATCAGTATATATGACTAAACAAAAATGTTATGTATAAAATGAAAATAAAACGTTTCTTGCGCATCTTACATTCCACACTGGACTGATCCGTTGATTTTATAAAAACTATCACACTATAGGTTTTTATTACTAATACGGCGACTCATTTTCATTTTCGAAATCGACTTGCTGCACGATTGATTTGACTTCAGCGGAACTAAACTTAACGCAAATGAAAAGGGAAGATAAGGAGAACAAAAATTGCAACCACCTTGACTGAGACAGTTTTATTAGGATATCATAATAATAATCATTTATTTTAGCCAGTTCAGGTCCACAATCATAAAAAATGTATGGCTTTACCACCGCACATGCAACCGAGTAAGCGATTATGTTATCCCAGATGTAATACATCTGTGGCGATTGCCGATTTGATCGAGCCGACTAAGCAATTTGAGACGTGAGACCTCGAGTTCTCCTGCGAAACGAGAGATTAGCCTAACTGACGTCATTCTTTGAAATGAAATCATTCGAATGATCATTCGATTGTAAATTTCACTCGAGAGGTGAAGTTTCGATTGTAGAAATCATTCGATTGTGCCCATCACTAGTTACTGACATAGCATTCACCTAAATAGCCGCACATAATGTGCATATACGCCGTGATCATCCCGCTACAGCGTGCACGAGGAAAACCACCTGAGAAACAAGGTATACGACTTAGACAAGGAAAGAGAGGACACGTAATATTCCAATTCTGACTGTTACCGCTTGGCACATAATTGTGTAGCACAGTGGCGTATCAGGATATGACTAGTAGAAATAAAGGTCCTATTAAACTATGTTCATTGTTTACATAGGTACTGATTAATGTCATTCCATCTCATTTTAAATGTATTAAATTAAAGGGCCATGAAAATAATCGTATCGCTAAATGTTCGGGTTTTAAAAGCGGGCGTGTAAACAATACATCTATAAATAATCGTTATCGTATTGGGTTTAAGCGGCTTATATTAACCCGTTAAGTATTGGTAGATAAGTGATTAATTAAAGGATTATATTCAAACGTAAGTAGGTATTTTAATGTAAACTAAGCTCGTAGCAAACAATTCAACACGCCTCTGTAACTTATTAAAAGCAATCATTGCCTTGCAAGAAGTAGCTATTTTGGTATCTGGCAAGTCAATGATGGGCATAGCGCGATAAGTCTAATTATTTCGGCCATGGGCCAAATTCGTCATATGTCTCCAACATGTGTGTGTGTGTGTGTGTGTGTGTGTGTGTTGTGTGTCTTGTGTGTGTGTGTGTGTGTGTGTGTTTGCGTGTTTGCGTGTTTGCGTGTTTGCGTGTTTGCGTGTTTGCGTGTTTGCGTGTTTGCGTGTTTGCGTGTTTGCGTGTTTGCGTGTTTGCGTGTTTGCGTGTTTGCGTGTTTGCGTGTTTGCGTGTTTGCGCGTTTGCGCGTTTGCGCGTTTGCGCGTTTGCGCGTTTGCGCGTTTGCGCGTTTGCGCGTTTGCGCGTTTGCGCGTTTGCGCGTTTGCGCGTTTGCGCGTTTGCGCGTTTGCGCGTTTGCGCGTTTGCGCGTTTGCGCGTTTGCGCGTTTGCGCGTTTGTGCGTTTGTGCGTTTGTGCGTTTGTGCGTTTGTGCGTTTGTGCGTTTGGTTCGCGTTGCGTTTGCGCGTTTGCGCGTTTGCTGCGTTTGCGCGTTTGCGCGTTTGCGCGTTTGGCGTTTGCGCGTTTGCGCGTTTGCGCGTTTGCGCGTTTGCGTTTGCGTGTTGCGCGTTTGCGCGTTTGCGTTTGCGCGTGTGCGTGTTTGCGCGTTGTGGCGTGTGCTTTGGTGTGCGTGTGTGTGTGTGGTGTGTGTGTGTGTGTGTGGTGTGTGTGGTGTGTGTGTGTGGTGTGGTGTGTGTGTGTGGTGTGTGTGTGTGGTGTGTGTGTGTGGTGTGGTGTGTGTATGGTGTGTGTGTGTGTGTGTGTGGTGTGTGGTGTGTGGTGTGTGTGTGTGTGGTGTGTGTGTGTGTGTGTGTGTGTGTGTGTGTGTGTGTGTGTGTGTGTGTGTGTGTGTGTGTGTGTGTGTGTGTGTGTGTGTGTGTGTGTGTGTGTGTGTGTGTGTGTGTGTGTGTGTGTGTGTGTGTGTGTGTGTGTGTGTGTGTGTGTGTGTGTGTGTGTGTGTGTGTGTGTGTGTGTGTGTGTGTGTGTGTGTGTGTGTGTGTGTGTGTGTGTGTGTGTGTGTGTGTGTGTGTGTGTGTGTGTGTGTGTGTGTGTGTGTGTGTGTGTGTGTGTGTGTGTGTGTGTGTGTGTGTGTGTGTGTGTGTGTGTGTGTGTGTGTGTGTGTGTGTGTGTGTGTGTGTGTGTGTGTGTGTGTGTGTGTGTGTGTGTGTGTGTGTGTGTGTGTGTGTGTGTGTGTGTGGTGTGTGTGTGGTGTGTGTGTGTGTAGTGTGTGTGTGTGTGAGTGTGTTGTGTGATGTGTGTGATGTGTGTGTGTGTGTGTGTAGTGTGTGATGTTGTGATGTGTGTGTGTGTGTGATGTGAGTGTGTGATGTGTGATGTGTGAGTGTGTGAGTGTGTGATGTGTGGTGTGGTGTGGTGTGCGTGTGGTGTGTGTGTGCGTGTGTGTGTGCGTGTGCGTGTGTGTGTGTGTGTGTGTGTGTGTGTGTGTGTGTGTGCCGTGTCATATATATATATATATATATATATATATATATATATATATATATATATATATATATTATATATAATCAAAAGAAAATGTTTTACCAGAACAGCGTAACATATACAGGGTGTTCCATTTGAAAAAAACAAAGGTTCGATAAATATTTGTTATTGTCGATGTTCTTTTGTTTCTTTTGATATCGCGACATAAAAACTAATTAAAAATTGTGTAAAGTTTTTCGATATCTCTAGGAATAAGTGAGATGGTGGGGGTTTTCTCAAATGTATTTTATAGAAAATATCCATTAGCACGAATTGCAGTCAAACCGTCAAAAAATTGGATTACGACCGGTATAAAGCAATCTTCAAATACTGAAAGAGAACTTCATCAAGTTTTAAAAGCTTTCCCTAATACTGTACTATACAATTAATACTTAAAATATTATAATATTGTAAAAAATATTTGTAGAGCAGCAAAAAAACGCATTGTTGATTTAGAAGTAGTGCGTTCTTCTAACATTTCTAGAACAACATGGAGAATTGTGAAAAAGGAAGTAAATATGTCCACCCGCCATAAAAACCAATATTGATGTATTTGTTAATGGAAACTTGATTAAAGAACCGGAAATAATTGCTAACGAGCTCAATAAACAATACATTGAAAACGATTTCATACTACTATATATGAAATTGAAAATATAAAAAGTAACTTAAAGAACACATCATCCACTGGTGTCGATGAACTCTCAGGGTCACTAATAAAAGAGTGCTCAAAGATTATTTAAGGTGTATTATCATACGTTGTAAACGCCTGCTTTGAAGCTGGATACTTTCCGAAGGAACTAAAGAAAGCAAAAGGAATCCCTCTGCATAAAAAAGAAACAATACATGGAAAAAAACTTGTTATTTAGGATGCAATCTCAACCAAGACTGGAACCATTCCATTGAAATAAAAATACGGATAGAAAAAGACAGACATACCTTTAACCGTATGAAAAAGATCCTCTGCAACCTAAAACTTAATATAAAAATACGAACTCGTGTACTCAGATGTTACATATTCCCCACTATACGGCGCTGAAGTATGAGCAATCACCGACGCTTACTGTAAACACTCACAAGCTCTTGAAATGTGGTGCTATCGCCGCATGCTCCGCAATAATGGATCCATCGCGTCACTAATACAACAGTAATGCAAAGAATGAAAAAAGAGCAAGAAATATGAACAGTAAAAGTTAGAAAAGCAGCATATTTTGGTGACGTGATGCGTAATGACAAATACCACATATTACACTTAATGCTTCAAGGTAGAATAGAAGGGAAAAGGGGTCCTGGTCGCAGACGGATCTCTTAGCTGAAGAACCTTAGGCAATGGACTAGAATGAGATCCTTCACACTATTTCGCTCAGCCGTTAACAAAATCATCTGGACTAATGTGATCGCGAACATCCAAAGAGGATAAGCACTTAAAGAAGAACAAAAAAACAATGATAATAAAGGTATTAGTAATTTTAGACGTATATCAATTCCTACAGTATTCAGTGAGATTTTCGGAACTGCGTTAATAAAACATCGAATTTCAACATATTTTAAAATGTACAAACTACTTAACAATAATCAACATGGATTTATGAGCAATAAGTCTACTAGCATTGCTGTACACAATACACTTCATGTTGTACTAGGTGCCTTAAATAAAAAACAACGCATTGTTAATATAAATCTGGATTTGTCCAAAGCATTCGACCTGATCGATGGTGAGTTATTGTTGCATAAATTAGAGTATTATGGTTTGCGATCCAACTCCTTAGAACTTTTACAATCTTTTTTAATAGAACGTGAACAATATGTTGAAATCAATTATGAAAATAACAATGAAGCTGAGCGTCATAGACCAGTGTGGAGTACCTCAGGGTTCTATTGTTGGCCCGATTCTGTTTGTAATTTTAATAAAAGACCTTCCAAGTAACATTTCACATCAAATTACATATTATTCTGAAGATTCAAAAAAGAGTCATAAGGACTATGTTTGACTTAACGAAACGTGACAGTTGCAGACCACTTTTTTTCCAACACAACTTTATGATGGTCTATAATTTACTTATATACGAATGCTGTTTGTGTTTAACCATAAGAATAATTTTTTCAAAAACTGATTTTCACACGTACAATACAAGAAATAACTTACATAGGATAGATTTCAGCAAGGATTCAATATATCAGAGATCATATACATAATAACTTTATTTTTTTACTTGTCTTTTCTCTATTTATATTAATACTGTTACTTACAAATGTATAAAGTTTTTATACAAATTTTTTTTACGATCTATCTCAATGTCCATATTTTATAGCATTACTATTTACATGTATGTTGTTAGTGTAAACGTGCCGCTTATTGAGAATGTTAGATTAGTATTGAACGCCATTTTTACCTTCCAACCTACACATACGTATGTAGGTATTGAAGGTTATGCAATCGACTTTTTTTCACTATCGCTAAATCGACTTATTAGCTCATTTTACAACTTTTGGCCAAGTTTTGCCAAGATCGGTCATCATGTCTGGACGTCTGTGTGTGTCTGTGTTTGTGGATGTATGCTAGTATGTACGTTAACTCCAGAATGAAAATACCTACGTACTTAAAATTTTGTATTTAAGCTTATTTTGATTTGGCTTAGAGCTCATTAGATTTTGGGAGAAATCCAGTGGTGGAGTGGGGGAGTTTGTAAGGGACAGTTTTTGGTTTTTATCAAATATTTCTAAAACAGCTGCATATTTTAAAGACATAAAAATACCTAGATATAGACTTTAAACATATCGATTAATTATGTTCTATGCAATTTTTTGATACAACGCATAATTTAGTGGCAAGGTGGCTAAGGTAGAATTTAAGCATTAGTTTCTTCAAAACCTGAATAACAATTAATGTTAGAAACATTTTTTAAAGAAAATTTAATTTTACATCACCTTTCTTTATAAAGTTTCTTAATATAACCCAAGATAAGTCTAAAAATTAATTAAATAGCAATGAAAATGGTTAAACTGTATTATCGATATTTATTTTTTTTAAGTTAACATGTATTTATGTCTATTAATCCTTATCTGGCATGAAGTTTTAAACTTCATTAGGACATAGATTATTGTTTTTACAATGTTGCCTGTTTTCGTTATGAACGTAGAAAAGAGGTTGCATAGTTACCCTAAAACAATAGTAATTAAAGTTATTTCATTTCCTTTAATTAAGTTAGGATCTAGATGTCTATAAACACTTGTCTGTCATGAAGCTTTAAATATCTGTTTGACATAGATTATTGTTTTTGTTTTTATAATGTTGCCTATTTTCGTAATGAACTTATTGTAAAAGAGGTTGCATAATCATTCTAAAAAAAATTGTTATTAAAATTATTCCGTTTCTTTTAATTTCCATTTTGTAGGTTGGAAGGTCGTGTGGTGTTTCACACCAGATATTTAGTGTTTGTTTTCATTTTATGAAATCATGTACTGTACACATTTCAATACCACTGGTTGTGAAATATCAAAACGAACACACCAAAATGACTTGACAGTTGTAAAATTAACGTCACATTGCACCTTAGATTTCATACTTAAGCATTTTACAATGGATTATTAGAATGTTCATAGACCATCATGGGCATACAACATTTTAAAGTAAAATAAATCGATAAAACGAAACGAGTACAAAATGTCAGGTTTTGACAGACCACAAAACTGATACTGAGGTGACTTTAACTAAGGTTCATGGAGCATTACTGATGTAATAAAATCAGATCAGTTGAAGGGTAAATCGAAAACGCCTATAAAAAACTGTTCAATTAATCAGTAAATGGTATAATTAATACTTTTAACACTAATTAATTGTACAACAAAAATAATTAATTTTATTTTCAATTAGATAAAATCAAGATTTAAAATAAGGCAATAAAACTAACTATTTTTAATAATGATTATTTAAATGATGCTAAAATTTGAAAATAATATTAACTAAACCAGTGGCGTACCCAAGGGGATAAGGGTCCCAAACCTTCCATTGTATTTTACGCTTATTCTTATTAATCCTTTGAAAAAATCAAAGCATTACTTAAATGTACCAACTTATTTCGTTGAACAAATGTTTTCTGATTTTCGATTTCCTTAATTAATGTATTATGCACAAAGACTTATGGGACAACCTAGTAATAAAACGAAATCCAATATATCATTAATTGAACAAAACAATGAAAAATCCTATTCAAATTTGGCTTGCTTCTAATGACAAGAGCTTTATTTTTTCGGTTCAGTAAAGGTAAATAAAAATTAACTATTGCGTACTGCTAAAATGCATTGTATTCGTAAATTCGTTAGGAAACCGAACCTGCCAAACGTAGACGAGAATAAAATACTGAAACGGATCCTAAGAGTTAAGGGATTGAGATAATAATTAAAAACACACCCTTGATCGATAAATCCCAACCGATGCAGCTGTTAAATAACATTTGCGTGAAATGTCAAACGCGCGAAGTTTAAGTAGTCGTTAAGTTTTCTTAAATTTTCCAATTTTCTACGCAATTTGCTTAACTTTTCTTTCCGCAAGAATCTTCTACAAAATATTATAAAACTTACAAAAAATCAATGAAATCAGTAGTCGTTCTCAAGTTATGGCGTGACCAAGGAAAATAGGCATCCATATATATATATATATATATATATATATATATATATATATATATATATATATATATATATATATATATATATATATATATATATATATATATATATATATATATATATATATACAGGGTGGGCCACCACCAACGCGTCGGTCTCTAGCACCCAAACGACTGAATTTTTTCAAAATCTGTTTGGGCGAGAATTGTGGCTACAATTAGATGGGGCACCGGCACACTTTTATCGTAGAGTTGGAAATTATTTAACTAGGAAATTTGTTAATAAATGGATTGGAAGGAACGGACCATGTCATTGGCCACCAAGGTCGCCTTGTCTTACTCCAATGGATTACTTTTTATGGGGATATATTAAAAATATTGTTTACAATATTCCTGCTACTACTGCAGACAATATGAAAGAGAGAATTAGAAATGCGGTGGACACAATTACTCCAAATATGTTAAGAAAAGTTAGACAAAATTTGGAAGAAAGAATTAGACTATGCATTCAAGAAGACGGTCATCAGTTTGAACATTTACTGTAGTGACAAATCCAGCAGTAGGCTCTCGGTGCATAATGTAAAACGGTCTTTTTCAAGACCAGCAACCGTATAACCTTGATAACCTTAATAAACCAAAAACACATTTGTAACCTTTGTAAATCACAGAATTCTAACTGATCGACATGAGTTAATGGCGTAATTTCTAAAAATGTAGCAAATACACTAATTTCTCGAAAAGTATTGAAGTAAGGTATAAGGAATCCTAATACATTTCGAACTACTGTCAAAAGACTATTCAATTCCGATAAAAATTTCTTGGGCGTTGTATTTAAAATAACAAAGATATTTAACTTTGAAGTTTGTTAACTTTACGCGTTATTCTTTGTATTTTATAAATTATGATTTGAAACAATAAACAACAGAATACGTACTTCCAAATATCCTTATTACGATGACCTAGATTAGGTTGTCTCATCTTTTCTGAATCGAAAAATACTTGAATTTTTTGACAACCCAACATTTTCAAAAAATGTTAAATATTTCGGAAACTGTAAGGTTTAGGTATAGGGAACTCTAATGAAAGTCTACCTTACTTTTACACCTTACTTAAAAAAAAAAATTAAAAAGGAGGGTCTAGGGTGTGTTCAAAAATATTGCAAGTGCGGTGGTGGCGTAATATTCGTATTCGTTCATAAGACATTGTTTTATTATTAATTTTTATTTATTGGTTTTTTTAGTCGACAATTAAGTTTGTTAAGTAGAGAATTTATTGTGTAACTACTTTAATGAACAATGCAAGTATGAGTAACTTAAGTTACTTGACAAATTTCTTAAAAAGAAGAAAAGTTAATGAAAATGAAGCATTGACATCAGAAGAAGGCGAATTTAATAAAGATGAAAAAGTCAGTCACTAGTAATACAAACAATACTTCCATCAGTGCCAGCATTTACAGAATCAGAAAAATATTGGAAAATTTCTCTTCCGAAAAAGTAACTACAATAGAATCGCTCTGGGTTCCACTACCGTCATACATGTTCTCTTTAATGGATAAGTTTTAAAATAAAAAACTGAAACTGCGGGTTCAATATATGTGAAAATAATTGAGGAACTGCCACGAAAGCCAAGGCGATTGGATTTTGTATTATAATAATATTTATTCTATAACTTTCTGTAAAACAAATGTTTATTAAAGTTTGTAGATTACACCGTACTTTTTCCGAAGGCTAAAGCCTGCGTACGCCACTGTTAAATCTAATACAGATGTAATTAAAATACCTAGCTTTTGGGTTTTTTAAATGGTGTATTTTCTTTTTATATTTTATATAAATCTGCACGTTTTTAATAATAATTACAGTTAACGTCTTCAGAAAGTATGAAAAAGATTAAAACGCAAACATAAGCATGTTATTAACATAACAGTTTTATAAACTGTCAGGGTATTTTGAACACCCTGTATACGTATTGCGTAATTTTGTTTGTAGTTTTATTCACTTAGTTAGATTCCGTATATACATATTTTTTTTTGTTGTCAAGTTGAAGTTTTATAGATAGATATTTTTTTTTCTTTTCTTTGTCAAATTGGGTTTTATAGTAAATTTGTTTAACGTGTGTTGCGACCTTTAGGGATGGTAGGTGTATGGCGAGCTTTAGTTTTTTTTTGTTTGTGAATTATTCCGTAATTTAGGTTGTTTTTCCTTATTATTCCCCGTTTATAGAAGTTTGAGTAACGTTTATTTGTATATAAGTTTAATTAGGGTTTATTTCGTTTGATTTCTTTAAAAAATTAAGTAATTTAAATAAATAGTGTAGGTTTATATGTGTATGATGTCATGTTGGCGATATAAAGACGCTTAAGTATAGTTGTTCAGTTTATTGTTGAGCATGTTGGTTTTAAATCATAGAGGAAGAATGTGGGACTGATTGTTTGGACTTGAAAAAAAATATAGAGATGCTTTGCACGTTACTTTTGCTGACATTTGAGATTTTGGAAATTACCGAGTCCTTACGGACGAAAACGAATTTGTGTGTTTGGGTATCAAATCTTCCCCTTCCGTTTTTTTAATTGGTGGAATTAAATTAGATAAGATTTTTTGTGAGTAGTGGGATTCAAATTCAAAGATGGAATTTGTTAATAATAGTTTGTTGGATTCTGAAACTGACTGCGCTCTCGAGTAGTATTACGGTGACGTTTATTGTTACGCTTTAAGGGTTGGTTTAGAACGTTGATATATTGGACCTTGTGGTGTTTAATGAACGTACTTTTTGTGTAGTAAGGGTAGTTTAGCTACTTCTGAAGAAGACCTGTAAAGGGATTTTATTAAAATTGTTCATTCACCAAAGGATTATACCTAGTGCCGATTTCGATTTTACGTAAAGTTACCTAGAGGACATCGTCGTGTTTTATTAGTGCTTCACTGACCTCTTTGGTTTTTCTCGCTTCTGCGGATTTTAACATTAACGTTCTTGAGTGCCACTTATTTACCGTACAAAGCGTGTTTAATGATAAAGAAACTTTCGCAATATACTAAAATTATAGTTATTTAAAACCAGTTAAAAGCTAAAAGTTATCAAGCAAATTGAGCACACAAATTATTAGTATTTTAAAAGAAGTTTTTAATTAATGCAGTAACATTTTAACGCGATTCAATCGAGGAATTGTTTGTGTATAAAAGAACAATAGTCAACATTTCATTCATCATTTTGCCAGAGCAGGGAGATTTCATTTCCGTTATAGCAGTAACCGACCATCATTTTCTATTGTAACACAGGAGAGGTGTAATTTTAGACCTTAAGGTAACCTAATATTGTTTTTTTTTTATTGAAGATTTTCAAGATTTATTTTTTTGTGTGTTTCGAACTATTTTTTTTGTTATCGAAGGTTTGAAAGCGGTGTCGTATTTTTTTTTTTTTGGTAAATTAAGTTGTTTTAACTTTATATAGTGTAATTAATTATAGTCTTGACGCTCCGCCTTCACACTTTTTTTATTTTTAGTAGTAAAGGGCAATTGACCCTATTGTAGTGTGGGTATATAATCCAGGAAATATTATATATATATATATATATATATATATATATATATATATATATATATATATATATATATATATATATATAGGTTAAACCATTTAGACCGGCGTTACGCAGCATTCTGATCAGACATCCTGTCGCCTTTTAAGCCTTTGTATTTTTTTTGTTTATACGCATTATCGTATGGTTATATTTATCTTATTCTTTTATTATTTTATTATAGCTTTGTTTAGGTTTTATAAATGTGTTTTAATTCTGTGAAAACCCTTTTGTGTTGCATAAAAGTTCTTTTTGCAAATTGCAAGTAATTTAGTATTTAACGTAACGAAGTTAGTTTTTTTATTATTGAGTAATAGCGTTAATAATATTTAGTGTTTTATTTGATTTTTTAGTTGAGTATTAATTCATTTATAGTGCATTTTATAGCTTACTTTTCTAGTTTTGTTTTGATTATTAGTTAATGCCTAATTATTTACACTGAGGTGTAATAACGTAACTTTATTGAGTGTTTATCACGCTTTTATTTGACAAGCGTGTAGTGCTTTTGAAGGCCTATTTCAGGTAGTTTGCTGAGTTGCTGTCCAGCACACCTGGGATTGATTTCGGATAGGTAAGCGTATGTTTTTTGTATGTTTAGACACGCTACGTACTCGTAATTTTGGCACGACAACCCTTATTTTGACTACCAAACATTCTGGCGCCCTTAACCGAATTGATTTTGTCTTCATCCCCTATTGTGACTTACGTACGTTTTACTATTCTGGATGTGCAAAATTTTTCAACATCTGACCTACACCCATACGCTGGCTAGCCGGGGCAAAAAGGCCAATTTTATCTGTAATCCCGTTCTACCACCCGTTTATACCGTTACAAAACGTATAAATCTAACTATGGAAAAGATAGCTAGAACCTTAATAAATTAAATATTATTAAATACATTGGAGATGAGTGTAATGTTGTGAAAAACTCTAATTTGAAATTGATAAAAGCATTCACAAAATAGAAACTACGGATGATCTTAAGTTACCAAAATTAAGGTTAGAAAAGTTTAATGTTAGTCCTAGTAATTATCAGAGCTTTTGGACCCAATTGAAAAGAATCCATGTAACTGACCTACAAAATGAGTTTAGTTGAGAATGTTATTAGAGCGTACTGCTAAATCTTTTGTTGACACCTATCCTAACACACCAGATAAGTACGATAAGGCCATTGAACATCTTAAAAATAAATTCGCTCGTGACGATTTAATTGTAAACTCTATGTATAAGGATCTACTGACTTTAGTTCGACAAAGACCTTCACTTTCTAAATTATACGACGAATCAGCTTATAAAACCAGAACTTGTGAGACTCTAGAGTTTATTACCGAAAGAACAGCAATTCTCGTAGCTCTTATAGAAGAAACTTTACCGTTAGAAACGCTGAATATATGGGAATTTAGGGAGCACGGTACAGAGAAGCAAGTAAACAAGGTTGACGAAGCTGAAACCTTTGAGCGAATATAACGTGTGAACATCACTGAAACTAACCCTTGAACTGCCTCTGCATTCCTCGACACATCTAGGTACGTGCCACGTAAATATAAGAAAACACAACGACCCAGAAATGCATCATGGATTGCTCATTTTGTAAGGAAAATCACCCTAACTATGATTGAAAAGCTAACGTAAGCGTTGAGAGAAGAAGTAAAATAATGACAGCAGCAAGATTATGATTTTCTTATTTACTTCCAGGTCACAAATTAAGTCAGTGCCGAACCAAAACTGAATGTAAAAGGTGTAATAAAGGCAGGCATTATCAAATAGTTTGCGACAACCCACAGGTACCAACAACTTCCAGCAATTTCAATTGTGAACAAGTTAAGTCTGATATCTCACAAACCTTGTTAACTAAAGTAGGTCACATAATAGTAATGGTATTATTTGACACCGGCTCTCATAGAAGCTACATTACAACCAGCCTTAGTAGGGAACTGAAGCTCAACAAAGAAGATGGAGTTAACCTTAAACAGATGTTATTTGGTGGAAAGGTTACACAAGTTGTTCACCACGAGGTCCATCAATTTACCTTACGTAGGTTAACTACCGACAATACTTTTACAGTTGAAGTCCTAGAACAGGAAAAATATGAGGTGCTATACCTGATTACAAGTATTTGTTCGGTTGGAAGTTACTAGTCTCTAACACTACACTAGGATGGTGCCTTATGGTCATTAAGCATAAGGCACAAAATTGTACAAGCGGTATGGTAAGTCTATGTCACTGTTTGCCGGAGTACTAAGTTTATGGGATCTAGAAACGGTAGGAATCAAAAACCTTTAGGTGCAGATTACGACACAGTTTGTTTGAAACAAGTTACATAAACAGTTAGTTTTAAGAACGGTAGATACATTGTAAGCCTACCTTAGATAGAAGGACCCCACAAATTATGAGATAACTCAGTCTAGACATAAACACACTATTCACAAACGACAACAGATTGGGTTCTTAAAAGATTATGATAAGGTTTCGCAAGAATGGGAAGCTAAGGGTATCATCGAGCTGGTGAACTCGGAGGAACTCTCTGGACATTATCTCGGACATAGACCTGTTATAAGAGAAAGTAAAACCAGACCTACACGTCCAGTTTTAGACGCGCCGTGTAAAGAAATAAATTTAATTTCCTTAAATCAATACTTACAAACTCGAATTAATATGCTTGCTAAAATTTTACAGTTGCTTCTTAGATTCAGATGAGGAAGCTGACATTGCACGCTTCTTTAATGGTCGGTCTCAGCGATAGTTCCGATGGTAAGATTCTTACAGATACGAAATGGAAAAACAATTAAATTTAGATATTACTCCGTTGTTTTTGTACTAAACCTTTCGCCTTTTCCGTTAAATGCGAGTATACAATAACATTTAAACGAATTTGACTACGCAAAAGCTGTCAAATTAAAGAATAATTTTTACATAGACGACTGCATATCATCGCTGAACACAATAAATAATGCCTTATATTTTAAGGAAAATACCCGTCGACTTATGGCCCAAGCTGGGTTTGACATTGGAGAGTCGACTATAACTGGAGATGCGAGGGAAAAACAAGTCTTAGGAATAAAGTGGATTCCACAGTTCGTTGGAATCGGCTGTTGTAAACCCACATCTAACTTAAGTAAGTCATGTACTAAGAAGAAATTGTTATCGATTGTTGGACGTATTTATGATCCTCTAAATACATTATCAGTACCTACATTACACTTCGTTATCACTCATTCTGCAAGAATTCTTTAAGCTGAAATTAGATTGGACTGATTCAGTGCCTACTAATTAACAACGAGGAATTAACAAGTGGTTTTAATACGTTAAGAACGGCATAATTAATATTCAAATTTGTTATTTGCGATGTAAGTATGTAAAGATCCAGAAAGCATTACACAAATTCCCAAGTTGATTATTTTCAATTTATTCCTTTGTGTTACAGAAAATGCTCCGATGTACCTAAAATAATTAATTTTACCCCTTTTTACGTAATCAAGAAATCGTTTAAGATTTCGACGTAAGAACCCCACCAAAACATCACATTATTTTTGTCCAATCCCTCCCGACCGCGAATTAGCTCATTATCCAATCACGTTAGAGCGCGGACTATATAAGAGAGGTCTTTGTCTTGTTGAATTCTGCCCTGAAGTCTTCATCTATCTCGTTGCTTCCGTCCTGAAGTAACTACCCTATCTTACCGCTTCCGTGCTGAGGTCTTCACCGACCTACTAAACCGCCGAATTTATTTTACTTCTACCTGCCGGCCCACTTAGGTAAATAAAGTTTTTTATCACATTTATCCGACCAGTTTCCAGTTAGAAATATTTCTTTTCTGCCTTTGGTAGATTATAAATCGATCGAAACACCGAAATACCTGTATACTAACACTTCCCTGGAGCGTAAGCCCGCAGAAAACAAATACCTGTACACCTGGGGCGTAAGCTCGCGGAAAACATACCTATACACTGAAACTTCTCTGGAGCGTAAGCCAGTAGAAAACAAATATTCTTACACAAAATCCTCCTCTTTGCTTTTAGGAGTAGTCCTGAAAAGTACTAAGGTCTCCTAAAGGAATTATCCCTTAAGGCGTATGCCTGGAGAGGTGATTCCTTTACCTTTGCTTGTCCGAAAGGCGTAGGCCTATTCGATCTAACATCGTTCTACTTAACCAATGGAGCATATTCCCGTTTGGCTAAGTAATCCTTCCTGACACATATTACCTGAACACTTACACAACCGAGCTGGAAAATCCTGTAAAACCTGCAGATATTTGATCGATTACGTAAGCGTCTCAAACCTACGTTTCAGCCAGATTTTCCTGTAAAACCGTTATAAATCCTGGCAACCCGTCATTACTACTGACATTTTGTGCCCGTATCCAGAATACCATTAACGTATTACAAGCCGGTTCCTGAAAGAAAATCAAATCTTTAAACATTCAATTAAATTTATATATCTTAAAAATTCCGATTTAATTCTCTTTGGTATTTCTTCTACACTCCATAATACGAAATAACACACCGAACATTGACTTTAACAAAATATTGCCGATTATTTGTAATTTTAAAAAAAGGATTAGTGTCACTCCATTATAGAACATGTTGCGAGGAAACAGTTCCATTGGTAGAAAATGTAGCTTCGTCGGAAAACAAACCTGTTTTTATAAAAATAACGATTACTTGTTTCCTTTTTTTAAAATTACATTTTGCTTCCTAAATAGAAATCTAGACGTTTTGCTTCGTCTCATGGTTCCAACTTGTGATGAAAAATGGGTTTGAAGGGATAAATCTTCCGGTCTTTCAAAACTCGTTGTATGTGTTATTTACTAATGTGTAAGCGAAGCGACCGCTTCCCCAAAGACAATTTTGGATCATTTTGTACCGAATCTAAAATTAGCGACATCGTCTTCATTATATATTCTCTTAGTTTCCTTCACATTTAGTACTGAGCCAGTTCTTACAAATTTCCTAATAAGCTTCTGTGCACCCATACTTGATACATAAATATCAGGAAATTTTTCATTAAATTTTTCAATCACGTTACGATAACTTTTTCCACGTTCATAACTCTATACTAAATAGATTTTCTGTTCTAACGTTAGCATTTTATTGTAAAAATATTGTCATTACTTCGCAATGAAAATCAGTTTTGTGATATTACTTTAACGATATAAAAGATAACGACACACGTCATACTACAATAAACACTTGACATGTAATCGATGTTTTTTGTTTTTGTAATTATTAAGCCACCTCATGTTATTATTGCTGTTTCAATTGCAATACTGACCAATACTGGATTTTATCAAAGTAAGCCGGTCATTCTGAAAATTTACATTACGGCATAACTTTTCATTAAATTTTTCTTAGTAGCACTTTGGCGTACTGTGAATGGAAAAGGTAATTTACCTAGAATTAAAATAGTTCTTGCTCAACTGTAAAAGCTTTAAGACTTTAAAAAATCGAAAGTACAGTAAAAATAAGTTTCAGACCTAGTAGGGTCAATCATACCTCTTGTAAATTCAATGGATATATATATATATATATATATATATATATATATATATATATATATATATATATATATATATATATATATAGGGTCCTTCATTTCAGCTCACGTCTTTTGTAGCTTAGTTAGAAATGTTAAATAAAGAATAACTATCAACTTTCCAAAAAATCATATAAGAATTTTTGTTGCAAATAAATTTTATGATAACCTTAAAGTTTGGCCGTCAGCACCGTTACAGCCTATATATATATATATATATATATATATATATATATATATACAGGGTGAGTCAGTTTTTGTAGACAAACTACTTAACAGGAGATAGAACACATGTTTCTAAAAAGAAAAGTTCCTATAAACATATGTCGTAGAAGGCTTCGTTTCCGAGATACAGGGTGTTGAATATAATTTTTTTTCTCAAATTTTCATTATAACTCATAAACGAATGCTTAGATTTTTTTCATGTTGGGGGGATAATGTCTATTAATTAAGGGACATAAAACAAGCGATAAGAATGTTCACAAACTTGCACAGTGGCGAAGTGGAGGGAGTGCTCAACCCCTTTCATAAACAGAACTTCTACGCTAATGACTATTTTAAAAAAAAACTGTTATTTTCATTATCTACATACAGTTTAACAAAAATAATGTACCTTCTTCTGTTTCGAAATTCCTGTGCGTTTCCGAGTTATTTTGATTTTTAGTGTTTGATGTGGTACTAAGTTAAGTAATGTGCTTTATTTTATTTTGCTACCATTATGTTCTTTATACGCCCCCAAATGCGGGCGTAATGTGGTCTTTATAGCACGGAAATGTCATTTTTGCTAAGCAGCATGATTGACAGCAAACACATGACATGATATGTCACTTAAGCTGAAAGAATTATTGAAACAACAACCTTACTATACAACCTTTATTAATAAAAATAATAGTAATGAAACTTATTCTTTATAAAAATTGAAAATACAGTTGGATGGATTAGCAACAATTTAGCAATATCACAGTATCTTAGTAACAACAAATTAGCCTACTGTCGACTTTATTTCACTGCATTTGCATTTAAAAACTTGCGAAAATACTGAATCTTTTTAAAATTTTGTTCCAGTTTCATGGTGCAAAATAAAATAAAACATTGTATGTACCACGGGCATAATTGTAGACTATGGCTCTCAGTAATATAAAAGCACTCCGCTTCGCGTCGGGCTTTTAACATTCCCTCGAGCTATAATCTTCTGATTATGCCCTTAATGCATAAATATCTATTATGCGAATAATTGAATATAAAGTTTTTAATAAAAAAGATATAATAAAACATTTAAAGCCATTTTAGTACCTAACGATCGTTTCTTTAAAATTTCAGATACATTTTCATTTATAAATAGATAGGTTATCGGTTTTTTTTTAGTATCCATTGTTATTATCCTCGTATAAAAAGAAATGCATAATTATTATTGTTATTGTTATGCGGTCAATACTTTCTGTATAATTATGTATGTATCAATTTCGCCATAAACATGTATGTAGTTTTTAAGTGAGATTCTAATAAGTTATAGACCGCTGCTCACTTGCTCTCATTAAAGAGCCGCCACTGTATCAAGCCATACTCAAATACAAGACTTTTGTAAATTGAAATCTGTTTAGTACACTAATTTTAACAATCCTTATTTATTATTGTAAATACTTAATTAATAATTGTGAAATTAATAAGAATTCTTAGCAATAACGATTTATAAATAAATAACAATAACACTAGTATAATAAAATTAGACACTTTGTTCAAAATGTAAACCGTTCTTTTCAATACACATTTCACAGCGACGTACAATAGAACGTCTTAAGTTAACTAAATGATGCACCCTTATTTCATTGCAACAAAATATGATACTCCTTGGAAAACAAGTATTAAATTTTATATTTTGAAACGACAGTTTGACTTTTTACAAACACTTGCTTCATCTTGAATAATTTCACTGTTATTAATTATTGTTTTTAAGTTCAAAAGTTATTTCATTTGATTTGTCAGCTTTTAATTAGTGTAACATGCCGTTTACATTTACAAATAGCGAACAAGCCGACATTCATTTTATTTATGGGTTCGCAAATGGGTATCAAGGTACGCACCTAGGCAGTATCGAAGAAGATTTCCAAATAGACGACAACCTCATCATTCCATTTTTGTGAGTATCCATCGTCGATTTGTTAACCAGGGTTTGAAAAATATACATGGGGGCCGACAGAACAACCGTAGACGAGATAGAACTGGAGAGGGTATATTGCGTGAATTTAATAGGAACCCCACGACAAGCACTCGACGTACTGCTTCCCAAAGTAAAGTTTCCCGGGTTTTAAAACGGGATCACAGACGCCCATATCATTTTCAACCTCTTCATGGTTTATGTCCAGGTGACGCTGAACGAAGACTTAATTATTGTAGGTGGGTTCTTAACTCCATTCAAAATTATATAGATTTCTTATCCAACATACTGTGGACTGATGAATCCTGTTTTACTCGTCGTGGTATCGTAAACTTTCACAATCTGCATATATGGGCACATGAAAACCCACATGCCATTCGACAAAGAAGTTTTCAACATGAATTTAGTACAAATGTCTGGATTGGAATTTACGGCAACCACGTGTTTGGACCTTATTTCTTGCCACAACGTGTAAATTCAGAAACTTTCCTACAATTTTAGAAAAAGAACATGTTAATATGTGGGAAGACATTCCTTTGAATTTAAGAGGACATTCTGGGTTTCAGCTTGATGGATGTCCGGCCCATTATGGCAGAAATGTAAGAAATTGGCTAAGCAATAACTACCCGGGGAGGTGGATAGGTCGTGGAAGTCCAGTGGCGTGGCCTCCTAGATCCCCCGATTTAACGCCACTTGACTTTTTTGTATGGGGATTCATGAAGGAAAAAGTGTATACCACTCCGGTTAATACACTTGAAGAACTTCACAATCGCTTGCAATGAAATAGGGGTGCATCATTTAATTAACTTAAGACGTTCTATTGTACGTCGCTGTGAAATGTGTATTGAAAAGAACGGTTTACATTTTGAACAAAGTGTCTAATTTTATTATACTATTGTTATTTATTTATAAATCGTTATTGCTAAGAATTCTTATTAATTTCACAATTATTAATTAAGTATTGTTACAATAATAAATAAGGATTGTTAAAATTAGTGTACTAAACAGATTTCAATTTACAAAAGTCTTGTATTTGAGTATGGCTTGATACAGTGGCGGATCTTTAATGAGAGCAAGTGAGCAGCGGTCTATAACTTATTAGAATCTCACTTAAAAATTACATACATGTTTATGGCGAAATTGATACATACATAATTATACAGAAAGTATTGACCGCATAACAATAATAATTATTCATTTCTTTTTATACGCGGATAATAACAATGGATACTAAAAAAAACCGATAACCTACCTATTTAGAAATGAAAATGTATTTGAAATTTTAAAGAAACGATCGTTAGGTACTAAAATGGCTCTAAATGTTTTATTATATCTTTTTTATTAAAAACTTTATATTCAATTATTCACATAAAGCACATTACTTAGTACCACATCAAACACTAAAAATCAAAATAACTCGGAAACGCACAGGAATTTCGAAACAGAAGAAGATACATTATTTTTGTTAAACTGTATGTAGATAATGAAAATAACAGTTTTTTTAAAAAATAGTCATTGGCGTAGAAGTTCTGTTTATGAAAGTGGTTGAGCACCCCCTCTACTCCGCCACTGTGCAAATTTGTGAACATTCTTATCGCTTGCTTTATGGCCCTTAATTAATAGACATTATCCCCCAACATGAAAAAATCTAAGCATTCGTTTATGAGTTATAATAAAAATTTGAAAAAAAAATTATATTCAACACCCTGTATCTCGGAAACGAAGTCTTCTGACATATGTTTATAGGAACTTTTCTTTTTAGAAACATGTGTTCTATTTCCTGTTAAAGTAGTTTGTCTACAAAAACTGACTCACCCTGTATATATATATATATATATATATATATATATATATATATATATATATATATATATATATATCATACTATATTCATTTTCTGTCCCCTTTTTTGTATAACGGGCATATTATTTCTCTCCGGGAGATCCCCGCGAAGCCTTCCCCTCTCCACATTTTGTTAATTATTTCCGTCATCCTTTTCCCCTCGATGTACCAACTCCTCTCCTTGTATCCCGGCTTCTCCCACCGTTTGACCGTTTTTTACTTTCAATATTGCCCATTCTCTCATTCCTTTATTTGTATTCCCGTTGGTGTGCCTCTTATCTGCCTTTCTTTTTTCAAGTATTTCCATACATCTTCTTCCGTTTTTATTTCCCTAATCTGCTCTTCTTGTTTCTTTTGTTTTCTTCCTTTCTACTCTCGCATGTTTTCCTATATTTTCTTACCGCTTGTGTATATCCTTTCTCTGCCTTCCCTTTTTCAACTATCTTAGTGTTCTTCTTGCCTTCATCTTGGCCTCCTTGCATTCACTATACCACGATTTCTTACATCCCGTTTTCTCCCCATTCCACCTTTTAAATTTTCTCCGTGGCTTCCGCCATCCTATCTCTCATTTCCTCCACACTTTCTTGTACCCCTTTCCCTACCCACATTGTTTTTTCCATTTTCGCATTGTTCTTCTTTATGCTCTCCTCTGACCATACTTTTTTAGTTATGTACCTCTCTTCCTTTTCCCGCTCTTCTCTCTTTCTCCCACTTCTTTTATTATCAGGTAATCAATTGCTGTTCTTCCCCTCTCTCCTATGTACGTGTACTCCCTCGTTTTTATATCTTCTCTATTCCTATTCAATATTTCCCACCTTTCAATGCACAATTCTAGTAGTTCTTTCTCCCCATTAGTTAACACTTTGTTAGTCTTTTCCCCCGTCCTTTTTTTTCCATTCTTCCTCTCTCTTGCCCTATCCTCGCGTTAAAATCTCCTCCAATTATTATCACGCTCTCCTCTCTCACTACTATCATCTCTTCTAAGTTTTTCCTAGTCTCTTTCACCCTTCTGCTGTATATCGTCATTACTCTTTTCTTTCGTTTCAACCATTTTCTTCTAATTCCTGTTGATATTCCCACATTTGCCCTCCATTTTCTGTTATCTCTTTTCGCGTGCTGCACCACCCATGTGAATTCCACTGACATCTCCCTTTCCCATCTCTCCCACCCCCTTTCGTCCATCCAAGCCTCTTGTAATCGCACCGCGTCTTGCTCCCTAATGAACTCCCAAAATTCTTGATCTTTATTTCAGTCACATTCCAGAACAGTACCTTTAACTCTTTTGTTGCATTCTGTCTCCTTTCCCATATTTCCTTTCTTGTTCTTTGCCGTTTCCATTACTCATTTTTCCGTTTCTTTGCCGTTTAGTCTCCCTCCTTTCCCCCTTCTCCACCTCATCGTCTTCTAGTTTTTTGTACTTTGGTTACCCCTCTTCTTTCCTCTTTCTCTTCTTAACACCCTCGTTCTTTCATTCCATATAAATCTTTCACCATATCTCACCATTTTTCCGTATCATACCCTTACTTTTTTCCCTCTGCTTTTTTTCCGCCGTCCTGTTCAATATTTCCCTTTACATTCGCCTTTCTTCCCATGTTAGGTCATGGTCTATGTATATCCTTGTACCCCTTGGTTTCCACTTCTCCGCCATTACTTTTTACTTCTCTTCCCAACTCTCCATTTTCGTCACCACCATCTCATTTTCTCTCTCTTTGTTTATCACCGTCACTTTTTTGAATTACACTTTTTAATTTTTCTTCAATCATCACTTTTGACTCTTTTTCTGGCCCCTTGCTTCTCCACTCTTCCATTACAATATTATTCTTCCTTTTCACTATTTCTCGTCGGGAGATTGTTGCTGTTCTTTGTAAAAAGTCCATTTCACATGCCAATAACATTTTTCGTCTATTATCTGCCATACTTCACTTCCGTACGTCAGAAAATCGAGTTATGTATGAGACGCTTATTTATATTGCTTATATCCTTGTTCCAAAACATACAGTTCATCATGTTTACAGCGGCTCTTGCTTTATTCGTTCTACCTTTAATCATGTGCCTAGTCTTGCTGCTGTCGTGTCACTATATGCCTGTAGTTATACGATTCGCATTTTTGACACGTTCATAACGAAGATAGGTAACATTGTAAAAACAAAACCAATACTCTATACCAGATCGACATTTGAAACTTCATGTCAGATAGGGGTTAATCAGTGGCGGATTAAGTTGCTTGGGGGCCCTGGGCGGTAAAATCAAAATGGGTATTGTATTTTATACCAATTTAAGGGACCTATATAATGAAAAATAATAAAACGATTGTAATTTAAGGTATTTTTTATTTACGTTTACGTTTTGTGTTTTCTTATTTTTTATCAACCGAATGATTGCGCGGGTTCGGTCTATCAAACTCCATAAGACGTATAGGCTTTATTTTACGATGGAATATTAAAGGAAATTTTGCGTTGGACTAATGTTAGAATTATGTAATTTTCAATAGAAATTTGCAGATTGTTTTTAGAATTTGTATTACTATACTATACTTTTACACATTTGCAATAAATTTCCCAAAATTTCTGTTTTTCTTTAAAACGTGCTTATAACGAGCGGTCTCTCAGATCGCACGTCGATGAGTACGCAGCAAATATAGAGTGTTGATTGGGACTGGTTAAATTATTATCTTATTCGCCGAATTCGGACCTAACTCTATAATCATAATGTAAACAAAGCGGTAATGTATACAGAAACTTAATACACTATTTTAATTATGTGATAAACATATTTGTCTTATTTTATTTTTCTGTATCTATTATTTTATGAAGAAAATATTTTTATATACGCCTCGGTCTCGGTGGGCCCCCCTGGGCTTGTGGGCCCTGCGCGGCCGCCCAGTCCGCCCACCGTTTAATCCGCCACTGGGGTTAATAGAGACATACCTAAAAATACTCCAAAAGCTCTCGCTTCTATAAAATACCTAGTTTAAGCACTTTAAATCTCATTTAATTAATTTTTAGACTTATTTTGCTTATATTAAGAAACTTTGTAAAGAAAAATTATGTAAAATGTAATTTTCTTTGAAAAATAAGTAATAAGTATGAATTTTTTGTCACTAAATTACTTGATATGTTAAGGCCTATATGTTTGTATTTTTATATTTGAAATATACAGCTGTTTCAGAAATATCTGATAACAACAAAAAACGGCTACTTATAAACCTCCCCCTCCGCCACTGAATTTCTTGTGTGCGCGTATGTGTGTGTGTATACGTGTGTTTATCAGTGCACGTGTGTTTATCCGTGCGCGTGCGTGTGTGCGTGTGTGTGTGCGTGTGTGTGTGCGTGTGTGCGTGTGTGCGTGTATGCGTGTGTGCGTGTGTGCGTGTGTGCGTGAGTGCGTGCGTGCGCGCGTGCGCGTGTGTGCGTGTGTGCGTATGTGCGGGAGTGTGCGTGTGCATATATACGTGTGTGCGTGTATGCGACTGTGCGTGTTCGAGTGTGCATGTGTACGTGTGTATGCGTGTGCGTGTGTGCATGTGTGCGTGTGTGCGTGTGTGCGTGTGTGCGTGTGTGCGTGTGTGCGTGTGTGCGTCGTGTGTGCGTGTGAGTGGTGTGAGCGTGTGTGCGCATGTGCGTGTGTGCGTGTGCTTGTGTGCGTGTGTGCGTGTGTACGCGTGTGCGTGTGTGCGTGTGTGCATTTCTGCGTGTGTGCGTGCGTGCGTGCGCGTGTGTGCGTGTGTGGGTGTGTGCGTGTGTGCGTGTGTGCGTGTGTGCGTGTGTGCGCGTGTGCGTGTGCGTGTGTGCGTGTGTGTGTCTGTGTGTGCGTGTATGCGTGTCTGCGTGTGTATGTGTGTGCGTGTATGCGTGAGTGGGTGCGTGCGTATGCGCGTGTGTGTGCGTTTGCACGTGTGCGTGTGCGCGTGTGACTGTGTGTGTGTGTGTGTGTGTGTGTGTGTGTGAGTGAGTGTGTGAGTGGGTGTGAGTGGGTGCGTGTGGGTGCGTGTGGGTACGTGGGGGTGCTTGAGGGTGTACGTTAGTATCCACGATAACTCCAGTATGACAGTACGTACGCACTTAATGTTTAGTATTTAAGCTTGTTTTCATTTCTCCTGGAGCTGATTAGATCTTGGGAGAAATTCAGCGGTAGTGACGGGGGTTATTAGAAGCGGTTTTTGGTTTTTATCAAATATTTCTTAAACAGCTGTGTATTTCAAAGATGTAAAAGTACCAACATATAGACCTTAAACATATCGATTAATTATCTTCCACGCAATTTATTGATACGACGTGTAATTTACCGGTAAAAAATTCCTAAAGTAGAATTTAAGTGTTAGTTAAAATTTTTTCAGTATCTGAATAACAACTAATTTTATAGCAAAATGTAAAGACATATTTTTTAAAGAAAATTTAACTTTACGTAACTTTTCGTTATAAAGTTTCTTAATATAAACCAAAATAATATAATATAAATAATAAAATATAAGTAATATAAATAATAACCATACTAACATTAATGAGATAGGACTGAAAATGCTTAAGCTATATTATTGATATTTTATAGAAGCGGGCCGCTTTGAAATTTTTTTAAGTTAGCATTAACATGTCTATCAACCAAGTTTTAAACGTCCATCTGACAGATTATTGTTTTTGTTTTTACAAAGTTGCCTATTTTCGTTATGAACCTATTAAAGAGGTTGCATAATTATCCAAAAAACATTATTATTAAAATTGTTTCATTTCTTTTAATTTCCGCGTTGTAGCTTGGAAGCTCGTGTGTTGTTTCACACCAGATATTTACAGCTTGCGTACGTCATTAAGTCCCAGCGGACTATAATGAAACGTGAAAAATTAAAAACAGTAGGCACAGAACTATGAGCGGAAATATCTCAGTTATTACATTTAAAATTAACTAAACCAAAACGTCAAATGGATTATCAATTGTCATGCCTGCTTTTGTACTCGTTTACATGATAACGCACCAATACCTATTATCATAAATGAGATGTATTTCTTATGAAAACAATTAACATTATAATTCATTATAAATATTCAATATGTTAATCGTGCATCAAATTTTGTATGCATCGCATGCTCCAGCTCGAATCATAAGAACCTCAGTATGCCCTTAATACATTTAATGTAAATATAAAAGGACATGTGAGAGACAATGTGTAAATCTTGCGGAAGCTATAGAGATATGCAGGGATAGGAAAGCATGGAGAAAGATTGTGAAGGAAAAATAAATAAGAGGCAGGGATTGTTTTGCTTACCCTGCAAGGGAATGGCGTGAATGCTATGTTATAATTATTATCCAAAGTCTCCTGATTTTAACGTCATAATGATGCTCATTTCAGTTGAATTATATAGCCTATAACACAATAACTTCATTTCCGCGTTGTCAATCAAACTAATTTGTTAAGTAGAAACGTCAGAGTGGTCAACGGTATTGGGGATGTGCTAGATAAAATTATGTATGGACGTTTGTGTTAGGCGAGACTGCAAAATTGGGCGAAATATTGACCAAATTACACGTCTAACGCAATATACTATTTTATCTTCAAGAGACTAATAACTATCCTTCCGATTGATGACTGATGACAAGTGTGCATCATTCCGACTGATTTTGTCTATTAAAATCACATTGACCTAGTCCCATTATTAAATTCTATCTGGATTTTTCTATCAAAAACACATTGTCCTAGCCCCATTATTAGTTTCAACATCAATCTCATTATTCGGTTGAAACGAATAATGGCGTAAAGCATAAGTGATTCGAATAATAAACAAACTGAAATTAAATATTAGAAATAATTAGTTTTATTCCATTATTTTAAACCTTAATTGCAGAATCTTATCTAATTTAAAAAATTGAGTTTTGTTTCCAATATATTACTGTCTCACTTTTACAACTTATTGCCATAGTTCCAATTAATTAATTTGAATGCGTTATTAGTATATAAGACAAAATATCGTGATAGTTTTTCAGCGATCGAAAACGATAATAGTCTTTCAGCAAGGTGAATACCTCAACTCTCACGCACTGAGACTGAGGTCATGCTGTACCTTTAGTTGGTTGAAGGACAGCTCCCCCTGTATTTAATACCTGGAAGACTACTATAATTCCTCTTTCTTTTTTTTAACATAAAAACTAAACCTCAAATAAATGTTAGGTTTGGCGATATATATTTTGGTTAATACTTTTTCAGTCATTTATGCAAGTGATATTTTGTTGTTGACCAAAGAAGGAAGAGTATATTATTTGAACTTGGGGTTATTCAATCTAATTATCCGAAAATTTGCACGTGTTGCGAGATGCATCGTGCATTTCTGACGTTCTGTCTTGGACTATTACCGCATTGTTAGCGCGTAAAAGTTTTATTGTTACCTAAATAATACCTAGTAGGAATGTCGTAAAATTTCCGTCTTTGGTTCGAGTCAAATTTATAATTTATGAAGGAGTTTGAATAATAGAATTTATAGCGGTAGAATGTTGATGTTGAACAGAATTAAAAAAAACTGTCTCATATGTTTAATTATTAGTGTGGAAGTTGTTTGATAACTGAAGTTTTGTGCGAATTAAATGGGTTCCCTTGTTTGCCTTTAAATAAAACAGTGGCTTAAAGAAACATTAACCTGCATTAACCGAGATAAGTGTCTGTAATTTTTCGTACAAGATAACTTAGTTAAAACAATGAATGCAGTGCGAGGTGCAAATTTTAAAATGTAAACTTTCCTAATTAAAATACCCATCTTCTGAGTATGTAGGGGTGAGGGTGGCGGCTTTGAACACGAGGTGATTTTGAACGGCGACAAAAATTCTTGAATTACGTATCGTATCTAAAAGTCCGAGTGCGCACGCATCTCTTACGGTTAGATTTGCGCTTGTCCTTCTTAGCGCTTTAGTATTTTATCAGTTCACTTGTGGTCGTTCATAGGAGTGTATTGATATGCAAATTGTAAAAAAAAACACGACAAATTGAAACTTTTTGTGAACGTAATATAAAGTAATCAGCTAAAATTTATTATCGCCAACAGCTAGTGTATACATTCGTAGATTTCAGGTAAGTTTTGATTTATATATATATATATATATATATATATATATATATATATATATATATATATATATATATATATATACGTGTCCTGGGTAGGGTTTGAACAGCGTTCAAAGCCTCTCCAGGAACATATTATTTAGCTTTGGTTCACGATTTATTAAATACATAATTTAATAATTTAATATTCGTTGTAGTAAGAAACGGATGAAACGGAAATTACTTTAAAGAAGTATTGGCTTTCAGTAGTATATTTTTTTATAAAAATACCTTCTAGCAAAGTATTAGAATGAATTCTTTGTGATCGTTTCAAAGCAGTAGCCAAAAATAAAATGCCACTAATTTATAAAAAGAAGGGTACTACAATCGACTTTACAGAGGGAGATATGGAACAAGTAATTAAAGATGTTCTTGAAAATAAATTATCGTTAAGATCTGCAGAAAAAAATAATGTAAAACACACTGCTTTATTTTATAGAAACAAGGATAAAAATATAGATTACATAGAGAAATATAATACCAATAAAATATGTTCCCAAGTCGAAGAGAACCAACTAAAAACTAACCTGCTAAAAAGTTCTAAAATCAATTACGGTTTGACATATGAATATGCAATAAAATGAAATAAAAAAAATCCCAATTCCTGGATTGAGATAAAATGGCAGCCATTGAGCGTGTAACCAACTTTTTAAGTTTGTAATCAAATTTACGTTTATTTAGGCAACTTAACGTGCATTTCGTGCAGCGTGTGTTGCATATCTAGTTGCATGAAAACATGCATTTCAATATTTTAATTAGAACTAGTACGCATTGTGTTTGCACATTCACAGTTCATGCGCAAAGACTACTGCAGCGATGCTTTTTGGTGAGATTTTAAAGGTGCTATATAATTGCATGGTATGTTGTAAAAAAACTATTATATTAAAGTTTGAGACGTTTGCTTTTTTTAGGCACTTTTTATTTTTCAATATTTACTTTAATTTCACCTTTACCGATACTTTTCACACGTTATATACGCAATTAATTATTTTACTGTTAATCCAATTTATAGTATTAGTACTATTAATCAATCATTTGAGAATTACAAAGCATGCAAATCCAGATTTATTTCAACATGAAGTAGTATTACGTATCAGTTTTCCAAAACGCTGACTCAGCATTTGCATATTTTCGTTATCTACAGTGTGACCAAAAATAAGGTATTCTGATTCCGTTAATTAATTGCAACATTAATTACTCACAACATTAATAATTATTCATTAGTTTTTTTTAACGTTACTAACCCTAACATTAAGTATTTCTGTTTATAATTCAGTATAGGTTGTGTTAATAAAATTTGTTGTAGAATTTTCTTTTAACTTTATTGTATAATCGTTTACTTGTTTATTCCATATTTAAAAACAAATTGGCGTCCGAGTATTTAACTATTATTTTCAGGAAGAAGCAACCTCGATTTTAAAGCGAACATATCTAGGTACATGTGTAATTATTTTTGGTTAATAAGGCAAACCGATAATTTTATGAACTTGACCCATCTTAATCTACGACTGAGCAAAAGGCACCAAATCTTCTATTTATTACCCAAACTGTTAAGTAGCTAAAATTTGATACCATGGGTGTAGAAGTATACGCATAGACCTAAAGGATCTGTACACGGTGAAAAGGTTATTTACAAGTGGATGAAAAGCTACATGCGGAGGCACCAAGAACTAAGCCTTCGTAAACCAGAAAACACTAGTCTCTCTCGGGCAATTAGTTTTAATAAAACAAATGTCGAGGCTTTTCGGAATAATTACTGCAAAGTTATGGAAAAATTCAAGTTTCACCGAAGAACGCATTTATAATCTAGATGAAACAGGTGACAGTAGTTCAAGCCCCTTATATTATAGCTGGAAGAGGTATTAAACAAGTTGGACAAGTGATTTCTGGAGAACGGGGAAACTAGTTACAATGTGTGGAATTATATCTGCTAATGGTAATCCAATTCCACCCGTTTTTGTTTATCCGAGGGCAAGAATGATTGATTCTTTATTAACAGGAGCACCTAGTGGAAGTGTGGGTTTTCAAAATTGCCCTGAAAGTGGTTGGATGACAGCAAGTATTTTTTTGAAGGTACTTGAACATTTAAAAAAATATTCAAGATGTTCAAGAGAAGATCCCATTTTATTAATTATGGGCAACCACGAAACACACTGTTCATTGGAGGTCATTGTATATACAAAAGAAAACGGGATTGTTCTTTTAACTTTCTCATCTCTCTGTTTCCATAGGCTACAGCTTCTGGATGTTGGTGTTTTGGGTCGTATTAAGGCAAAATTTAAGGTAGCTTTTAACGACTGGGTGTTGAACCACCCCGGCAGAGCCATTACGATTCAAAATATTGCACAAATTGTTGGCACTGCATATGCAACATCATTTACCACAAATAATATAAAAGAAGCTTTTAAAAAGCCTGGTATTTGGCCAGTAAATAGAAATGCATTTGCTGATGAAGATTTTGATGCATCATATGCAACAGATCGGCCTTTAATAGATGTGACCAATGATGTGACCTATGTCACTATCAACACAACAGATAATTTCGCTGAAAAAACTATTTCCTAACTAGGTTGTTCTAAAACCACGACAATGATCACACCAGAATCTATAAAGGCTTTTCCGAAAGTATCTGAAGCGCGTAAAACTAAACAAGGGAAGAAAAAGGGAAACTCCAAAATATTAACAGACACCCCTGTAAAAAATGAAATAGAGGAAGATTTATTAATTCAACGCATCTCAACAAAAATAATGAAAAATATAAAACGTCAAACTAAAAATGTGCCATCGGAATCAATAGTGAAGAAGAAAAAACAACCCTAAACTAGAAGATCGCATTGTTTCTGCATTATCTGCAAAACCTTAAATACGAGTCCCAGGCATCTTTTCAAAACGTAAAAGAGAAATCTGTAAAACGCAAGGTACTGGTAAGTGATTCGTCTGGTAGTTCAGATAGTAGTGCAAATATGTTTTTTCGTGATAGTTCTTATGGAGAAGAATCATTTAGCGAAAACGAACAAGTTTCAAATTCTGTGATTAATTGTAAAAATTTTATTTTGGTAAAGTTATGCAACAAAAAGTATCTAGTGCACTATGTTGCCCAAGTGGAAGATAAATTTGACACAGATTTGTTTGTCAATTTTCTAAAGAAAAACGGAAATATATTTTCATTTCCTGAAATGATATATAACATATAAACATAAATTCTTCAAAAATGCTCCAAAATCACTAAAACATTGATTTTTAATAGTAGGCTATGGATTTTTCATACAAAAAAAGTTCAAATTGAAGAAATACTACTTGCCATTTTTCCATGAAAGGAACAAGAACAATATTAACACTAATTTACTAACAAAACACAAAACGTAGGTAACTAATAGCAACAAATAAATAGTAATAAAAACTTCATAATGAAGAATAAGCAACTAATTAAATATTTACTCATACTATTTCATTTCGAAATTATTCGGTAAATTATTCATTGAATTGTTCAAATTGATGTCCATTTTCCTAAAACACACAATTGACACAATTTCTTAATACGTCTTAATGCATTTAAAATTATGAAAGGCCGATTTTGTAAATTCTGGAAAACTGCCTCTGTTGTTGCACGAAGTTCTTCAATATTATTATGCCTCTTACCGTATATTTTATTTTTCAAAAACCC
This sequence comes from Vesta saturnalis, assembly GCA_036346205.1. Lineage (NCBI taxonomy): Eukaryota > Metazoa > Arthropoda > Insecta > Coleoptera > Lampyridae > Vesta > Vesta saturnalis. The sequence goes on from JARFJB010001965.1 coordinate 10,372,332, forward strand.
CCACAAAAAAATTCCAAGACTGACAAATCAGGTGACCTTGCAGGCCACTTAATGGGTCCATTTATTCCAATCCAATGGTCCTGGAAAGTTTCTTCTAAAAACGGCACCAGTAACCTCGAATTGTGGGCAGGGGCACCGTCTTGTTGGAAGTAAATGGTATTAAGATAGGCGAAGGGAACATTCTCCAGGAATTCTGGTATTACTTCTTCTAAAATTGCCAAGTACCTATTCGCGTTGAGAGCCCCTTCAAAAATGCGGTATTTTATTGATGTCCCCAATAAGAAACAGGCTACATTAAACCAAATCGACCCTGTTGTTGTTGCTCAAAACTTAGGTGTTGGTTTTCATCATACCAGTGCCTTGTATTTTGCCTGTTAAATAAACCGGCACTGCTTATATGGGCTTCGTCTGACCATATGACTTTACTCGCAAAATTATTATCCCTTCGAGTTTGGTTCAAAAACCAATTACAGAAATTCACACGCCTCGCTGCATCACCAGGGTATAAATGCTGGACAATATTCACTTTGTAGGGATTCAATTTGTGTTTTTTTTTTAATCCTTTGTACCCGTGATCGGGGAACGCCAGTGTCATTTTCTAACGTCGTACCAGAAGTCTGAGGAGAGACACGGACGCTGGCTAAGGCATTTATTTCATCCACTTCATTATTTTCCTTGTTATACGTCTTGGGTCGGGGTTTAGAATACGCACCATAATTTAGTAGATTATTCTTTAGTCGAAATATCGTTGCTCGACTAGGTTGACGCCTCTCTGAATATCTAACGTTTTAAAAACAATATGTCATAATGTCTTATTGTAAATTACTAGTTGACCTGTTTAAATATAATTCTAATGCTTCGTCAACATTTTCATGGCATTGATTGAAACATTGTATGATATCATACTTTTCGTTGTTCTGAAAAAATCTTTCAGCCATTATAAAATTTCACAAATTAACAAAATCGCCAAACACAAACACAATAAAACGCATCAAAATTTATCATCATGACAGCAGATGTGTTGATTTCTCCACAGTCACTTGATAAAACAATGCTCCAAAAGTCAACAACAGTGTTTGTAGAATCCATGACCTACTATAAAAAAATCACAAATAATAATCCCTGTAGTAAAACTTTGAAATCCATGGCACTCTATTAAAATTCAATGTAATTTTGGAGCATTTTTGAAAACTTCATGTTTATATATTACCTATCATTTCGAAGGAAAGAAATAAGTAATTTAATGAGATAATAAAATACAGGGTGTTCCATTGAAAAAATCATAAGTTTGAATCTTATCTCCATAACGATACCCCGAAAAAAAATTGAGTGCGTCCCTGGATTCTACGTAAAATTCTCTATGGGACAAGTTTCCAATTTGACATTATCGCTGGGAAACTTCTTAGATATGGAGGGGATCCAAAAAGTGTGGATTTTCAAAAACACCCTGTAATTTATAAACGAAAGAAGTTAGGCAAAATCCGTTCAGGCCATCTTGAGTTTCACAAAAAAAGTGGCACAGGACCGCGGAAACCGTAAGGTTCTATCTTCAACAACAACCGAGATATCTGGCTGCCTCAAACAAAATGGGATGCACTGTATAGTATGCCTTAAATAAAATAAAAATATTGTATACCTAGTTTCGATTTTATTTCCATATTTTCGAAGTTTTTAGTAATATTCAAAACCTCCTCCTAGTGTGTTCAAATGCTCCCCACCCATAGGAGGCTCTGAACAAAATTCTTAATACAAAAAAGTTTTCTGATTTTATTAGATGTATTATATTAATTTTACATATCAATAATAATTATTAAGAATGGTTTAACTTAATATCTTTATAATGTTTAATAAAAATAAATAACTAATAGGCTGACAAAATTATTGACATACAATAAAATATCGTTGAAATCCTACACCCTCTCCCCTAATCATGCATTTTTATTGATTTTTAAAAATTCAACTTATCGAAACGTTGAAATTTGTAAAAAAAATTCATAACAATTCACGATTACATACCCAAACGATAAGTATTTTAATTAAGCGAACTTTTAATGGTAGACAGCGGATTATCTGTAGTTAATATGTTAATTTAAATTAATGCTCATAAAATGTTCAATGCTCTTCGCTAATTGAAAACTTTCCTGTATACATAATCATGTTTAAAAAGTAGTGCTCTACTTTATGATAAAGAAAGTTCGTCAACCCTTTAAGAGAGTTGTCTCAATCGCTTCCATAAAGGTAATTTACAATCACAAAAAAACGAGGTATGGAATCGTACACGTTACAAAACCCTTACTTTAATTGGCTTTCAAATATTATTACGATGGAAACTTTTTTCCTAAGAGTCCGAAACATGCAAAGAAATTACATTAAATTTAGAAGACTTTCAACATTTTAAGAGGGTTAAGTTAAATTGAAACAAAAACAGTTACTTTTGAGTTTAATTTGCAAAAAATTGAGTAATACTTGTATAACTTTATACTTTCATTTGTTTTACGGATTGTTTGTTTTTGTAGTTATAAAATTTTCAACTACTTTTCAAGTTTCAGTTGCTGAACGTAAAGTTGCTTGTGGTTGCCCTAGTTGTTTTTACTATAATTTATATGAACAATTCCTATCTTATATTTTTACATGATTAAAGTCAGGCCGACTATACCTCTTAGTTATAAAGACACAATGCATTGAAATGAGAAAATCAGAAAAAAGAAAATCTTACTAAAAATTAATTATTATAAAATCTCAGACTCATACTTCGCTTGACGTTAAGATATTTTCAATTGGTACTGGTAACGTGTAAAACATAAACATCGTAATGTCATATCACAGTTTTCCTTTTACAGCAAAAGTGATTTTCATATCAACAATTTGATCACATCATCGCGACGTTTACATAAGAAACAAATTAATAATTTCTTAAAATAGCATGTTAACTATTACATGATTTTCGATATTTGGTATTAAACAAAATTCTAAATTTGTTCTGGTAACGCGTAATGAAAACTAAACCCTCCGTATTAAGGAAAGATACGTTTGGCAATTGATAAGACAAGAAAGAGGGTTAACACGTAACAACGTCCACTTGGAAAAAGTAGAAAATTGTCACACATTAAAAATATATAAGAAAATAATATACAGTCAATTTTATTGGGGAGATGCCCACTTTTTCCGTACAATTAATTAAAAGGGGGAACGCCATCTCATATAGATACAATTCATTAAGTAACCCTTAAAGCTACTTATCTGAAATTTTTACCACATAGTACTATTAATATTTGTAACACATTGTAGTAGTTTCAAGACATTTGAAAGAAAATTGTATATTTCAGAATTTATTAAAAAAAAAGAAAATTTTACATTTTTATTTTGGATTTTTTTTAACATATTATTTCATAACATAAGAGATGTATTTTAGAACACTTTATTTATTATGGTATCTTGAGTAACCACAAAAAATTTTAACTCAAGAGCGTTTTTGAGATAACTGTATCTAACCGTCAAAAAACATAAACTTAACCTTCACGCCAGTCCCTTGCGGAGTAGGCAAAACAATCCCTTCCTCTTACTTATTTTTTATTCACAATCTTTCTCCACGTTTTCCTATGTCCTCATACCTCCCTAGCTTCCGCAAGATTCATACAATGTCTCTGACATGCCTTTTTATTTTTAAAACTCCTTATCTTTCTTTCTTTTATCATACATTCTACTACATTAAGCTAAGTTTTACGTGGCCTACCAAGCACGGCCTTACTTCTAACCTCACCCACATGTATTTGCTTCGTTAATCTTGCGTTGTTCATTCTCTCAATGTGACCAAACCAACGTAATATACTATTTTTATATCTATCTAAAACATGGTTTCGGAAAAACAAGCTTAAAGTTTGGTTATGCAAAAACAGAGCTTATATCATACCTGGATTAAAATCCATCAAGGATATAATCCTCTTCTGCTTCATCCTCTTCATGTCAGGTCCATTTAAGTAACCTTCTCTTTATTCTGTTGATTGGATTCTTTATCCGCTTTTAAACTCCTTTGACGATAGATTGATTTTAATCCTTCTACTGTAAACTTTTCTGGCTTTATACCCAATTGCTGCAAAACATTCATTTTACTCACAGATCCATCATTAAAACATACCATTGCATCAATAACTCCCAGCTTCAAAGTTGTTAGGCCTACAAATTCTGTTTTAGGCAGTCTTTTCCAAATTATCTGATTTACGCTTTCATTTGGCTTTGAGTCTTGCCATGCAAGCAGCGTTTCAATAAACTTTAATTGGCCAAATATTTGTAGATGGGTTTGACAGCAAGCATTATAGGCTCTGGCAATGATTTTGTGTCTTTATACAGACCTACAGTGTTATTTGCTATTGACTTATTGTATTTACACCACGTGTCATTTCCAGTGGGACATAACTTGTGTTGTGGCTTTTCGTTTGTCGACTATTTGTGGAAATATGTAGCCCATACACAATCTATATGTGATAATGTTGACTGGCTGGATTCACCAAACCAAGCCCTAGAGAGTCCAAGATAACGTGTCATGCGTTTTATTTTATTTTTTCTGCCTATTTTAATTTATAAACCCCAATAGGTATATATTTTCTTAACCAGGGTTAAATGTATAATTTTTTAAGGCAATAAAAAAAATCAATTCAAAATATTGAACATACGATTTATATTTGCATTGAAAATTACTAACTTCAGTTTTAAAGGGAAGTCTAAATTTATGCAACCAAACATACGCACGAATTTATTATGAACTTTGTGAATGTCGAAAAAAATTCTTTTTAATGTGAATAATGAGACAAGAATTTTGTAATTGTTAATAATTTCTTATTTCTGTCTAATAAGTAGATTTTCAATTATCTAACGTATCTAAAAACTGAAAGAATACAAATAGGTCCAAAAGTAATAAAGCATAAGAGATTCATTTACTGCAAATTATCCTAACAGGCAAATGTAATACCATCTAGTGGGACTATTTAAAATGCAATAAAAAAAATTTCCACTGATGGCTGATTGATAGATAATCACACAAAAGGTATATGTTCTCACAGAAGCAGTTAAATATCCTTTGCTGCGTAGAAGAAATCCCTATCATGTTTGATGTTCTTACAGCGTAAAAATAATGTTTACTGATAAAGTTTCCTTTGCATTAGATGACTCAGTAAACTCTCACGATTATAGGTAAATCTACCCAACATCCTTTGTCTATCCTTGTCCTACTTACTCTTGTTCTACTTTCAGATATTAGTCACATAAAAACATTTATTTGTAAAATGTCACACATTCTCAGCACCACGCGTAGGTTAATGTATTGGCTATTTTTATATGTCCATTTTTCATCAATGGAAATCTTAATTCCAATATCTTTTTACGACCGGTCCCCAAAGAACTATTTACTGTATGTGTCTATATATATATATATATATATATATATATATATATATATATATATATATATATATATATATATATATATATATATAATAAAAGAAACGTCGTTACTTGTTGATATTAAAGAATAATACACTTGTTGAATTACGACACTGAGGTAAGAATACTTTATGCTTAAGCTTCGGCATATATTCAGATACCTTCTTCAGAGCTAACAATATGTGAGGTTATTATGACATATCTGAATCATAACCTCACATATTGTTAGCCCTGAAGTAGGCATCTGAATATATGCCAAAGCTGCGCAAGTAAAGAGTATTCTTAATCTCCAGTGTCGTAATTAACAATGTATTATTATATATATATATATATATATATATATATATATATATATATATACATATAAAGAATAGCTGTCTTTAATAAGACTTAAGGCTTAAGTAGAATTCAACAAACTTTTAAGTTTGAACGTTATTGAGGTTTTTTTTGTCAAAGAGTATGCTTCCATAACCATTGCATATAATTGTTTTAAATTTTGTTCTATTACGCTCAGCTGCGAGAGTGTACAAATACACCATTATACGTTAATTAAAATTGAATGTATATATAACACATATTATACATAAATTTTATTTTTCTGCATTCCTCCATATGAACTTTAACTACGCCAAATTAGCCCAGTCGGTAGATGTCTTGACCTGGCATAATTAGCAAACAGCGGATTTTTTTAATATGTGGATTAAAGTGTGTAGATTATGATGCAAAAAAGTTTACATCTCTATCGGGTGCAGAAAGTAAAAAAAAAATCAAAAAATTTTTGATTTTTTCGAAAATCGTTAATACTTTGAAAACGGTTTGAGATAGAAAAAAAATTACTGGCAAGTAGAGTAAGTGCTTCAGAATAAAAAATGTCGCTAGTAATTTTTTCATCTGAGCTATCGTTTGTCCGAAAAAAAAACGCGAAATAAGACCTATAATCGGCGGGAACGGGAGTCGAGCGCGACCTCGAAAATCCAGTTTTGGGGGACGGCGTACTGAATTTTATATTCACACGGGCTTAGAATTGATCAAAATTAAAACGGAATTAGTACGTTTTAAAGCTAGAGTTCGCAGTTTGTTCTAGTACTATATGAAAAATTCAATTTGAACTTTTTTTGTATGAAAAATACATAGCCTACTATTAAAAATCAATGTTTCAGTGATTTTGGAGCATTTTTGAAGAATTCACGTTTATATATTATATACCATTTTGAAGGAAAAAAAAAGAATTTAATGAGGTGATAAAATACAGGGTGTTCCATTGAAAAAATCATAAGTCTGAGTCGTATCTCCATAACCATACCCCGAAAAAAAAAATTGAGTGCACCACTGAATTCTACATAAAATTCTCTGTGGGATAAGTTTTCAATTTGACATTATCGCTGAGAAACTTCGTAGATATGGAGGGGATCCAAAAAGTGTGAATTTTCAAGAACGCCCTGTAACTTATGAACGAAAGAAGTTAGGAAAAATCCGTTCAGGACATCTTGAGTTTCACAAAAAAGTGGCACAGGACCGCGAAAACCGCAAGGTTCTACCTTCAACAACAACCGAGATACTTTGCTGTCTCAATTAATAATAATAATACTTTGAAAACGGTTTGAGATAGAAAAAAAATTACTGGCAAGTAGAGTAAGTGCTTCAGATTAAAAAATGTCGCCAGTAATTTATTCATCTGAGCTATCGTGTCAGAAAAAAACGCGATATATATATATATATATATATATATATATATATATATATATATATATATATATATATATATATATATATATTCATTTGTAGCATTAGAAATACTTAGCCGATTGGAACGAAATTTTCTTTACATGAATGTGCTAAATGCGCATAAACTGAATACCCTTTGCGTACCTGCGTTTTTTAGAAATTGATTTCTTTAGAAAATGGACGAAATTAGCGGTTTTCTCGGTCTTTATATTATTTTTCTGAATATATTTAAAGGTAAATTTTTATACTCCTAGAATAAGTTCATGAATGTATGAGGAATCTTTTCTATATAGTCGAAAGATGTATAGGGGTGAAGGTAATAAATACAGGACGAATAAAATCAGGTAAAAATTCGTGCGTTAGGCCCCGGAGTGCTCCGTTCTAATCCAAGCAAGTATGTGTTGTGTCTGTGTTTGCGCGATCCTATTGCGCAGTACATTATCTCTTGCAGCTGTGGTATTTTGAAGCAGTACGTTGACAAATACGTTTTATTTATTCCGTTGAATTTCGGAGCAGCATTTATAAGTGTTGCTTTAGTAAGTTTATTAATTGTATTTTAGAAGAATTTTTTTCAAATTATATAGCAGGATCGTTTTTCAGTGAATAGTTTCCGTACGACAGTTGAGAAAATGGAGGAAACAACTAAAAGATATGTCTTTTTGATATGTAATCGCGATTATGATGTAGAGCCATGCATTACAGTAGAGCATGGTTTAAATACTCTTATACAAGTGAGTTTGGAAAGAAAAGATAAACATGATAAGCATTAAACCTCGGTTAAATCTATTATGGTACATACAGATTGTCGAAGGAAATATATCTTGAAACGAAATAATCGTTTGTCTTATACCGATTTTGCAGCAACCCGACCTCAAAATCTCTCTTATAGTCCGGCAAAATTGAAAGTAAGAAAGGTGTCTAATTCATTTGATTTTAAAAATGTATGTTTTATTTGTGGTTTTAAAGCAGAAGAAGATGATCCAAGAGTAAAGATAAATAACAAAAAAATTCATATGTTACAAAACTTCGTTTGCTGAACAATTGAGGAATATGATAAAAAAAAAACGATATTACAAGTAAAGATGTATTAAGGAGAATTTCTTGTACTGGTTTGTTGGCTGTAAATGCTAAATATGACCGAGCTTGCTATCTGAACAAGATTTTAAATGTTTATAACAAGCCAAAAAGAAATCAAGAAGCGACAGGCCGTCCATCCAGTGAAATTATTTCACAGGAAATATTTGGTACTTGCAAATCCGGATGCATGTGCATGATTCTCTTAGCACATGCAAGAAGAGTGGGTTATTACGTACGTCAGCTTGCAAGAATTGTGCGCCGGATAATTTAAAAAACTTCTCCGAATTAATTGAAGACAGTGAACATGATAGAGCAAATATGGAAAATGAAATGCAGATGATATAAATGAAGATATTGCCTTATAAACTACTATTAAATTTGTTTTTTAATTTTATGTAGTTAAAATAAAATAAATTTTTCCAAAAATATGTTTTTTAATACCAGAATAATGATAATTAATAATAAGAAAGGTAATATTTTCTTTAAACGCTGTATATCCAAAATTCAACCGCGCGTTAGCCGCGCCGACTACAGGTCTTACTTCGCGATTTTTTTCCGGACAAACGATAGCTCGGATGAAAAAATTACTAGAAACATATTTTATTCAGAAACACTTAATCTACTTGTCAGTATTTTTTTTCTATCTCAAACCATTTTCAAAATATTAACGATTTTCGAAAAAATAAAAAATTTATTGATTTTTTTTTACTTTCTGCACCCCATAGAGATGTAAACTTTTTTGCATCTTAATCTACAAACTTTAATGCACATATTAAAAAAAATTCCGCTATTTACTAATTATGCCAGGTCGAGGTTAAAAAAGGCCTCTACCGACTGGGCTGAATTTCACACTCCTCCTTACACGCTATGTGCGTTTTTTCTTCACGTATTAATATATAGATATTTTTACATTTTATAGTTAGGTCTAACATACAAAAGCAAATAAATTATGTTTACTTGTAAGTGTTGAAGTAAACTCTATTTTTATTCTAATTTAGAATAGTATATTCTATAACGAGTAAGAAATATATTCTGCGTGAGTGTAAGTGTTTATCTTACGAAGGCGAGTGTGGTGGTACCACGACCTCAGAATAGCAATTATTTACAAGTCACGTACATTACTTTTTCTACTACTACGACGTTGTAGTATATTGTAAAGTTTAATGCTTCAATAAAAGATTAAATAAATGGTTTTGTATAATTTTTATTTTACACAAAGAAAGCAATTTTCCCGTAACAATTTTAAATCGATGAACACTTACAAAAAATAGAATCCTATTTCACTTCAAGTAATGCAGATTGGAAAATCTCAACTGAGATTGATAGTAAAATATCCCTAGATGAAAAAAAATATAGTCCCCTAGATTTGAAGTATATGCTGGTATTAGACGGTTCTCACTAAGCTCAAATCTGATTGATTGTATGTCAAAATTAATTTAAAAGTAACCACAGATCACTGTATTTGATCTGTAACTGATTTAAAAGATCCTCATTTTTAATACTTAAAAAAAGGCAACAAATATCAATCATGTGAAAATAAATCAAGCAAATTTGACGTTAGTGAAAAATATTATACCCAACTTTGTAAAAATAACTCCCAAATCTAGGGGAAAAATAAAAAGAATACATTATATATTGTACAGTTGTAGTAATTCATTCTATTTGTTTACATTTGTCGTTTCTGCTAAAACAAGGTTAGGTCACATGAAACTATTGTAAAATCTATATCATAAAATCTATATAAAATCTATATGTCTATAAGATGTCGCCACATGCTCATTCTTTAACAAGAGTTATAATGTAATTATTTTCACTTAGTGCTACACAACAAACAACTTTCCGTTTTTAAAGAATGACTGTATTCTAAATTACTAGTTTCTATTACTACTTTAGAACACAGTCATTCTTTTTCTGAAGATGTTACAACTCTCTAAGATACATAACTTTCAATACAAATACTATTTGTAATACATTGTATTGTGAGCTAAAGACTTATAGAAGTTTGCTTTGACCAAGGGAGTTCCATACTCTGCAAGCGATATTTATCGTGCCGAACATCACATCGACTGGCGACCTACGCTTTTACTTCTTATTAGAAAATAAATCGCGATTTAATTTTTCTCCGCTTATAGAAAAACGTCTACCTTGGATGAGTTCAAACCGCGTCTATCGCGCTTGCCTTTAGGCCACCGAAACAGTTAAAATAATAATAATAATAAATCCTTTAAAAAATTAAGTTTAAATAGTGACAGTTAATACACAAAAATATAAAAAATATACAACCATTAATTAATACATTATTCAATGTACCGCCCTTCACATTCAGGACACACAGTAATTCGACGGCAAAAGGATTGCAGTTAACTCTTTAAAAAGATGGAATTTAAATTACTTTATTCTATACTCATTCTACTTTTAAGGGAAACCCCACAGTAAATAGTTGTTTGGAGACCGATCTACTGAACGGTCAGGACAAGGATGAAGGAACAGGTCAAATTGGAAGAAATGTCATTAAATAATTGTAAATCTAATAACAATAATAAATCAGGTTGCCTGAGATACCTAGACATATTGCCATCTATTGCCAGATTTTTCCGGGCTCTGAAATCCTTCCGTTTGAAAGAATAAACTATTATACTTTTTAAACCAATGCATAACATATTAAAACTGCTATTGATTTAATAGCACTACTGTTCAAAATACAATATAATTTCACATGTATTTTTATCAAGAGAAAATATATAAGTAAAATGGCAAAGAAGTAGTTATGGTAACAAATCATTAAGGTAAAATAGTAAACTTGTAGTAAATTATAATTCTATATTTAAAATAGCTGTTAAAGGGGAGCCTACAAGATTAATCTGTTCATTCATTAAAGGTACCTTCTGATTATGTTTATAAATTTTGAATGCTTCCAAAACATCTAAATTGGCTTTCTTTATTGCAAAAGTGTAAAAATTTAATGTTGTTTTGTGAAGTCATAAGGTGATTACTTGCTATTACTATGTTGGGAATAATTTGAATTGTTGGTGTGTGTATATTTGTAACATACAATGTATTCTTTGCATCTAATATCAAAGTTCCGAAGTGTTTGTCCAATATAAACAGATTTAGAGAAGTTGCAATTCAATTTATAAATACCCGAATTCAATATTCATTAGTTAAATATTCCGCATACAATAAACATTTGAGAATATTGATATTAGTTTTGCAAGCTAATTTGTACTTGTTCTTTTGTAATATGTGAGCTACTTTTTCTGACATTTTTCTAAAATATAAAATTGATATGTACTTATTTACTTTCAGTTCTGTGTCAACTGGGTAAATGTTATTGATGAATAATTGGTACTCTTAATTTTTAACTAAAGTGTGTATTATATTTAAAGCGTAATCATTTACTTGTGCAATTTTTTTCATAAGTGGTATTGTTTGTACTTATTTTTAATCATACTGTATTTTTAAATTTATTAACTATAATTATTCTTTATAATTCCTTAGTTATGTATGTTATATGTTTATTTTACTTGACCATTTCCAAACGACTTTACATCCTTAGTAATTTAATATTTAATACTTTTATGCTTATCTGTAGCCCCAAGCAGCAAACTTAATGGGTTTCTGTTGTTCACGAACCAGTTGTCCTTTTTGGTTTGTAAATTGTAAAACTTTGTATTATAAATTCATCTTTTCCATACAGTTTATTTGTTGAATGTCATAAAATGTTTTTGCTCACAAATAATGTTAAACCTTCAGGTACTGAACTCGAATGTTAATCTTCATAATAAATACAACCTCTATAATCCGGAAATTACTTTAATACTAATGTAAGGTATTTCCCATAACCCATTTCTCTGAAATCTATCCTTATTTAAATTTCCAAAATCTAACCAATCATAGCTTGCCTCTCTCACTTTGGTAATTATCAATTGTACTTAGTGCCTCCCATTTTCACCCTTCTTGATTCCAAGATATATTTTCAAACAGTAGTACAAATACATACCTTTTACTATTAACATTGCTTCGCTCTATCAGTCAAACTTACATTTATCATAATATATTCTATAATCATGCAAATGCGATTTTATGGCATATTCGCTTAATTATACTAGTTACTACAGTTATTCGGGCAGATAATATTGTATTATAAGTAAAGCAAGTGGAATAGTTGTGTGTTAAACTATATACAAGGTGTAGAGTAATTAATATAATTATTAAAATTATCTAACTCTCTTCTTACCGACTAATACGAAATAGAGCGAAGTTAATTCTTCAGGATAATTGTAGCAACACTACAATTAATAACCTTCCAATCAAATTCATTTGATGTACAATATCCAAACCAAACAGGTATTCTCTGTTGGAATTTGTTTGGTTTAATTAATTACCACTGTTGTTATTTTATTTATATATTTTCCATAGATATGATATATGTTGTAAACGCATAGAGAAGTAAATAATTATATAAAAAAAATTGTGGAAGTATATTGTATTTTAAACATTAGTGCTATTAAATAAGGATTTCCACGAAGTAAGGTTAAAGAATATAAATTTAATTCTATAGATTTAATTATTTGAGCCTTATGACTCAATTTACTTTTACTCATTATACATAGCTTAAATGGGATTTTATCTTTATTTGAACATCTGCATTAGCTGATGAAAACACAAGATATCAACAGACGTAATTCACTCGATTAAACCCAATCTACACATTTTTAAAATAAATACCATAAGGTTCCATTAACATTTTTCAAATTCATGACATTATTATTTAAGAAGAACCTCAAAATATCATTAGAATACTACAGATAATCTTAAAGCGTGCATTAAAGGGTGAAATATATGTAGAACGAATATTGACAAACAAAAAACTACTTTAATGGTTTAATTTAAGCTTTCAAATAATATATATATATATATATATATATATATATATATATATATATATATATATATAGATATGAGATGTAAATAGTAAAAGATATTTATAAAGGATGTAGGATTATTGTATACGTTTTTATGGACACTGCCTGCGTCGGTATATCATTTAACATGCATGCGAATAAAAACTGTGGATACATTAATTAATATTTCCTAGTTTCCTGGGTAATACCAATAAAAAATCTTTAAATTATTAAACGACGTAAAAAATTGGGACGCAACACATATAAAATGCTCGTTAGCATCGTGAATTTTAATTTCTATTTTGATTTATAATAACTTTCTATCTTACAAAAACATTTAATTTCAAAGAATAAACCAAAGTTACCTACTTGCAAAAAATATTTTGGAGAATATTATTTTAGTTAAATATTCGTAGTTATCTTGTGTTAGTGTGGTAAATAATGGAGTTCAAAATTAAATTACTTCAAAAGGTCGATTGCTCTTACTACATCAATTGAAGAGTTGAATTCAAATGCACTAAAAACTGTTCAGAATATTAAGTAAGTTATAATTCTATACGAGATTTCAAATTTACTCATTTTAAAATTCATATCTTTTGAATTCTAGAGACTTTCCAATATATTTTACGCATTTTATCTTAGACTAACATAGTCATTTACAGCCGTTGTATATAATTTCAAGAGTACCTATTTTACAAATATGTAAGTATACATGTCCACACAAAATTTAATCAATTCTTGTTACTTTTCATTTAAACGTGTCTAAAATCTGATGGTAAGTAACGTCTTTACTGGAAGATATGGGAACACATAATGTGAAATGCTATACTCAGCGAAAACATTTCATAAAGAGTTAAAGTAGAATTTACCTCTTTAGGCAAATAGAATGTATCAACCAATTTCATATACATTCTCTCTTATTTTATTGTACCCTTCATATTCCCGGTAGCTATTCTAATATTCCGTTTGATATTTGACGTTCGAAGTCTGTAATCCCAAAATAAAGTATCTTCATAAGTTTTAGTATGTTATTTTGGAAAATCAGTTTTAAGTTATATTCATCTAAATTTATCTGAATGGTTACACTTGCAATAAAACCTCTACATAACCTTATATATCCTCTTTTATAAAGAATCGTTTATTAATGAGAATTATTAAGCAACTCCAAATCATGCATTAATAGGGTCTATTAATAAACGATTTAAATGAAGTTGATAGGAGGCGCTGCATTGATTAGTATGAAACATCTAACGATGAATGCATTACGTCAAGGAATAACTGTCAGGCGTTAAGTAGTTTGATTACGAGATGGCAGTCTGGTCGACATAAAATTTTCACTTTTGAAAACAGGAATGTTAAAGAAAGCGATTCACTGAAAAATCTTGTAACGAACTCGTTATTAATGGGCGATTAACGATCTTGTCGTTAATCGCCTTCATTAATACGCTTGATGGTTAAATAATTTTTAATTAATATCTGCTTATAACAATATGTGTTTGATATAGAAAGGTAAAAAGTGATACCAAATAAAGTCAAAGGCGAATTTATAACGCGAGAGTAAAATGTAAATACACACACAACTATCTGTCAAACAAGATAGTCTATTTGGATATACGAATTATACGGTTTTTCTTAATTGGCACCCCTGAATATTTTGATTAGGCATTAAATGTAATTTAATTCTAAACAAAATGTATTAAGTATACTGAAACAATTATCATTTTTACGATGATAACAGATAAACACGACTTTTTAACCCAAAAAATAAACGTAAATAAATAAAATAGTATATTATCATATTCAGCTTGCCAGCATTTGTTCTTGTTCGTCTAACGTCGTTCGGCAATCAAACGGACAAATTCGCCACAAAAAGTCACTACTAATCCCTATAAAATTGTATTATTTTTTCCTCACACTAAAACTCTCATTTTCTAACGTAACTTTAGTGTGTAGCTCAAACTTATACCAAGTTTTTTTTGAGTTGTGTAAAATAGCTTTAATTTGTTCAGCGGCAGAAACATAATTTTCCACCAATTGTTTATTAAAAGACTGATTAATGAATACTATAACAACCTACATTACAAATGTTAAATAAAACTAAATAAATCACAAATAAAAGTAAAACATTATTGCTTATGTTAGAAAAGAAATGACACGAGTGGTTCACATATCTTAATAAATTTCATAAACGGCCATTTATTTCATAAATACCTTGATGTAATAAATCCATTCCGCTTCTGGCTTCTTTGATTACATTACTGTATTTCAAATTGAAATTTTAAAAATACTTTTGATAGTTTTTAATAGGTATACAGTTGACGAAAAATATTTCAAGTAACTCATGTGTTAATGGGTCATTAATAATCTCGATCATTAATGCGTTCGGCTCGCTCATGCATTAAAATATCACAAATCACAATTATTAATCACCTTTATTAACACACTTGTTTGTTAAATAACTATTTACAGAATTTACTGTCGGTTCAATTAGCAACAGACGGCGGTTGAGAAATTCAATTTCAACTGCGTTTGTCAAGATACATAATGACAAATTTCCAGACGTCACGTGGCCGTGATTTTATCATGTTTGCCGTTTAGTTCGAAATTATAAATTATTTATCTGAAATGTTGTATTAATTCATGCCATTGATATTAATAACTTATAAATATTTGGAAAGCTTTTGATTGTAACGTTTTTATTTTGTCTTTTACGTATTTGAAAAGTAGAAATCGCATTTAGAATCCTTCTTTTTCCTAAAAACAAAAATAAAGTTTCGGTTGTTTAGCAAATTCAGATGAAAGTTTAAATTAAGTTTTAATTGACGTTATTGGTATCGATATTTAGTGAAACCCTTTTACTAATTTGGCTAGGAATAGAGTAGTTTTTGGTGTAAATAAATGTTCTCGTTATTTTAAATTTTCGTGAATTTTGTTAAATGGATTGGAAATTGCATCATGGAAAATATATTAAGTATAAAATTAAATTGAGTATAAAATTGTTACTTTGTATTTAAAGGTAGTGCAGACAAATATACTGTGCTGTTTATTAAGATGTGTTCGGCGACGATTTGACGGAGAATATCGATAACAGTTTTGAGCTTAAACGAAGAGTTTGGATTTTATATACGTCATTTTAAGGTTCATTATAGTAGAGTTTTGTTATCATAGGCGTATCACTTTACACGAGCGAATGCAGTTTCGATGGATGATGTAATTTTTTCAGTTCAGGTCACGAGTTCAACTGGTTTTTGGCGCAATTCAAAATTTTAAGTAGTAAATTGTTATGATTGGTAAAATTAAAATGTGAGGGGATAGAAGTGAATATGGTGAGATCTGAACGATGCTTGTCAGTCAAGCCCAAAGGGAAGTCTTTTTTTGTTTGTTTGCGATTTTCGTAATATACGCGAAAGGGGTTAGTGTAGAAGGTTGAACAAGTTACATCATGCCGAGGTTGTATCGAACATTACGGTATGAGCAGCCCCCACTTCCAATTATATGGGATAATATTGAGTTTCACCACATCGTTTTGTCAATAGGGACATTTCCGGTCATAGAAGTAAGTGCTTAGCCTCTGTTCTGTTGACCTGATTTAACGCATTTTGTGTATGCGGATTAATTTAAGGAAATAAAATACAAACATGCTGTATATATTGCCGGTTTAATTAAGTGTAGAATACACAGATTAACATTAAAGAACGCTTTGTAAATAACGAAATGCTCGCCATTATGGTTAAATATTTGTGCATTCACGATAAATCAGATGAAAAATTAGTCACTTGGTTGTAGCAGTAGTAGTAGTTTATTCGTGCTAAAAATTTTACATCTATACACTTGTCCATATAGTCTCAATAAAAAATAAGTAACAAATTATGTGTAACAACAAAAATAATAGTCTATACATTAAGATGAGTTTCATATTGAAAAAGGCTTTATCAATGAGGAGTAGCTCTAATTTATTTTTAAATTGACGAAGTTCTAGACACCGTAAGGTCAAAGGTAGTTTGTTATAAAACTTAATTGCAAAATAATTTATGGAATTCTTCCTCTAGTAAGTCTAATGTTTGAAAACGCTAAATCATGTGATCTTGTAGAATAATTATGGAGGGAATTTAAAGTGATTATTATCGATATTGTCAAATATATGCAATAAACATTAATATATATATATATATATATATATATATATATATATATATATATACAAACACGGAAAAGTAAGAATTCTAAAGCGCCGGAAATATTCCTTACCTTATCATGATAGCTTATACCAGCCACCGCTCTAGTCGCTCTGCGTTGAAGAGCAAATAAGCTATTTAGAGTAGGCGAATGCCCATCACACATTGCAATAACCCATACCGCAAATGAGATTGTATAAACGCGTAGTAAGCCGTTGTTAAAGATTCTTGAGACAAGAGTTTAGATAGACTGCGCAGTAAAAAAATATTACTCGATATTTTTTTACTGACCATTGTGGGATGTTCTTTCCATGATAATGTTGCGTCGACATGAATTTCTAAGAACTTAGTAGATTTAGTTACGTTTACTATAAGTTCCTGTTTTAAGGTGAATAATAACATTTATCGTTTTAGCTTCATTGGCACACAGTTTGTTAGAGAGGAACCATTCATGCGCTTTACACAAAATACTTCTACTAGTGGACAGGATTATATCTTTGTATGGACCTCTTAGTTGAATTAACTGTCGTAAATTTAATTCGAGTAATTATGAATAGGGAGTTGTCGTGGGTGAAATATTAGTTGGCCAACGTTACCGTACAAATTCACAGGAGCCCTATAGAATCAGTACCTGGTGGACCAGGTGCATGACCTATTATAATGTAGTCACGAGGAAGGAGAGTATTCTATTGTTGTTGGTGATAATTAAGGTAAACTTTTACTATTTTTTTATACTGCTGGTGATAACATTAAAGTGTGTGTGTTTTTTTTGTGTTTGCGTGGAAGATGCATTCGTTTGCATTCGTGTAAATTATTGTAGAAAAACTTTTAGGTAATTTAGAAACAAACGTATTGATTCACACGATTTATTTGTCAATACTTTGAATTTTTTATCTATGTAATGTTGTGCATTGAAAGTTTATTTAACGAAAATATGTCAAAATTTATGTTACCGATATTACTTCCGTTATATCGATTAAAATGTAGTTATTGATAATATGGCGCCGACTGAATTTGATTATTTTTTTTGGTTTCTTGCTTTGAATTGCAAAATGTAATGTGTTTTTTGTAGCTGTACCAAAATTTAATATGTAACTGCCATGATATACCACCATTGTTAATGTTTTATTAATAGATATGAATCTATTGTGACTTTGTCTTCTGTGCCTACGATATTGCCGACGTAAAGTAATAAGTTTAAGAGTAGATATTTTGATTCACGATTAATATTTCTCGTGTTTGAATTATTTTTGAGAAATTTTGGGTTAAATAATTTTACAGCGACAACATCCTTTTATCGTTCATTTAGCTTGTAATCAAATTTTATTGAAGTTATATAAGTTGTTTTTTTAAGTAATGTTTTGAAGTTTCATTAAACTTTAACGCAATGACTAATGAGAATTTCTCGATGTAAGCGTTTACAATTTTGGATTTTGGTAATATAGTATTAACGGCGTTGACGAAAATTTAGTGATAAATGCAATCGTTGAATCGTGAATTTATGGAACATCAGAATTGATGAGTTCACTGTTACTGTATTTGCGTATCAATCATAATAAAGCAAGCTAAAGTTTTTAGGTTATATACATTATATTCTTTCACCAAGTAAATTAGAAGTGAATTTGTTCACATCTACAAGATACATTTACAATTGTTAACTACTTTTAATATCGTATAAAAATATAAGCTTTAATTTAATGTAAATGCAGAAAATGAACTATAATAAAAATTTTCCCTGTTTTCTTATTTCATCTCTGAATTTAAGGCGGAAAATACTATTTTATAAAACAGTTTTAGAAAGAAGAACATTGTTAATTCAGATTATTAAAAACGAAAAGCAAACAAATAGACCTGTATATGTTTCTAGCGACATCTATCGAAACTAGTTGTTCTACTATGACACAAGAACCTTTGCGCTAACTTATAGACTCCGTAAATTGCACGAATTTTTTAATTTTTTATTGTTAACCGTTACATCTTTTAAAACGTTTTTTACTTGCTGGTCTTAATGGACTTAAAATGCAGCTTGTACGATATGCAGTATATACTAGAGCTTATTTATTTACGTTGAATTACGGATAACAACACGATTCATAAGCATCTAATCGACTAATCTAAGTAATACCTGAATGTAGTAATCGTACTCACCTTCGAAAGGGGGAGATTAGATGATAGATTCGCTAATGCTGAAGATGTTTGATTTGAATTATTGCTGTTTGTGTCTCTCAAATATATTTGCCATGTTGCTGTTGAATTAAAACTTTTATCAGCAGCGTAACATCGCCATAGGCATTGAATTAACATAGCAGCAGCAGGAATTTGACGGTTGAAATGTTTCTGACGTTGCTTTTGCTGGACTTTCAAAGCAAAGCCGGATCCTAAAATGCCCTGTAACAAAATAACAAATTTTAGTTTTTTTCTAATGAGGTTTGCATTATTATCTTTTGTAGTATTATATAGATAAAAAAATATCATGTGAAACAAGATTGCATAACGTAATAAAATTATGAGAAATTAAACCAGAATAATCAGTTTAAACATCATTTTTTAATCTAGCGCGTTCGTTACGGAAAATTAAATAAACAATAACGTTAGTTTTCATTAAAAAAAGCACTCACCTACTACAATATTGATTTACATTTATCCTAATATTCTATATTTATTTATATAGTTTATTCTATTTTAGAATTATGATCTTGTTTATAAGCAGTCAAATGCGGGCATAAATTGGGCTTTATGGCAATGAGTAATCAAAAATTGCTAAGCAACGATTGCACTAATTATTCAAACAAGCTTGGGTATCGAACATTTATTAATGTTAAGGAAAATCATACATTATCATTTATAGAAATCTCGTAACAACATCAATATAGCCAACTATCTACACAACACTAAAATTTGCATCTCAACTCAACTCAACTCTCACAAACTTGCCGGAAATACTATTTTGTATGAAAGTTTTACTAAACTAGAATAAAATCTTGTATGTACCACGGGCATAACAGTCGATTATGGCTCTCGAGCCATAATCTCCCAATTATGCCCTTAATACATAAATAACTATTTAATTTCATTAACTGCATTACGTTTACAGGTAAAGCTTTTTAACAAATACTATTTTACACATAATACGTACCGAAACCGTGATGAATGCGAGCTTATTGACCTCATAAACTTTACATGTGTGACATCATGTAATATGGATAGGTATGTACGATCTGTTCAAGAAAAACGGACCAGCGAACGAGAAAAACTTTCCCGCCTTTTATTATTTGAGTCGATTCGTGGATTCATCAAAAAAGACTGGAGGTCTAGACATGTTGGTCTTTTGTCAAATTTGAATGCAAAGGAAACCTACCGCTCCAATTCTTTATTTTGCAGCTCCACCACCACGTACAATCGCTGATCTCCGCTTAGGTTTTAAATGCTTGCGTTGCAAAACCACTATTACAATTTTTGGTTATTACGGACGAAAGAAAAGAATATATCAAAAGAACCATTTGTATGGAAGTGGAAGGTTAAACTTGTTACGTACGTCATTGGTTGTCCCCAAATATGCCCAAAAATGAATATAATTCAAAAAGCAGTGAAAGTATATACACATTATTTATGTAACTAAAGTAGTTTGACGGAAAGCGGCCGGCTGAGTTGCCCTTACCGCTTAATGCACGATACTTCTTCATATTAAACGCACCAGAAAATAACTGGTGTGGAACAATATTCGACTTTCCACCCTACAAAATGGAAATTAAAAGAAATGAAATAATTACCCCTTTTATACGTTCATAACAAAAATAGGCAACATTATAAAAACAAAAACAATAACCAACTTCGGACGGACGTTTAAAACTTCATGTCAGAAAGAGGCAAATAGACGTATACATTAGGGTGGTGCGGTCGGTATATCGTAAATTTTAATTTTCAAATTTTTGACATGGGGCAGTTTGGGAAAGTTGTCTTTATATATACGCATTATGAGGGCAAAATATTTTTGAAAAATATTGAGTTTAAGTACTGCCCCGAGGCATAAAACAATTTACTATACAAAGTTGTATTCTAATAATACCTTTTAAATGGACAGTTTACCCAAAAAACCCAATGTATCATTTTATTTATCGTAAACAACAGTACAGATGCAGTTGATTACTACCAAGATAGCACAGAGTAATCATAGCATGCTTTTCATTACCTATCCGCGTGGGAGGGGCGCTCCCCACCATTCTCTAACTACGATCGAGTGCAGTCTGCGCGACTCAAAATACGTTGTTTAGTAGAAGCGAGACATTCGCTGTATTGTATTCGTTGTTTGTGTGTTTTAATTACGTTTCCGAGAATTTACTATGTCGTTATTGAGAAGTGAAGTAATATGTCCTGTTTTCGGCCATGGCCGAGATTTACCAAGACGTACCTTGCCAACATACGAAGATGATGTTACTGTATTTGTGGGTGAGCCGAAATAAACAATGTCAATATCAGAATTTAGTGAGTGAGACTAGTGCCGAAGTTACTGCTAGTATACTAAGCCAGTGGGTAAGAGCATCCATCCCTACCATCGAAGAGCGGTCGGTGATAAAAAAAATTAAAGCATATCATGATAAGTATCGAAATTTGTTAAAACCTTATGCACCAAGGAAAGACATTAATAGTTACCAGGAGCGAATTGCCCGCTTTAGAGCAGACGCAAAAAAACTGTTTGACATTGCCGCATGTAAGTGCAACGATTTTAATTTGTGTAACTGTCCAAAACCATTTAAAGTGCCTCCAACAGAAAGAATTTTTTTGCACGATCAACGAACGGAGAGAAAAATGGGTGTTGATAACGTAGACACTAAAGCAACTAAAGCAATTCAAATGAACTTAAAAGGAAGCTAAAATTGGACGTCGCGGTCAAGTCAAATAAAGATGACATTGTTGACTTAACTTCGCCAAAATGTAAACGCTCTTTTTCGCAGGCAGCCATTTCAACTAGTATGCCCTCGTCGGAAACTCCTGAAGCAGATAGTGTGGAAAAATTACAATCTTCGAAGTGTGAAAAATTACAACACTTATCTGCCGTTGCAAAGACGTTGTGTCTGACCGAGTTGGAGCAGCAATTGTTTCGGCGACATTGCAAGATATTGGTGTTATTTCTGAGGAGAGTAAGTCCAGTGTTGTCGACAGATACAAAATACGTAGAGCTCGCCAAAAAGAGAGAACATTACTGTCAACAACACCGTTAGTATACGACAATTTTGGTTTATATTTCGATGGGCGTAAAGACAGGACTCTAAAATTTGAAGACTCCAGAAGAAAAACTGTGTTAGAAGAGCACATTACGTTGGTTAAAGAGCCAGGTTCAGAGTATATTGGTCACCTGTCTTTGAGTTCCGGAAAGGCTTTACATGTGTGTACCAAAATAGTAGAATTCTTAGAAGCAAAAATATTGACTGTGCTAAACTTGTCGTCATAGGGTGTGACGGGACTGCAATCAATATTGGACATAAAGGAGGTGTGATACGATACCTGGAAAAAAGTGGAATAGACCGTTACATGCCAACGAACTTCCGTTGCGCCATTTATTTGAGCATATTGATGGTAGCACGGCTGGTCCTCGATCTTTCACTGGCAATCTAGGTACAGCATTAAAAGATTGCGAAACTCTTCCTATTGTAAAATTTAAAGCAATAGATTGTAACTTACCTGATATTACTAAAAGCGATTTAAGTACAGACCAATTGTACTTATATGAAATTTGCCAAGCGATTAAGTCTGGATGCTGTAGTGAAAGTCTGGCAAAGAGAAATCCGGGAAAAATGGTACATTCAAGATGGCTGACAACAGGAAATAGAATTTTAAGATTGTTCGTTTCAACCGCTATACCAACGGAAGAGTTGCTTCTTTAATTAACTTTATTCTAAAGGTTTATGCGCCCATGTGGTTTACCATAAAACACAACCACTAGCTATTTATGGCGCTAAACATTTACATCAGACCATAAAACTGTCAAGGTATCTTCCAGACAATATCAAGAAAATTATCGATCCAGTAATACAACGGACTGGGTTTTATGGTCATCCGGAGAATATTTTATTGTCGATGTTGGCAGACGAACGGGGTCACGTGAAAGTTCTAGCCTTAAGACGTATTTTAAAGACTAGAGCTTCAGCTGGAACAGTGTTACGTACTTTTATTCTTCCTAAGTTTAATTTTCAAGCCGACGATTTTATTGATGTTATAAACTGGAGTGAAGTGGTTGTAACTGAACCCCCCTTTAATTATGAACATTAGTAGTGAAGTAATTACCAGGTGCATACAAGACCCAAATTTAATTGAAGATCTTATTTTGCCACAAATTAAACTTTACCCTTGCCACACGCAAGCTACAGAAAGATCTGTCAAACTCGTTACCGAGGCTGCTGCGACTCAATGTGATGAAGATAGAAGGGACGGTTTAATTAAAACAACACTTGAGTCCCGTAAACGGATGCCAGTTTTTAATACAAAAAAGGATTATAAGTTGTTATAATTTATTGTGGTTATGGCTGATTGTAAAGTTTTTAAATAACTCTCATTTGTTTTAAATACTGGTAAAATAAAATGTTCATTTAAACGCTTACTGATTTATTTGCCGAAGGTTTGTAGTAGTTACGGGATTTTTGCTTTTTTAATTAATATTTAGAGATCTTGGGGCAGTAGAAAAATTTCAAATTTGTTCAAAAGAAAATTACTGTAACAATTAACTTTATCAGCAGCAACTGCTCTGCAAAAAGAAGTATTTAGTAATTACGGGGTATCTGTTTTCCTACAATAATATTTAGTGGCCTTGGGGCAGTACAAAAAATTCGAATTTGATTAAAGTAAACATAGGGTAAGCATTGTCTTTCTTAGTAGCAACTTTCCCGCAGTGGCCAAAAAGAAACATACCAAAAATAGTTTTTCGCACCACCCTAGTATACATGCTAACTTAAAAAAAAATTCCAAAGCCGCCCGCTTCTATATAATGGCGACAATATAGTTTAAGAATTTTCAATCTTATTTAATTAATTTTTAAATTTCATCGACTTTGTATTAAGAAACTTTATAAAGAAAAGTTATCTAAAATTCTATTTTCTTTAAAAAATATGTTTACACCTTTTCCGATAAAATCGATCGTTATTCAGATATTGAAAAAATGTCACTTAGTTTCGACCTTTTTGCCCCAAATTACGCATCGTATCAAAAAAATACATAGAACACAAATAATAGATATTATTATAAGTTTTTGTTATGAACGAATAAGTTCAAAGGAAAATATGTAATTAAAATTATTATTAATTTTATTAAATACATAAATAAAAAGCTTACCTCGACTAGGATTTGAACCTACGACCTGTACTTTGCTGAGTACCGCGCTAACCAACTGCGCCATCAAGGTTCAAGCCCCAATCGATGTAAACTTTGTCTTTATGTATGTAGAACTGATGTAAATTCTAAATATAATGATTACAGTCAAATTACTTATATTAATGGAATGTGAGCCTGCAATATCGCAAGGATTCACACATACCAAAGCAACTTGACTAATATTAAATTATTATAAGTTAAATGTATGTGAATCCTTGCGATATTGCAGGCTCACATTCCATTAATATAAGTAATTTGACTGTAATCTCATTATATTTAGAATGTACATCAGTTCTGCATACATAAACACAAAGTTTACATCGATTGGGGCTTGAACCTGATGGCGCATGGTTAGCGCGGTACTAACAAGGTACAGGTCGTAGGTTCAAATCTAGTCGAGGTAAGCTTTATTTATGTATTTAATAAAATTAATAATAATTTTAATTAAATAATAGATATGTTTAAGGTCCATATGTCACTATTTTTATTTCCTTGAAATATGCAGCTATTTCAAAAATATTTGAGAAAGCCAAAAAAGTGCTCCACATCCCGCTTTCCGTTGGATTTTTTCCAAAATCTAACCCAAGAGAAATGAAAACAAGCTCAAATATAAAATTTCAAGCACATACGTTTTATCGTTCAGGAGTTATCGTGGATATACACACCCCCACACACCCATAAATTAATTACATCAGAATTTTGTATTATCAACCATTACAAAAATGGTAGTTTCACGTCACCAGAACAAACCATTACCCATATGATGAACTATTTTACTCCAGTAGATAATGAAAGTACTGACAATCATTTTCATAAAAATGTTAGGAACTTTATTAATACTAAAATTAATATTGAAAATGATAAAAAAGCTTCAATAAAAATGGTATTACAAGTAACATTATGTTAAAAATCTTCCAAATGTTTCCAAATTTTGTAACAGCATAATTTAATAGATGTTTACATAAACATTATTTTTCTAAAGAATGAAAAGAAGCTAACATTATTCCCATTTTATAGCATGGACAAGAAAATTCAGCGGATTTTTTAAAATTGAAGTCAATAAGCTTGTTAAATTTAGAAGGCAATTTCAGAAAAACTTTTAATTAATAGAATGATTTATTAATTTTATTGAATACATAAATAAAAAGTTTACCTCGAGTAGGTTTTGAACCTATGAAATGTACTTTGCAAGAGTACCGCTCTAACCAACCGAGCTATCGAGATACAAGCCCCAATCAATGTAAATTTATTTAAGATTATTAAAAAAAGTACATGTCGTAGGTTCAAATCCTACTCAAGGTAAACTTTTTACTTGTGTATTTAATAAAATTAACAACAATTTTTATTTACATATTTACTTTTGAACTTATTCGTTCATAACAAAAACGTATAATTAATAGAATGATGTATTTCGGTAATAGTAATAGATTCTTAAGTAGTAATCAATACGGATTTCTACCTCAAAAATGTACTGTTCATACATATTAGAAGTTAAAAATTTTATTGAAAAAGAATGATCAAAAGAAACAATATTAATTCGTTTAGATGTTAGAGCTTTCGATTCGGCTTGGTGGACAGGTATTTTACAGGAATTAAAAAAAATCAATTGTCCTGCTAATTTGTACTATTTAACAAAAGAATACTTTCATGAAGGATCTGCAGTGTTTGATAGCCCAGACAATATTCAAATTACAAGAGGATGTCCACAAGGATCTTGTTGTAATCCTGAATTTTGGAATGTTCAATACAATTTAGTATCTAATTTTACCGTTTAATGAATACACTAAAATTATTGCTTTTGCTGACGATTTATTAATTTTAATAAGTGATTCTGATCTGTTGTATCTTGAACATTACGCAAACATTGAACTTTAACAAAAATTGTAGGTTGAGCTAATAATAACGAAATTAAATTTAATGAAGAAAAATTTAAGGTATGATTATTTCAAGTTACATATAGACAATATCAAAGTTTTAAAATATTTGGGTGTATATATTGTCAATAAATTTTCCTTTAATTACACACGTGGAACAAATAACTTCTAAATATCTAAAATTAATTAATTGTTTATCAAAGAACGCTAAAATTAAATGGAGTTTAGCAGTAATATATAAAGGAATTCTTTTACCTTTGCTATCTTACAATGTTTGTATTTGGTTCAAACCTTAGAAAAAAAGAAAAATAAAATTAAGTTTGTAAGGATTCGTAGTTTAATTAATATTAAAATTGCAAAAGCGTTTAGTACCATCTCCTATCAACCATCTTGCATTGTTACTGGTTTGACACCAATTGTACTAAAATTAGAAGTTTCCGAATTATACAATATCTCTAGAAGTATTAATAGCTATGATTTAATTTATAACTTTCCTACTAGTTTTCAAAATTGAAATCATCCTGTTAAATTTGTTAAAGTTGAAATTTTAATGCCAATTGTTCTTAAAGAAATTATAATGTTTATTTTTCACCTATATGCAAAGATCATAAATCATAATCAGTAGGTTTAGTTACTTGTTACAGAAAACAAAAAAGTTGCACAGCAATATTTAATTTCTATTTTGAACGCTGTCAGCCTTCTTAGTGCACGTTTGAAAGGCTGTATGATACGTTGGGTAAATATGGATCATTCTATAAACGGGACACATTAATGAAGCTGCCGAAGTAACACGTTAGCATCTGTTATGAATGAAAGAGTTAAAAAAGGACAAATTCCATCCAAATAACATCACTTCACAAAAACTACACCCTGATGATAATGTTCGGTATGTGGAGATTTTTACATGGTTTAGAAACAAGTGTCCAGTCAATCTACAGTTTAAATTTAAGGTACTCTGACCAGATGAAATGTTGATGTTGATGGTCACAAGAAAATCCATATCATGTTGAGCAAAGAATACCACAAATTAAATTTGGGTTTAGTGTGTGGTGTGGTGTTATCGGATCAACACTTCTTGGTCCATACGTTTTCGATGGCACTTTAACCGGTGAGCGTTACCTTTATTTCCTACAAAATGATTTCGAAGATATAATAGATGAGGTAAATTTGGAGTGGTTTCAACAAGATGGCGCACAGCCCCATGCTTAATTAGGAGTGCGAAATTATTTAGATACTTTTCTCAACTTGTGAGTAGGAATTAATGCACCAGTTGCATAGTTACCTCGATCATCCGATCTGTGTATCTTAGATTCCTATGTGTGAGAAACGAGAAAGAATAAGGTGTATCGAAGATCGTATGCGGCAGTGGAAGATCTTAGAGATGCCGTAATAGAAGTTGTGGCTAGTATTAATAGACATTCTTCAGAAAAGCTACAGATTCTATTATATAAATGTGTAACTTTTGTCTTAATTATAACGGTAATCATTTCGAACATAACGTAAGTAATGCATTAGTTGTTAGTCATATAGAACTCTTTGTAAATCGTTACTGTTTACATTATTGTGCCATAGCCAATTTTGTTCATTAACACTTTTTTAGCTGCTAAATATTTTTAAATTTTTTCAATACATGGCTTTTCCTTCATTTTGCAAAATTCAATGTAACTGATTCATAAAACATTTTCCAATGTGTAGTGATACGATTTGTGCCCGCAAATCAAATTTATTTCCATGGGTCATCCTATTAGTAATTACCGTTTGCATTTGTCAGTAAACAATTCCATGGCCTACCATACTGATAATTCTTAAAATTAAACCAGAAAAACGATCATACAACAATTATGTTGCATGTTATGTCATTAGAAAGGCCAAAACACCTTTCTTAAAAAGTCATAGCCAACTATTGTTTCCATTTAAAAAAAGTAAGACCTAGTGAAGTTGCTGAACATGAAATTGTTGCAAATTAGTGTTCTTGTATCCAAGCTTGGATATAGGCAGAAGGGTGGCAATGGATATAAAGCATGGTTTAAGAAGAAAACCGCAATACTTTGCACTATTACGGTGCCATCAACTATAAAAAGAGGTGTAGCACCACGCACATATATTATTCCCTAACCATTATTTTAGAGGGATATTTGTAAATTTTGGTAACACTTTCTTTTTAGGTGATTTCAATCACGCTGGAAACAACTTTCGTCGGATATAAAAACATTGCTAAAATTAACTTCTCGAAAACGTTGACAAAAATCGTTGCCTTTGTTTAGATGTCATTGCAGGGATTTTTTTTTGGTTTCCTTGATATGTAGCCTTGACTTTCAGTGACATGTGGATATTGTCGGGACAGATTTTTAATTCTTCGTTGATTTCTAAATCTGTATACCAATTATCGAGACCCTAGGCGCGAATTTTATCACCCTGTGGCCACTACAGCATTTAAATTGTTTCGTGAATTTACGCAGTCTTCATGAATCTCGTCTATGCCTCCTATCAATGCCATTTTTATCGTCTTTATTGTCTCATATAGTACACTTTTCCGAGTTTAGTTAAGTGCATAATTTCTTAACGTTTCGAACACATTATCTATACAAATATTCCACCTATTTTCTATTTTACATGCGACATTATTTGATAAACTTTAAGCCTGTTGACAATCAAGAATATATGTCAGCTGATGATTTTGGCTACTATCGGACGAACGTACTCGATGCATTACCCTTGTCTTAGAATGTAACAAATATTAAAAATACTAAAGTTATGAAGAATACAGAATTCAGCGCGCACGCACACGCACATGTACACATAAGCACGCGCAAGTACACAGGCGCACGCACGCATGTTGGTTTGTTGGTTAGTTTGTTTATCTGATTATTTGTTTGTTTGTTTGTTTGTTTGTTTGTTTGTTTGTTTGTTTGTTTGTTTGTTTATTTGTTTGTTTGTTTGTTTGTTTGCTTATTTGCTTGTTCGTTTGTTTATTTGTTTGTTTGATCGTTTGCTTGTTTTTGTTTGTTTGCTTGTTTGTTTGTTTGTTTATTTGTTTGTATATATATATATATATATATATATATATATATATATATATATATATATATATATAATTAAACTGCATCTGTGATTACAGAAAAACGGCTTCACTTTTTCAAATTTATTTTCGATAAATTATGGCATACCTACTAATGATGTGTACCTCCATTTGAAGTGGAGGTTAAATAAAACTTAAAATGGCTAATCTATTGTAATGCGGGAGTTATTGAAAGGTTATTATTTGAGAATATAAATATATATATATATATATATATATATATATATATATATATATATATATATATATAAGTATGCTGCTCTTCGACCGATTCATTTGCCAGAAAAACGTTTCGTTTTAAATTACCAGTATGGAAAATGTACTAGACAGGTAGTCGGCATTAACAAATTTGGTAGTATTGCTAAAAAATTGGAAAATCCCCACTTATATGCAGGTCACTGCTTCAGACGTTCTTCAGCAACGGTTTAAGTAAATGCAGGAGGGGACGTATTAACCTTAAACGCCATGGAGGACGGAAATCCAGTACCGTGGCAGAAGGATACGTCGGGGAAATGTATTAAAAATAAAATGAACGTTGCTAATAAAATCGTCAACTCTATTGAAAAATCACTCGAACTCTATAATTAATATAACAGAAAATTTATTAAAAATTAATGACGTTCCGGGTTTGACCATACAAAATTGTACGAATTTTACTATTAACTATAATTTTAAATAAATTATTTAACTGTTAAGAGGTAGGATACTTTAATGTTGTTTTAGTTTTGCTAACCATAAAAATAACAATTAAGTTACATTACTTGTATTCTTTAAATTTGTGCAGTTGTAGGAAAAGTATAGTGTGCAATATGTACGGAAAGTACTTTTCCCACTCGTTGCACAATATACTATTTCATTTTTAATTAATATTGTATACATGGAATAGATGTAGGTTACTCCACATATTGTTTATGACACCTTTATTTGTTATTTTTAGTAATACATGTGCTAGTTTCTGCAAGTTTGCACCAAATGTTGTGCATGTATTATCGTACGTCTTCTAATTTTAAATTAAACTGCTCTATCAGCACAACTCATTCATTCTGTTCTTACTTTTTCTCAAATTTGTCAGTTTCTGTTTAGATACGCACGAAGCGGAAATTCAGAAGCACATTAAGTTCCTATCTATAGCCTTAACGTCCGAAAGGTGAAACTTTATGGGAAAACACTACAGGGGAACGCCCGAAACGGCCATGAATCTTTTGAAGCTAGTTCGGCAATGTACAATACAGTAATCAATCGAAGAGCATGAGATAATTAAAAACAATACAAATATTACATATACAGTATCAATAACCAATAACGACTAGTATTGGTCCACTCAGGATCGTGTATTCTAGCAAAAAAATAAAATCCAGAACACAGTAGCAATATATAGTTTATAACGTATATAAATCAGTAAATCAATATTAGAAAAGAATAAATAAATTGATAAATCATAAATAATAACAGTTAAGGCAGGTATTGATATTAAAAGCCTTAAAATTCACATGAAATAAATAATTAGTAATCAAATAGACTAAAATACAGGGCCCGCCAATGAAGCGGAAAGTACCCAATTTTTTAGAAAATGTTTATTACTAAAACCTTTTTTTACAGGTTAGAGTAGAGGAAAGTATGACATTTTATGTCTTAAAAATAATTCCGCTGAAGTGAGAGCCATTTTTGTGTAAACACTCTTCTAATCTAGATTGAAAATTTTCCATAGCTCGGCGGAGCAGGACAGGTTGAATTCGCTCAATTTCTTGTGTAATGTTTATTGCTAGTTACGGAAAGGTTTGTGGTCTATTACTGTATACCCTGCTCTTCAAAAATCCCCAAAGGAAAAAATCACATCCTGAAAGAACATGGGCTCTTGCGGGCCACGAAGTGTCACCATGTTTGGAAATGAGTCAGCCGGGAAAAGTTCCCTTAAAGCAGTCATAAACACGCGAGCAGTATGACTTGTAGCCCCGTCCTGCCGAAAATAATGGCCCAATAATACCAGATGATGAAATTGTACTCCAAACTGTAAGTTTCGGACTATGTAATGGCTTTTGGTGTATCTGTCCTAGATTTGATTCCAATAGCGACTATTATGTTTGTTTACATATCCGTTTAAATGGAAATGGAAATTTGACATAAACATGTGGTGAATAAAGTTTTCATCATCATGTACACGTCGCTGAAAATCCTGCGAGCAAGCATATCACAATCTTTCAGAAAGATAAGTCTTTACGTGAAATTCGTCGTAACGATTTGTCGCTAATGTTTAGTGCAGAAGCATGTTTCACTGCAGAACGAAGTGGACTACGTGTTAATGCTACTCGCACTCTATGTTTTCCTCCGTTATTACAGACCTTATTGCCCCCTTATGCTTCAAGTTTAATGTGGAGCCAGTTTCTTTAAGCGTTCTTACCTACTGTATAATTGCATGAGCCGGCGGCACACTTCCATGTCGTGGAACATTGAAATGATTACGAAACAATCGTTCTATCGAAATCACACACTCACCATTTTTATAAAACGATTTTACGCAAAACGCTCGCTGAACGCCTGATTACTTCTCCATGTTTCTGTTTAAATGTCAGTAACAGTCTAACAATAATCAAGTCATGGAAACATTGGCTTTTGGCAAAAAAAATTGACCGCAATATCTCTTGGTATTTCGGCATGCGATTTGTTTTCCGGATTTCTGAAAGTATAGAGTAATAGACCGCAAACCTTACCGGAATTAGCATCAAACCAGAAATTGAGCGAATTCAACCTGTCCTGCTCAATTTAAACTAGAAGAGTGTTCACAAAGACATGGTTCTCACTTGAGCGGAATTATTTTTAAGACATAAAATGGCATACTTTCCTCTATTCAAACCTGTAAAAAAGTTTTGAAAATAAACATTTTCTGAAAAAATTGGGTACTTCAAAATTTCCCGCTGCACTGGCGGATCCTGTATATGATCACATTTTACATGTTAATTTGCAAAATATAAAAATAGCCCATCATTAATGGTAGAACCAATAAAAGCTATATCTGTATCGTTTAAAAATTACACAATTATGTGTAATGAACAGTGAGTGGCATAAATTCGTTATTAATAACGTTACCATCTAAGAAATTCTGACGTGGCTAAACCTTCTCACATGTTAAAAATAATCTCGTATATACGAGCTCAAATAGGGTTACTTCCACTGCTAAAAAATATACACTGGCGATACAACTGTTTAAAATAAAGTAAAAAGTAAACAGCTTTCTCGATTAACATAAATATATCATAACTCTTACGACCGACAAGTTAAACTTTAATTCAAACAAAGGGTTATACAGCTGGAAATGTGAGCAATGAATCCTCATAAGAGTATATTCCAGCATTATTAAAATATCTCCATTCAATTATGATACCCATGATCAGCGAATATGTAGCCACCATTTTTTTATATCCCATAGATTGGAAAATGAAACAACACGTTAATAAAGACGTAACAAAAATAGCAAAAAATTTGAACTCTTGAATATTTAATCCAGTTTCGAAGACTACATTAAAAAAATGGCCGAAATTGGCCTGCCCATAGGTAAACCATTTTTTTTGTAAATAAATATTATTATTGAATGTGAAATAATTCTGATCAACACAGAGATCATATAACTAAATTAACTCCATTCTTGTAACTAATTCAATAGCATTATTAAATAAAAAATTATTTAACGCATAAATTCTTCAAAGGGTGTTTTAGAAAACATACATAGTAACATGAAAGCTTACAAGCATATTATGTAGTGATAACTTTAGGTTTTGTAGTTTATTAACTAGTTCTGAAAAAATTTTAACAGAATATTCTGA
The DNA here is from genome assembly GCA_036346205.1 of Vesta saturnalis. Classification (NCBI taxonomy): domain Eukaryota; kingdom Metazoa; phylum Arthropoda; class Insecta; order Coleoptera; family Lampyridae; genus Vesta; species Vesta saturnalis. The sequence continues at coordinate 10,405,782 of JARFJB010001965.1, forward strand.
TTTGTTCTGTTTGTTATGTGGTTTAGTTTATATGCTAAAATATGATTAGGTGCTTGGATATAAGGAACCAATGGTCTAATGGACATATTTCGTTTCTGGGTATGTATGAGACCATATAGTTTTGGTGCTTGTGGGTTCTTGCATAAAATTTTTTCTTTCTCTAAAAATCTGTAAAGCAGATATTGCTGTTTTGTAAACTTTGTATCCCATTTTTTTTTAAAGTTTGTTGTACCATCTCTATTTAAAATTTCTAAATTTTCGTTACTAATAAGTTCATTAATGGTCTGCATATAAATATCTTATCATTACTTACATTAAACTCCAGTAGCAAGTCAACATGTCTGGTTTAACCAGGAATGCTTAAACAGGTGATACTTACGTTAACTTGTTTTCTAGAACTAAAAATTCGATAACTGAAAAATTACTAAAGAATTCTCAAAGGAGATGGCTTAAAGAAGAAGCTAAATATGGTTTCGAATTAGAGATAATGTGCATGTTTATTTGAAGGTACTTTATTTTGAAATTTTACATAAATTACATAATATTGAATTTAATATATTCGACAATAACCTTAGCCAAACTGTCAGTTACACCAAACATTAAAATACATAACACAAAAAATAAAATTCTAAAGCTTATCCAGTACCAAAATCATTAATGTAGAACAAACATAAATCAGAACAATTTCCACAATTTTCACACACGATGTGTAAACTTGTCAGGTGTTCAATTGAATAATAAAGAATTAGAATTTCTTAACAAAGATTTTACGTTTTGCCTGTTTTCAATATTCACAACGTTAAAAGAGATATTAGCAGTAGATTGCGAGACGCATCTTAGAAATGATCACAATTATTACGCGAAATTTCAAATTTACTTAAACAGCTTTCATTGAAAAAAGATAAAACTTAAAACAACAAATATAATTATTTACTAAAATCAGTTAAAAACAAACTTAACAGAAATAATCTAATTTCTGTGAAAGCAGATAAAGGTAACATTAGTAATTATTTCAAAAGATAGTTATACAAAGCGCTCAGAAAGTAACGGATAAATTTATTATTTTCGAAGTCGTTAATTTGTGGTCAAAATTCTGCGACACGTCGATTTGTTATTTTGATTCCGCACTTTATGCTGTGTCGCACATATAGATATGACGTTAAAGTTCATATTTTTAAATGGCAACCCTGCATGTTCTTCGCGGAAATCGATGCAACTCTTTCTCCCGAGTTCGGAAATGCCCTATTTATTAGGATTATTTGAAACAGTATGCGCGATATTATTATTAAATGTGGCATAATTCGAACTTTTCCCGTATTTGTGTAAATTTACAGATCTATATGATCTACAGTGTTGTCACGTATGTGGATTTATCGAGATTATAGACAATATTACCGTGATTTATAAGAATAGCAGAAAAGTATTATTTGCTACTGTTTGGTAGAAGTTAAAGTGCCAGATTATTATGTGTTTGGGTATTTACATATAAGGTTATTTAAAAGAATGTGCGTACTCACGATTTTGGTAAATTGTGCTGTGTGACGTTTTATAATAAAAAGCTGTTAGCAAATACTGATGGAATTTGGAGCAGAACAATGGAAATTGAAGAAGTGCCGAAAGAACACCGGGTAACGTTATTTTCCTGCTGTTATGCTTGCTTTGTACAGTAACATGCTTGTTCCTGATGATGTTTGGTGTAATTTAAAAGTTTTAATCAATGTTGCAAGAACTTCCGATGTCATTATAGCTTTAACGTTTTGATTTTCAAAAAGCGTTTCTTGCGGTAATAAAGTCAGTTGTTGGATTTGATTGAATTTTTGATAAATCGGAATTTCGTACATGCAGCAGACAATAATTTTAGATCATTTTTTTTATTATTGTTATTTGTATATATGTATTGGTGTTGCTCACGCAAGAAGAAGTAATTGATATTACTTCTCTTTGACATTCGCCACTGCCGTTGAATATGTCACGCAGCATTATTTTTTTTAGATGTTACATTTTGTTTATGACGAATTACTTTTGTTTACGCCCCGCTGTTTGGAGAATGTTTGATTGATTGTACTTCATTCATATACATTTTTTTATACTGTTCTTTTAATCATAATCATAATCACTTGTAGTGTAATTTTGGGCATCTACTTAACTTCACCAAATTAAAAGCACGTTGAGTTTATTTCGACAAATTTTAAGGTTACCGAAATTAAAGCCATTATCGTTGAAACATGTAAAGTGAGCGTCGTTGATTTGTTTCGATGAATATTAAGTCACGTTTAATTATATTATAAAACCTCTAAATATTCGATCGCGTCTTTAATTCTTGTTATGACAAATATTCATTTTAAATTGAACAATTAGTGATGACCAGTTATAATTTTTTTTTTGTAATTGAGAAAATAATTCTACGTGGAAGTTTATACCAAAAATATACAATGAACATTGGGTATTTGTTTTCACAATTTTTGCGGATTTTAAAAGAAGCTTAAAACTTTACTTAAGTGTAAGTGAGCTTTGCGTAGGTATTTTTGAAGTAGAATTTCAGGTAAATGTGATTGTTTTTTCTTCGAGTGAACTTTATGGTTTCCTCTTAGGCCATTATTTTAAGATCTAGTTCATGACGGTTTTCCTGTTATAAATCTATAACAGGTGGCCTTAATTACGTATCTTTGTTGAGTTGTGTTGAGAGACTTTTCGGATTGATGAGTAAAACCCGGGCCCATGCCACTGAGCTATGCTGGTAACATGCGCTTTACCTTTATCGGCTGATGTTCTAGTGAGTGTCATGCCGGTAACACCTAACATAAAACGTACACTAGAGAAAGAACAAAATAAAGCCATTAATATTCTAGATTTAAACATACAAATTAATACACACAAGTTTGAGTTCTCTATATTCAGAAAACCTACACATACAGACATTCCAAACGATTTATGTCATCATAAAACACAAACGTTAGCTGCACATAGATCCTTAGTACATAGAGCAATGTCATTACCATTAAACTAATAAATTTTAATAAATAAATATCAATTATAAAACAAATTGCACAAACAAATGGTAATATTTGAAATATAATCGACACTTCAGTTGAAAATCAAGAGTATCTAACATTTACCCAATTAATACTGAAGCGACAGAAAATAAATACTATCAATTTCATATTTTGGGAAAATATCAGAAAAAGTAGCTCACACATTACATAAGAACAACAACAAGAATAACAATGTTCTTAAATGTTTATATAATGCGAAAGGTTCAACTAGCGACACTTTGAAGTCAGGTATATATAAAATGAACTGCACATTCTGTAATTCTGTTTATATTGGACAAACACTTATAAAGTTTGATATTAGATACAAAGAACACATTAGATGTTACAAAAATAAATACAGAGACAAACCTAATTATGCTAAACATTTAATAGTAAATGATCACCTTATGACTTCACAAAACAACGCTAAATTTTTAATTTTTTGGAATAAAGAGGACAAATTAGATGTTTTGTAGGCATTCGAAATTTATAAACATAAACAGAAAGTACCCTTAATAAACGAACAGGTTGATCTTATAGACTCACTTTTAACAGGTATTTTAAATATAGAATTATAATTTACATCAAGTTTACTGTTTCACTTTAATGATTTATTATAATAACCATTTGAGTGTTATTTTAGTTATACAGGGTGTATTTTAAAATCACCGACAAACGAAAACTGGAGATTCTATGATTCAAAATAAGACAAAAATGATCATAAACGCTTTTCCGAAAATGCGTCCTAACCAAGATACAGGTTGATTAAAAAATACTTTTTTAAGGTTTTTTTAAGATTCCTCAAAAACTACAAAAGATATTACACTGATATTTGGTACACCTAAATGTCTAATTAAATACAATTAATCAGGTGAGTTTGAGTCAACTGACTCCATCCAGTGGCGTAGAATATTTTAAGTTTAAGTAAAAAAAAACGCACGTTTTTTTGAAGAAATATTTTTTTGATAGATTCAACATTTAATTCTGCAAATAAAATCATACTTAGTATTTTTTCGATTCGGCACCCCGTTTTTGAAATATTTCGCATTAACGTAAACGACTACATTCGTTATTCAATCAAAAGCAAAATTTGTTTTATTTTACAAAAAAATAACGCAATTAACTATTAGGTACATTATTAAAGAGATATTGAAGGAATCAAAAACAAAATAATAATTATTTTTATACATATTGTTCAAAATGTCCTCCTTCCTTTTGAATACAAGCTTGTATTCTTCTTAGCAAATGAAACCTAACACGCTGATAAATTTGTGGCATAGCCCTAATCTCATCGCATGCCATCTGTATGCGATTCCAAAGTTGCTCTCGATTATCAATTTGGACAGAATCAGATACCCTCACACAAAAAAATCCAATGGATTTAAATCTGGCGATCGTGCCGGCCAATCCAACGTCCAGGGAACCATGCATTTAAAAATTCTCTGATGTTTCGTGTAGAATGTGGTGGTGCTCCATGATGCATGAAATACATTTTCATTCTAAAATCTAAGGGTACGTCGTCAAACAATTCTGGCACATCTTCTCTCAACAAGTTTAAATAGAATTCGCCAGTAAGGCTTTGAGGAAAATGGATAGGTCCGATTAGGTGGCCGTCTAGTGCACCTATCCAAATATTTTCGCTAAATCTATGTTGGTGAGCTGTAACTACAATTGGATGCTGATTTTCATCTAACCATTTGTGGGAATTATGCAAGTTTATTATTCCATTTCGGGAAAAAATACACTCATAAGTGGTCAATAAGTTTCTAAAAAATTGTACATCTTCAGGATTTTTATTTAAAACCATTTGCAAAAATTCATTCGACGAGGATGGTCAGCAGGCAATAATGCATACACTTTTTGTAAGTGAACTCACGCGTACTTATTGATGAATTTTCATAAACTCTATCTAAAATTTGTTCCTCAATTTCAACTGGTACACGAGCATTTCGTCCGGAATTTTTCTTTCCTTTTAAACTTCCATACTCTAACAAGTTACGATGAACGGTTCTAAACGTAGTATGATGTGGATGTCTTCTCTTTGGAAATCTTTGTTCATAAAGTCGAGCAGCTGCACGAGCATTGCAATTAGTATTACCATAACATAAATGCATATCGACCAGTTCTCGTATGGAATAATTCATTTTTTCACAGTAATTAGACACAAACAATGAATTACAAAACACGTGTAAATGCAACTATTTTAGCAAACATAAGATACGTAACTGTCAAATGCAAAGCAATCTCTGATTTATTTAATTTGGTTATTACTGAATAATGTAGTCGTTTATGTTAATGCAAAATATTTCAAAAACGGGAGCCGAATCGAAAAAATATTAAGTATGCTTTTATTTGTAGAATCAAATGTTGAATTTAACAAAACAATATTTCAAAAAAAAGCAGGGACGTGCGTTTTTTTTACTTAAAATGATTAACTTAACATATTCTACGCTACTGGGTGGAGCCAGTTGACTCAAACTCACCTGGTTAATTGTACTTAATTAGACATTTAGGTGTACCAAATCTCAGTGTAATATCTTTTGTAGTTTTTGACGAATATTAAAAAAATCTTAAAAAAATTATTTTTAATCAACCTGTATCTCGGTTAGGAAGCATTTTCGGAAAAGCGTTTATGATAATTTTTGTCTTATTTTGAATCATAAAATCTCCAGTTTTCGTCTGTCGGTGGTTTTAAAATACACCCTGTATATTGTTTCTTGATAATGATACATGTTGTATTAAAACTCGCAGAGAAATAAATAATTATATAAACGAAATTGTGGAATTATATTGTACTTAAAGCATTAGTGTTATTAGCATGGAATTCCACGAAATAAGGTTAAAATAAATTTAATTCTTTAAAACTAATTTAACAACTTAATTAATAAAATTAACACCTTCAATAATAAACGTATGAGAAAATGATGATTAATGACAGTATTTTAATTACTAAGGTAGCTACAGCAATGTATATAATAATGAATCAAATCGTTGACAACAGCTATCTGAATTTATTTCTTCGGCAGTACGTTGGTTTAGTTTGGTCAAACTTGACATGCACCTATCTTATTTACGAATAAGGTCGTTGTAATGGAAGAAGAGTTGAATGCAGAAAAATCTCCAAGGCGAGTCGTTGCATATGAAAGTATCTTCGCTAGGTTATACCATCTTCAAAAGGTACAAACTGCAAGCATTTATCCATATTAACCACGTCTTTACATATGGGAATTCGAAAGCCCTCATGCTGTTGCCTTGTGGATAACAATTTAATTGGCCCTTATCTGCTTCCACTTCGTCTAGCTGGCGACGAAAATGAACAAGGTTTTCGAAGGACTTATTAAAACTATTATTAAAAGATATAATAATATTAAAACCACTGAAAAATATCGTGCATGTACATAGTTTTTATTTTTTCACCAAAAAAAATATGTTGCACGCCACTGGTGAAATTAAAAATAATATCTTTACATAAAGAAATGTGTCTACATTAACTGTCACAACGTACTAAATTTCATTTAAATATCTCAGCACAATTTTGTAGGTATGAATAAAAAGTTTTTACTAAAACTTTATTGTTTATATAGATAACTATTACACACACACACACACACACACATATATATATATATATATATATATATATATATATATATATATATATATATATATATATACAGGGTGAATCTTATCTAATCGCCAAAATTAAAGGCGTGCTAGAACTTATCATTCTAAGCAAAAAGTTCATATGTACATGGGTCCGAAATGCTTCGTTTCGAGATACAGGTGTCAAAGTTGAAAAAGAAATCGCGTTTACTTCAATATCTTTCGACTGTTTCGAAATAGTTTCATGAAATTTCGTATACGGGGTTTTTGGGATGACAAATTCAAATTTGTGGTCCATTTGGTTGTCGTTTCTAGAGGCGCCAGCGGCAACGATTTCGACCCCTTTAAATCGTAGCAATTTTTTGCTACACTGTATGCCATTTTGGACTAGAAAATCGATTATCCTATCTTTTCTTCTAAAAAGGTGTATCTTAGTGATGTCGCTAGGAGCAACCCTTTCCGAGAAAAACGCTTTTAAAACTCATGATGCGTACACATTTTCGGAGGGTATTTTTTTGACAGGTTTACCAATAGGAATTTTTAATTGTTACTAAGTAACTTACTTGTTTACTTATGTACTTATATGTCTCTTTGCGTTCATTGATAATAAAATTTTAATAAAAAATCCATAATTAAATACGATAGAATGCCTAGACATACAACATGTATACTTTTAATATTAATTTTTTTTCTTTTTCTTTTTTTAATGTTGGATTTTTCTCGGAAAGGGTTGCTCCTAGCGACTTCACTAAGATATACCTTTTTGTAGCAGAAAAGACAGGAGAATCGATTTTTTTAGTCCAAAATGGCATACAGTGTAGCACAAAAAAGTTGCAAAGATTTAAAGTGGTCGAAATGGTTGCCGCTGGCGCCCTCTAGAAACCACAACTAAATGGACCAAAATTTAAATTTGTCATCCCAAAAACCCCGTATACGAAATTTCATGAAACTATTTCGAAACAGTCGAAAGATATTGAGAAAACGCGATTTTTTTCAACTTTGACACCTGTATCTCGGAAACGAAGCATTTCCGGACCCATGTACATATGACCTTTTTGCTTAGAATGATGAGTTCTAGTACTTCTTTAATTTTGGATGAGATTAGAATAAGATTATTATATATATATATATATATATATATATATATATATATATATATATATATATATATATATATATATATATATATATATATATATATATATATATATATATATATATATGTTTCTATTTAGATTTCACAAGTATTCATGTTTAAATAAGATTTTTTTAAAACTTGTAAATAAACGTAAAATTAATTTTACGTTTATTTACACAAGTTTTAAAGAAAAATTGTCATATATATATATATATATATATATATATATATATATATATATATATATATATATATATATAGGGCGTATCATTATCGAATTCAAGAAAGAGAGCATTTTTAGGGAAATAGTTGGGCAATAAACTGACAGTGTTTTTAAGTTTGTTGTTTTATCTCTGTGAAGGTTTTGACCCTTTAACCACTAATATTGACTTTCTAGAACATCGGTATACCTAATGGTACTGCGAAAATAGATGCGACGATATGATTGATAATCCTTCAAATTTTCATTAAATTCAAAAGTATAGTTTTAGAGTTGTAAATAAAAATATGTTTTCAATTTCAAACTTTACAGCCCTATAACTCTGCAAAGAAAGGTCGGAGAAAAAAAAAGTTATATGAAGTACTGACATTATTTCAGTACCACCTACTCTTTTCCAAGATTCGGCCTTTCATTCCTGAGACACCCCATATATATATATATATATATATATATATATATATATATATATATATATATATATATATATATGTACACAGGGTCCTATAATAGTGCGTCAGGCAACTTTAGGTGCTATACCAATTAAGTTAGGAATTACGTTCAAAGCAGACCTATACTGTACATATAAGTGTATTTCGGAAAAATATTTTCGCATATACAGGGTGCTCCAATAAAGTATGTTATTTCCCAAAATTTAATTTAATTTTCTTTACTTGTTTACGAACAATAAATTAAAAACAATAAAAATCGTTTTGCACGCCTGGAAAGAATTATTAAAAAAACGGTCTTAGATCTGTTTTGTCCAAGCTACCTACTGTAAACTTTAATACAAGAAGTCTAACGATACTTTGGCATTAAACAGTTTTTTTCTGGTTTTGTGCAACTTCCAAACCACTTTTACTTAAGATTTTAAAGTGAACCACTCTGTATATTATATCACTATCTAATGCAGAATTTAAATATAAATATTCTTTATATTACAAGTGTATTAAAATTCTGGATCGTTATCAAGATATTTACCAATAACAACAAATATGCCCATTTCATTAGTAAAGTATTACAAAAAAATTTAGTCAGCCATGGAAAAACAACAATAATTATTTAACAAATAATTTTGACATTACGTTTACGAAATATATAAGTACTTTAGAGGATAATATTTTATTTTAAAAAATGAATTTTTCAACAGAAGTGCTCATTGACATGATTTTTGTATTGGGGAATAGTGATAAAAATTGTTTTGTAGCAAGTAGAATGTACGCGGCTCAGTTTCCCGAAAGGCGCCATCCAGAAGCAATAAGCTTTAACAGACTGCTCGGCGGTTTTCTTGAAACTAGCTAGGAGCGTACATTACGAAAAGGAAGAAAACATGAGAACGGTTACAAATGAGCCAATTAATTAGCAAAGATCCTTTCAAGCAAGAATCGACAGTTGCCTTGAACAAAATGGGAGACATTTGGAACATCTCTTAAGATAAATGAGCGACTGACAAATTATTTATTAAGCAAACATTGTTGTTTTTCCACGGCGGACTAAATTTTTTTAAATACTTTACTAATAAAATGGACATATGTGGTTTTTGGTAAATATCTTGATAACGGTCCAGAATTTTAATACACTTGTAATGTAAAAAATATTTGTGTTTAAATTCTGCATTAGATCGTAAAATAATATACAGGATGGTTCATTTGAAAATCTTAAGGAAAACTGGTTTGAAAGTTGTCATGTTTGGAGCCAAACTTATAAAATAAAAAAAAATGATTTAATGGCAAAGTATCGTCAGATTTCTTGTATTAAAGTTCACACTATGTGCCTCGGACAAAACTGATCTAAGATCTCAGTTTTTTAAATCATTTTTTTCAGGCGTGCAAAACGATTTTTTATTGTTTTTAATTTATTACTCGTAAACTCTAAAGCAATTTAAATAAAATTTTGAAAAATAAGAAATAACACATAAAAGAACTAAAATGTACAAAAAAATCCATTTTGTCGTCATACTTTTTTGGACCGCTCTGTATATACGAAAATATTTTCCCGAATACACACATATGTACAGGGTAAGTTTTTTTCGATGGTTTTAAATGGAAAACCTTTAGCATACAAGATAGAGAAAATCTGATGTCGGTGTCCAGGGCTCTTTTTTATACATAGACTCAGATCCAAAAGCAAAATTTGATACGTCTAACCGTTTTCGAGTTATGGCACAAAAATGAAAATTTTGAGTTTTCAAAAATTTTGAATAACGTTCTTCAGACACACTTTTAATTAGAATCCGTTACTCATATCAGATAAATTTTATCGTCTCTAATTTAAAAGTTATGACATAAAGTTGTACTTGTAAAATACAAGTCGAAGTTGGCCATGGCACTGTTGAAAAGCATTTTTTTTTTGCTATTCAGAAATATAAGGTTTATTGTAGTTCAATTGAGTAATAATAGTTTTATTCGTGTTTGATTTTTTCAACGTAGCAGAGGAACAGTATGCTCTGAGGATAAAATACTTTTAATTATTAAGATATGAAATAACGAATGAACAAATATAATGAATAAATAGTGGTCTACAAATATTTTTCAACTTAATACACAATTGTCACCGCCGTCTTGTTGCCTTTAGGACTTTTAAAAGATGTATAGGAGTTACATGACGAAAACCAAAATCGATGTTTTTACGTAATTCATCAATGTTCCTTGATGTTCTTTTATAAATAATATGCTTCAAAAAGCCCCTAAGAAAAAACAGTAAGATCTGATTATCGGGCCGGCCAACGAATCGGTCCTGAAGTTCCCATCCACCGGTTAGGAAACTTTAAAGATAAATAATCTGTTACCACTCGAAAATTGTGGGCAGGAGCGCCATGTTGCTGAAAAATTTTATTATTGTTTTGATGCTGCTGCACTGGAAGATTATCTAAAAATTCCTCTGGATGAGTCCGAAGAATGTCTTCTAAATATCTTTTAGAATTTAGTGTCCCTTCATAAATATAATAGTAAAATCTTCCACCAAACGTTCAAACCAAATTTCTCATGCCTTCTTCGTGCAACTCTTACATAATTATTAAGATCAGACCAGTAACGTGCATTGTGGATGTTAAAAATTCCATCACTGCTAATATGAGCCTCATCCGACCAAATAATGGCTTCGATAAAACTTTCAACAGTTCTGCATTGTTGTAAACGCCACTGACAGAACGTAATCCGTCTCCTTTTATGATCCTCTTAAGAAAATGCTCCTTTCTGAATTTGTCCGGATGATAATGGTGTTTTCTTAAAATTTTTATAGCCTTTGTTTGGGACACCCCAACATCAACAATTTCCCCAGATGAAGTTGTTGCCTCAGCTTCCATCTGACCCAGCACTGCCACTGTATTTTCCTTAAAGTATTGTTTCGGCCGTGGTTTTTGAAAAGATCCGTTATAAATTAAATTTTGTTTCAAACTAAAACATTACTTATTGCATATTCTTAAATACTTTCATGTATACGCACCGCACCGTTTAAATGTCCTTGAGTATGGTTGTTGTCTTTCAGGGTAGGTTTGCAAGTATAATTCAGCAGCTAAACAGGCATTTTCATTTGATAAGATAAAAGCTTTTACCATGTCGTATTTCTCGTTGTTTGCAAAATATATATTATTAGCCAGGTATAACAATAACACAGCTTCTCTATGTAATTTTTCGGCTAGGAAGTAAACTTACGCAGCAAGATAAATTTGACGTTTTTAGTTTATTGTTTATAAGGCACAGCTTACTATTGAAATTGTTTCATTTATATAGTCCAGATGCAATATATTACACGTTAAACGTGAATAAAACCATTAATACTCAATTGAACTACATTAAACCATATACTTTTGAAAAGCAAAAAAAAAATGCTTTTCAACAGTGCCATGGCAACTACGATTTGTATTTAAAAAAATTCAACTTTATGTCATAACTTTTAAATTATAGACGGTAAAATTTATCTGATAGGAGCAACGGATTCTAATTAAAAAAGTACATGAAGAACGTTTTTACCGATTTTGAATATCTTTATAAATAAGAGTGTTATGCAAAATTTTCGAAAACCCAAAATTTTCATTTTTGTCCCATAACTCGAAAACGTTTAGATGTATTAAATTTTGCGTTTGGATTTGAGTTTATATTTAAAAAAGAGCCCTACACACCGACATCAGATTTTCTCTATCTTGTATAATAAGGGTATTTTCTATTTAAAACCATAAGAAAAACGCACCAGGTGCAGTGTAGATGTGAGTTGGAACGAAATTCCTAACTTAATTGGTATAGGAGCGATGAATTCCTGACGCACTATTGCAGGACCCTGTATATAGTGTAATTAACTCAAGAAATGCAAATTTGGCCGTTATACATGTTAATCAACTGTGTCGATAATGATGGATACACCGTACAACTTTTATCTGTATTTAATTTTATTCCATGGTTACCAATAACGTTACAATACAGTAATATTAATTTAAAGTATGCCTAACAAGATTTTTCAATTTTTTTTGGGAATATTCGTAAGTTTTAGTCATTTTCATTGGCCCGATTAGCAATATTTGGAATAAAATTAATTTAAGTGTCAATTTCGGTAGTTTGTTTAAGTTGCCTTTTATTTATGCATTATTCATACGCCTTGTGCCATTATTCGTTTCAACCTAATAATGAGATTGATGTTGAAACTAATAATGAATCTAGGACAATGTGATTTTGTCTGTCAGAATGATGCACATTTGTCATCAGTCATCAATCCGAAGGATACTTATATTAATTTAGTCTCTTGAAGGTAAAATAGTATATTGCGTTGGACGTGTAATTTTATCAATATTTCGCGTAATTTTGCGGTCTCGGCTATCGCCTCGACTGCAAAACTTGAACTCAATGATGATCAACTTACACGTCTTACATAATAATATGCTACTGGTTAATACAAGTCACAATTATATTGCTCATAAACATAAAAACGCTTAAAGTTGCAAAGACACCCGGTACCGACGTATTTGCAGTTCAGCGACTGTTACATCAGCCTAAGGTGTGTACCGTGAACCTTACGAAATTTATTCATTGATTTTGTGAACAAATAGATTGTAAATACTCTTTTGTTCTCACATTCAACAGCAAAAATATTTTTAATAATTTTAGAAAATTCTGGAAGATGTAAGAATAGAAATCTTTTACCAAGACATTTTGCTTTAATCGTTGTATCAGAAAAATTTAACGTAAATAAATTTGGCATTCTTGCTTTTATATTTACTTAATCCACATTTTAGCTTTATAAAATGTATGAGCTTCTTTTAATAATAATGCGTCGTAGTCTATAGAATGTAGTAAATATGATTTTAAAGGATTTGGCAAGATTTACGAAAAATCCATTATTATAATAGAATATTTCAGTTAAGTAACATTTTTATTTACTTTCGTCGTTGGTTTTGTTACGCACCCGTATTAGATCAATACGTAACAGTAATTATATTTTATTTGTTCAAAATGGTTGCCGACCTGTGAGATTTCATTACAAGATTAATTAGAAAATGACTGAAACTTATGGACAATTTTTCTAGCGTTAAACTAAAGTTAATGAATTGTAACAATGTTCGACTATAGAATTTTATATATGTTCATATTCCATGTTTAAAGCAAACGTAAGGTTTTTATTATTTTCAATCTCAAATAATAATCCATACAACGTTCAGTCAGTGGATAAGTAAAGAAATATACAAAGAAATGTTTTAGATAGGTTGTTTGCATATTTTCTTTAATTTTGTTAGCAGAAATCATTATTTCTTTATTTTATAGACAACTTCAAACTTCTCTGATTTTTAAATTTTACATTTATTATAAAGCAAACATGAGCTTCAAAAGTTCATTTTGTTTGTAATATTTTTAGTTGTATCTCACGTTCGATAAAAAGCGAGGTAGACAAAGGTATTAGTTGTAGTTAAGGTCAAGATTGTTATTCTTTTCTTATTCCACTAATGACTACAGACAGCACACCACAATACTGTAATTTAATAGTAAAACTTCGTACTAGTGAATAATGACTAACCTTATAAATGCTTATTTACCGATTTATCAATATATATGAAGTATATTAGCGTCTGATCCTTTCAGGGCCGGTCCTACAGTATGCGGGACCATCTGCCGACATTGTTCACCAGATGCCAGTGACACGGATTAAATTGACTGGTTCAAATATGACAACACTGGTCATAAAGACTGTTTTGATGGAAGCATATTTGAAAGATTTTAGAAAGGTTGTAAATTGTAAAATACCCGTCAAAATCACTATGGTAAGCCTTGTCATTTTCGACTAGAAAAAATTGTTTTCCCATCTTTTCTGCTGAAAGGTATACCTCATTGAAGTCGCTAGGACCAACGGTTTACGAGAAAAATGCATCCGATGCGTGCAAATTATCCAAAAGCGCCAAAGTAACTTATTTGCAAAAACAATGACATAACACTTCAACAATTAAATTTTAATAGCAATAATGAAGGGCAGTGATTAAAAAAAACATTAAATTTTTAGATGTTCAAATTGTTGTCCTTGTACTTGAATACATTTTTCAATTCTTCTTCCTAAGGATTGACGGCATCTTTGAAATATTCCTGGGAGTGATGAAAATCCTCATCAAATCGTAACTAGAAGTACTGTATCGAAATTTCTTGGATAATGAACTAAATACGTTATTAGATGATGTTCCATCGGCTATTATTAGTAGAATGCGTTACATGCATGATGGCGCGCCAGCTCAGTTTTCTCGATTGGTCGAGGGGGACCTGTACACTGGCCAGCTCGTAGTCCCGACCTTAATCCCCTCGATTTTCCATTTTGGGGATTCATGAAAAATGCTGTTTATTCTGTAGAAATACGTAATGAAGAGCAACTATGGATAAGAATTATGGAATCCGCAGATAGATTCCGTAATAACCCAGGAATATTTCAAAGATGCCGTTAATCCTCAGGAAGAAGAATTGAAAAATGTATTCAAGTACAAGGACAAAAATTTGAACATCTAAAAATATAATGTTTTTTTTAATCACTGCCCTTCATTGTTGCTATTAAAATTTAATTGTTGAAGTGTTATGTCATTGTTTTTGCAAATAAGTTACTTTGGCGCTTTTGGATAATTTGCATGCATCGGATGCATTTTTCTCGTAAACCGTTGGTCATAGCGACTTCAATAAGGTACACCTTTCTGAAGCAGAAAAGATGGGAAAACAAATTTTTCCAGTCTAAAATGACATAAAGTGTAAGGCAAAAAAGTTAGGACAGATTCAAACAAGATGGAAACCTGTATGTGGCGCCATCTATCAGTAATAAAAGAACAAAGGCCATATTTGAATTCTGCGTGATAAAAACCCCCTGTATACAAAATTTCGTCTGCTTATTACATCATTGTAAAAAGATATTAAAAAAAAAAGAATTAAACTTCAACACCCTCTATGTTTTAAACGAAGGCGTTGCGGACCTAAGTTCATAGGAACTATTATATATATATATATATATATATATATATATATATATATATATATATATATATATATATATATATATATATATATATACAACGTGTCCCAGATAACATTTCCAGCATGGGGATCTCGCTTATTATAAAAGATACAGATTTGGTTAAATTAGATGAATTACTGTTAGTATGGCAAGAAAAGAAAAATGTCAAATTTCTTTTTCTTGTAATATCTTTGTTATATTAGACATATAAATTTTATTTGCACTTTCTTAAGATATTTTTATGCAGAATTTAAATATCAATTTGGATTTTTTTGCACTTTCTATTTTTAGTTTCAACCCCTAAATTAAATTTTTCTTGTGGAACCACAAGTCGGCTTTGAAATAATTGATCGTGTTTTTTATCCTCTTTACAATGATATAGCACATGTACTATCTATTTTTAAAAACAACAAAGAAAATTTAAAAAAATGTATTTTATTAAAGACTCTAACAATAAGTAGGCCGTGAAACATGAGAAACGACAAATAATAGATAACAACAAGAGTTAAGCAGGTAATAGTATTGGAGATAATTATCCAATTATAAAAGATGTTCAAACAATTGACCATTCCGTTCTAAACATAATTGTGCCCTGCGTAATGTCGACGTAATTGCTCTGCGTAGTTTTTGGCGTTTAATGCTACCAAATGCTGCAAGAACAGCTTCACGAAGATCTTCGGCATTCTCAAATGTTTGCACGTACACTAGATTTTTTACGTAGCCCCAAAGGAAAAGTCCAAGGGCGTTAAGTCTGGAGATCTGGGTGGCCATAAAATCGGCCCTCGATTACCAATCCATGAATTTGGAAACCGATTATTAAGATATTCGCTGATGATGTTAGAAAAGATATTACAAGAAAAGGAAATTTGACATTTTTCTTAAATACATGGAAATTTGGAAATTGGAGAGTGTCCTATAATTTCACTAATCCTTAGGAGTAATTCATCTAATTTAACCAAACCTGTATCTTTTATAATAAGCGAGATCCCTTGCTGGAAATGTTATCTGGGACACGTTGTATGTATATATATATATATATATATATATATATATATATATATATATATATATATATATATATATATATATATATATATATATATATATACAGGTTGGCCCAATAGTGCGTGGAAGATTGTCGGTTTATTAAGGAATATTTCGTAAGTTTGTTGATGGGATATGGTGGGGTATCCTTAAGGCTACAAACTTAAAATATTGAACCCCCTGTATATTATTGCATATTTGGATCCCTTGCTCAATTATAGTGCGACTTTATGTATCACACATAGTACCTAAAACGAATTGTTTAGCCGCAATTTGTCATTTTTACAAAAAGTTGATGTCTGAAAAAAACTAAATATCGCTGTGATCACAAAACGTAGAAGGTCATGACTCTGCGATGTTATTAGACATGAAATGTACTAGCATAAACCGAATGGTCAAATTCTTCTTGTGGTTAGAGCAATTACTTCGTCAATTTGGAATATTGAAATCAATGGTAACTTGATTTTTTCAAATGGAACGGACTTTTTTTCATTTTCGAATCAAATGCGGATTTTTTTTTACCTTTCTAACGATATAAATTAGTCGGTATCTATTTTCGGTAGATTTATTTTAATTTCACAATTTCTGATTATTTTTCTGAATTTTTCAATTTCTATTTTGTATTTTCAAGTAACCACTTGAAAATAAACAAAAAAACTATTCACATTATGCAACATTATTTATTAAGTAGAAAAACACATAAACACAAAAACAAAATTATGTGCTAAATTAGAAAATAAAATAAAAAGAAGAATAAGTCAGAGACGGGTCATTTATAAGCCTTATAGCTATTTTTGGATGCAGTTTACCATATCAAGGGCGTATTACGGAGCATTGACTCAGAGGTAGAAATTGTATTCCAGATGAGGTCGAAATAGGAACCCCGTTTATGGGCAGCTGTTTTGCTGGCTGACAAAAGGTGGTCAACCCATGAAAGGTTCAATGATACGGACATCCTTAACATAGAAGTAGGGTTTAAAAACTTGAGGTCTAACCCATTCATATTTACAGCAGGAAATGATCGGTCTCTCTTGGCGGACACAAGGCAACACTGAGGTTGCCATTTTCACTTTAACGTCCTGACTGAACTTGTTGTAGGAAGAGAAGAGAAGAACTATAAAGTATAATGTAGAGTGCTGTCGCCTGCAAAGCAACGCATCGGATTAGTTGTTGAGGGAATGAGGTCATTTATGTATAGCAGGAAAGGTGTGGGAGCTTTCACTGCTCTTTGCAGTACGTCTGCGTTAATAATCGTTTCTTTAGAAAAGAAGCCATCGACGACAACGCGTATACGTCTTTTGTCAAGGAAGATGGATATCCAATTGATGAGCGTATAGGATAAGTCGGACAAAGTGATCTTGGCAAGTAGGTACTTGTGCCAAACCTGGTCAAAAGCCTTTGAAATATCTAAAGCTACTACGACTGTTTCACTGGACCCCTGCAATGTGTTATTCCAAAGTTGGGTGACATGAAATATCACCCGTAGAACGACTCTGTCTGAATCCATACTGGTGGTCGTTTAGGAGTTTATTGGATTCGAGGAACGATAATAGTTGGTGGTTGATGGTTTTTCCATGATTTTTGATAGAATGGAAGTGATAGCTATCGGTAGATAGTTTGAGGGATCGGTTTTGTCTCCCTTTTTAGGAATAGGTTGAACATTTGTCAACTTCCACGATGAGGGAAGCTCTCCAGATGACATGGATATCGAAAAGGGTTTGGACAATACGGGTATTAGCTAGGGGTAGCATTTTTTAAAGAGAATAGCTGCAATACCGTCAGGGCCAGTTCCTTGTTGATTATTGATTCTACGAGTTTGTATCAAAAGCGGATTGGTTTCATAGCGTATGGGATGGGGTATATTTGGGCGACACCACAATTTTACCAGAATCATTGAGACATGAATTTGATGCAAAGTAATCGACAGAGAGGTTGGTTTTTTCAGCAGGATCAACAGGTTCGTCGCGAGACGTCATGAGGAAAAGAATATGTACTAAAGTTTTTACTGATGGTTTTAGCTAATGACCAAAATTTACGACTACCCAAAGACATGAGACTAATTCTTTGCATTTACGTTCTTCAAACATCTTTTTGGCCTTGGTCATGATGCTTTTGCAACTATTCCTTGCGGCAATATAGTCGGCGTGATTTTCGACAAATTTATTTGATTTCCATTTGGTATAGAGTTATGCTTTTGCAATAATGCATCAGTGCAAGTGTAGATACCTGTAACAATGAAGCTCTGTTTTTTCCATTTCCAAAAATCTTCGTGCAACCACTACTTTCAACTTGTACAACTTTGACACTATTAAAGCTCGACTAACCAAGTTTGGCAGTTTGTTTGTCAATAAAAAAACAAAACAAGTGTGGTTACTAGGGGCAACATATTTCAAAGTCATCTATGCTAGGGACAACAAATACTGTACATCCCTCCTAACTAATAACAATTAATTTAATAATCCATTTACTTTTTTGCAATGTACAAAGACGAAAACAGTTTTCTTGAATAAAATAAAAAAATAATGATTATTGGTAAAATAAAATATTACCTTTTCTACTTCAAATTGGCATTAAACAATTTCATATTGACATTAAATTATTTCAATGTGGCAATAAACAGTTTCACATTGGTATTAAAATGTACAGTAAAGCTGTTATCATATTGTATTAAAAAAGAGAGTAAGAGAATAATGTTAATGTTCCAATAGCATGTCTACGTATACATTTCAATGGGTTTTTATACACATTAAAATATGCGCATAACGAATCGGAGAGGACAAACGGCGAGGATAATAAAATTGCTAGAAGAAACTTTGTCAGTAGTCTACTGTGGTATCAGGCGGAAACTGCCCTTACTATGTTCATCAACAAACAAACTTTAATCTATTCATTTCGCACTTGAAAGGAAGGCCATACAAAGGTAATCGGTGTAGGTACATTAGTGCAGGAAGCAAAGGTGCTAACATTAATGCAAATGAATTTGTTAACCAATGTTTACAAAATGCATTTAGTTTGTATCAGACAACGGTAACCGTAATAAAAGATAATGCATCTTGTTAATCTTCCGCAGAAGAAGTTTTCCAGGAGGAATCATCACCCAGTAAGGTTTAGTCCATACAGTCCAACTGTAAATACAATACAACCACCTAGTCGTCGTTGAAGGCTGGATTTAAACAGATTTGGCAAATAAACGTCAATAAATTATTGCCAACAAAAATTGTGTAAACATGGCTCAAACATAATATAATGTAATACGCACTAATGCAAATAAAAATAATGTTTTATTAGGTATGTTGCGAACTATATTCTAATTTTTACTTAATGTACATTTTAATTATTAATATAACTAATGAGAATTAGAAGTAATGGAAATAAATCAACCAAATTTATTTAAAATAGTACTTAATGCCGAGTAAAATATTTAATTTAATTTCTTTTAATTTTACACTGAAATATTATATTAAATTAATTTTTAAGTGTTAAGTCGAAGCCTCGAACACATTTCTCTACGCTAACCGGTATTTAATATAATTAATTAGATAAAAATAAACCAATACTATACTGTACTTACGCGTGGAACAATAGTATATTATTTTATAGCTTTTTGTGACGAATCTGTAGGTTTGCCGGACTCACTTCGTTCGTCCGGCAAATACAGATGAGCCACAAAAAGTCACTTTGCTCCGCATAAAATATACTATTTTTTCTTCAGACATTTTTTACATTTAAATGTGAAATAAGGAAAAATAATTAGGTTGTGAAATTGAGGAATAGTTAGATTTACTTAGCGTGCTCTGGCAAGCAGCAGCACTAGACGTTGCTAGGTTTAGTTGAAAGTTGTGAAGATTCTCCGTGTTATGGTGAGTATTTTATTAAACTTTTTGTTCCTATTTGTGTAAATTAAAATATTACATTGTTAGGAGTATGATGGATTTGGAGAACTACACGCCGCCGTCAGAAATTACTGAAGCGGCTAACACAGCAATAAATGATCTATTACCTACAAGATCGAGCAAAATCTATGAACGCGCTTTTCAGCAATTTATAAAATGGCGCGATGAAAATAATATTAAAAGCTACTCTGAAATTGTATTTTGCCGAATTAGCAACAAAACTGAAAAGCTTGACAATGTGGTCTCAATATTCAATGATAAAATCATTATTGAGCATTCGACATGGCGTAGATATAAGCAAATACTTGAAACTTCGTGCATATCTAAAGAAGCAGAATGAAGGATACACCCCAAAGCAGGCCAAAGTATTTGCAAAAGACCAATTTAACAAATTTTTATCGGAAGCGTCGGAGGAAAAATAATTGGCAATGAAGGTAAGTTTTAGAAATAGAATGAAAACAAGTCTTCACATTTTGTATTTTTTTAGATAGTTTTGATTATTGGTATCTCAGGGGCATATCGTTGCGATGATTTGGTGAAGATGAAGGTAGACGACATTGAGAACCTGAAAACTCTGCTACATATTAAAATTCCAGATAGCAAAACAAAAAAAAATTAAATCATTTACAATTGTTAGCGAACTATACATAATACACAGGGCATTGTCTAAGAAGAACCTCAGCTACACTGTTGGAGGACGGCGGCGCAGATTTAATGTGCTTGAAGCGCCATGGCGGCTGGAAATCCAGCACTGTAGCTGAGCGTTATATTGAAGACCCTCTAGCAACAAAAAAGGAGGTAGCCTTGAAAATGTTTGCCCCTAGTGCAAGCGCTACAAATACAGAAGTTCATGTAGAAGAGAAAGAATTAGAGACCATTTCCTTAGAACGCAGCGAGACCTCCACTGTTACCTCTGGGGGATTTAATTTTAGAGAAAATGTTAGTTTTAATCATTGCACTTTTAATCTTTATAACTCTAAATAAACAATAAATTTGTTTTCGTTGTTTTCCAAATTGGGTGTTTGAGTTATTAACTTAAATTACTTTTGCATCCGCTGCGAGGGGATGTAAAAGACTTTTGCAGCCGCCGGTGAAAATGTCAAACTTTAACGTTGTCAGGTGAAGTTTAAAATGTCATCTTTTATTGATGTCTGAAGAAAAAATGTTTTTCCCGCTTCCGTGCTTTGTTGACCTAAACTTTTTTATAATTATTGTCTTATTTTTTGTAAGATAAAAAACTATTCGGCGCCATTATGAAGGATGTTCTTTTGTATTTTAAGTAATGGGGTTTATATCCCACGCCTAGAAAGAACTGCGCATATACGCAGTGCGATCAGAATTGTTAATGTACTCACTGTAGGATTAAGTTCATGAAATTCGTCATGAATCATTCAAATATTTGTATTAACTTGTGTTAATTTTTATTACAAGTTTTTTATAACTTATAATAATTTAATATAAGTCAAGTTGCTTTGGTATGTGTGCATCCTTGCGATATTGCACGCTCATATTCCATTAGTAGGTATATGTAATTTGATTGTTCTCATTAAATTTAGAATTTAAATCAGTTCTACATACATAAAGACAAAATTTACATCGATTGGGGTTTGTACTTCGATAGCGCGGTACAGGTCGTAGGTCCAAATCCTACTCGAGGTAAACTTTTTATTTAAGTATTTAATAAAATTAATAATAATTTTTAATAAAATTAATAATAATTTTTAATAAAATTAATAATTTTTAATAAAATTAATAATTTTTAATAAAATTAATAATAATTTTTAATTGGGTTAAGTTTATTTGCAACGGTAAATTAGAAACATATCAAACTGCATACGTATTATTTCCCATCAGATGGTCCTTCGAACCGCATAAATTAGTTATTGGAACAGTGAACAGAACGTCCACAAATCTACATCTGCAGACATTACGTCACGGAGTTCTACGGTTATTCGACCAACTTCCTTTCGTAAGTACTATCCATTTACCATTTCAATTTTCATTTCAAAACGTAAAGTTAGCTTTTTTCTTGCTAAATTACATTGCTTTTTCAAACATATAATAATAGTATATTAAAGTATAAGTGGATAAAAAGGTCTTTGAAACACGCACGATTTTTCGAAATAGAGTAAGAGTTTTAAAGACCAGTTATGCACGAATACCTTACGCTATTTGTTTATTGGTGCACCTTGAAATGATAAATACTAGTATTATTATTACAAAAAAATGGAAATAAGAACTAATAATATAAAATATGTAAATAAAAATTAATATATCTAATACTAACTGTACTTTCTATTTTCATTTATAAAATTAAAAGTGTTAAATAATGTTTAAATAAAGTTTGTAAAATTTGTTAGCAATATTTTATTTGACGTTACAAGGTACTCCTGTTAGATTAATAATCAAAAAATTGTCATTTAGACTTCACGTTTCTTCAGTTGTTGATGTTGCCATGGTAATTTTAAAATACGCGCGTTTTTGAAAGTTCGATTTAAACACGCTAAGGCGTGTTTTAAATAGGTAAAATGGGGCACCAATAAAAAAACACATGGTTATCAATTAGTAAGATAAGATATATCACGGATATAGCTACAGGTGTTCCATCCAAATAACGAATGTTTTATATTAATTTTTATTGCATTGTAATTTATTGCGTAAATCGATTTCTCGATAAACTGCAAAGGCTGACGTCACACGTATTTATATTTTGTAAAAGTGCATTAATGCCATATTTATGCGCACCTTATCAGTTCGTGAAACACGTTTGAGTCTATTAGTACGTTTATATTACCATTGATATTACTTGTGGTTTGCACACGTGCGAACAACGGGTTCATTAATTCGAAATAGACAAGTAGTCGTGCAAAAAATTACCTTATTCAGCAAATTCATAAAATTCGTTAAGAAACAAATAAAAAGAATTAGAGGAACGGTATCAAAATTTCACTTCTTTATTATCCGAATTTGAAGAAATTCAATTGCAAATAGAAACACTTTCAAACGCATCAGAACCTGATGTATCAGTTCGTTCAAGATTTCGAGAACGCTTATAATGATGAACGCACACGCGCACACGCACACACGCGCGCACGGACAGACGCACACACGCACACACGCACACAAGCACACACGAAAACGTCACACACGCACACACGCACTCACACTCTCACACACTGACGCACTCACTCACGCACGCACACACACACACACACACTATACAATGCTTGACTTTGTTACACGAAATCTAGAATTTTGTTGAAGATGAAGAAGTGGTCGAACATTTTCTTGAAAAGTGAATGCTGTAGCAAGGCAATAAGACCGGATTTGTTATAAATTTTTGGAAATAATGTTTTTTAACAAGCAACGTGAAAGACTAACAGAATGCCACATCTTGAAAAATAGTAAAGAAAACAAATTTTCCTGGCGTTATTGCCTAGGTATTAACGTTATAAACTTATAGTATTTTTGGGAATTGTCCTAAGCGCATTTATACATTTATAGTTATAATGGAGAAACGGCTCAAATTTTGACACCGCATCGTGATAATGTTATGTTGATGGTAGACAACACATCTAACGCACTTCAGTTCATTATTATTGTGGCGGCCGTTTATAAATGACCATTAGTCTGTAAGGGTTTTATAGCAAGTAACAACAGAAACCTTTCATTATTATCGAAAATCATTTGCATAAATTCGAGTTTACTTTTTTAAACATTTATTGCATATAGGCAACTTGAAATACCTCGTTCCGAAATAAAATTTATGTACTGTTTAGCCTTAAGTTAATTATTGTTAATTGTAGAACGTGCACACCACTTTGTGAAATTGATATTTTTGAACCCAGGGAGGCATAAAACGTCGACAACCGATGAAAAATCGATTTTGATTATCCACGTGTAATGCAAGAGACTCTTTTCCCCATGAGTTAGGAGAAAGAAAAAATATTTTAGGATACTCTAAGCACTCCATGTTTACCATCTCTTGGTTAACGCGTCAGGGCCTAAAATCTGTCGTCTCTAAAAAAATCATTGTCAGGATCATCATAAAATACTATTAAAATAGATTAATTTAAATGATCACGAAACCTGCCAAGAATAACAATGACTTACATTGAAGCATTGCAAATTCACTTTGGACCTTGAAAACTACATTATATTAAAATATGTAATTGAATTACACAATAGTATATTATGAAATTAGGTTTTGCTTCCGTATTTCCTTGATCAGGTAAGTACATTACATCATTTATTAAAGGTAATCATTCTTTGTATTTATTTTATTAGTCGAGAAACTGCAAATCGTCTTTATTATGGTGATTGTACTCCAAATTAAAATGTATGTTACGTCTCAATAAGGATGTAGACATCAGCAAGTTTTCAAAACTTTCGACATTCTTGAAAAACTGTTCTGTTGGGTATATACCAGAGAGTTTTAGTTTTAAGATTATTTTATTTTAGGCAGTTGCAATATTTGGTGTGTTTGGCGGTTGCAGACTCATAGAATTGTACAATCTGTGTGCTATGGATATTACAGAAGAAGGTTCTGTCTTTGTGGTTTATATTAGAGATACCAAAACACATAGAACCATGGTTTTTACCATATGAAACGATGACAGTAGAGTAAATTATATTGATCTCATTAAGAAGTACGTGAGCTTAAGACCTAAGCATGAAGATTGAACAGTTTTTTTATTCTACAATGGGTGTAAATGTACCTGTAATCCTATTGGCATTAACACTTTTGGTCAGATTGCTCGACAGATTGCCTAGTATTTGAATATTCCCAATGCCGATCAATAAACAGGACATTCATTTCGTAGAACTTCTATCACAATCTTGGCAGACAGTGGAGGTGACATTAGAACTTTAAAACGGCATGGGGATTGGAAAAAAAGATGCTGTTGCTGAAGGGTACGAAACAGTCTCCATCGAAAATAATAAAAAAATTGCCAAAACCTTAGGATCTAGTAGCCTACAACAAAACATCTGGGGGAATTTCAATTACCGGAAATTTCAATTGTACCACTATTATTAACATCAGTAAACAATAATTTCTTTAATATTACGTTAACTACAGATCATATTCTAACGGTAGTATTAATATAAATAAATAATTTGTTCAATGTCTTTGTATTTCGTTGTCAAGACGACTTTATGGCACATTACACAACATTTTGACATTAATAACTAATGCTAGTCGACGGCAAAATAATTAATTATACATTGATCTATAAACGTGTTTGGTGAATATTGAAATGAAACAAGTAAGCACCTGACAGATTTCTGCTCTCTATTTTTATTTTACATATTACACTTTAAAATTAGTTTTCATTTTTATTATTTCGTTATTAACTGAAAAGCATTTCGGTTTATAATCATTTTAAAAAATATGCCCGAGAGTAAAATTTTCTTATCAGCTTTTCTATTTATTTCAATTTTCTCAATGTCTCCAAAATTTCACGAAGGAAAATTTCATTTAATATGCTTACAGGATTTAATCTATTTTCCGATACCTTAAAATCTCTTTTTATGACGATTATTGGTTATGAAAAATTTGCATTTCTTAGATTTATTTACGGTAAAATATTCTCTTATACAAACGGGCGAAAAATTAAATTGCTTTCAAAAAATACTTTTTTTTTCATAATTCACGTCTATATCTACATAAAAAATAAGTACTCTGTTTTGTTAAAGTGGGTATATTTTCTTAATCAGTAATCCTAACCCTTTCTGGAGTTTATTAAAATTTATTTAAAGTTATTTACAAAATAACTAATCTTTGAGGTATGTTTTATAGTCACTTATAACCACATAAGTAATACTATAAATACTTCACAATAATCGGGTTTCACGTTTACACCATCCGCATGATTTGTTCTGTGGTTGTGAATTTATGAATTTTAAAATGGGAGCGTTCCGTGAACTGAGATTAGTACAATGCCAAGACCGTGGTTGGTTATGAAGGGGGTTAGTTCATCCCTGTGTTGTCAGTCACTCGGTATTCCACATCGCTACCTTAAGATAGTGATCCATTAGATGTTCTGGATACAATCGTTGGTAACTTGTTGCATAGTTTCAAAGGTCCCAAGGTCACTAAAATCGGGGAGTGGTCTAGACAGGAGTTTGCGCTAAGTAAGTTATGTTAATACATTTTATAAAACATGGATCAAGTTGAACTGGCTATTTGTTGGGGTCGGTCAGTCAGTATGTTGGTTCTCCTGTAGTTAACGGTGATAGATTCATGTTGTTAACTGCTTTTAACAATTCTCGGTCTTTGGTGGTAGTTACATTGCAGTCTCAGTGGGTATGCTTAGCATTGAAGTCCCCTACTGAGATAAACTTGTTACCTAGCGTTCAGAAATAGTGTTCATACGTTTACTGCTTGTTGTTGGATCGGGGTGGGCAATAGGCTGCTTATATCGTCAGAGAACCATACCAGTCTTCGACAACTATAGGTGGGGCTGCAATTGGGAAGTACATAATGTTTAATTGAGTTTTTGATGATTATGGCAGAGCCCACATGGGTTATACCATCCGCATGATTTGTTCCGTGATTGTGAATTTATGAATTTTAAAATGGGAGCGTACCGTAAAGTGAGATTAGTACAATGCCAAGACCCTGGTTGGTTATGAAGGGGGTTAGTTCATCCCTGTGTTGTCAGTCAGTCGGCATTCCACATCGCTACCTTAAGATAGTGATCCATTAGATGTTCTGGATACGATCGTGGTTAGAAGGTTTAACATTGTGCTAGTATGCTAGTCCGGGTTGATAAAATTTTGTTTGATAGTCTTTTGTCGTAGTGGAGGAAACAGTCTTTGATGGAGTTCTTTATAGACGCGCACCCTTTGTAACTAGCAGGGTGATTCCCGTTGCAATTCACACGTGACATCTTGGTATTTTTCTTTGGAGCATATTGCGATTGGCGTGGTGGGGGGGGGGGTTCAAATTTTACCACTGAATGCATGAGTTTGTCAACGTTAGTTTCTTTGTTATTGTCGGATGGTTTCAGATCTACCACAAAGAGGGGTAGCTCTTTTTTGGCGCCCGCTTGTTTTACATTCCATACATTGACTGCTACATGGCCAAGCGTTCTTCCTTTATACCGTTGGTGATCGTGGATAGGTGTAAGTTTCTTAGGAAAATTCTAAAGCTATATTCTTGTTTAACCTAATATGTGTGGAATTCAGTGTTCTTATCAATTAAGCCTTTGGTTATTAGTGAATACTTTTCCGGTTTTTTGGGTATTATTTTAATTTCGTAATTTGTTAAGGCCTTTAGTGAGTACTCGTTCTTAGCTATTGAGTTCATAAATGTGATTAGCTGTTTGGTGGTCTTGACACTCGAGACAAATAGAGGTGGTTTTCGTTCTGCTTTTTTTAGTGCCTTGTTGTGCAGTTTCATTAGTAAGCAGACAGAAACGATTTTCAGGGTCCAGCCAGTAGGGCTTAACAGATGTACCCCTAAAAACAACGGCTGATCCAGATAAAGCAGTGCTTCACTTCGCGCTCAAGTAATTCAAGAAGCAGTCAAGCTACCGCGATACCAACCCAATACATCAACCCAGTTCAATGGCCGAAAAATGTCGTTTAAGAACAACCTGGCAAACAACACGACATCTGAATGATATAAGATCATTAAACCATGCCACTAGTGAGCTCAAAAATTTACTCTCCACCATCAGGAATCAAAGTGTCCAAAACTTTCTGGAGAAACCGTCTCCTTCCGAAGCAGATGACTACTCGCTCTGGAGGGTCATAAGGTATTTTAAGCAACCACAATAACACAAAGCCCCGATTCGTACAGTAAACAATGCCTGGGCAAAAAGTGACCAGGAAAAAGCGCTGGTGTTTGCAGATCACATAGTGACGGTCTTCAAACCATTTCCGGCAGCACTAGACAATGAAGTCGACATCCAGAATATTCTAAATATTCAAAATGACCCTAACACCAAAATAATTCATCAAGTGTAAGATACCATCCTCAAACATATAAACGCCTGCAAAGAACCGCGCCACGACCAAATCACTTTTACCTAATTCTACAAAAGCTGCCTCAAACCGGCTAAATTTTTCATGTTATTTATCGTAATCAATACTGTTAAACTACTTAATGTTTAATACAGATGGGCATGACTAGATGCACAACCTTCACGTGTATCACCTAATCATACCTGTTAAACAGTCTACTGAATGTCAATGTATGACATATTGTAGTGTCATTAGATAAATAAAAGATAAGATTCAAAGAGCATCGGTTTGACAGGTTAAACAATCCGATCGCGTAGTGTGAAGATTATTCTGTCAAACTGGCACGATCTGTGATCAAGATGTAATATCCTTTCGATTATGTTCAAGTACGAATTGTATTTGGGATGATAATTTTTTGAACAACATAGACAATTTATTAATCTAAATTCATATTGCTGCAATGAATGCAAGCAATTAAAAAGTTTTGATTGACAGAGCTACTCTATGTACAATCATGTATAACATAACTAGTGTTATGCTTATTATCGGTGATAATACGGGGTCAAGACTGATGAAGATTGGACGAGTGCGAAGCACGAGTTCAATTTTCTGAAGGCTGTAACGAGTGTTATTATCAATAATAAGCATAGCACGAATTATGTTTAGGAAGAAAATATAATTCATTAATCACATGGGGTCGTTTTAGCCAAGGAAACAGCATTCTTTCCTTCGTAACAATAAATTATTATCGCTGTAATTCACACGCGACTAAGAAAGGTATGCACTTTCATTGGCTAAATAACCCCATGTGATTAATAAATTATGTTCCCCTATATAATACCATTAGTGGTGATAGTGTTGCAGATCATTTATGTCGCTCAGGCTACAAATGGCCATTTAGAAAAAATCTCATTTGCTCTGATTGAATATAGCGTTTTAATCGCTTTAAACATTTTTATAGCAAGTTCAAAGGTTTGTAGGTAAGAGTGGAAGGAAATGAAATGGAAATAGTCACGTACTTCATTCCCTCCCCAAGGGGGAGGGCGGGCTGCTCGAGCTTTCCGAGCTCCTTCTGCCACAATCATGGATTCCCAGCATACATACGTACATTACGTACATATGCATGGTAGGATTAAGGATGGGTATGGTCAGGATAGGATCGGAAGGAACTGAGTTAGGGTTCCGAGGGGGAAATACTACCCCAGCATTCCCCTAAGCAGCAGTTCATGGTGTGCATATACGCAGTGACCATGTCGCTACATGTGTATGAGGAAAACCCCCTCAAAAAACCTCACGCAAGGTAGACGGTAACGGAAATCGAACCCATTACCTCTCGAATGCTAAGCAGGTCGTGTCACCACTACGCTACCAGGTCGGTAGAGTGGAAGGGAAATAGACA
Organism: Vesta saturnalis; assembly: GCA_036346205.1. Lineage (NCBI taxonomy): Eukaryota > Metazoa > Arthropoda > Insecta > Coleoptera > Lampyridae > Vesta > Vesta saturnalis. Next base: position 10,435,543 of record JARFJB010001965.1, read on the forward strand.
TTGATCTGGATCAAGTAACTTTAAAAAACATCACAAAGTCATATGAATCAGTATGGTCACAATTTTTAACCTTCAACCATTTGAATGACCGCATTTTTGATTGCAAACGCCGTGAGGTACAGAATAATATCAACAAAAAAAAGGTTAGTTGATGTACATTAACTATGATCAAGAATACAATATGATCATAAGTATCTGAGATGAAGAATCTTGTTCCCACAAATGAAATTCTACCAAATATCAGCACGAGAATTAGCTTGGGGCGACGGTCAAGTAGCTCTTGTCTGGTACAAATGACAAATGTTAGGCGATTGAAAGCAAACTTGAGCATGACACTATAAAATTTTCGCGATGGCATATTGTTTTCATAGCTAGGTAGATAGGCCATATTTGAATTCTGCGTGATAAAAAGCCCCTGTATACAAAATTTCGTCCGCTTATTACATCATTGTAAGAAGATATGAACACAAAAACAAAAAAATAATTAAACTTCCCCATATCTTTTAAACGAAGGCGTTGCGGACCTGAACTTTTTTACTTATTTTAGTATCCTCTATCGCGTGGTATTATGCATGGCACTTTTTCCTATGTCACCCTGTATATATATATATATATATATATATATATATATATATATATATATATATATATATGGGTAGCGCTAATTAAATATAAACTATATCATAAACTATCAAATTCGGAATATGACCCGATTTTTATCAAATTTTCCACACGGCCCGAATTCGACGAGATAAGAAACGTGCCGGGTACCGTTTCGACGGGAACACTCGCATGCGGCCGCCGCGACTCCTCCCTTATAGATTGCCTCGGTTGCGCTTGCGACGGATCGATATAAAAATTCGCAGACGGCCCGACGTGAGGGTCGTGAGTTCGCGACCGGCGGCAAAGGAGAGGGTAGGATCGGGGGCGTCGCGACGTTACTATGGCACACACACATGTGATGGTGGGGGTGGTTTTTCTTTTTTTCCATGCGCATCGATTCTGAGGAAAGTCGACTTCGTGTATCTCATAATAACTTCGTTATTTACCGACCGATATTTGCAAACTTTGCACCGATATAGATCGGGACCTGACGCTAAAGCGAGATTTTCAAATTTTTTGTATCCTCTCCACTTTTCGAGATATAGAGTCATCTTCCTTATTTCGCGCATCCGGATTCTCCTAGTTGAAGAATCCGCAAGTCAACTTTTTTAAGCCAAAACTCGAACCTCAAATGGAGCAAATTTGGAAACTCAGGTTAGACGGGTTCCTCTATGAGCCTGAAACACAATCCAGCTTTAAAACTGATCCTAAATTAAAACTACTCTTAAAATCATTTTTAGGCCTTTTACAGACATTTTGGGTTTTAACCAAATTTTACTATAATAAGAAGTAAACTTTTGTTTGATAAAACTTTTTTATATCTTATGCATTGTTGGGTATAGAATGTTTGAATCATTTACACTTTTCCTATATTTTAAATTAAACATACGACGCATTCCTACGACAAATGTCAATTTATTTCGATTAATAAATTAATTACATAGAAGTGGTTACATATGTTGTATTTTATCATAACCATTGACACATCACATTGTTCTTTTTTGATTAATATACTTTAATACTAACTTCTTACTACTTACTTTCATAAATATTACTTTGATTTGAATATATCCACATTTTTTTTTTATGTCAACATGACAGTTCATTTTACAATAGTTGAATACTTCCCAATATGTAATTTAGCAACGTTTCAAATTTCATAACATTTTTACTTTTATAAATATCATTTTGTGTGTCAAAAAGACAGTATATTTAAATGTAATTTGGCAACAGATAAAATTCTTAATGATAATTGTTAAAGTCCTATACTTAACAGATGTTAATAATGTTACCTATTAAAATACTTTGAATGGTATACTCATAAATATTAGTTTGGTAACATTGCACGTCAAAATGTTGAATACTTTCTAAAATATAGTTTGGCAACATTTAAATTTTTAATTGACAATTGGTAGTCAGACACTGAGGTAAATAATGTTTCTTATTAAAATGTTTAAGTTGACACATTAATATCATTTTGGTAACATTGCTTTGTTTTGTAATTTTCATATTTTTTCAATATTACATATTAACTACATTAAAATCAAGTATACAGCGAGAATTAAAACGACAATATATTCATTTTAATTATATTTTATACAACTATACCATTTTAAACAGAATACACCTTATTTTCCTTTAAATTAAATTAACCACGATCAAATTACGTTCAGGTGTATTCTAAAACGTGTTGTGATTTTAAATGCGTAGCATTTACATGCCTACGGAATGATGAAGTATTCACTAAAAAAAGCATAAATTTAGCATTATTTGACAACTGAACATTTTTTTAAGAAAAATTTTACCTTTAAATAAAAATCGTAAACGACTATCGGGGTGTGTTGTGACCATACCGCGGAGCGAAGCTCCACGCTAGTTTTTGCACAAATAATTTAAACTAGAAATAAATAAATGTCTTCAATATACAAGGTCCAAATCCATAAGCCTAAACTGAAACGCGTTTAAAGACTTCCTTTATTTTTAAGCATAGAAGAACATAGACTCTGAAAATGTAAACTTTCACCATTATTACACATATTAAAATACCTACCTTTTTTGGGTTTTTTAATGGTGTATTTGTATATTAAAGTGATACAATCTAAACACTTATAGTTATCTTCGTCAGTAGTAATATTATCTATTAAAATTGTTAAAGATGTTGAAATAATTTTGTGAAATTTGAAAAATTGAAAACATAAACAAAATTATTTCAACATCTTTAACAATTTTAATAGATAATATTACTACTGACGAAGATAACTGTGTGTTATCGAAACGTTTAGATTGTACAACTTTAATATATAAAATACGCCATTAAAAAATTCAAAAAAGTATTCTATTTATAAGCATAGAACAACGACACCTATGGAATTGAAACTGTCTACATTTTTCATTTTAAACGCTAATTGGACCTAGCGAATTGGTCACCAAGCACTTCAGTTCACAAGATCAGTGAGATTAATTAATGGGTGCAGAAGTTACGAGTGATGCGAGACTATTTTGACGCACTGGGTACCTGAGGTCTTGTATTGTGAACGTATTTTGGATGGTCTGAGTTTGCACCAGAAATCTTTTTGTGTGCATAATGTAAATTAGTGTAAATGCTACGCCACTGGAATTTTAGTAAACCGTTGGGATCAAGTAAAAGAGTTTAAATTTTGAATAAAGATTTATACGTTGAAAGTATTAAATTTGAAAGAGAAATAATGTTTTAATGACGTCCCTATTGAGACGATAACAATTAAATGCTAGTGTATTTTGCCACTGTATTTTAAGAAACGTGAATTTATTTTATGTGGATATTATATTAAAGTATAGAATAAGAACTTGTATGTATATTTTTTCCTTCTATTAATGTCAGAACATTGCATAATGGAAAAATTTAATGCATGTTCAAGGGCAAATGGTGTTAAATTTACCAAATTTTGCAGAGGGGAAGTTTGGGCACATATGAGACTTTTTAGATCTGCACAGCATGTGTAATCATTTTGAATGTAAAATTGGGCTATTTTGAAGAATTAAGATTTTTGTAAAAATTTCAAGATGGCAGTGATTTGCTAGCTTCGATTGCGTTGGTGCCTTTTCAGAATTTGTGTGCGGCAAAGACACGCGATAGAGAACTCCTTTGGGATAGACTGTTGTGGTTTAAGCGGAATAGATATGATGACGTTTGGCAAAATGGTTGAGGACCTGTCATCCGAAAGGTGGCAGCGGCACTTACTCAGACGAAAACTGCGACTGACCTGTGGGGAGTGATCCTCACGCACGGTCAGGAAGTGGTTGCCGTTTTCGGGTAATCATACAAAGGTCCGACGCAAATATTGACGCTCAAGATTAAGTATAAAGCATTACTATCGAGTTTTTCCAAAATTTAATGTGTTTAAAACAGATTTGTAATGAACAGCAATCGTCGAATCAAAAGGCATTGTGTAAAAAAACCCACGCAATCTAAAAAGGAACTTTAAGAAGTGAATCTTTATGTAACTAAGGTGTGTTGTTTTATGAATCAAATTAAAGGTATTAGGCACTGATATTACTGATTTAAATGTACGCGCGAACGTTAACAGCACTAAATCGACTGTTTATAGACAATTAAGAATTTAGTGATCAAGTGTAAATAAATATTCTGTGACAATATGGCATTTAATACATTGGATTGCCTAAGCTTCATACGCGTTTAAAGGCGTGAATGAACACGGGCATCTAAGTTAGCGAGAAGTGCAGCCAATTACAACAAATCAATCCCATTGAATAGAGCATTACACCTGATAAGGGACTACTTAATTTATACATGTAAAAATAATTTTAGTTTTTTTTAACCGTAGAAATTTGATTATCTTCAGAGATGTCATTGTTTATATTGTAAATTTCATTTCAGGCATTAAGGATAATCAATCTTCATTACCTGTTATTACGTGTTTAGATTATAAGATTTAGGTACTTTATAAAGAGTTTTTTTTGTATGCGTCGCTTTTCGGAAGCAATATGTGTACATATTTTTGCAAAATTAGTTAATAGAGTTCCATTATTAACTTAATTTTTTTGTTTAAATTCTGATTTCTTACAGTCTAAAGTTTTAAAAGAGAATCAATAGTATAAGATTTCATTGTTTTCTGTGTTTGAAGCTGAATACAGGATTACACAGTCGAAAAATGATCAATATTTTAACATTTTGGTTTTTCTGAAAATTGTTTATTTTGAGGCAGATCGATTACGAAAATTAATTACTTTGTATTCATAAATAGTCATTGAATACACAGTACTTTTATGTGTTTTGTATTGCAAGGTTAAACAAGGCGCATTTACGATTTCTCGCTTTTAATAGTTAAATACGAGGTTTTTATAGCATAAAAATTAGGAAATAGTGACAGTAAATAAGACTATGGTGGAAGGAAGTCGTGAATAGTGGTAGTTTGCGAAAATACGACTATTATAGGCAAAAAGACGATTATGGAGGTAAAAGAATTACAATAGCGAAAATTTATTCAAATACTTTGCTATTTTCCTTTATTTGTATACAATACTTAGATATCGTGGCGACCTCTGACCCGTATATTTATACTTACATTCATATAAAATTACCTTTGTAATAGTTAAATTTATCCATATAACTGGAACTACATTAAATTACTGAATTGAGGACGAGTAAAAAATACGGAAAAAGGGGTAGATAAAGTCAAGAGAAGAAGGGAATGAATAAAAGAGAAAGGGAAGAAGAGGAAGCGGAAACAAAGAGTATTTGGAAAAGGGAAGAAGATAAGATCGCCAGACGTAAAAAATGCAGAGGAGGAAAAAAGTGGTAACAGCGCAATAGTGGAAAGGGAAAAGAGGAAGGAAGAGAAAGAAACGGAGAAAATAAAGGAGCTAATCCATGAGATGAGGAAGCTGATGGAAGAAAATATGATGAAACTAAGGAACGACATCAAAGAAATGAAAGAACAAATGGAAGAAAGGAAAAAGGAATGGCAGGGGAAAAAACAAGAATTGATAGAGATATTAGAAAAACTAGAAAGAAAGGTAGACAATGAGGAGAGAAGGAAATGGAAGAATAACATCGTGATAAAGGGATGGCGATGCAAGGAGCCACAGAAAGAACTGCAAGGGATGATGGAAGAGAAAGTAAATGTAAGAGCAGAAGTTAGAAAAGTGTTGGTGATAAACAAGGAGAAGGAAAATGAGATGGTGGTGGTGGAAATAAAGAGATGGAATAAGAAACAGAAGATTATGGAAGAGAAGAGAAAACTGAGGGATACAGGAATTTACATAGATCACGATCTAACAAGGGAAGAAAGGAGCGTACAAAAAAATAAGGAACAGGGCGACGGAAAGAAGAGCCGAGGGAAGAAAGGTATGGGTAGGATATAGAAAAATGGAGATAGATGGGGAAAGATACGTACGGAATGAGACAGCGAAGTAGCTAAGCAGAGAAAGGGGAGATAGAAGGGACATACAAAAAGCAAAAACCTAAAAGAAGGGCGAGGGAGAGGGGAAAGGAGGACGAACGGCAGCAAAATGGACAAAAGAGTAAAGTAAAGGGAAAAGAACAATAAAGGGAACAAAGGGAAAGTAAGGGAAAACTACAGGAAGGAATGGATGAACTAAAGATGCTGTTTCGGAATGTAGCGGGAATAAAGATCAAGAGTTTTGGGAGTATGTCTCGTAGCAGGACGTGGTGGGATTACAAGAGTCTTGGTTAGAAGAAAAAAAACGGGCGTGGTGGGAAAGGGAAATGCCAAGTGAATTCTCATGGGTGGTGCAGTGCGCGGAAAGAAACAATACAAAAGGAAGGGCAAAGGGCGGATAGTAGTGGGAATAAAAAGCAAATGATTGGAACAGGAAGAAGAGAAAGTGCAACAAAGAAGAGGTATCATACAGTGGGGCAAAGAAAAAATAAAAATATTGACGGTATACAGTAGAAAATTGTGGAAAATTTAGAGGAGATGATAGAAGAGAGGGGAGAAGGAATGACAATAATAGGAGGGAATTCTAACGCGAGAATAGGGGAGGAGGGGGGGATTACAAGGAAAGACAGGGACGGGAAAAAGACAGACAAAGGATAAAGCGTTGAATACGAAAGGAAAAGAACTGTTTGAAATGTGCAACGAGAGGGGGTGGGAAATAATGAATAAAAATAGAGAACAAAGAGAGAGGGGGAGTACACGTATATATGAGCAAGGGGAGAATCAACAATAGATTATGTAATTACGAATGCTGAGGCTGAGTAAAAAATGAACATATTTAGGGTAGGAGAGAGAGTTGAATCGGACCACCAAACCCTGGAAATGATAATGGGGGAGAAATAGAAGAGTGCAGAGAAGAAGTGGAATATATAATTAAGATCTGGACAGAAGAGAGTATAAAGAGGTAGAAAGAGAAAATGGGAAAAATAAGATGGGAAGTTAATGGAGTGCAAGAAAGTGTGAAAGAAATGAGAGAGAGAATGGAGAAAGCAATTGAAAAGATCAGGTTGAGAAGATGGAAGGGGGAGAAAATGGGGCGGAAAAGATGGTGGCATAAAGAATGCAAGGAGCCTAAGAGGAAAGCAATAGACGGTGGAGAACGGGGAAAGCGAAAAAAGAAGAATATAAAGAAGCTATAAAAATATACAGGAATGCATGCGAAAGTAAAAAAGGAGGAAAGCAAAAAGAAACAGGAAGAGCAGATTAAAGAGATAAAAACAGAAGAAGACGTATGAAAATTTTTAAAGAAAGAAAAGCGAAGAAGAAGGACACAAACGGGAATACAAATAAAAGAATGGGAGAGGTATTTCATAGACGCTCTGGAGGGAGAGCAAATACAGGACGGAGAAGTAAGACAAAGTAACAAAAGACACGAGATGGGGGAAAAAGAAGGAATAAAAGAAGAGGAAGTAAGAGAGGCAATAAAGAAGGTAAAAAAGGGAAACCGGCAGGAGAAGATGAGATACAAGGTGAGGAGTGGATATACGGAGGAAAAAAGATGGAAAAAAGGATGGCGGTAATAATAAACAAAATACGGAGAGGAGAAGGATTCCCGGAGAGGTGGAGGGAAGGACAAGAATCGGATGAAAAATTACAGAGGAATTACACTGCTAAACACGGCCTACAAAATATACGCAAACGTTCTGGAAGAAAGGTTAAAGAAGGAGGTGGAGGAAAAGATCTTACCAGATGGACAGGCAGGATTCAGGAAAGGAAGAAGAACGACGAATAACGTATACATATTGAAGCACATGGCAAACAAGGAATTAGAAAAGAAAAGAGATAAAATAGTAGCGGTATTCGTAGACATAACAGCGGCATTCGATAGGGTGAATAGGCAAAAGTTGTGGGAGCTCATGAGGAAAAAAAGATAAGCGAAAGGATACAAGAAATATATGAAAAAACGAGGAACAGGGTGAGTGTAAATGGGGAACTGGGCGAGGGATTTGTAACGAAGAAGGGATTGAGACAAGGATGCCCACTGAGCCCAAGCCTATTCGCGGTATACTCGTATACTGGAGACCTGGAGGAGACATTAAGGGGACAACAAGAGGAAGGCCTGGTGGTGGAGAACATGAAAGTGTGGACGCTGGAATACACGGATGATATAGTGTTATTAGAAAGGGAGGAAAAAGAAATGAAGGGGATGTTAAAAACGTTGGACAGATAAGGAAGGAACAGAAAAGGAAAGATCTGGAAGTCAATGGGAGTAAAACTAAGGTAATGGTATGGAGAAAAGGGCATGGAATAAGGAGGAATGGTAATGGAGGGATGAGGAGATACAACAAGTAAATGAATTCACATACCAGGGATACACAATGAGACAAGACAATAAAGATAGGGAACATATAAAAGAGCGAGTGAGAAAAGGGAATAAGCTAATAGGGCAAGTGTGGGGTGTAGGGGAAAGACTGTTTGGAATGGACATAAAGAAAAGAAAATTATTATTCGAGAAATTGATAAAAAGTCTGGTACTGTGCAGGGCGGAATTGTGGAAAGAATATAAACAGATAGAGGGGCTGCAAGAAAAATACTGGATGTGCATGCTGGGAGTGGAAAGAGAAACACCAGGATATATCATCAGAGGGGAGGTGCAAGCAGAGAAAATACGGGTAGAGGCGGGAAATAGAGCAGTATAGTACGAGGAGGAAATGAGTACAAGAACGGAGTGTAAAATCCTGCAAGAATGCTGGAAAGAAATAAGAGAAGGAAGAATAGAATATGGACAAGAAGCCAGGAAAGAATATTACGAAAGAAACGGGTATGCAAAAGAGGAAGTAGAACGACTAAGAAGGGAAGGAGTGAACGTGAGAGAGGACATAATTAGAAGTGATAGAGATGTGCAAAAGCAGGAAAGATGGTCGAAGGTAAAAGAAAGAAAATACAATGTAAACTACAGGAACATTAAGGGAGACGGGATACCGAAGTATTTAAAAGGGGAAGGGAGGAGGGAAAGAAAGAAAATGATAGCGAGATTTAGATGTGGAAACGAAGAAAGGGGAAACAGGTACCGGCGAAGAGAGAAAATGTAGGCTGTGCGGAGAAGAGATAGAGTCGATTAAGCACATGCTGCAAGAATGAAGGGAATTAAGGGAAGTGGAGAGGACGGTAGAAGAGATATTAGAAGAAGGAGGAAGGGGAGCGGAGTGGATGCAAGAAACATGGAACAGAAGAAGACTGTTAAGGGGAGAAGATAAAAGAGAGAAGAAGTTAGTGTAAGTGAAGTAAAGAAAGGAGAGACTGTAAAAAGTGTAAATAGAGAAGGCAAATGTAAATAGCAAAACGCAAGAACTTTGCAAAATTTTCTGTAAATTATGCAAATAAAGTATTAGTAGTAGTAGAGTACACAATACTGATCACAATTTATTTATCAAGCAGAAATTCCAGAGTGGAATTATAGCGATTCATTCAGGCTCGTGAATGTTTAAATATAGTTTAATGATAAAAGTTCAAATAGCATTAGAGAAGATATATAATTCATAAACGATGCACTGATCACTCGTTTTCCAATTTTTACGACACGAATTAATGTTTTAGTGGTTAAAAATGAATGGACTGAATTATTATTTTTTCAAATTGGGCCATGTTTATTTATCCTATAACTTTTATGATTTATGTTATATTAGTTTACACGTAGACGAGGGTAAATTAGAAAGTATGCAGATAACGTTTTACTACTTTGATTTTATGAATATACAGAGTGTGATCAATAAGTTTAGGATAACGTGTATGTTTAAAAATGTTATTAAGCTTTGGATAAATTTGTTTTTAAAGGCAATTGAACTTAAAGGTTTTGAAATTGAATTGACGTGTGTTAAGATTACTAAGACTTCACTTTTAAAGTGAAAAGGAAACTTGAATGGTGTATGATTTTACCCAGTAGGCTTACACAGTCAGGTAGGATTAACTTAACACCTCGCCTATGACTATTTATTTTAGAGAAATTTAAGATTGCGGTGGCGCCCAGATGCAATTTTTTCTAGATTCAATGTTGTTTTATGGTAAGTGTAACGTCCTTAAAACTAAATTTCAACCATTTTATGCCTTATGTCAAATCCGCCCATTTCCACTGCAGTTATCTTGGCAACCCTTGGTAGGCTTGCTCGATGCCTAGTGCGGTTTGATCGTGTAACAGTGATAAGTGTTCAGAGTATGAGATGAGTCATGAGATGATGTCAGTGAGGTGTGTAGCTGGACGGTATTCACAAACTGCGCCCAAGCCAGGTAATGTTATTGAAAATAAAATGTGGTTGTGTTAATCCACCGTACAAGCTGGGCCCCGATAAGAATTTCATAACCCTAATTTTTGCAAAAATTTAAGAAAGTAAGGAAAGTTAGATTTTATAAATAACACAGAGCTACCCCTATATTTGGGATAAGTAGGTACTCCCAGTATTTAACTAATGATAAGTAATACGTATTTGAAAAATTTTGAAAAAGTGGGGAAGTTAGTATAAATAGTAACGAGCTACCCCTACAAAATATTTCATTCCTTTGTTTTCTTTGCACCGTCTGTATTATTGTGTTGTGCTATTTCATCATCTCTACGGGATGGATAAAATTGAAACCATGCTCAGTCAACGAGGAGCAACTTTAATAATCATTGACGGTTATAAATTTTCTGCCAAAGAGACGAGATGCAGTGGAGTAAGGTGGAGGTGCACTACAAAAAACTACAAGGCCTACTTGTTTCCAGATGACGCAAAAACTATCATTTTGGGTAAGCCACCTGATTATACGAGTAATATGCGATTTTTTATTTTATTCTTAGGATTATTTATTAGTAACTTTTATTTATTTGAAATAAATTAATACAGAAAAAATATTGAACACAACCACAACACTTCGAATTTGTCTCGCCAAATTGTGTCTAATAGTATTAAGAGGAAAGCCAGGGACGATTTATGTGAAAGGCCCAGCAAAATTGTTCGCAAAGAATTAAAAAATTATAATACATTAAATTTGGATACAGCAGATTTAAAAAATATAGCAAGGAATGTATACACATATCGAAGAACATTTTTTCCAAAATTACCTAAAAATATTGATTGATCTGAGTGATCGGATTTCTCATTATAAAGCTAAAAACTCTGAATGTGGAGTATTTTTGCATTGGTTGTTTGGCCTTGCATTTTTACCTGCCGAAGAAGTTGGAGAATGCTTTGCATTTGGTTTAGCTGCAGTAGAGCCTGTAGGCGATGATAAATTAAAAGAATTTTTACACTATCTAGTAGAAAATTGTATAGATGAAAATGCGAGATTTCCGCCAATATTGTAGGTTTCAGGAACAACCAGTACACAGAGAATCACAAACGCATGTGAATCATTCCATGCAAATTTTAATAATTCTCCCTCATCCAAACATTTTTGTGTTACTAGAAACACAAAAACAATTTCAAGGTACAAAAATAAATAGTACCCATCTCCCTAAAAAATGTGTAAACAAAAAATATAGAATGAACCCCGAAAACTTAAAAAAAATGGTAAGTAATTACCAACAAGGAAAAATATCCTACCACTTTTCTACCACAGTTTAAGTTTTGTATTTATTGCATGTCTGTAAGTATAACTTATAAATTTATATGTTGTAATAAAAAAAACAGTTTTGACTCTTTTTAATTACTAACCCTTGAATCACTCATTACCAAGAACATTTTAGGCGCAGTTTGTATAGTCTCACTAATGGGTGGTCTACAGTGTTGGGCGCAGCAGATTGACACTGACATCAGCTTGTAAGGTGGATCTGTATAAAGCACTTAGTATATAGGAGAGTTTCATTGCAGAAATTGCCGTCTTTTTCTATACTCGCGAACACATACGAACGGCCAGACAGACAAATGAGGGAGCCAGTTCAGATGGGAACGACAAATTTGTTAGAACATGCTACGCAAAACTTCATAAAGGATAGGTTAGTTTTACGCAGAATGTTACTAAACTGAACATGTATTTCGAACTGATCAGTTTAAATCTGCAATTTTTATTACCTTGGGAAATTCGTTTCTTAATTTGAATTAAATTAGAAATTATTTTTGGACGGCAGTCTTAGTGCAAAAACTAAATTTGTAAAGGAGAGGAGCATCCGCTTCGCTTTCCCTTCATGTTGGACTTCGCATGATTAACATTACAAGTGGTAAATGTAGTGAATTGAGTATATTTTCTCTTTAAACCCCTTTATACAGCTTACTTTCTCAAAAGAATTATTGCGTTTCGTAAAGTTTATTATTGTACGTTTCCAAACAACCTAAGTTGATGTAAAAATGTTAGTAATGGTTTTACATGATGGTGCTTAGCGATTGTTTTTTTAAAATATAATCTATGTAAAGTACCTGTTGAAATACCTAACACGGTTGCGAATTAACAATTCATATTGTGCACAATTAAGATTTACATAACGTACGTAGTGAAACTAAAGAGGATTGAAGAGCCATTTGTAGCTTATTAATACGAATGCATTTAGGATACAAGAATTTAATTAAGATTACGTCAATTGCGTATTATTTAATGGTGTTTTATTTGTTGAGTTCCAAAAACTTTTTTTATTCATCAATAAACTTCAAGTTTGAATTAATAAGAACTGTCAAGTGCATAATTTGATTTACTGTATTTTATTCCACATCCATAATTGATGAGGAATAATGAAGTCCAAACATACATACAAGTTTCACCCCAATTAAAACACTAATGTTACGCGATTGAATCTCATACATCATTCATATTAGGTTTTCTCTAATTAATATATAATTTTTTTATGGGGACAAATAATTATTTAACTCATCGTTGTATTTACTTATTTCTACGTTTAAATTAATATGACATAATTATATAATAGTAAATTAAAAAACAAGTTTCACAAGACCAGTCTTGAAGCACGAATTCAAATTTAAAAAAAAAACGAGTTTTTTAAAGGTATTATGAAACACGCTATTTCTTGTAATTTGCCTTTTTTAATTTTTTTTTACTTGTTGGTTTAGAGATTTTTGTGGCGGTTGTTAATGTCTTAATTTTAAAAGTGAAAATTTTATTTAGTCGCCTTTTGTTTTATCCAAATTTTGTCACAAAACACGAAAATGGAAGATAATTTTGCATGTACTCCCCCTGAAATACGTGAAACTGCCAAAAACACGGTTGCAAATTTGTTCACATCGAAGTTTTCCACTGGACGCATCTGTTTTTGACACATTTTGGAAGAGTGACATGCATGACATAATGTCTATTTGCCTATTGGCGAATACCTCTTTCTCAATATTCTAAACTACTTACAGTTTTAACCGTTCGCAATAGAGGCCTTTTTCTTTTTACTAGAATGCTTATTGGGTTACACAATAGTCCAGCGACCTTTAAACGTCTTATCGATCGTGTTTTGGGAGTAGATTTAGAACCTTTTGTTTTGCGATATTATTATTGCCACTCCTACCTCTGAGGAACACTTAGTTCTCTCATTGATTTTTCAACGTGTAAATTTTGCAGGCATACAGGATAAATGTCAATTCTGTCTCCAAGAACTAAACTACTTGGGATATGTGGTTAATATGGATGTACTCTTGATTAATCCAGATAAAGGTGCTGCAATTGTTTCTATACCCAGGGCTTCTGCGATAAGTAATGTACGCCGCTTGATCGGTATGACTGGAGGATACGGACGGTTTATCTCGATTTATGACTGCACCATTGAGTGCTCTTAGTCACAAAGATGCTCTCTAGATGCTATGAATCATTCAATAATTCTAGTTTCTGCTCCGATCCTTTCCTGTCCTGACCTGTCTTGTCCTTTCTCAATCCAAGTATATGCTTCAGATTTTGGTATTGGTGCTGTTTTGAGCCAAAATATCCCGTATATTAAAAGTTATCACTTCTCTGTGGTCACCGATCACCATTCCCACATGTGACTCTTACAACAGTATGATTTTGATACCACTCATCGAAAAGGTTCCTGATGATTTGTCTCGGCCGTAACAAAATTAGAAATTATTTCACATTACTTGCCTACTTCGACAATTTCTGTTCCTATTACTGACTCTTGGTATTTTACATTGAAAGATCGCGTATTGTCTACTCCTAAGAAGTTTCCTTCTCAGTTTGTGAAAGATGATTTGCTGTACAAACGCTCTAAAACTTGTCTTTTTTCTGATAGTCTCTAGGACGACTGGAGAATGGTAGTTTCCAAGAATAACGGTTGAACGCCCTGCGGGAAAACCATGATGCTGATACTCAGGGAATTGCAGAGTAACGAAAACGGGACATCGTATTTCTAAGATTTCCTATTGATCTGCTCTTCGTGCGAATATAGCACGATTTATTCTGAAGTGTCGGAGCTGTGATGCCCATAAGGTAGGACAGACTGCGTATCTTAGATTTTTTGCTCCTTTAGCTGTTTCTACTCGCCCATGGCAAGTCTTGTGTGCGGATATCGTTAGACCTTTACTTGGAAGCTCCCGAGGCTATTCCTGTATTCTGGTCGTGGTTGATTACTACTCTCCCTGAAATACGTGAAACTGCCAAAAACACGGTTGCAAATTTGTTCACATCGAAGTTTTCCACTGGACGCATCTGTTTTTGACACATTTTGGAAGAGTGACATGCATGACATAAAATTGCCAAAAACACGGTTGCAAATTTGTTCACATCGAAGTTTTCCACTGGACGCATCTGTTTTTGACAGATTTTGGAAGAGTAACATGCATGACATAATTCCGGATCATGGCTTTGCCAACCTAAAAATTGTCGTCAAATGTTCCGTGAATTAATGGCTATAATGACATCGGAGATGATAACGTCGTGTTTCTTAATATGTCTATTAAAGAACCAAAATGGAAATAAATTACAAAAACAATATTTTAAAGTTCATTACTACGCCATCTAGCAGTAATAAGCAGAACCGAATACTCTGATAACATTTTTAAATCTATTGATTGAAAGACACATGTTTGGACTGTTCTACGTTTAATAGTAATTACACAATCCAAATTAAATTGGAATACAATCCAATGCATCCAATTTATTAAATAAAAGGCTAGTATATGTTTCTGTTTCAACGAGTTTGTTTCGGATGGTACCATATTGCTCTTCTGACCTCTTGTATTTTTTTAATATTTATAGAATATTTCATCCCACATTTTTTCTGTCTTGTCCTGCAGAATACTGCACCGACTGATATTATGCTCCTGCATTTATAGTTGGAGCAGCAAATCGTTGTGCTGGCGAAGTCGGACTTCCTGCCTTCCAATTCGCATGGATTGTTCTTCTCTTTCATTTGATTCGAACTTGCTTTGGAGTTCATTCGGTATTTCTATGTGTCTCCATAGATCTTATTTAATTGATTCACATACCCTAATTTATTATAATAGCGGTTCTGTTGGCCTAACTTGACTATTTCGTCATGATTCTGAATTGCGTCGACATTGAGATCCTACAATTTCTGTTGACCATCTATAATGCTTTTCTTGAGGCTGCATTCTTCATTATTCATATTCTCCAACATTTTCTTCGTCTGTTCTCGAATTTAATTTGTTTCTGACCGAGTGCGTTTACTTTGTCCATTAGGATTGGATCCTTGCTTCTTACTTTTTGGTGCTTCGGTGTGAATATTGGCTTTTGTTAGACGTTGGGTCTTGTGCAAGAAAGGCGTAAATTGTGAACACCTGTTGCTCGAAGGACCATGAATAACGTGACTAATGAACGTTCAATTCCAGAGTAAATTTGTGCTACAAATTATGAGCTATATATACAAACCTACTATTTTACTATTCACACAATACCTTGTTTGAAGAATGTCACTTTGCGTCTTGCGTTCTTGAACAATCAGCATTTTAACTGTTGTAGTATCGTCATTGTATGTACCTATTGTTCATAATTGTGAATGAACACGGAACTTTAATTTTGCAATAATTTTGGATTTTAACTAATAGACTAAATTTGTGGGAAATAATTTCAAGATCAAAATGTTGAATACTTGTATAAACTCAAGTATAAGTTAATTTCCTCAGTAAAATAATACTTTTATCCATTAACGTTTGCGCTCTTGGTAATAACTACGGCTCACACCTTAAATTCGAATAAATAGGAAACATCTTGGAATATTACATTATAAAAATGCTTAATCCAACTAAAAATCTAATTGAGTCAAATTATAAGAAAACTAATAAATCAAGCAAGGGAGGTAATGTCATTCATAAATTATAACCCGCGTCAAAAAATTAGTTAATCAATGCTTAGTAGATCGAGCTATTGACCGTGGTATTAGAACTATTTTCAAACCTACAAAAAAGACGAAGAACATTTATGACCATCTAAAGGTGCTAATCCACTGTTAGTTTCCATAGTGTAAAGTTATTTTATCAAGGTAAATACATTATTATTTTACAGCGAGAAGCTATTGAAATATAACATTAAAATAACTTAAGCATGCAAAAAGAAAATCTCAGATTACACAAGTTTTGGTGTCTTGTGATTAAAAAAGATAGAACGGTATGTCTCAATTCGAATTCTAGCTTCTAGTATGTCTAGGTTTTTTATTGTTTTTCCTAGACCTTAAAGTAAATGCTTTACCAATTAAGTATGCAGTGACGCCCGAATACATGGGTGCCAAATATCAATTATTCAGTTATTGCTTGATATTATTCAGTTGATGTTAAAATTGATTTAAACGCATTTTTCGAGCTGCAGCTAAAAAAATTGAACCTTACAGCAATCAATGATCATACCTAATGTATCATCAGTTACGAAATTAGAGTAAACCTTTAGGCTTCGTTTATGCACTGCGGCGAACCCCAACGGCCTGTCGGTGCGGCGCCGTTGCGCCGCAAAACATTTTAAGCTCGTCGGCTCTTGCTGGAGATCAGGTAAGGGAATCGTTTTTGCCAACCTTTAGGATTGCTATCAGAGTATGATATCTCTCACAATGGATCTGTGTTTGCTCGTCTATTGTTATTTGAAGTTCAATAAAAAACAAAGGCGTAAAAGGCGTTGGCAGTGCATCTGATTAACCGTGCTAAAGCGGTATATGGAGCTTTTAAAACCCTGTACGGAGTTATACGGGAAGACATTGTGAAGTTTTTCAATTACTTCCGTATGTGATTAGGTTCATTCGATGAATTATCCGTGAAGGTTAAAGAGTATATGATTGGAAGAACCACACCAATTCATATGAGATGCTAACAATAACACTAAGGTAAGTAGAAATTGATAAAATATGTAAATGCTAAATTATCATACAGTACATAATTTCACTTATTACTCAACGACTAATAACCTACGTTCCGATTTAAAAAAATGGCAAAACAAGTATTAATTATGGTACCATTTAGAATTTGAATACTTGTTATTATAAAAATTAACTCGCTGTGTACTTGGTATCGAATACTTTCGTCATTTCATTAATACAATAATACAGAGCTTCCGTTTTTAGACAACCAGTAGGCTAATAGCAAGTAATAACACAGGATGAATAAATCCTAAAAAACGTGTTAATTTCACAAAAGTAATAGTGTAAATAATAATACAAATTATAATAATAGTATGTTTATGGTATGTATAATGAGGTGGTATAAATGGTGTATGGTATAAAATTTAATAGGTATAAATCAATGTTTTAAAGCGTTCTCTATGCAAATCGTTAAAATAACTAGAGACGCATGCCATTCATTAAAAAGTAATGCCGTTGGCTCAGAAGGTTCATGCTTTTTGACTTGCTTAATTACCACAAATTTCTGCTTGGTTATTTTCACCTAACACCAATATAGTAACTTCTAGGTATCAATAATAAAAATTATCTCGGACGAAGTTATTTTTTTGATTATGCTCGGAAAAACTAAACCGAGGATACAATAAAAAATTCACCAAAATGTCAAAATAAAAAATATACTACGTTTATTAAGCATTTAAATTTAGTATTATATAAAATAAATCTTAAAACTAATGTTAATAGCCTTATCCCAATAAGTCATTGGGGTTATAAATACCTGTTACAAAATTTTGAACAACTTCTTGAGAACCTCTGATTATTATAAGGAATGCGGAAATGCAAACCAAAGATGATGTGATCTTCGTATCAATGTTGCGCAATATATCATACCTATTTTCAATGTTTTACGTTGTAAAGTACACCAAAGTTGAAATTACTTCTTACAAATTTATATTCCTTGAAATTTGAATAATCCAAAATTTATTGCACTCTTGAAGGTTCAAATAAAAGGTGTGATCTAAATTTAGATCTTCATTAAATGCAAAATGCAATCATAAAATGAAAGTGTACGTAAAATTAAAATTAAAGGTTAAAAGTAGAAGTGTAATTAAAAGTGGTAAAAGTAGGAAAAATGCCTGCAAAAAGCAAATGTTTTAGATTTTAATATAATACGAGTTAAAAGTATCTTGCCATTAAATCAATGGCACTTTTCACAAAATTTAGGTGGAAACCAAAAATGGCTTCCTGTTCAAAACAAAATACATCAAGCAATCCCAAAAAGGACGATCATTCTGTCAGGTGATGTCGCGATGTGCGAGAAATATGTGCAAAAAAATAATTCAAAGATATAAAAGTATAAAACCTTAAGAAAATATGCAACTTAAGTTACACCAAAATGCAAGTTAAGTTGCCCACCACAACTTATAAATCATTACCAAAAACCCTTTTTTCCTTATATTTTACAACTAAATGAACGAAGAACGTAAAAGATTCGTTACAAAATATAATTATAAAATCAAAAAATAACACTAAAACTGCTAAAAATTAAAAAAAAAATTATTTGAAAAGTACAGTGAACGGGATATAGAAAATAACTAGTTGAAAAAAGATAAGTCAGATAATTTTACATCACAAACTAACTAAAATCATTCTCAGAGTAATATGAATCTGAATAGTCGGTTAAATTATCTTCAGGACTATACATCTGACTTAATGAACCGAAGTCCTCCTGTGGTTTCCAAACATCACCGCGCTGTAGTAATTCTCTAGGTCCTTTAGAGAAGTTTATCACGTGCATCTGATGGTACACTGGTTGGTGTGTTTCTTCAAATGGTCTTTCTGAAAACGAGGTAGTGTTTGATGTTGATGGATAATGTGGGAAGTTGTCATAAAATGGTTTATTATTTGGGTTTATTACTGTTGTTGAAGTTGATAGGGAGGCTTTTGTTTGTGAAGAAGAAGCTGGTTTGATTGGTTGAACTTTACTGTTTACTGTTTGTGGAATATGAATATTTGTACCAGTTTGTGGGTGTTATGAATATTCGTATACCATTTTCATGATGTCCATCCTTAGTTGCAACTTTGGTCATTGGCCGTAATGATTTGAAAAGGTTTATATCGTCGCTATTTTCGTCTTCTTTAGGTTGGGTCTGAACTTTTTGAAAAGCATCTATATACTGTTCCATTTTTTCTTCCAATTTTTGTTTTTTTTTGGGGGGAACGCAGATTTTGTTTGTCGTGTTTCACGTGCAGTGAAGTCTTCAGTGGACTCGTCGGTGTCTTCAACGTTTCCTTATCCTCGAACATTGGGAGAGGCTTTCCGTTGGTCCTAACTCAACTGTGCTGTCAAGGAAAGACAGTTGGGATACAAAAACATGTTTTGCATTCTTCCTTGCCTGGTTGGATTTTGTTTTGCGAGACTTGAGGTACTTTCGGTAGTTGTCCCATATGTTTCTGAATTTCATTTAAATATTATTGCATGGAACAAACAAAAACAACAAAAATAAGCATAGTTGCTAAACATTATTAAACCTTCAAATAAAAACATGGTGAACTTGTGTTTCACAAACATGGTAACATGTTTGTGTTTGAAAAAAAAGAATAAGAAAAAAAAACAAGAAAACCAAAACTATTGCACCCCCTGGCACATTTTACTTTTGTTTCAGATTTTTGGGTTCAGGATGTTCTTATGCAGACATACATTATGTATACGGGGTTGGCAAAACAACCGCTTCGCTGATTATACCTCAGATGTGTAAGATGTTATGGATCTGCTTGGCTAGTGAAGTGTTTCCTGATATTACTGAGGAGTATTGGCGTCAAATAGCTGAACAATTCAAAAGACGAGCTAACTTTCCGCACTGGTGCTTTAAATGCAAAACATGTTCGCATTATCAATCCACAACATTCTGGATCTTCATACTTCAACTACAAGCACTTCTTTTCATTTGTTCTTTTAGAAATCGCTGACAGCAATTATAAGTTTATTTATATAGATGTTGGATCAATGTGCAAAGATGCTGATCCTACAATTTTTGAGTCTGATAGTTTTGGCAAAGCCTTACGAGCAAGAACCCTTAATTTACCAGCTCTAGAACAAATATCACCAAATATCGAGCCTCTTCCCTATGTTCTAGTAGGAAATGAAGCCTTCGTCATCGGCACGAATATCATGCGGCCTTTTCCAGGACGTCACTTAACGAAACAAAAACGAATATTTAATTACCGTTCATCAGCTAGAAGATTTGTAGAATGCTCTTTTGGGATCCTCACCAATAAGTGGGGGATATTTCACAGGCCCTTAAATCTTGAGCTATCGAACAGTGTGGCTGTTGTCAAAGCCGCTTGCGCTTTGCACAATTATATCCGGGAAAGAGATGGATATAATTTTCAAGATACCCTGGAAGTCGCAGGCCTTCATGCCATAGACAAAGAGGAAGAACAGCGTGTTACAAGAGGATAGTAATACCAAAGAGACTGCTTCTACTTCTAAAGTACAAGATAATCCGAATCCGCCATTAAAGAGGAGTAAAAGATCAGGACGTTGTTTTCAACCAAACTGGAAAAATTCATTCGAGTGGCTATATTATAAGGAGAATGTTTCCAAAGTCTTTTGTGAATTATGCCAAAATGCATACTTAAAACGTAAAATTCCAATGAACGCCACACATACAAAGTTGTCGAATCAATCGTTTGTTGTGCAAGGATTTAATAAATGGAATAAAGCACTTGAGAAATTTCGATATCACGAAAAATCAGAAATCCATAGGCACGCTGTAGAGGCTATGTCTACAATTGACAAAGGAGTAAACATGATCGCAGCTATGTCAAAGGCTAAAGTGTTAGAAATGAAAACTGCAAGAACTGCGCTGCTTAAAATTATTGGGTCCATTAAGTATTAGCAGTGGAAGGGCTAGAGTTCAGAGGTCATATAAACTTTATTCAGCTTTCAATCTTCGAACTGAGGATTCTAAAGAACTTAATACATGGATGAGCCGTACTAACCAAACATGGATATCGCACGATACTATCAATTAAATGCTAAGCCCATTAGCTGATAACGTTCCCAACAGAATAGTTAGGTACTGAGATTAAGCAACATATAGTGTTTTCAATTATCGCGGATGAAACACATATCTCAAAAAAAGAGCAATGTTCGATTTGTTTTCGAGGTGTAGACGACAATTTGGAAATAGATGAATATTTCTTGAGAATTTAGGAAACGCCTTTTAATGATGCACAAAAATTTTACACTGTTCTAAAAGACGTTTTCATAAGATATGGCTTAGACATATTGTCACTGCGAGGCTAATACTACGATGGAGCTGCAAACGTAAGTGGAACTCTATCAAGCCTTCAAAAAAGAATAGCTAATGATGAAACACGAGCTATATACGTTCGCTGCATATCTCACTCTCTTAACTTGCTTGTTCGAGATTCATTTAATGGCATACCTAAGGTAAGATATTTTTTAGAATGTGCTTAAGATATTTTAAATTATATTGGAGATTCAGCAAAACGATTAAATATTTTTAATTATATTAAAACTAACACCCAAGATGTCGGTTCTTCGCTCTTAAGGCCTTTTTATCCCACAAGATGGTGTCTGCGCGTGGCATCTTTAAAATCTCGGTTGGGAAATTATAAAGAAATATGTGAATTTATGTCAAACCAAAGTAATGAAAAAAGTGAAGCAGGAGCAAAGGCAAATGGGTTTCTTGAAAAAATATATTCGTTTGAATTTTTTTTACCGAAAATATTAATAAACGTTTTTAAAAATATTGAGGTTTTGTATGCAAATGTGCAAAAAAAAAACACTAACATCGCAGATACAATAAAAAATCAATTGTCTTGCTGAAACACTTCAGACTCAACGAAATAATTTTGAAACTTTACGGAGAGAAATAGTTACTGAAAAGGATAATTTTAATATTGAAGAACCAGTTTTGCCAAGAAAAAGAATGCTTCCTCTTAAATTAGGTGGCTCAAATAATCAACATTTTCCTAATTCCCCTAAAGAGTTGCACAGATGTTTATATTACGAAATCATAGATAGTTGTATTCAGAGCGTTAACAGTCGATTTAATTCGAATGGAATAATAGGGGCAAAAGATATTGAAACTTTTTTATTAAATAAAGAAAACACAAAGAATTGAGGAAAATTATAGCCGCGATTTTGACATAGAAAGACTGTATTTACATAAAAACATGTTTTGTTGATAGTAGAGGTAGTAGAGGGAAAAAATTTCATTCTGTATTAGAAATAGTTTTATATTTTAAACAAAATGTACATTTGAAATATTTATTTTAAAGCTTTAAAAGTGTTTTTTACTATTCCTGTAACATCTTGTACTTCTGAAAGAAAGATTAAAATCATTTTAAGAGCCACCATGACACACCCTAGATTAAATGTTATCCTTAATTCATACAAAGACATTTTAAGGGAAGTAAACCACAATGAAATCGCAAATATATTTATACAGCGAATTACTCAGAGGCGGAAAATGTTTTCATTAGAATAATTTACTATTTTATTAGTGTCCGTTTTCAAACCTGGCCATAGGGATTTAACATTGATTTTAACATTTTTGTGAATTCCTGCTCGCCATTTCGGCCTACAGAAAATATTTTCGTATCAATGGAATGAGAGAATTATTACGCATCGAATGACATAAAAAATTAAATTATTTTCATGGATTTTTATTGCAGAATTCTAATTTTATTACACACACTGTGAAGGAATTGCTAATAAATATTATAACAGTGGTGGGTTAAAATCAAAACTTATAACATGTATTCAAATAACCCTCCATTCTGCAATATCCAAGCCTGTTATAAAACGAATGTCGCACATTAAACAACTGCCTTTCGTTTATTACACTCTCAAAGAATTAATATTTGGGTGGCGTTTTTTATAAATCTTACTTTTAAGGTGGCCCCACAGGAAAAAGTCGCAAGGCGCTAAATCAAGACATCTGGCGGGCCAGTTTATGGTACCACCTCTGCCAATCCAACGATTTGAAAATGTATCATTTAAACGATTTCTGACATCTATACCGCGACGCGCGGGGCAGCCGTCGTGTTGAAACCAGATCTCCTGATTTTCTCTTGCAACTTCCTCCAAAGCAGGAGCTACCTTATTCACTGAAAGTCTAAATAAGTTTCAGAATTTAAATTTCCATTAATGTCAAATGGGCCGATAATTTTATTATTAAAAATGCCAGCCCAAATATTAATTTTTTGAGGGTATTGTAGCTAAATTGATACTTGGGTTTTCTTGAGCCCAGTATCAAGTGTTTTACACGTTAGGTTCATGATATCGGTGCTTTTGTAGTATCTGATATACCGCCGACTGTGACGCATTTAATTCACGGCCAATTTCCCTTGTGCTCTATGTTGGGTGGCTATTTATCATACCCAAAACACGTTCTTCCAATTCAGTGCCATTCGCCTCAACATTCTTTCGATTACCTGTACTCGAATAAAACAATGCTAAAAATAATAAATACTAACCACCTCTGATTATGATGAAATATTGGCAGTTTCTTCACATTTTCGCGCATAGTTCCGTATTGTGGATTTAGACGGTATTGGGCTGTTATTAAATTTAACAGAAAACAAATCTCTCAATTTCCGCAAACTAACGACACTGTAATATGTTTTAACCATAAAAACTCTTCTTCTTTTGAGTAATTATTCATTTTGTAAATAAAAAATAGTAACCTAGCTCAGAATGTCACGAAATAACAAATTAATTCGACTACAATTGTTAATTGTTTTAAAAATCATGACAACCCATATCTAAAAACATAAATCATGGCAACTCGTATTTAAAAACAAATCATGGCAACTCATATTTAAAAACATAAAAATTTTAAATTAGAATTTTTCAATAAAAGTCGATGAAAATAATTTAATGCTTGATATCATTCGATACGAAATAATTTTCTCATTCCATTGATACTAAAATATTTTCTGTAGGCCGAATTCACAAAAATGTTAAAATCAATGTTAAATCCCTATGGACAGGTTTTAAAACAGGAAACCGGTGCGTATCTGTTGCAAGTATCAGTAAGCCCTTACCAAGAAATATCGTTGAATTTTTTGTTTATTTATAGAGAGATTTTGACTTGTTATATTTATATCTATGGATTTTAATAATTATGTTTTTGTTCATTGTCTTATGTCTTAAGTTCTTTTTAGAAACATTCTCGATTTATAATATATATATATATATATATATATATATATATATATATATATATATATATATATAAACATAATATAAACATCTGTGCAACTCTTTAGGGAATTAGGAAAATGTTGATTATTTGAGCCACCTAATTTAAGAGGAAGCATTCTTTTTCTTGGTAAAACTGGTTCTTCAATATTAAAATTATCCTTTTCAGTAACTATTTCTCTCCGTAAAGTTTCAAAATTATTTCGTTGAGTCTGAAGTGTTTCAGCAAGACAATTGATTTTTTATTGTATCTGCGATGTTAGTGTTTTTTTTTGCACATTTGCATACAAAACCTCAATATTTTTAAAAACGTTTATTAATATTTTCGGTAAAAAAAATTCAAACGAATATATTTTTCAAGAAACCCATTTGCCTTTGCTCCTGCTTCACTTTTTCATTACTTTGGTTTGACATAAATTCACATATTTCTTTATAATTTCCCAACCGAGATTTTAAAGATGCCACGCGCAGACACCATCTTGTGGGATAAAAGGTCTTAAGAGCGAAGAACCGACATCTTGGGTGTTAGTTTTAATATAATTAAAAATATTTAATCGTTTTGCTGAATCTCCAATATAATTTAAAATATCTTAAGCACATTCTAAAAAATATCTTACCTTAGGTATGCCATTAAATGAATCTCGAACAAGCAAGTTAAGAGAGTGAGATATGCAGCGAACGTATATAGCTCGTGTTTCATCATTAGCTATATAAATCATGGCAACTCGTATTTAAAAACAAATCATGGCAACTCATATTTAAAAACATAAAAATTTTAAATTAGAATTTTTCAATAAAAGTCGATGAAAATAATTTAATGCTTGATATCATTCGATACGAAATAATTTTCTCATTCCATTGATACTAAAATATTTTCTGTAGGCCGAATTCACAAAAATGTTAAAATCAATGTTAAATCCCTATGGACAGGTTTTAAAACAGGAAACCGGTGCGTATCTGTTGCAAGTATCAGTAAGCCCTTACCAAGAAATATCGTTGAATTTTTTGTTTATTTATAGAGAGATTTTGACTTGTTATATTTATATCTATGGATTTTAATAATTATGTTTTTGTTCATTGTCTTATGTCTTAAGTTCTTTTTAGAAACATTCTCGATTTATAATATATATATATATATATATATATATATATATATATATATATATATATATATATATATATATTGAGATGGTTAGATATAAGTTTACGACAGGGACTAGAGTGAATAAGCTTGTATTTCTTATAGTGGGCAATTTGAGATAAATTGGAATATATTTACACTGCATTTTTTAAGTAATATATTAGACGAGTGAAAGAAATTGATTTTGATTTGATGAAACAGGCTTGGTGAAATTTGTACAAGTTTGTTTATCATAAAAAGCATTGGGCTATATAAGGAGCATGTGAGGAATGCCAAAAGGAGTTATATTTGTAAGTACGATTAAGTTCGTAGAACATATTTCATTAAATTCACAATTTATTCAAATTATTTTGGCATTTTAGAAACCTTACAGATGTTTATTACACGGTTTAGGTTTATAATTATATTTAGAACATGTATCAAGTTAGTTACAAAGTAGAAAAAATTTAAATTTCACTCACAAACTTGGTGTACAAAAAAGTGCAGCAGAAGAAGTAGTGCATTGCAAACATTAAAGACAATATAAACAACAATTTTACATGTGGATATTTGACATATAAATACTTTTTGTGTAAACATTTGGAAGAAGTGTGTTTAACAATATGGATTGTTGAGTTGAGAAAGTTTTAGACATTACAATAAAAGTGAACAGTGCTGATGTTGAAGACAGTTTTAACAACATATTAGAGTAACATTTTAAGTAAATTGGACGTTGGATACGCAAATTATGTGTATATTTGTATAAAGTTAGGTTAAGTTTTAATTTTAAGGTTTTTGCAAATTTATAGTTTTTATAGAATAAGTTGAGCACAAAATAAATTATTAGAGTAATTATTAAGACGTTTCCCTCATTTTCGTGTAGAAATTTACTTTGTACAAGCTATTTAAACATAAAATTATGAAAATGGGGTTAACTACATAAATTTCCTAAATGAAAAAGAATTTTCTGTAAAAATTAAGATATTTGAGTTTAAATAGAATATGTCAAATCGTACAATTTTGAACCAATATATGGCTCGTGAGGTATCGTTTTGTGCGGAATTATGCACAGATTCCAATTCTGTTATCAAAATGTAAATCAGAAGTATTTTAAGAAAGT
Organism: Vesta saturnalis; assembly: GCA_036346205.1. Taxonomy (NCBI): domain Eukaryota; kingdom Metazoa; phylum Arthropoda; class Insecta; order Coleoptera; family Lampyridae; genus Vesta; species Vesta saturnalis. The sequence continues at coordinate 10,462,264 of JARFJB010001965.1, forward strand.
TATGGCATAATTTGTATTTTAGTAAAGTTTTCAAATTTGTCTAAACCAATCAGAGGCTTGGTTACTTTGTTTGTATGGTACAGAAAAAGTTGAAATTTTTGTAGCTAACAGGATAGTATATAAGGAATTGATCGTGAATTCTCTCTTCCTTCCAATCTCATTTTCAATTTTTAATTTTTCTAACGAAAAGTCAAAGTGTTGAGTGTTTTGTGTTAACATGTAAGTTTCAAGTTACGTTATTATCGGAAATTTTGAAACGCTGTTAGTGAAGAGCCGAGAAATCAGAAACAATTGTTTTTAACCTACGATCAAATATAAAGTTAGGTTACCGATAATTTTCAATTATAATAAAGTTTTGTTTCGATTAAAATTTTACGTATTCAAATTTCGGTTGATGTGTTTTTGTTTTTGTTTATTTTTGTCGTTAATAAAATTATTCAGTTTTCTGAATCGATGTTTATTTTTCTGGAGCGACATATAATAAGTAATAAACGATATTCCATAACGGGATCTAAAACAAAAAGTGAATTTGAATTAAAGTTTTACAAACATAAAATAAAATTTTTAAATCGTAAATTTTATAAACATTTAAACAACACTTAAATAAATTATAATTAAAAACACAGTGCTTAGTTGAAGTTATTTAAACAAATTACAAGTAACAGCACGATTACCACAAAGAAAAGTCGTCATTCAACAAGGTGTACATTGGTTGAAGATTGGAAGTATATGCAGCACCACCTTGAACAACGAACCAAGTTTTATATGGAACCAGCCAAATGAAAACATCTTTTGGAAATATGCAGATACACATGTGAGCTTATTTATCAACACCCTTAAATTGTTTCCATTATTCGTGTAATTTCCTGCAGTTGTGTAATCATTTATATGTGTATATGTTTGTGCAATAACGGTATAAACATCTGTAAAGTAATTGAACCTTTATTATTTTATCCACATTTCAATTTCAATTATAAAATAATTAAACTCACATTTTTAAGATTTTTATATTTGACATTTTTGACAGGCTGCAATTTAATTCAGTTAAGACGCTACGCATGCGTTATTGTGCAAGTTTAACTAAGGTCTATTTCACATACCATCCATTTATTATAATTTATATAATAAAGAACATTTCACGATTTCACCTTTACCTATAAATGCAATTAAATTCACATAAAAAAAAAATTAAATTCATATCAAAGAGTAAATTATAATTATTTTATTTGCCCAACAAATCTAATTGAACTCTATCCCCAATTATGAGATAACATCAGTATAATTATATTTAAACAATTGATATTTATTTTTAACATATTTAGCCATTACAATATATATATATATATATATATATATATATATATATATATATATATATACACACACATTAGTTATTAATAAAAAAAAATTAAACTATGAAATTTTTTATCAAACTTTTTTTTTATGAAAGTTGGATAATAATTAGTACACATATTGCATAATTTTTTTTTAATTATTAGCTATGCTCATAGCTAGAGCACACACACATATTTCCAGAAACCGGCGCCTATGTAAGCATGTCAGATTATCACAGTATTGCAATGATTTAACATATATAGATAAAGTTTAAATCTGATTAAACGTACACATTCTGTTTTCAATCTATAGTAACGATTACAGTACTGAAATAGTAACGGAATGTTATTTAGTTCTAAGATTTGTTATGATTCAACTAGATATTGCTGGCGCTTGCTTCTAAAAGGGCCAAAGTCAATTTTTTTGTGGTTTGGGCCAAAGTGCACCATCCAACTGCATTTAAACGAAACTTTTATATGTAGAAAAGGCCAATATCTGATTACAGTAACAATAATTAAAATTAAAAAAAAAATTCAAATTTTATTCACAGAGCCAACGCAATGTGAAAATAAGATACCGAAAACTAAGCAAATTTCTACATCTGAAACTCAAAATGAGGAAGCTTTTGTGAGTAATACGAGGAGCGAATACATTACTTTACGCTCAGTTAGACGATGTGTTGAAGTTACTATTAGTTCCACTTCTTGGCTAGATGCAGAACAAAGCACCACCAAGTCAGGTAAGTTCTATCCCGTTCTACCACGTTTAAGTGCATTAATTTTCATTGGCAGAAAATAATCTATGTGGAATCGTAAATGAAGAGTTAGGAGAAGTCACTGCGGATGATGGAAATAAACAGCAGCTAAGACCAAAGTCGCATTTTTCATATTATGAAGAGATAATAGTGAAGTTCTTGATAATTTTGAAGACGAACCCAGTGATGATTTTGTACCTACAGAAGACGAGAACAGTAGTTCACAGTGATCAAGAAGAACTTTCTGGCATTCATTTGACAATCGAAGTTCCTAATGATATTGAGACTAATGTTAACGTACTTCATAAAGATAAAAGGAACAGAGGAAGAAAAAGGTACAAGAGGTCAAGAATGTAGTAAATGAAAGCGTAAACCAAAGAACCGGGGCAAGAATAAGAGAAAATCTTTAAAAAGTCAAGGAAAGTCATATGTTACAATAAAGGGAAAACATATTCCAGAGAAGTTAATGAAAGATCCTTGCAGCTGTAAGAAGGAGTGTTATGAAAAATTTTCTAACGATAAAAGACAAGACATCTTCAGAAAATTTTATAATTTATCACAGGAAGCACAAAATCAGTTTATTGCAAATCACATTAAAGAGGTTTTGAAGAAAACGGAAAGGCTGAGGGGAAATAACAAAGAAAGCAGAAGAACCCGTAGTAGAATTTATTATTTGTATAAAAATTTGGAGAAAGTTCTGGTTTGCGAAATTATGTTTTTATCAACGCATGATCTGACCTTAAAGAAAGTTCGAATAATCGTCGAAAAAAACGCGCTTCAAATTCAAGCATTTGTCCGGATGATGCGAGATAAGCGAAGAGGAAAAAAATATTATAAGACAGCACATTGAGATGTTTCCTTTTTTCGAAAGTCATTATTCTAGGGAGCAAAAACTGCCAGGAAGTACTTAGTTTCCGATCTTTCTATATCAAAAATGTATAAACTATGTTCAATACTGCCAAGAACACAATAAGGTACCAAGGAATGAATTTATGTACAGGAAAATTTTTGTAGAACACAACATATCTTTTAAAAAGCCGTAGAACGGCACTTGTCCTACATGTGATAAATATGAACTTCTGTTAAAATCAGTCAAAGATGTAGAAGAAAAGATCAGAATTGAAAATGAGAACATTGATCACTTGAATTTGGCATATTCGGCATATGACGAAAAGAAGAAAGACAAGCTTTTGTGCAAAACCAATCCGAACCTCTTAGTTATGCGCTTCGACCTACAAAAGTATTTACCCACGCAGTATCTAAAAAGCAGCATATCATTCTACAAAATAAAACTCTGGTCGCTAAATCTTCCGATCTATGAAATGCAAGGAAATACCAATTCCACTAAATGTTACCTTTGGAACGAGACAATCGCACATCGAGGTGGACAAAAAATTGCCTCGTGTTTGTATACATACATTAAAAATATTCCACTTGATATTAATGAACTCATTATGTACAGTGATTGTTGCCCTGGGCAAAATAAGAATATTTTGATATCCGCAATACTTCTTATCCTCATGGAAACATTCCACAGAGAACAGAGACACACATACATTTCTCATAAATTTCTAGTTCCAGTACGCACTCACATGGAAGCAGACCAGATTCACGCTAGGGACTGGGCAAATTTAATCCGTTTAGTACCAAGAAAATCACCTATTTTCGTTCATGAAATGCACCAAGAAGCATTCCTTAATTTTAAGTCACTTCTCGCTGGAAAGTTCCAACATACAAAAGTAAATACCTTAGGGGAACCAGTAATTTGGTCTACGATACGACTCATTCAGTATTCCAGTGAAAACCTTGGTTTGATACAATTCAAGGCTTCCTTCGGCGATGAACCATGTAAAACCTTGGATTTGTCAAGAAAGAAAACCAAACATTCCGGAATAACAAGTCTCCTGCCAATTTCGGAGGAATCTCTTGGTATCCCTGCTAATAAGTTGCAACGTTTAAGAAACATGTTACCCTACATTGACGAGAATGGCCGACCTTACTATTTGCAGTTTATCAATAGCATTACATCACAAGCAGCTATCGACACCCTCAGCGGAAGTGAAAACGAAAATCAAGATATTGACGATCTTTAGTTTTATGATTACTAAAGCTTCACAATGTTTACTAAAATATTAGAATATCAGGTTATTAGTTTCATTTTGTTACAACTAAAACTATAAAAGTATTCTAAAATATTAGAATATCATATTTTGTTCGTTTATAAGTTTCATGTCTTGAGAATAAAACTGTTTTTATCTCCATGGCTTAGGCCAAAGTCTGATATTATACTTTTCTTTGTTAAATCAAAAAGGGCCAATGTCTTTTTTTTCAAAAAAAAAAAAGGATCCAAAAATGTTTACACCACTTAAAATATAAGTACATTATTCACCAATGCGGCTTCAAAAGAAAATTTTTGAGGTTAAGTTTTAATAGTAGGTTCAGAACGGCCTTCATCTTAGCGCACAATTTTTAAAATCGATTTACCAAAATGAGCAGTTTTTGACTTTGGCCCTTTTAGAACCAAGCCCCAGGTTGGTATGTCCAATTTTTAGCAGTTATTACTTTTTCCACTTCCAAATTAAAATTTATCACATCGTTAGCCTTATATAGATCTTATTCAAGTAGTTTATTTTCATTGTGAGATTTTTCATTGCTAGCATTCGTCCGTTAAACGGTATTCTGATTTGTTATTTTCAAAACGGTTTAATAGTTAGATTTTTCTTATACGTTCGTTAACTGTTATATCCGATATATATTTGCCTTTTCAGAGTTTACATATTTATTTGACACCTTAATTAATTTAAAAATAAACTGTTATTATTTACTCAACATGATAACAGCAATTGTTACCAAAACGTCTAATTTGCATAAATAAGTTAGTAACATCATTACATACCCAACAGGTAATCATTTTCATTCTGAGATAAATTAATTAAACAACATAGTCAATTCAATTTGGAGTGACGTCCAATTACAATTTCAACGATTTGCTAAATACATAATGAAGCGCAAAGTGAAATATTTTTTCGATCGATCCTTTATATAAGCTTATTTACCTACTTTTAAGACCAGTGTAATCGAAACTTAAAAAACAAAAAAGCATTACACGAAAGCGTGTCGATTATGCAGGCAGTATCAACAGGGAAAACTATTGTCTCTTTTTACTCCTAAATAAAAATGAACATGTCTGGGTAAGCATGAACATTCTCTTATAAAACAGTTGGAAGTAAATATTCAAGAATACTACACCCAAATATTTACACACAGTTAGTTGAAACGGTTTAACAAATAAATAATACAATAAAAATTGGAATCATATAATGCTTGGTGCTATTTATTATTAACATAATAAATAAAATCAATTTGTGGAGAATGTGTGAGAAAATTATAAACTCGATAAATTGATTACAGCTATTATTATGTCAAGTATGTATGAGTAATACTGAAAATAGTTGGTCATGGAGCATAATGAGGAATTTCAGTTTGTGGCCACAGGCTGTAGAAAAGAAAAATGAATTACTAAGTAAACTTTACGCAAAATACAAGCTAAATCATCTCGAATAGAGCGGAACCAAACTAAAATCTAACTCTTCGATCCAGGTTTAAGCGAAATGCCTACATACTTCAATAAAGTTTTTGCTTAAAAAATGTTTATTTTCATTCATGAAATAACTAAAAATTACAATAATAATAATAATAATAGTGTTTTTCAATTTTTCCGGAAACATTGTACGCAACTCTTCCGTCAGACAATTTTTGCCACTTCTATAATAATAATAAACAATTATATTTTCATCGGAATTAGTGATTGAATTCAATAATATATAATAAAATATGTAAATATTATGTACTTCTTTAACACCAAAATAAGTACTAAATATGTACTTTTATATGTACGAGTGCATATCCACATCGTATTCAAATCAAGAACACATTAAAAATACTCAAATAGAAATAATACAAAGCAAGTAATGTAAACATATAACATTGATTTAAATTATTATATGAAACAAGTCCGTACCGAGTGGCCGATTTTCGATGGTTTTCCAGGTTATCTCCGTTATTTGAAGAGATAGAAGATTGTGGTTTTCGCGTTACTGTGTTACTTTTTTGAAGAAAAAATGATGGTGTAAACAAAGTTTGCCTAGCTTTATTTGTGTCTGAGTTACAGGGCGATTGCGAAAAATTGCACATTTGAGACCCCGTAGTAACTCGCTGTAATAAGCCAGAATACAAAATTTTCTTTGAATTAATTATTTGTTAATTAACCTGTTTTAATTATATTGGAGAAATCATCAAATATATATATATATATATATATATATATATATATATATATATATATATATACAGTGCGTTCAATATAATCGGACGCACTCAATAACTCTTTTGTATTGCGTTTCACAAGAAAGTGTTTAAATAGTTTTTTATTCATTTACAAATACATTATTAAGTGCTTGGTTTAGATAATTTTTTAAGATTCCGGTTTGACCGGAAGCGCACATAATTTTATTTTTTTAAATCACACTGTATATATATTTTTGCAATTTTGCATTGCTTATTTTTTTCTCAATACATACGTATAACATTCTTATAGGGTTTTATAAAAAAAAATTAGAGAAAAATGCCATCGAAAGTTTTCAATTTTATTATACGATTAGAAGAATCAAACAAAACCGTAGGCAGCGTACGTCAACAAATTCGCATCGCAATTGTTTTTTCGCTTATTGCAATTGACAATCAGATAAAAGTTTAATTTGATTTCAATCGAAATAATTGTTTAAAATGAATAACAGTGAAAAAGTTGACCTGTTATTAATTTTCGGTGAATGTATACGCAATTCTCGACGAGCGGTAGAATTATACGCACAAAGATATCCCAATAGATACCATCCTTTCGAAAGTTACATACGAAAAATTGAACAATCGCTTAGAATGCGTGGAACATTACCAGGAGTAAATTATCAAAATTTAGAACAACAAAGAAATGTTTTGACCGAAGATATTGAAGTACAAATATTGGGTTATTTTAGAGTAAATCCACGGTCATCTATAAGACATGTAGCGCAAGAAGTAGGTGTATCAGTTGGCTCAATTCACAGGACATTAAAAAAATTCAAAATGCTGCCGTATAAAGTCGATTTGGTTCAACACTTGCGGCCTCAAGACTCTGATCGGAGATTAACTTTGATTGCATGGATAGTTGAGCAATGTGATCACAATCCATTATTTTTAGATCATATTTTATGGACAGATGAATCCAAGTTTACAAATAATGGAGTAATTAATAAACAAAACAATCGTTATTGGTCTGACGAAAATCCTCATTGGTCAATGGAAACTAACCATCAAACCGTATGGGGTACTAATGTTTGGTGCGGTTTAATTGGAAACCAATTACTAGGACCTTATTTCTATGATGGTAATCTAAACGCCAATAGGTATCTTGAATTTTTAGATAACGTGCTACCAACAATGTTCGATTAGTTTCCTCTGCTTCTGCGACAACAATTGTATTTCCAGCAAGATGGAGCTCCAGCTCACAACGCGTTGATAGTAAAAGAATATCTTAATCAAACGTTCAATGAACGATGGATAGGAACTAACGGCCGGGTAGAATGGCCTGCGAGATCACCGGATCTTACACCGTTAGACTTTTTCTTGTGGGGTCTTTAAAAACAGTGGTGTATGCCGATTCACCTTTAAATGTTATAGACTTAAAGAATAAAATTACAGCTGCATGTGTTAATTTAACTACGCAGCAAATCAAAAAAGCAACTAACAATGAACTCAGGCGACGATTAGAAGCATGTCTAGAACAGAATGGTGGCAACTTTGAACAATTTATTCGCTAATTATAACAGATTTTGTTTAATGTTTCTAACCATATAATAAAATTGAAAAAACTTTCGATGGCATTTTTCTCTAATTTTGTTTTATAAAACCCTATAAGAATTTTATACGTATGTATTGAGAAAAAAATAGGCAATGCAAAAATGCGATTTAAAAAAATAAAATTATGTGCGCTTCCGGTCAAACCGGAAGCTTAAAAAATTATCTAAACCAAGCACTTAATAGAGTATTTGTAAATGAATAAAAAACTATTTAAACACTTTCTTGTGAAACGCAATACAAAAGAGTTATTGAGTGCGTCCGATTATATTGAACGCACTGTATATATATATATATATATATATATATATATATATATATATATATATATATATATATATATACATACAGGGTGTACCAACCAAGATGCAAAGTTCGATAACCCCTTTGGTTTCATAGATATCAAAAAAGGGCATAGGAAGTAACAGTGCATTATTTAAAATTATTTTGAACTATACAGGATGTTCCAAAATTCAGATATGAATCTAACTTATGATTTTTTAAATGGGAACCCCTGTATATTATTTCAAATTCAGAAAGCCCACATTTTTTCGATTTTTTTAATTTCGGCATTGAATACATTATACAGGGTATTTGGAAAGATATGGATTGTTTTGTGTTGAAATTGTGCTCATTTCAATGCCCTGTAGAACAATAGACTCTGTAGAAATGAATGATCTGTTGGCCAGTTGTCTTTCAGAATGTTGTCTAGTATCGTTACCCACCATTATTCATTTAGCTACTTTGGGTTTGTATACAGGGTGGCTCAAAACTCATTTTCTTCCTTAACTCAAATGGAACACCCTGTATTTTTATCACTATCGAAGTCTTTTGGTACTCCTCTTTAATTTTTGTCAGCCATATATATATATATATATATATATATATATATATATATATATATATATATATATATATATATATATATTGAGATGGTTAGAAATAGGCATAGTAAAGGGGCTAGAGTTTATCGAGCTTAAATTCTATATAGAAAAAAAATGAATATACGAGTGTAAAAATATGGTTTGGATGTAACAAAACAGGCTTTGTGGGGTATGAACAAGGTTGTTATATTCATAAAAGCAATGAGCTATACCAGTAGCAAGTGAGAAAGGTCAACAGGATTCATATTAGTGTGTACGATTAGTTTCGTTTAACACATTTAAGTATTTTCACATTTTAATCAATTTATTTAAGGAATTTACACACGTGACAGATATTGATCACATGAAGTACGATAATTCTAATGTATAGAACATGTATAGTATTAGGTACAATGCATAAACTCTGCGAACTATAAGAAAGGGTTATAGTACGAACACAGTATTTTAGTAATTCACAGACAATGTGTTTAAAAAGTGCATAAGAAGTTCCCGCCTTCCGATGTTTGCAATAGAACGGAAAACGCGCTACTATCACTCTAAAGTTCGAGCAGCCTGCCCTCGCCCTTGGGGAGAGGATGAAATACGTGGCCCTTTCCTTTTTTCTAGCCTCACTCTTATTCCTTCCGCATTCTCAGTCCGAGCGCAGTCCCGCGCTAATCACCGTGAGTTTCTTTTGAGGGCCAAGGGCTTTTTCATCCTTATTCTCCGTTGAGTCAACTCGACTTAATCCGCCCGCAATTATTTTAAGACACCAGGACTTACTGCTTAAATCTGTGGTCACCTGCATGTAACATAATTACACAACCGTACACATACGCTAGTAAACAAAGCCACGCCGGGGAACATTCCCGACGTAGTCTTTTACTTACTTCATCGGAAACAAAGGACTGAATTCTACCGATTTCCGGGGTATCAATAAACAACGCAACGGGTAGTAGCCCAGAATTTTGTAAATGACATTCTACACATATTTTATACAAACGCACACTAACAAGCCGGATACTTAAAAACATTGTGCAGAGATGCTACAGATTGGAAGCGACATGCCGCCCGCAATTAGATCATATTTCGGTCGCCCAGCTTCATGAATTACGAAAACATTACGTAAAACAGTGAGTACTACATTTCAATCTCACTTAAAGTGATTAACCGTTCAAAATGAGTTCTTTTCAAAGAGTTGTTAGAAGTCTCCCACATTTTTAACACCCGCATGCCCATCGCGAGATAAATATCACACTTCACCAAAGAAGTCCTAAACATGTATCCAGTACAGACCGCAAGTTGCGATAACTCAGAATTAAAGAAGTAATCCTTCTTAAACAATACCGTGCCTATAAAACATTTGGTTTATCCTGTACCTGATAAACAATCCTGACACTAAGCGTTCTTGAAGGTTTGAATACCCTAGTATTATTATTAACGCCGCCTCCGTCTCTAACTGGGGGCTACCGTCGCTGTCTCAGCCAGACGCGCAGAGCGCACACAAGTGCGCAACGTATCACGCGTCCCCGCAACAAGTATACTCAATACAAGAGTATTCATATTTATTTTCACAGAGGCCAATAATTCTTGAACACCACGAATTCTTTTTTCACTAAACGTAATTAGAATTTTGTTCCCCAGTAATTAACGTTACACTGTAAATAGATAGAACACCGTTACTTAATAAACCCCTGTAAATATTAGTTAGATTCGTTTTAGTTTTCGCTCGTAAAAGTTGCATTTATACAATATAAAATACGAACTCCTTCATAAAATATATGTATAAAGCAGTCCCTTTAAAATTATTGATTTTCTGTCTGACCATGAAGCAGATATATAGAAATCGTTCACTTTGTTTGCTTATTGTCACAAACACCTGTCCAACTTTAAAATCCCTTTATCATAGCTGTATACAACTAGTTGCTTTTTACTACGAACTACCGACAGGTCCGTCCGGATTTTAAAGTATTAGAATATTTACTAAATAAAATTCCCTTTTTTATTGCAATATATACATTAAGATCAGTTGTTTTAGAGTATGTAAACACGTAGTTAATGCTATTTCCACAGCAAACATAGCGCGAGGGATCACTGTCTGTCGATGCTACATACCATGTACGCCGCTGACCACAAGGAATCTGCCGAATCCCAGGCTGCTTGGTAGACGGTAGGATGTTTATTTTACTATTTTAGTTGTGTTATTTCAACATCCATTCTACTTTAATTTATTCTTATGTTAGTGTTGTGTGAATATTTATCTACTGTATATAATAGAGCTAATATATGTATTAAACCCTTTTGAGTTCATTGTTTAATGTGGACGAACCTGATAAGTGATCAACCCCAACAAACGAACCAGTCCCCTTTTTATTGTATAAAAACCGACGTAAGCTAGAAGTGTGGCAATTAAAGTTAAACTTAAATTACAAAGTAAGCAAAAGCAGCTTACATCGCTTATTTATTAATTTTTTGAAAAAGTAAAAACTGTTGCTTATATATGTTTTTACGTAGAATTCAATGGTGTAGCTAGATTTTTTTAATGAGTGTGTTTTTTGAGTTATAACACAAACTTACGTTTTTTTAATGGAACATTCTATATATTTATTATTAGTTTTTGTTTTGAACGAATAAGTTCAAAGGTAAATATGTAATTAAAAATTATTATTAATTTTATTAAATACATAAATAAAAAGTTTACCTCGAGTAGGATTCAAACCTACGACCAGTACTTTGCTAGAGTACCGCGCTAACCAACTGCGCCACCAGGGTTCAAGCCCCAATCGATGTAAATTTTGTCTTTATGTATGTAGAACTGATGTAAATTCTAAATATAATGAGATTACAGTCAAATAAATGAACGAATAAGTTCAAAGGTAAATATGTAATTAAAATTATTATTAATTTTATTAAATACATAAATAAAAAGTTTACCTCGAGTAGGATTCGAACCTACGACCTGTACTTTGCTAGAGTACTACGCTAACCAACTGCGCCACCAAGGTTCAAGCCCCAATCGATGTAAATTTGGTCTTTATGTGTGTAGAACTGATAATAATAATAATAATAATTTAATATTAGTCAAGTTGCTTTGGTATGTGTGAATCCATGCGATATTGCAGGCTCACATTCCATTAATATACGTAATTTGACTGTAATCTCATTATATTTAGAATTTACATCAGTTCTACATACATAAAGACAAAATTTACATCGGTTGGGGCTTGAACCTGGCAGTTGGTAGCGTACTAAATACAGTCGAGGTTCGAATACGAGGTAAACTTTTATTTATGTATTTAATAAAATTAATAATAATTTTTAATTCTATATATTTTGATTGAAGTGAAATCCTTTTTTGTAGGCTTTCCAAAAATATACAATTTTTATGGAAAATTTTACAGAGAAACATTGAATTTTTATTTTATCTCTTTTAATTAAGATAGATTTGGAAACTTTCTTGGTTTCCATGGAAACTCGAAATCTATACAGTCACAGTTATTGACTTTCAATGTATTTCTATTTTTTGAAAACTAAAAGTAAACATGAAAGTTTAGAAAAATATGATATACTTGTGTGCTATATTCAAAGCAATGAAAATTTAAATGAAGCCTCCTAATTATACTTTGACAGGTAACTTAATAAACCAGTTTAAATTTAAATTTGAAGTAACTGTTTGTGTAGATACCCAGAACGTACCGAAAGTGATAAGAGAATATTTTTCCGGATTAAAGAAAATTTAATTGATAGTGGATCGTTTGCTTAAAAGCACAAAAGTAAAAAACACGGTGTTTTTTAATTTTGTGTGGTACGTGGGTGTATTTTGTCTGCTACTTTGCGAATATTCTTGCTTTTATTATTGACTGTATTAAATACCTCTTTGTTCATATTTGGTTCATCAATACCTAACATTATTAATTTGTCACCTAGTAGATTAAATTTATGACTTTATGTAAATAATTCACCAGGTACTTCACTTTCACTTGGATACAGAAGGTCTGCAGATGCCGAGCAGTAATTTCATTTTTTTCTTTTGACCAGTACAAGGTTATAATCTGTAGATCCTTCTTGTGTGATTTATTGGTGGGTTCACCGTAAAGTAGTGAATAATATTCAAGAAATTAATTATTTAATTAAAAACATATCGTTATATTTTTCAAAACGTGGCAGAACCTTTAATATTTTTACAGAGTGGTTTATAAAAGTAGGGCGCTAAATAGTAGGTCACATAGTAAGACAGTTTCCTTGACGACAATGAAACATTATCGATCCACCTACAATCTGCCATGGTTAATTTTATGATTTATTTTAACCAGAAATAGATTCAAAACTGTGATTTTGTTGAACCAGCCGAAAAATGCAAAGTAATTCAGCACTTGTACATTACCTCCTTAGGTTTTTGAATAAAATCGGTCCATTAACAACACAAGAAATTTTTTGTTGACTTTGGTTGTTCTATTTTGTACTGATGAATGTGGGTGGAACTCTACATGTCCAATATATACTTTTTTTTCACAAACTACACAAAACATGTTGGACTCATCTTGCCTTCTATCCCACGTGTTTATTATATGCCCATAGGCATCTGTCTCTTGCAACCACTTAATGTTAAATTTGCAGCTTCCCATTTTAAAATAGGCAAGTTAAAATGAATAGCGCTTCACTCACTTAACAAACACTAATCTTTTTTGGTTTTTGTCTTCACGTGTTTGGCGGCAATAATACTTCTACGCATTATGAAGTGGTTGGTGAAGTAAAACATTTTGTTTGCTCACATTTTTTGGTTTTTTAATTAATTTGGATTTCGAATTATTTTGTTAGCATTGAGTTTATGTGAGACGTTTGTGTGAAGCTATCATTGTCTTTGTGATGGTGAGTGGAGGTTATCCATTCTCCATCACACACCGTTAGTGGTAGCTTCTGAGGCACGTGTCTGTGGGAGTGTATGTTACATGATTGGAATGCAAGTTATGGAATATTGATTAAAACGTTCAAATAAATTCAGTACTATTGCTGTTAACTCAAAAAAATATTCATTAAATTAGTAAACGATATTCATGTATAAACATGTATCTTGTAACAAAGATTTAAATATGTAAAAATTAAGATAAGCCACTCTTAGGAGTTTACAATAAATTGCAAATACATTAAAGTATTTTGCATAAATGTAACTTAAATCGTACAGTCAAGTATTAAATGAATTTTAAAGCCGAGCATATTAATGTGTGTAATAAAATGAAATTAACATTAAATTCACAATCATAAGAGATAACGCGCCGTCACTGGTCAAACTGTAACTTATTTTAGTTTGAAGGGCAAAATACAGAGGCGCCACTTATCGATAAAATTTATTGTAAAATTAACGAAAATTGTTAAGTAATGAAGCAAATTAAGCAGCATGTGAAAGATCATGTTTTGGTCAATTAGAATTGCATGCTTATTTTGCACATAACCGTTGCGCCGATTTGAATTTAGCAAAAATAACTATATTACATCACTTTTGAAGGCGCAACCTACAAAGTTTCATGAAAATCAATCAAAAATTGACCTTGTAATCGATTTTGATCGGGAAAAAAGTATAATTCAATTATATTAGTATGTTAGGAACTTGAAAAAATTATAAGAATGAAATTTCACACTTCCCCTTACAAAGTATTCAATTTTTTTTTCATTTTATGCAGTGAAATAGATCAATGTTGAAATATTTAATCAGGACCTGGTTAAAGGGATGAGAGGTTATAAATAGAAGTACAGAATGAAACTTAGAGAGTCGTCATTGAGTCTACGCGAGACCGTCGCATCTGTATGTATTAAAATTAATGTCAACAAGGAATTGTTGATAGTTGAAAACGAGCGCGGCTATTTTGACAGTTGTCAAATGAAATTTTGTAGTGGCTAATACATTCTAAATTGAATGTTTTTTTGTGTTAATTATTAGAAATAAGGTCAGTTATATCTATTAGTGATTGTATAAAAAAGTTAAAAGTGCCTAAAGGTCAGATAAGGAAGCTGACATAAAAATTATAAATATTGTGTTAACGCACAATAAATAGTGTTCTAAGCTAATCTTATTAAACAAATAATAGCTTATTCAGGTTATAATTAGAAAACTCGACAAAATAAACTGCCATAGAAGCAATTCATGATTTAATAAACAAAGGTGGTTCGCATATATAATTATAGTGTGTGACCATTGGTAATTGATAATGCAGCCATTAAAAGTATCTAATTTGAAGTTAGCTGTAAATAATACAAATTAAATATCAGCTGTAAATGCATGTAAGTCGGTTGCCTGTGCAAAACAAATCAGCTGTTTTGTGAATAGTGTTAAAGACAGTAGAGCGTTACATTCGTTACTTTTGCTGTACTATTAAGTAAATTTTTGCGATCTATTAGAATTACTGAATTGCTCGTGTTTCTTTAAATTTTCTATTTTTCTAGAAATAATGACATTTCTCTAAGTTTATCTCTGTAGTTTCTTGAATATATTACGCTTCACAATTAAAAATATTGCTGTAATGGTTAGATAAACCTTTTGATGGTCACTTATAAGTTATATTTCAACTTCATGTGTTGGGTGTCACTGGTATATATCCGTTTGACATTCGCATATTTGACTTTTAATTTTCATTTCCTTCCGGTCTGTGCTTGGTGAAAGAAAAGCCATTCTGTGTTTTCTAAAAGAAAAATGTAAATTTCTGGACTTTATTTAGCCCATCGACGATTATCGGTTTATAACATTTTTCTAAATTTTGTGCCAAATCACTATAATTAGTGGGTACAAACGATTTATATCGGACATATAGGAAATACTGAAAACAGGTGAGCTTTTGTCACGCTTGTTTATTTGTGCTTCTACCACGTTTTACATTCAGACAATCGATCTGGTTCGATTGAAGAACTAAATCCATTAAGAAAATCATTAGACCAATTAGCTAAAGGGGTTAAACTTAACCTCACAAATTTCACTAACAACGATGTTGTTTTTACACTTTAGATTTGCTGGTAAGAATGTAACAACCTACTTAAACGGTTGCTAGATTTATTTTTATTTTAGGGGAACTGATACTCGATATTAACTGAATCTATTTCTCTACGTTACCATTAATGCTTTTCTGATTCTTTACCTCATTGAAGGTAAGATGGCTATTCATGCTTTCATTTGGCTGTATGTATTTAATTTTAGAGGTACCTTTGGTACGCCACATAATATACTTTTCGTACACCATCTAAATATACTGGTATGCTGTGTAAATATATGTACATTTGTATATAATTCGTATACTGTTGGATATACTGGCATTTCGCTGATGAAGTGTGTTACTTATTACATAACTAGCAAGTGAGTTGACTTACAAGGGTGGAACACCTGTGAAAATTTGAAATTATAACTTTCCGACAGGCTGGGATATGAAAGATAAGTTATAAATTACTCATATTCAGACTCTTTGGATACCTTAATGCTTTGGTTAATCTGTGACCAATCCTATAAGTTGTATAGACCTATGTACATGTTTGTGATAAAACTTCAAGTGTTATTGCATAAATTTTTGCGCTTTTACAGTAAATTGCTTTGGGTAGAATGTTTGAGTATAAAAATAGCATGTCTATTGGTAATGTATGTAATTAAATACTGTTTTGTAAGAAATTGTGTAACTGGATGCATTCAGCTCAACAGATTCGAGTTAAAGGTTTTATAAACCACCTGATCATTTCTATTATTTTTGTTTACTGCAAGTTATTCATAGCAATTGTATTATTACTATAATCTATTATTCAATGTGCCTTTACAACTTGGGGAATGATTAAATTACCTGTTTACTGTAGTTTATTAAAGACTATAAACCTATGCTTTAGCATAACTTAGCTTTGCAATTCTGTATATTACTTTGCAATTTTTGGATATAAATTTCACTTTATTTCATTTTCTAAATTCTAGTATTAGACTGTTTGGGTGGCTTGCTCTATTGTGTAAATTAAGAGCACAAAATATTTTATGTATTTTCTGTGGTTAACAATTTGTGTAACACGAGTGAATTACTTATTTATTTAGGGAATTATCTCCCTTTTACTTTTTTTTTTGGGAAATGTAAATTATATATATATATATATATATATATATATATATATATATATATATATATATACATACAAATGCAAACTATATACTGCCATTATTAGAAATTAATATATTCCTTTGTTTTGGGGACTTTCTACTTTACAACTATTTTTTCCTAGTGCTCAGATCCTTGCACATATTCGTTACTTGGCTAGAAAAGTGGCAAATTAACCAGTTATCTAGGGCTGGCTGTTTTATCCTTCTAGCTGGCGCCCTTCTCTTCTCTTTCAGCTACCATTACCATCTGTACCACTGTGGGACCCCTCCATCTCTACCGTGACCGAGCTACCGGCAAGTGCTATATAAAAGGTATCTCCTCTGTTGGGGTAAGTTTGAGCACAAAGTTCAAGTTTGCACGTAACAAGAGTACCTTGCTTATCTGAACAAAAATAAATTATTTTGACCAGAAGCGAATTAAGAAATGATTACATTACATTACATTATTACACCACATCTATAATTATTGCAAGTGTTCGTACATATTGTGGTTCGAAAGGATATACCAGATTTTGAATATTAACTCCTGCATATAAGAGATTTATTTACCTTACGTAATAATGAAAACAATGATCGTGTATTGATATCGAATACAAAATTTTATACCGTCATTAAAACTTTACTTTATAAATAATCTTGTGTCGGAATACGATCATTGAATTTGTATTTACTTAGTCCACTATAGCTATGCAGGGAGGAGAGATGCTTTTAAAATTTGTGTATATGTCCATGACAACAATTAATACATTTGTTATATTCATATTTTAAGTTTAATTTCAAAAAATCTTGTAAGTTAATTCAATTTAATCTTAGTGATTGTTTATTCACCGAGTACAAACATTGTCCACCTCCATAATGAATATTTTTACTATAATTATATCAATGGTGACATACATCTAATATATTTGACACTCAGTATACAACTTAATAACAATTGTGTAGTACCATCCATAGTTGAGTAAATTAATGTAATTTTTTTTAATTGTCTGATCTGTTACAAAAATTTGTCATTATCGCACAGTAGAAAAGGATATATAACACACATGGTTGATCACTATTACCGATTGATACAGTATTAATTAATGTAAATGTAAACCCATATTTATAACCATAGGTCAGTGATTCATTTGACATTATTAATAAACGTAAGGGGTAAACAACAACCTTTAAAGAACATAAAGATTGCAAATTTATACTGATGAGTTCACTAAGTAATATCGAGATAGTTTGATTCATAGTTTGAGTTAGGCATTTTGAAACAAACGAATATTAAATTGCATTTTCGTTCATAATTCGTATCAATACTCGATATTGGAGATGTTTTGAGTTGCTGAATATAAATTCAGGACCATTGAATTATTGTTGTTTGTCAAACCTTAACGATTTACATTGAACGTAAATTATAACTAGATGATTTTCGTATAGTAAAGAGCTAGCCTGGGAATATAATTATTATAAATTATTACTCTAATAAAGTGCAGTATACATGACTTATTTCAATTTAATTTCTAAGACGAATCATCACGAATTCGGCACACAACCTGGTGGCGAAAGAATAATATTTTAAGTTTAAATTACTTTCTTTTAACGAGTTTAATTACATTAGGTTTGTTCACCGTGTATATATCGTTTGTTCCGTAACATAGCTGACCAGGCAGAGATGAACATAGCGGCGTATCTACAACAAAGGGTGAAATAACAACTGCAAGTTTAACGCGCACTTGTATGTACGCTTCGGGTGGAATATGCACACATATTCACCTACGCTAAAAATACGTACCTTTACATCAAATAGGAGAGAATATGAGCGCTGAAAGTACATTAATATTTGTTTACATAAACTTATTAAATTTATTTGAATCCAAAATAACGAATAAATAACCTATAAATCAATTTTCGAAACATAAATACGCCTATTCATATTACTAACACTGGTTAATGTTTGCACCAATAAACAATTTTAGCAAATGCAATTACTTAAACTTTTCCTCGTACATGCTATATGTCTGGAACGAAGACCATCGCATCCAATAGGATAACGCAGATAGTCGCAAAGGACGAGAATACAACTCGTCGGAAACTCAAAGAAGCCACATACATCGCACTAGCAGAAAATCCAATAAGCAAAGCTAGTGTGGAAATGAAACCCATATGGATTCCAATAATGCGCGAAGAGCTTAAGTTACGGCGCAACACGCGCAATAAACTACTGCGCAACCATGAAAAAGTTTAACATATATAAGTTCTAAATAATATATATTACATTACTTAGTGGCTCAGCGGCAAAAGTGTGAGACTTGTAAGTGAAAGGTACCAAATTTCGAATCTGAGAATAATCAAGTGCTTGGGAAAAAATCATTACATATGAATTTGATTCAAGTGCGAAAACAGTCTTTCTCCGGACATTTAATGTGAATGATCTTACAAAGTGACTTTTGATGTAACTGTAAAATTCGTTCGTTTTAATTAATCTTGGTCACGCTATCCTGGCTTCAAACATGTACAAAAATGAATTTAAATCGTATCCCCTTATCAGTGAATACAATACTGGATAAGACAAAAAATATGGCAATGTAAACGTTCACCATTAACACTCATAATAAAATAAAATAAAATTTTTCAAATTTGACAAAATTGTTTACAACATCTTTAACAATTTTTAACAAATATTACTACTGACGAAGATAACTGTAAGTGTTATCGAAACGTTTAGATTGTATAACTTAAAATACACCATTAAAAACCCAAAAAAAAAAAAAGTATTTTATTAAAAAATATGGCGTATAAATTTTGAAAATTGATATTTAGGATCAGTCGGCTCAAAATAAACTGCATTGTTATGGGCACCAGTGTCTAAAAATTAAATGCCTTACTTTCTATTCGTTCTACTCCCAACAAAATTTGTATTGCTTGTATGCTCATATTGGTGAGTACTTCATTATAACTTCTGAAGCAGCTAAAACAGCTGACAGTCTGTTAGTTAAAAAGAGATAGCACTAGCTTTGTAACAACGTAATCATTAAATTATATGACCCCTACTTTAAATATCTACACACTGATGTATCTCCAAAGTTCCCCACTTGTGAAAGTTTTATTTTGCGTAACACTTCTAACACAGCATATTATTTAACCTCAGGGTATTAAAAAGGGTTAAAATGTAATTTCTCCTTTTTCTTTTAATTACAAATTTATGAACCTGTAAGCACGTTAGTTATTCACACTTAATTTATTTGGCAGTGACGATATCGTTTAACAAAATTGCCGTAGATAATACTTTTATAAGTTAGAATGCTTTAATTTAATTTAATTAATTTTTAGGAACTTCTGCACATAATGTTTATTATTTCATCCCACACAGGTTACGTAGCTTTAAAATCAAGCTACAACACGATATATTATGACAGTTTGCGTCAGTTCAAAATGGACCTTATATTCGTACTAAATTTTGCACGCAGGTCGTGATTGTCTTAGCCTACAAACTGAATGGGCACTGACTATTCCAACCACCCAATTTCCTGTTATACTGAAATTTCGGTGAATAATAAAATTTCGAAACCAAACGTCAGAAGCGATGTCACGGAAGGATTGTCTGTGTACTCCTCTAGCTTTTACCTTAAATATTTAACAACAGACCATCATTTAATCATAAAGCAATGCTTATTTCGTATATCTGTAAATTCTATCATTTTCCTTATATCTGAAAGGCTTCTTTCGTAACCATTTAAAATCCTATGCTATCGATTAAAAATGAAAGGTAAATGTACTACGTTATAGAACACTAAAGTTACCATATTGTTTACTAAGGAAAATTAAGAAGCCTTTACCGAAACATTCATTCAATATTATATTGAAACAATACTAAACCTTTTAAGTTACTCACGCTTTATGTTTTTACGCAAAATTATGAAATGTCAATCGTTATTTGAGATTTAGTTGTATGTAAAATTCAATTACACAACGAAGATTTTGGAAAGAAGTCTTTTAACTTAACAGAATTCCTTAAATATTCAAAAGTTTTCGTTTTAGGTTAAATACCATCGTTAGTCGTATACCATACGTAAAAATTAGCAGTAACGTAACTCGAGTTACGTTTACGAATCACATTAAAAAAATAAACTTTTCTCGTGCGCAGTATCCATTTACGTGATTATAATGCTTACTTGCAGGTACTATATGGTACGGAATATCCTATATTCGCAAAATATCTCACGGTGCTGCTAACTTCAAACGAACTATAGTTTTTTTTTAATTCGTTATATAGAGTGAACTGATTAAAGTACTTTTTGGGTTAAAATAACATATATTTATTTATATCTACACGTTTTAGTGGAAATTACAGTTACCATCCTCTATAGAGAAGTGCTAGTTCATTCCTCTTTACTGAGGTCAATAGCTGTTGTATGCGCCCATAACCCCCTACGGTATAAATAGCTCCTCCTCGGGTGGTTGCGTTTGCATGAGACCAGTTGGTATCTAGACGTGTTAGAATTAAAAATGTCTGTATTTAGCAAGTAGAATAAATAAGTTAAAATCAACAATATCACATTAATTCAGTAAATACAGAATACTTCAAGAGCACTAGTTCAAACCTTGGTCCTTCGAGCCGGATATATTTAATTCAAATATTATTAAATATCATGAAGTGAAAACAGTCATTTGTTGGAACACGTTAGTTACATAGATATATTTTGCAGCCCATTCTTCCAGTTCAAAACTAGTGCAATCACCGTCGGGACCCGTCGCATGACTCCTGAAACAGGTTGGTTACATTGTTATGTTTTGGAGTCTATTCGTGCAGTTCAACTAGTGCAATCACCGTCGGGATATTGGGAGTATTCAGCTGTACAACTAGTTCCAACTCACTTCGAAGTTCAACATTTCATTCAAGAGCAGGTTCAGGTACCCTTCAACAAGGGCGATATTTCCTCTGTTTTACATCCTATACGACATATTAGACCGACTTGAGGTAAGTTCGCACATTTTTATTCATCGCAAGCAGTTAAATTACTCGGGTTTACTACGTAATTGCATTTTTCAAGGGGTAGTTCTTTATTTACACATTAATATGAAAAAATACAAGAATTACGAAAACTTCGTATTAAAAGGGGAAGTTTAAAGACGCATTTAACGAATTTTCAAAATCATATTGACAAATTTTTTCTCAGTTAGATTCAATTAACTTTAGGAAACTCAAAAATAGAATTTCGTGTATTGAGAATTTGTTGGATGAATTGCATAAATTGTTACCGCGGGTGGTTGCGTTTGCATGAGAGCAGTTGGTATCTAGATGTGTAAGTATTAAGATTGTTATGTATTTAGCGAGTAACATACATACATAAGTTACAATCAACAAGATCACATTAATTGAGTAAATACAGAATACTTCAAGAGCACTAGCTCAAACGGCTGTAACATGAACACGATTAAATATTGTAAAAAATATAAATAAAAATGCGCGATTTCAAGCCAAAAGGTCTTTTAATCGTAAAATAAATTCGAGAAGGTTTACTTTTTGTATGGAGTGAATTGGTTCATAACCATAATGACAGAGATAGGGGATACATCTAACTGTTTAACGCGTACGAAGTACGTAACAAAACTCGATGGTTGAACATCTACGAGAGTATGGTCAAACATTCTCGGCCTGACAATGAAAAACTGCGACTTTCAGTTAAAAAATGATTTTATTTTTTTATGTAACCTCCCTTGACTTCAACACACTTGGTACAACATCAGTATTCCTTCCCGGAAGTGAGAATCTGGAAGGTTGTAAAAATATGCATCTATGGACCTCTCAACTTCTTCCGATATCCCCTCAACCTCAGCTATCTCACTCACCTCTACTCGCCTATCGTCCAATACGATATCATGCACCTTTTCAATGGTTTCTGGTGTGATTGCGGTTTTTGGCCGTCGTTCACGTGGGTCATCTTGGAGGGATGTGCGGCCAAATTTAAATTCAGCTGCCCACTTTTTAATGGTTGACATGGAAGGAGCAGAGCCCCGTAAATTTTTGTCACCCAATCAATTTCCTTAGGGGTTAATCCATCCAAAACGAAGAATTTTATGACTGCAAGATGTTCAAGTATATCCATTTTAACGAAAAACGCGTAGGACGTGTACTGCAAAAATTGGTGTAAACAAACTACTTGAGAGAACAAGTTGAAACTTGTCATACGAACTAATGACACGTTCAATTTTTTCTAATTGGAGTGCTATCTCTGTGTCACGCCGAGAACCATTCACCTTACCCTCGTATATAAACAATAAGTAGGTGCCGTAACGACGCATTTATTTTCCATAAAAATAGATTCAATTTGTCCGACACATTTACTTCGGCAGGGGGTAATTTAGACTTAAATGTTATTCTTGAGGCTGGTTTCCTTAACTACCTGCACAAGGTAGTTAATAAAAGTTAATAGATAATGTATGCTTGATTTTACATTATAGCGAACAAAAAGCACTGTAATTTAAATTGTGATTAAATTTACGAAAACAAGGCAGTTAAAACCATAACGAAATGAAATTAATGTTTTTCCAATGAGAATTCCCCTGCTAAAAATGTGTATCCTACGAAAGAAAGAACTTCCTCCATAATTGCAGTTAATTATTAATCGCAATATGTTTACATAAACATAGTTATTGATCATCAATTCTTCCACGCCATTTCATTAATTTGTTTTGTAAATTTATTTTAATAACGTCATTTGATGTGATGTTTGGATTTGTGAATGCTTCTATCATTTTCAAATTGAAGTTTTTCACAACTTTACATTTACATCATAACTCGACTAAATTTTGTTAAACGTGTTTTTTGGCTGACAAATTTCATTGTTAGCTTTCGCCGTAGAGTGTTCTGATTTGTCATCTTTAAGGCAGTTTAACAATGTTTAATTTTTAATGACCTAGTTATTCTTTGCTAAAATTTAATTTTATAGTTGGCTTTATACGTTTCTCAAACTGTTGTATTAATGGCAGGCTGATGTTTATGTTTTAATTTTTCAACTTTGACAAAGTTGTTTACATCTTCAACAATTTTAACAAATATTACTACTGACGAAGATAACTGTAAGTGTTATCGAAACGTTTAGATTGTATAATTTAAAATACACCATTAAAAAACCCCAAAAAAGATAAGTATTTTATTATTTTGATAATTTGTTTCTAGAGACTACATTGCCTTAGTTGAGCTTAAATCATCCTTTATTTGATCCTGTGTTTGATAATAATAAACGTAAAAGTGCCATTTGTAGGATACTATTTAGATTTCATAAATTTAGCGTACCCATTGTCTATTTTGTAGCGATCAGAGAAATTTAGCCATAAGATAGATTTAAAAATTTCATTATAGAACTTCAAAAGTTATGACATACAAATATTATCTAATTGTCAAATTGTGTCTAGACGATTTCAGTTTAAGATAACAGATATTATTTTAAGCAAGATGCAAAACATATTCAGTTACAGTGATGTGCTTTCGCGGAATCAAGTTTATAGCGTAAAATACGGAAATCTCCTTTCGTTAGATAATTGTTTGAACGTATCGATGTTTTACGAGTGTTCACGCGCTGAATTATTACTAGGAGTAAGTAAAATTTTACAGTGTAATGGACTTTATGGCCTATGGGTAATGTTTTACAATGTAAACAATAGCGCATGCTGTGTGTCAAGCTCATTTTTGCCACCAGAAATTTTCAGTACAGCATTAATAAAGTTAAGCCAAAACGAACTATACATATATATATATATATATATATATATATATATATATATATATATATATATATATATAATATATATATATATATATATATATAT
The DNA here is from genome assembly GCA_036346205.1 of Vesta saturnalis. NCBI lineage: Eukaryota > Metazoa > Arthropoda > Insecta > Coleoptera > Lampyridae > Vesta > Vesta saturnalis. The sequence continues at coordinate 10,487,039 of JARFJB010001965.1, forward strand.
ATATATATATATATATATATATATATATACTGCATAAATAAATGATCACACAGTAAACGCTGATGTATTTTAATGCAATTTTCAGAAACCGTGTATTTTATTCCCATTAATAAACGATGAAAATTTTAGTAAGATACAAATATTGTTAACACTAATAATGCGTCGACCCTCGTCTGTTTCTCACACATTCAGCAAACCGATTAGGTGTAGTTGAAATGAGTGGCGACACTGCACCCCCGCGTGGGCGGCAACATCACGAATTGATAATCCGGCTTCTCGTAGACCGATTATTCTGCCACGTTCAAACTCGATTAACTGATGGAAATTTGCGCGATGTCGTACAGGAAGCATTATTTCAACTTTAATGTGTATACTTATTAAGTTTACAAAATATATGCTTAACATTGACACTTTAGTAACTAAAGAAAGAGTTTTTGCTTCATCGTCGATTACTTGATTAATCTTTATTGTATCTTGTTGAAATCGTTTCTTAAGAGCAATAAAATACGCGTTTTCTGAAAATTTCATTAAAATACAGCAGCATTTACTGGGTGTTCATTTATTTATGGCGGCCAGTATAGTACAGTATGAATTAGCTTTAAATATATATATATATATAAATATATATATATATATATATATATATATATATATATATATATATATAAATACATATAAATGTTGCGGAGTTAATACCGTGTTCGTGTGAAAACGCTGACGGGAAAATTTTTTTTGTTCGGCTTGGTGCGGTAAATATCGTGCGCGTATTTTTTGAATTTCTAGCAATTGCGGTTGGCTTGAAGGGATTGACTTAATGGTGGAAGTTGCTGTGCATTGAAGACGTTAAAAAATTTTGCGACCCGTGTGCGTGTGCGAGTGCGCGCGCGCGTGTGAGTAAACCAATCACATCTAACAAAGAAATAGTTTTTGGTTAATAATTGTATTGTTATTATAGAGTGAAAACACGATGTATACGTTTAATATGATTTTTAATTCTAACTGTACATGTTAGATTATGGTAGTGCTGTGGTAACTTAACATATTTAATTAGTATGTCCTAGCTATTCTTTCCTAAAATAAAATTAGATTCCATAGTTGACTTTATATGTTCATTAAACTGCTATATTAATAGCAGGCTCATATTTGTGTTTTCATATTTCATAAATAATTTTAACATTTAAATTAATTCTTTAACCTACTACCATATGCTGAGGACGATAACTGGAGCTGTTATCCAAACGTTTAAATTTATATAAACGATAAATAAAAATATACTATTTAATACGCATAAGATAAGTGCTATAAATTTATCTATAACAATGTAAGGTAAGTTTTTATTGGTGATATATTTATTATACTGCATAAAACTATTTTGTGTATGTATCAATAGAATAATAATAAATTATAATAATTTATTTTGTGTATGCATTTTTTTATTATTATTTACTGCATGGTTAGAATATCTAGCTTGCTTTTGTCACCTCTGTGATTAACTTTATCTCAATAAATTCTTTATTTAACGAATAGAGTCAAGTTTGGCAATCTGTATGAATTGCGTTTCTATTTTTAAAGTTTTTAAGAAATTTGTGTATTTAACCTAGCGAATGGCGTAATTTTTCTAATAAGCGTCAACGTGCAACGTGCATAATATCAAGTAAGACTACTTCTTCATAAATTTGGATTTTGCAGGTCAAGGGTGAAAAATTTAAAATCAATGTAAGAATTAAATTTTACTATTGTTGGTCATGATTTCGACTTCGCCAGCGAATTTCATATATTTACTGGAGTTTTACCTTTGTAAACTTAATGCAGAGCGATAGATACCTATTTTTATTTTTCTTTATTGTGTGTGTTATATGTAAGTATACAGCCCTTGGATGATAAAATGTTGAATGATATATTGAAAATTTCTATGAAGATCGTCTGTCGCACATTATTTAAATTCATTAGATTTTGTCAAATTAATAATTAATTATATTAATGGCCTACCAGATGATTTAAAGCTTGATTGTTTATTATTATTAAGTATAGATAACGTATGAAATGTATCTTGAATGTAAATGAAGTGAGTTTGCACAAAAAATTTTGTTTGTGTATGTAGAATGTAAGTTGATGTAAATGATATGCCACTGGAGTATAATGGAACATTGTGTATCATATAAAGAATATTTGAATTTCGTAGAAAGATTTTTTGTTGAAAGCATTAAATTTGGTTGAAAAATAATGTCTTGCTACTGGTCTTTTGCTGCTATGTACTAAAGAATTCAGATAAAAAGAATGGATGTAGACGTATAAGTGAGTGAGTTTACGATATTGAAATTGTATTAACGTGCAGTAAGGAATATGCATGTACATTTTTGTTTGTAGAAATTTTGTAATATGGTGCAATAATGGAAAAATTGAGTGCGTGTGTAAGAATGAAATTGTTAGAATGTGTTGGAGTAGGTTAAATTGTGCGGAAATAGAGATCGCCCACATGCGAAATTTTCATAAAAAGTTGAGTTATGATCTGGATAATGCACAGAGTGAATGTAATTGTAATTAATGGTTTTTTCGGAGAATTGTGACTGAATTTACAAAGTAGATCAAGATGGCTACGTTGTTGTTACTTTAGATAGCGGTGGCTCAGTTTCGGACATTGACGCTGCAGAGAAACGCACGAAATACACGATTGTGATACGTAAATTTTGATATTGGCGCGAAGAGATTGGTACTATGGTGGACAGAGGGTATAAAAGCGAAAGCGTAGTAATGGGCGTTCATCTAACCGACCCCCAGGGCAACCTAATCTCCTCCGACCAAGGAAAGGCCGATTTCTTTGGTCAGCACCTCCAATCCACATTCCAATCCCCCAATGATCCCCAATTCAATCCTGTGTTCAAGGAATTCCTCGAGAACCGCCTCGAGGAATTCCGAACCCTTAACCTTCCCGAACCCCTACTAGATAACCAGAGTCCTTTCTATGCCCCAATTACGCCCGATCAAATCAATATTTATTTTAAAAAAGGCAAAAATTCAGCCCCAGGCCACGACGGCCTGAATAGAAAAATCTTGCGCCACCTACCCGACCCATGCCTCCAACTTCTTGCAAATATCTATAACAGATGCCTAACCCTCGCACACTTCCCGACGGATTGGAAATCGGCCTCCACCGTCATGATACCAAAACCTCACGCCGACCTAACCTCACCTAATTCCTATAGACCCATATCCCTCCTGAGTTGCCTCGGAAAATGCTTCGAGCAAATTCTAGACAGGCGGCTCAGGGAACACCTAGAATTTAACGACCTTCTTCCTAATAGCCAATTCGGCTTCCGTCCAAACCGAACGTGTCACGATCCCTTGTTGAAGCTGCTTACCGAAACCACCAGAGCATTCAACCACAAGCAATGCAACCTGGCTGTGTTCTTGGATATTAAGCAAGCATTTGACAGGGTCTGGCACGCCGGTCTCCTTCAAAAAATCCGAAACCTGAACATTCCCGAAACCTTCTCCAAACTCCTGCTTTCCTAAATGACCAATCGTTCGGTCAGGGTGAAAGTAGGGAAAAACCTTTCAGATCCTTTCCAACCCTCAGCGGGCGTTCCGCAAGGTTCTGCCTTAGCCCCCATCCTTTACAACATCTTCGCTTCAGACATCCTTCAAGTCACCCAACCCGGAGTAGTCGTCGCGCAGTTTGCAGATGACACCGCCTTTTGGTCGGTTAATCGGAACAGCGAAACGGCCTCCAACCGCATTTCCAAAACCCTTCAGAACTTTTCCAACTGGGCCAACCGATGGAGAGTCTCTATTAACCCCTCCAAAACCCAAACCATCCTTTTCCACCACCCTAACTACGTCGAAGATAAATTCCCAAACCTATCCTCCAGAAATGTCTCGATCACCATAAACCAAGAGAGAATCCCCCTTCAAGACCAAATTACATATCTAGGCATCCTATTCACGAGAACACTCAATTGGCTCCCCGATGTCAGGAAAACACTAAACAGAATTAGAAACCGTGCAAACCTACTGGGCGCCCTCCGGGGTCGAATCAGAGGTTGCCACCCCAAAACACTCCAACACACATACAAAACCTACATCCGCCCTGTTATGGATTTCCGAGCACCAATTTACTCAAACATAAACCCTAACCACCTTTCCGATATAGCATCATGTGAACGCCGGATCTTTAGACGTATACACGGGCTACCCTTCAGGTACCCCAGCGACCTCACAACACAACACGCAAACATACCATCAATCACACACAGAATCCAAACACTCCAGAAAAACTTTACACACAAAAGAATTTTCGGCGACACCATCCCAACCAAGGAAATCCTCACAACTTCCTACACCTACCAACCTCCCAAATTCCGCGCAAAAACCCAAGCGCAAATTTAAACACCCTCCCGCGATCCTAACCCAATTATTGGACGACATCCCAGAGGAGATAGAAGAGGCCCTCGACAATACCCCATATGCACTCCGCATCCCCCCGTCAATTGGATAACGACCACGCAAGGACACCGGCCAACGAATCAATCACACTTCACCCTATACACTTAACCACACGCAAACCTAAACCTAAATATTCAAACCGATATTAATCCTTTTTTTTACACCAATAACACATCAAGAATAAATAATTCTCTTTTTTTTTACACCAAAAATAATACATTCATGATTGTCAACCACACAATTACAAACAGCGCAACACCAACAACAATGGAATGACCAGGGCTGAAGAGGAGCAATCCTGAGCAGTCTACGATAAGAATATAAGCAAAGAATAATAAGCATACTAACCATAAGCATGAGCATACTAACCAAAAAAAAAAAAAAAACCTTAGAATGACCGTGTTAGATTTTGTTTGTGAAAATTCAATTCTGCGGTACGTTTATAAGCGACTGCAATAACCTATAACGCGAATAAATCATATATAAACATTCATAAATAAATAGTTTAAGTGTAAATAGAAAGGAGACAATAGTGTTTTTCCTTTCAAGAAATTTAAAAAAGTACAAAAGCAGATTTCAAAATAACAGCAAATATTTTGTAATAGAGCGTGCGACGATAATAATAAAAAGAAACCATGAAGTAACCCCTTAAGTAACAGAATGTATCTCAAAATTTTATTAAGATTTTGGATAAATTTCTTTTGGAGTAGTGTATGATTGTACTGAGTAGGCTACAATCCTGCCTTCCACAGTCAGATATGATTAATTTAACATCCCTCTTAAGACTATTTATTTTAGAAAAATTGTGGTGCCCCTAGAAACAATTTTTCCTCAACTGAACATTGTGAGTTTGAGATTTATAGTAAGTGCAAGGTGTTTGAAACTACCTTTCAATCATTTTACTTCTTATATCGAGCCCGCCCATTTTCACTGTAGCTGGCTTGGTAACCCGCTTACCTCGGTAAGCCTGCACGACGCCTAGTGCGGTTTGGATTTAGGAATAATATACTCTCACAATTCCTATCATTATTTTACTTTTGCTTGTATTTTATCTATACGACTTACTACCCTCTTGATCTAATAAAGGCATGTTACACCTTTAAGAGATACGTTACATAAGTTACGGTTTACCAAACCTACAATGTCCATATGACTTTACGATAATTTAATGTTAAATGTGGTGCACACTTATTTATTGACGCATTAGATTGCAAAACTATTCGCTGCTAGATATGGTTGTTATAATGATTGTGCTAGTGAAAAGGTAAGTGTTGGCAACAATTCTGTACTAGATTAGTTGCATCCAGTCAAGTGAAGTTAATCAACGAAGGAATAATTTACAACTACCTTTTGTTTATTATGTATTGTTGTGTTTGAGATTATGAAATTTCGTAGATTATTATAAAATGTTATTATTGTTTTGCTTAAAGTAATGTCTTATTTGACACACTGATTTATAAAGGGTTATTCCTTTTCAATTCTGTCATTTTATAGTAAGCAGGCTATGGAATTTTCAATTTAATTGCGCCATCAGGTCGATTTATGTAAATTATTAGTGGCGGACTGCTTGTATACAGTGTTCTTGCTTTTTAGATCCTCTTTTATTATGATAGCTAGAATGAAACACTTTAAGTAAATGTTTTAGAAACTTAACGGAGCAAGTTACGTTCTTGTAATTTTCTGTCAGAGTGCGATAGTCAAATATTAATCTATAAATAACAATCGCCATTTTTGAAGTTAAACCGCGTATGTTAACAATTTGTGCCTGTGATCAATTAAAAGAATATATATTCAAGTGTAAGTAGGTATTGTTATGTAAATTAAGGCTGGCAGCAAATAATTTTACAAGCGTATATAACGTATTAAAAATACAGCATTGCCTTGAAAAGGTATCTCATTCGCACGCGGGCTCGAGACCTGAAATCTGCTAAAATAATGACAGTACAGGGCTCCCTCACTCTTGTAGTTGTGTGAATTAGCGTTGTTTGTTTGTTGTTTATATTTATATTTGTGTAAACGTGAGGCGTGGGCGAACGGGTACAGAATACCGCTCTGGTTATAAATTGTAATGTGCAATTGCCAAGTGTGTACATACTCCCGGCCCCAGATGACCATTAAACGTACTTTTCTAACGTACTCAAACTTATATATCGGTCACCTTTGTAAGGCTTTGTTTAATTAGTTTTTTGTGCCAGCTTGTTAAGTAGAATTGTTTGCCTGTGAACTAATTTTGCTTTATATGTAATTTATTGTAACTGTACCTATGTATTTTATGCTTTAGTATTTTCTTGTCTATTTTCTTTTGTCCTTGCCTTTACCTTAATATCACCCATGCAATTTTACTGTTGTTGTATTTTATATATACCGTAATTAGCCTTATCGTTTTATGTGCTTATTTACTTAAAGACCGGCATGATTGGTTTTAAAGGGCCACATGTTTGGTATTACGATTTTTATCCTGATGATTTATATATGACGCAATTGTGGGTGTGACTACATGGTTTTTTTTATTGTGTTTATGTGTAACTAAACTGCATTTTATTCCTTTTTCTCTTAATGTTATAATTTTGTATGTACTTTAACCGGATTTATGGTGTTTTCTTATATATTTTTTTCATTGTTGTATTTTTATATTTGATTTATTAATGTGCTGGTACAATTATTTATTTATGAATAAAGTGGGTTTTATTGGTGGCTCTTTTCCACAATAGTACATTAACGGGCTGAACCACCATTGCGGAAAACGCGTTAATTTCAATTTGAGTAGTTTCATTGTTTACCTACCCCACATGATTACCTCAGTCAAATAGCACAACGTACCTACTACTAGACGGTCACTTCGTTTGATCAGATTTGAGGTTTGCGAGTAATTAAATGTCAGACTTGTAAATAAATGCTAATGTTTTAATTATTGCCAGGAAAGTCAAAGTAAGACAAGCAATTAATTTGAGTAATAGTAGCATTATTGTTAGTAAAGTCAAGATAAATCACTTGGCGATTGTTTTGTTCTTACACTTTGCAAGGGGACGCTACAAGTTTTATTTAAATACAATACTTTTACAAAAGTATTGTAAGATCGTTCACTGTATAACTACAGGGTGAATCAAATAACTAAATATCTTCCCAAGCAGAATTATCAATTGTTTCGTTCATTGCTTGCGTATGCGGGGTGGTTTGAAATTAATAACGTGGGCTAATCTATTTCCAATTTTGGATAAATTTAAATAATTTTAGTTGCACTAAATCTTTCGCTGTGCCTTCCAAAATTTTAACATACTTACTTGATCTGAAGACGAATTTAGTAAAATTTAAATTATTTTAGTACGTTTTCTTTTGGTGAAAATCTATTCAACAAAAAATATCTGATTAATACCTTCAAACAAGCTTAACCTTAACCAAAGCGCATCTGAAAATAATAAGTTACAAAATCAATTTAACGATTGTCTAATTATTATTTTTAATTGAAATTGAGTGAATTTACGTAATCTGTACCGTATCCAATAAATCAGAGAGATTATTTCCTTTGCACATTTTATTAAACTAAATTCCATTTAATTGCTTATGTTTGCAATTGAGTTTTTAATTATATTGAGTGAACTTCTTTTTGTATTTGCAGTCATACGAAAGATAACTTCTGACCAGGAGGAAAATATTCAACGACAGAAGCGCCCGTTGACCTAATGTTTACGGTAAGTGAGGAAGTGAATAGTGTTTCAATCATCTCAGCTATTCAGTAACTTACTAACTCGCATAACCTTCTTCCTTGAGACAACTCGGCAACTCACTTTAAGTAGTTACAGTGCCCAGTCCTATAACACCTCATTTAAAATGTTCCTAACGTTACTTCCATTGTGACGGAGCGCATCATCCTGTTGAAACCAGATAACTTGTCTCAACTTCAATCGAATAGTCGTCAAATTCATCTTGGAGGAAACTGTCATATCGTTCAGAATGCTGAGTCATAGAAAAAATACTGTTACACTACACCAATCCATATATTGACAGAATATCCATTTTTAGTGAAATTTGGTTCGTAAGCCAATATTACTAAATTTATTCTATGCTGATGATAATCCAATTGCAAAATGTAATCCACCCCGACAATCTGTATTATTTAAACCCTACACCAATACAATTTTGAATGGTTTTATATTATACATCTTCAACACATAGGACCTTGTGATTACTACAGCCTTTCTCATGTGCGGCTTCTGGAGTATAACTACGTGGATGCGTAGTAAAGTACCTACGTCGCAATTCTAATTGCTTCGCTTTCTTCAATACGTAGATTGTTTTCTGAGTATGAGAAGTGAATGAACTCATTCCACGTAGATTTGCTTCAAGTTTTGTAAATGTTTTTCGATGTAGGCGTCAGTGTGCCCATAATTTAGGACTAACTAAAGACTAATTTGTGCCCACAAGATTAGAAGTTGCACCGGCTTAGTTTCGCTGGAATACTGATATTTAAAGTGGGGGTGCTAACTTGACTTCAAGCTGGGACCCCCACGATTCCCGATCGAACTGTTAACATAACATAGCATATCAGGCACGCAATTCCGCTGCAGGGTAGACAAAACAACCCCGTCTCTTCTTTATTTTTCATTTGCAATATTTCTCCATGCTTTCTTATCTCTGCATATCACCTTATCTACCTTCCGCAAGATTCATACATTGTCTCTGACACGCCCTTTTATTTTTAAATCTCATCTTCCTTTCGTTTATCACACTACTGCATTCAACCAAGTTTCACGCGGCCCACCAGGCCCGGCCTTACCTCTAACTTCTCCCACATACCTTGCTAACCTTGTGTTGGTCATTCCTTATATGTGACCAAACCAATGTAGTGTACTTCTTTTACACCTATCAATCATAGTCTTTTCTTCGTCACACTCCATTATAAACTCATTCTTCATTTTAACCCTTCTTGTTTTACAGCACGCGCTTCTCACGGCATTTATTTTGCTTTCGTGCTGCCATACAGTACTGACGGGACAAACACGCCATTACAGATTGCTCGTTCGCAGCTACGCTCATGCTTTCGCTTTTCATTATTGTCCATATACTTCCAATCACTTTCTTCCAGCATTGACCCGTCGTCCAATTTCGTCATCCATTGTACCATCTGCAGTGAACATTCTGCCCAGATATACCGTCCACTAGTTCTACAATTTCATCATGCAGGGTAAATACTCTACTCTCCTTTTCACGTTTAGATTGTATAATTTAACATACGTCATTAAAAAAGATAAGTATTTTATTATTCTTCTATAGTTTTTGCAATTATTCCTGCTTTCCTTATCTTTATACAGTGGTACAATGATCGCGCTCTTCCAATCACTCGGCTCTTTTCCACACTTAAGACATGCATCTTCTTACAAGCTTGGAAATTAATATTTTCGCATTTCATCAGCCATTTCTTCCACGCCTGCTCCTTTACCGTTTTTCAATGAATATCAGCTTTTTATTTTTAAATAGCTACCTATAATTTAAAAATTTTTTTTTGATAGGAAATTTTTTTTTTTAATTCAACGATGTGTACCAAGTTAATTTTTTCTTAATATTTATTACCCAAAATAAGAAAAATCAATATAGACATTAAGTTAGCTGTTTAATGAAATTTTAGAGGGTGCCATGAAAACAATCGCAAAACTTACTTAACGCGTTAAATGGCATTTAAACATCAGTATCATAAATTATATCTGTCTACAATTTGTTTTTCTAATCTTTTTATATTTTGAGAATTATCCCAAATTATGAACAAGGAGTTTTTTACAAGTGCAATAAAAATCGTAGACAAGCAGTGCGTCTTTACGGAAACCGCTTTCGAAATAGAGAAGTTCCAGAATCATGTCAATTTAGACGACTTGATAGTAATTTAAGAAAGAACGAAAACCTAAGCGCAAACAACGCCGCTTTCGTAGAAATGTTGAATTAGAAGTTCTTCTTAATGTACATGAAAGTCTACAAACGTCTACAAGAGAAATTATTACTAACAAGTGCAAGCGTTAGAAATGCACGATAAAGATCGAAGATAGTAATTTTGTAATTTTTATATAAATACGATTCAACAAAACCAACATTTTTATAGGAAAATAATTGGATCAGAAGAGTGCTCGTTTAGTATATGTATTTCACATTCACCCCTATTGGAGCCAGGACAATCCTAGAATTATAGTTGAAAATAACTTCCAACGAAAATTCAACGTAAATGTGTGGTGCGGTATTTTGGGTGATCGATTGATTGCACCACTTTTATAGGTGGAACGATAAATCAAGAAAAATACCATGAACTGTTGACTGAAGACATTGAATATTTTTTAAATGATTTGCCTCTTGCAGAACATCATAATATTTATTTTCAACAAGATGGGGCTCCCCCACATAATGCCAGAATAAATATTAATTTATTAAATACCAAATTTGATAGAAGATGGATAGGAATAAATGGACCAGTTCGTTGGCCTGAACGTTCACCAGATCTCGCACCACTTGATCTCTGGTTTTGGGAATATCTTAAAGATCATATTTATTTAACACCTCCACATGGAGAAATTTTGAGAGAAAAAATTAGCAACGCTTGTCGTGAAATACCTAGTAATGTTATATTGAATGCAACCTATAGAGTATTAAGAAAGTGCCAGTGGTGCATTCAACACGGTGGCGGTCAATTTATGCAATACTTGTAACTAAATTTGTACAATACATTATGCCATTATCTAACTATTAAATGACAAACACATAGGTAGTTATTTAAAAATAAAAAGTTGATAATTATTGACCTTAAACCTAATACTAGTTTCAGAGCAATTTTTTTATTACGATATTATGATTGTTTTGATGGCTCTGTCGAAAATTTCATTAAAAAACTCAACTTAACGTGGATATTGATTTTTCTTAATTTGGCAAATAAATATTAAGAAAAAATGAACTTAATACATATTGTTGATTTCAGACAAACATTCTCTATCAGAAAAAATTAAAAAAATTATAGGCAGCCATTTAAGAATAATAAGTTAATATTTATTGAAATTAATGCTAATATTGAACAAAAACTTTAGATTTGTTTGTAGTATTTTGAGTGTTAATTAAAAAACTTTTTGGATTATTAAAATCGGACAGTGTGTCCCAAATTGGTGCTGCATGAATGGCTATCTCTGTTATTCTAAGAGTTGCAAAATCTGTCAAATGGACCATGTTTCTCAGGATTCTATTACCATTCCAGAAGTGCTACTACATTTTATAATTGTTTTTGGTTTTTGAAGAAATCTTGGGAAATCAAAATATAGCTCGGTTATTAGAGAACATACGGTATTTTCGTTTAAACATTCTACGGGTACTTTTTTAAGAACTTTACAATAAAAAACCGAACAAAACAATATCTTTTTCAGATTTCGAGACAATGGTTATAGCTTTGTTTTTTCTTAAGGACGCTATATTGGATTATTAATGCATTAAATAGCATTTTTTCCCTCTTTTCAAAAATGTAACACAACATGTTATTTTCTTTGCAATGAATACTGAAATAAGAAAAACATGTTAGTTACCTATACATCGCAAAAAATTGTTAATCTAGTTAGGCCATAGTTCACTATAACGTTCGTTTTTTGACGTTCACTAGTTAATACCTTCATCAATAGGGAACTGAATGCTTCAATAATTATGAAAAAGCACAAGCTAGACAATTAGGAAATTATTTTTGAATTATTATCGATACAATTTATTGAATAAATGACCTTTACGATCATTTACAATAAAAGCTAATACAATAAATTAAAACTGTCTAATTTAAAAGAATTGCTCTATGTGGCCACCACCCTGATCAAAACATATTTGACAACGATTTTGCAGGAAATATCCCACCGTCAATAGCAACGGATATTCTTGGGATATTTTCTTACTGAATCCCCCGCGTGCTTGAATTAATTACCGGAAATTTCTTCTCGTTCACGAATGTTTTGAGAAAATTATTCTACGGATACTTTTTAAGAACTTTACAATAACAAATTAAAAGTATATCTTTTTAGATTTCGAGATAATGACTATAGCTTTATTTTTTCTTATGGACGTCACATTGGATTATTAATGCATTAAATAGCATTTTTTTCCTCGTTCCAAAATTGTATCACAACGTGGTATTTCAATGAATACTAATAAACAAATATTATAGGGCTTAGTAGGCGAGCAAATAATTTTTTTATCTTAGAACTGACAAATTTTTGTTGGTTTAATTAAAATATCCAAAATATGCGTGAATATCACAATTTTTCTATGATAATATTATGGACTGATGAAACTCAATTTACCAATTGCGTAACAGGCGTAATATCCATCACTGGGCTGTAGAAAACCCACAACTTACCTCACAAAAACGATTTCAAACAAAATTTGGATTTAATGTTTGGTGCGGTATAATAGGTAGATTTAAAATGAAATTCAAATTTAAATATCAATTAATTGGGCCATTCATTTTTAATTTCAATTTAAAATCAGCACGACATCTTTCTCTTACAAAAGCAAATAATGCCAGCTGTGGGGAACTTGGATCAAATTCGGTTTATGCACGATGGTTGTCCAGCTCATAATGCCGCCGTCGTACAGAATTATTTCCCAATACATTAATTGCGAATAATGGAAACATTTTGTGGCCTGATAGATCCCCTGACATTAAATACCCTTGACTTCGTTTTATGGGGACACATTAAGAACGAAACCTTCGCATTTGAAGCTCCAGAAAATATTGCAATTTTAGAAGAAAGAGTGCGAAAAGCTATGCATGCTGTGAATAGAAACACATTAATGAGGGTAATAAACTCTCTGAAAAATCGTTCAATAAATTTTATCGATAATAATTCAAGAATAATTTCCTAATTGTCTAGCTTGTGCTTTTTCATAATTATTGAAGCATTCAGTTGCCTATTCAAGCAGATATTAATTAGTGAACGTCAAAAAACGATCGTTATAGTGAACTATGGGTCAACAATTTTTTACAATGTACAGGTAACTAACATCTTTTTTTCTTATTTCAGTATTCATTGAAAAGAAAATAACATGTTGTGATACATTTTTGAAAAGAGGAAAAAAATGCTATTTAATGCATTAATAATCCAATATGGCGTTCATAAGAAAAAAGAAAGCTATTGTCATTATCTCGAAATCTGAAAAAGATATTCTTTTGTTTTATTTTTTATTGTAAAGTTCTTAAAAAAGTACCCGTAGAATGTTTAAACCAAAATACCGTATGTTCTCTAATAACCGTGCTACAGAGGTCTGTCAAAAATGCCGCGATTTCTTCAAAAACCAAAAACAATAAAATGTAATAGCACTTCTGGAATGGTAATAGAACCCTGATTTTACAGCTCTTATAATAACAGAGATAGCCATACATGCAGCACCAATTTGGGACATAGTGTATATATGCATGTATGTATATATATATATATATATATATATATATATATATATATAGTTAGTTGTTTATTTAATTATTTATATTTATTTGTTTTTAATATTTATACTTTAGATTACGGATTATGTTTTTTTTTTTTATTGAAAGAGATTTATTGCAGATAAATACATTAAGTACGTACTGACCGCTTACTTCAATCTTAAGAGCTGTACACATTTATGAATCACACCTGGTATGTCTTGTTCCTTATCCTACGGTTATAAATACGTATTTATGATTTTTTTGTATACGCCCGCTTCACCGTGGGATAAAATAAGTGATTTCATTAGTTCTCTATATTTTTATTGTTTTTGCAAAACGTTTACGTGTTTGAGTTCAAATCTAATACAAAAAGGGTGGTGTTTGCACGTTCATTTTACTTTACAAATATATGAGTGTTAACAATCGTACCTGACTTGGATTTGAAGGAACAGTACTTTTCATAGAAATTGATTGATATAGCAATCCTAAATATTATTTACGCGCCTTTTTTATTTGTGTATCTAGAGCCATTTCACACGTTACTAAAATTCTACTGGTTCGATTATTATTATTTTTGTTTATTAATATTATTAATATTAATATTAACATTACTTACCGCTGGGTTACACAAATCTGAAATTGAACTGTCAACAAATACATTCAATATGTTGAATTAAAAACTAAATAGTTTGTCATTTTTTAAGCAATTTATAAATTATTTAAGCAATTCAAAAGTAAAAAGGGCAATTTTTGGAATTAATAAAAACACGTAATGTATAAATTTAGGACTAATTTTTACCTACTAATATTTTTCTGTAAACAAATTATTCTGTTAAGAATTCAACTTATGTTTAACTTTCTTCACGCGTTTGACGGCATCCTCTCAAAATTTTAAAAAACCAACAAATATCTTAATAAACTTGTGTTTTGAATTTAGGACTAATTTGTACCCACGAGCATTTTATTTTAATTAATTAAGCTTGTTAATAAATGATTTTCCGTTATATTCCAATTCGCGAAGTTGTGCATATAAATAATTGAGATCCCAATAAACCTGGAGAAACTTGTGTTTCGGATTTTGCACTAATTTGTACCCACGAGAAATTTGTTACAAACAAATCCTGTTGTTGATTATTGCGATTTTGGTAATATTTTGGCGGGAGATTTTAAGGGTTTCCGTTATAAAACGTCAGAAAGATGGGGCTGCCAATAAAACTCAATATACTTGTGTTCCGAATTTAGTACTAATTTGTACCCATGATCATTTTGTTTAAAACAAATTATTTTATTGATAATTGTATTGTCGCGATTGTAAAGCTTCCTATTAATATCATTTGGGTGATAATTGAGTTTTTGGTTTAATTCAGGGCGCGACTCAATTTAGCTTGTGTTTTGAATTTAGAAATAATTTATACACACAAGCATTTTTTTGTAAACAAACTAATTTGTTGATAATTAAGTATTCCTGCACATGAATGTACGAAAACTCAATTATTATATGTAGTATTTATCTCTATTTGCTTGTCTTACACAAATATTGCAAAGTAATTGCTTTATACATTTATGCTGTTTACATATATTTACAGTTGCTCCTTTCTTTACTTAGCCTACACTGTCTTCTTACCTTTGGTCTCCTCTCCCCTCAACTGTCTTCTTCTTTTCCATGTTCCTTCTATCTAATCCGCTCCCCTTCCTTTTTCCTCTAGTATCTCTTCTACCGTCCTCTCCTCTTTCTTTAAATGCATTGTTTCAGCATATGTTTGATCGTCTCTATATTTTTCACACACAGTCTACATTTTCTATCTTCGTCCTTCTCCAAAATTTGTTTCCCCTCTCTTCGTTTCCACATCTAAATCTCGCTATCGTTTTCTTTCTTTCCCTCCTCCCTTCCCCATTCAAATATTCCGGTATCCCTTCTCCCTTAATGTTCCTATAGTTTACATTACATTTTTCTTCTTTCACCTTCGTCTATCTTTCCTGATTTTGCACATCCCTGTCCCTTTTAATTATGTTCTCTGTCACGCTCACTTCTACCCTTCTTAGTCTTTCCACTTCTTCTTTCGTATACCCGTTTCTTTCATAATATTCTTTCTGGTTTCTTGTCCATATTTTATTCTTCCTTTTGTTACTTCTTACCGGCACTCTTGTAATGTTTTGCACTCCATTCTTCTACTCATTTCCTGCTCTTACTTTATTGCTCTATATCCCGCCTCCTTCTTGCACCTCCTCTCTAATAATGTATCCGGAAGTTTCTCTCTCCACACCCAGTACCCACTTCCAGTATTTTTCTTCCAGTCCCTCTATCTCTTTATACTCTTTCCACCCCCATACTTCCGCCCCGTATAACACCACACTTTTTATTAGTTTCTCAAATAACAGTTTCCTTTTCCATAGGTCTATTCCGAACAGTCTTTCCCCTACACTCCACAATTGCGCTATTGCTTTGTTTCCTTTTCTCGCACGTTCTTTTAAATGTTCCCCATCTTTGTTGTCTTGCCTCATCGTGTATCCCAAGTATGTGAATTCCTTTACCTGCCGTATCTCCTCTTCCCTCCATTTCCACTCCTCATTTTTCCTTTTCCCTCCCCCTTTTCTCAATACCATTACCTCAGTTCTGTTCCCATTTACTTCCAGATCTTCTCTTTTCAAATATCTGTCCATCGTTTTCAACATCCCCTTCATTTCTTTTTCTTCATTTGCATTGCCATTGTCATCTGCGTATACCAGCGACCACACTTTCCTGTTCCCTACCACCAGGCCTCCTTCTTGTTGCCCCCTTAATGTCTCCTCTAGGTCTCCTGTGTATATAGGGCTCAGTGGTCATCCTGGCCTCAGTCTCTTCCATGTTATAAATCCTTCACTTAGTTCCCCATTCACCCTCACGCTGTTCCACGTTGCTTTCGATATTTCTTCAGAATGTACACATTATCTATCGTTCTACTTCCTTTCCTGAATCCTGCCTGTCCATCTGGTAACGAATTCTTTCTTCTGTTTCCTTCTTTAACCTTTCATCCAGTATGGTCGCGTATATTTTGTAGGCCGTGTTTAGCATTAATTATTATATGAAACAAAATGTGCATACTGACATTTTGTATTTTATTTGCAAAATATTAAAACAAAGACAAATTCGTTATCGTTTGAACTTCAACTGATTTCCATCAAAATTAGATTTGCAATACAGACTGCATTTTATTAACTATTTGTTTGATCATTTCGTTTTCAATGATAATGCGGTCTTCAATCAGGTTTATTTCCGTACCACCATTATTAACGGCGAACGCCTCTAGAGATAAATTAGAAGAACTCATTTGGATTTTGAGATTGGACTTTTATTGAAAAACGGAAGGAGAATCTGTATTTTGCAACCACAGATTTTCACTACTCATTCATTTTTTTAATAATTCTCATATTTGTTATAAAATGTTCAGTATATCGTACAGGCTAACCGAAGACTCAGTTATCAACAAATTAATTTGTGCACACAAAATTGCTTGTAGATACAAACTACTCCTAAACTCAAAACACAAGTTCTTCGAGTTCTACTATCGTCCCAATTATTTTAGTGTTTTATAATGCAAAGCCTTAAATCGCGCCCTGGAATAAAACCGAAAACTCAATTACCAACAAAACAACTTGTTTATAACAAATTCCTCGTTGGAACAAATTAATCCTAAATTTGAAACACAAGTTTCTTCAGTTTTATTGGAATTCGAATAACTTTTGCGTTTTAAAATGAAACGCCGTCAAATTCCTCACCGTAGCGATTGGATAAGGTAGTGATACGCGGCGTCACCGTAGAACTATCCGAGGACGACGTTAGCTCAGAGCTACAAAATTCAAAACATTAAAGTACTTTCTGTTTTTAGAATGAAGCGATGACGCCCGATCCCCCTCGTGATGGTAGAGCTGCCGACCGAGGAACTGCAAGAAGATCCTGGGGGTGGAGCCCGCCTCCGTGTCACTGTAGAGGAAATTCGGCATCGGACAGTGTCACCGGTGTCAGAGTTTCCGTCACGCACAGCGTTGCTGCAGGGCGGCAGCACGCTGTGAGAAGTGCGCCGGAGATCACCACTCCAGTGAATGCACGAAACCCCGTACAGACCGGGCTAAGCGTAATAACTGCGGTGTGGCCAACCCGCTGGCTACAGGGGTTTCCCGAAGTTCCCTCGACCTCCACAACGGAAGAAGACGGAAGGGTAACAGCGCTCAAAGACGACACCGCCGACTGCGGCGCATTCTCCAACCCGGACCGGCGTCAGTTACGCACAAGCAAGGGCAGGCAAAGTAGAAAAGGCGGAAGTACCGAGAACGGCTCCCGCCGCTGTCATTATTCCGCCTGCTCAACACGCCTTAGGGTTCGACTCCATGTTGGATCTCATCGGAGGTATTAATCCGGTAACCATACAAAGGTCGAAAGCGAAGATTGGTGCCCTAACTAGGTACACAGTATCGATACTTTATTTAAATTCTGTTCTATTAACACCGAAAATATATTCACAAACCTAACACATGATTTTATTTATTTCAGATACGTAGAACATCAGCAGAATCATCTACAAATGAGCGACAACAGGACAGTCCACTCAATATCTCCACCAACAACAAAATCACCACAACAACGCTTCTTTTTTTCAACCCCACGAACCCAACAGACATAACATACAACCACGCAACCCAAGAATCACGAAATACATGCGCTGAAGAAGACGATGAGTCTTTAGCAGCGCATCATCAAACTACTAAATATTTTATTTTATTGCATCTTATATTGTAATGTAATAAGTACTGTAAATTATTAATATATTGTTAAACGTATCAAAAAATAAACTTTGTTGAACTTGAACTTGAACTTCGCCAGGAACTCAATTATTAATAAAATAATTTGTTTATAACAAATTCCTCGTGGGTTTCTCCAGTTTTATTAGAGTTCCAATTTTTTGCTGCTAATAAATTATGCACAGCTTTAAAGTAGCGACCTTTATATGTGCGAATCCTTGCGATGTTGCAGGTTCACATTCCATTAATATAAGTAATTTGACTGTAATCTTATTATATTTAGAATTACATCAGTTCTACAAATATAAAGACAAAATTTACATCGATTGGGGCCTGTATCTCGATAGCTCAGTTGGTTAAAGCGGTTAAAGCAAAGTACATGCCGTAGATTCGAATCCTACTCGAGGTAAATTTTTTATTTATGTATTTAATAAAATTAATAATAATTTTTAATTAAATAGTTAAATTGTTTTTCCATGCCTGCCATTTTTTATTAGACCAGAACGCGCATTTTGTTCATTATTAAATTAATTTATTCAAAGTCGACTATCTGGAGATATTCGTTATTTAATGGTCAGATGCTCAGAGATAGAAACAGATTTTTTAGCTGAAAAACTAAAAAGGTATATCATGCCTTTTAAGAAAAAAATTGATCCATTTGGTGGAAAATTACAATAACAAAAGGTCAACTATACGGATAATAACCATCAACTTTCATTTAAAATGTTTTATTCTAGCATGACATAGTAATGCAAACTCGACCTCATCATAGAAATTCAATTAGTGTTAGTTTTAAGCGAACTCAGTTTACAAGAAAATTTGAGTTGATTTTAGAGTTTAAAAAATATGAATTTCATTAATTTGATTGATAATAATTTATTTTGATTTTAGCAATAAATTATTAAGATTTAAAGTAGAATAAAAGTGATTAATACCGGACTTAACAAAAATAAACAGAAAGTGAATTTTGTTATTTTGAAGGGCACAGTTTTTGGGAATTTACTAAAGTATAATTTATAACAATTATTTTTTGATCATTTTTGTGTTCCAAATTTTTTTTAAACATGTTTGTTGTTTTTGGTTTAGATTAGAGTTTACATAAGATATGGTCTAATGTATTTTGAAGATACTTTTAGGGACTTCTCTTTTGAATTCAGCGCCTTGGGTAAGCTAGTTTGCTGCTAGAATAGTACAAGTAAGTTATACTGATGCATTGATCCTTAAGCAAGCCATCATGTAGACCATTAGTTCATGAATTAAGCTCTACAAATATAAAACCGATGGCACTCATTTGGCAAGGATTAAGTATCAATATTCACAAAAGATGATTAAGGGACTTTTCTTGAAGTACTTTTTTATATTCCTGCAAAAAACCTTCATTCAGAAAACTACTGTAAAATTTAATTATGTTTATTAAAAGTCTCGACAGTTTTTGAAAAGTTGATAGTTTTGGATATATTCACATAATTTAAAGCTACACTCCTATATAAAGTAAATATCTAAAACAATGATCTTCAAAAATGGTCTTTACACTTTTTTCATTAGGGTTGTTTTCGATATATTTACAAAAGGTACAAAAGTACCTTTTGTTGAAGTACTGTTTAAGGTTTATATATTACCCCATCAAATATTTCGATAACAAAAACTAATTTAAAACAAAAAAGGCTTTATTACTTTTGATATAAAGTTAATAGTTTTCCACAATTCAAATGAGGTATATTATATTACATTTTACTGCATTAGATATACAATAAAATTACCGCAATGTGTTAAAACCATATTGTTTTATGAATATTAAATAAAGATTAAAAACCAATATTGCCAAATTTACAAATAAAGGTAATATATATCGTGAAATTAAATCCAGAATAACAAACATTCTAATAAAGTAACTTAATTATTATTTCAAAAGTGACAAAATTAAAAGTATATCCCACAAGAAACTAAAAAAAAATGCTTTGTTTCCATTTTCCCTCAATTCTAATAAGCATTCAAGCATTGCGAGCTACGTTCCAGAGACAACTTTCTTTCATTCGTGAAGGAAAACAAACGCGTTGATATAAAATTTTTAGTATCTCAGATGGTGTTGTAGCAGCCTTTGACAGTTTAATAATATCCTATTCAGAACTAGATCTACATTTTCCGAGGCACATGAATTGGTCTTCTCAGTTTCAACTCATCTTTAATGGAACATCTACCTCTTTTAAAGTTTTAACGTTTATTATATTCATATATACCAACGACGAAGAATATGAAAAATGTTTATCCATTAAGTAATTCGAGCTAACTACTAAACTTGAAAGTTAAACTAGCATCTTATTTATTTGTTGAGTTACACACTGGAGAACGTAGAGTGCTCAAAAATTTTCAGAAAGTTTCTAAACCCTAATGAGCATGTTAACGTGTTAAACGAGCTTAACGTCAACATTGTGCAAGTATATAACTTCGTAATTAATAATTGTGCATGAGAAAACTTTTTTAAAATACAAATCAGTTCTAATAAATAAATACACAGAAATAATTTTTATACCTATTTTTCGTTACTAAAAGAACAAGTAAAGCGTGAATTATTATTATTAAATTAATGTCGAGTGTTTATATTTTACACAACTAAAACAGTAAACATGAGTAAATAAAAACTGACAAAATTATTGCTTTTAAGGTAAACACTTTTATTGCGTATCAGGTTGTGGTATTTTAATACAGGGTTATTACAAATGATGTTCATGATTCAAGTGTACATAAATCTGGTTTTATTTATCATATAAAAAAATAAAATGGTTACATTTCAAGAAAAACTCAAAAAGTTTCATCCCAGGTGTCAAGAATTAAAAAATGTTCGATATGGGAACCCCTTATGACACAACAGATAGCAAGGCTGTATTCAAACTCTTGCCACACTTTGTTAAGAGTGTCTTGGTCGATTGTTTCGTTGGCTCTGGTAATCCGTTGTTGTCTCAGGTATGCTTTCTGGTAACGGTATCTATCTTTGATGTATTCCCACAAGCACAAGTCACAGAGAGTGATGTACGGAGATCTTGGAGGCCAGTTCAAGAGTGCACCATTATTTGGACCAGCACGACCGATCCATCTGTCAGGCCACCGATTTAGAAGTTCAGTCCCAACATCGAAGTAGTAATGTGGACGTGCGCCGTCTAATTGCAGAATGAAATTTTGGTATTCTTGTTCTAATTGCGGTAGAAGCCATTCCGTCATCATGTACAAGAAAATTATTCCATTTATTGTTTGCCCAACAAAGAAAAAAGGCCCGTACACTTTGTTGTACGTGATAGCACAAAACACATTAACTTTTAAAGAATCGCGCATGTGCTCGATGTAGGTGTGTGGGTTCTCCGAGCCCCATATTCTGACATTATGTCTGTTCACTTTACCACACAAGTGGAATGTGGCTTCACCACTAAAGACTAACCATTTTACATAGTTTCCATTTTCCATCAAGGCCTGCATGTTCTCAAGAAATGAAAGTCTTAGAACTTTTTTTGTTTGGTTTTAAATGCTTGAACAAGCTGAATTTTGTAAGGCTTGATATTTACACTGTTGGCTGTGGTATACCAAGCTCTCTGCATTTAACAGTAGATTTCTGTCGACTACGCGTAAAACTTTACCTTACCTGCTCTACCACTTTCGAATAGTGATTGCTAGGGGGATCTTCATTAAATTTGGTTCTAAAGTGTCGTTGCACACTAATAACTGATTTATTGATGCGGTAATCCAACACACAAAATGCTTTCCTGTCTTCAAACTCAGCCATTACACAATTGACAACAATTGACTTTAACAAACAGCAGATACGTACCTAAACCAATGTAAACGAAACTTTATGAGTTTTCCTTTTCATTGTTACCAAGTGAAATGGTCTTAAAACAGATTAATGCAGTAATATTTATAATTGAAATCGGGAACATCATTTGTAATAACCCTGTATATTACTATCAAGACCATACCGTTTTCTGTAGCGGTATAGGTCGATAACGTTAGTTTTAGGGCATTTGACCACTAAAGTACCAGTTATCAAACGTCAAAGGTCAACGCATTTGAACACTACTAAACATACAGTAAGGGTTAAAACATACTACTTTTGAATTACCATAAGAATAGAACGAACCTCCAGGCACGATGTGGAGTATGAATACCGTTACAACTAGATAAAAAATAGTCTCAGTCACCTATGGACTTATTAACACATTTCAGTTTGTAATTTGCAATGCAATTTTAAAAGTGTCAATCAAACATTCAAGGTACGTTATTTAATTCAAAGGGGACCGCGGCTATCTTCTTTTCGACCTCGATCGTTAAACATCATTACATTGAATGGTAACTGTGCTGCTGGCAGATTCACTATCAAACGAAAGAGTTTTAGGTTGGCAATATTCTATTGAAATCAAATATAAAACCACAATCCGATTAGAAACCCAATTAAACAACTGAAAACGAAAAGTTCCATTAATTGCAAAAGAAACTTCTATGCTTCCTGCTCAGATGAAGTAGAAATTGATCATTACCAAGCTCTGCTAATTCCAAAAGAGAAAGTGAATAGTCAAGATCGATCATTTCCTGTTGTAAGTATGAATGGCTCAGATCATAAGTTTTCAGACTCTATTATTCTGTTAGAATGACTATATCTTCAAATCTATCAAGCGTTGACCATCTTCTGTCAGCTACCAAAACAGCTGCTCGTAAAATAGGTTTCTCGCACATATCTAAGCAGCACTTTACCTCCCGATAACTCAGACTCAAATTCGACCTCATCTAGAATACATTTCTCACCTCTGGGTTGGTGCTCCCCAATACGCTCTCGATGTCGTTTATCGTATTCAAAAGAGTGCCATTAGACACATAAATGGCCCGTCCTTAACTTCTGACATAGTCTCTTGAGCATAGAAGATCGGTATTACAATGGCCATTGTACTGTTGAATTACACTCTTTGATACCATCTTGGGCTACCTTTCCTAGGAATACTCGGTTTGCTCATTCAAATCATCAGTATGCAGTAAAAATCTCCACTTATCGTACCAAATGGGCGCAATCCACATTCTTCTACACGGCTTCTAAACTCTGGAATGATCTCCCTAGTTAAGGTATTCCTGTCACTTATGATATGAAAAAAATTAAGGTATCTGTTCATAGGCATCTCTTGGCAATTGAATGTCCCTCTATCCATCTTCCTAAGTGTTCCTGAGTGCTTTAGCACGATAAGTCGAATTTAGCCTGTTCAGATCCACAATTGTTAAAAAAAATCAAATTATTCATTTCATTTAAAACGTTTACAAAAAAAAAACCGTTTTGTTACGATCTCTTGAACGAAGGTTGTTTCATATGCACTATATCGCTATATTTTAGAATTGTTTTTCAGAAATCGGATACGGATAACCAACATGTCTCTTAGCTATTCATTAAAAGTTATTCTGGTTTGTCAGTTTAAGCAAGTAAACAAAGTGCAAGTTTATATAGTTTTATAGCTTAAAATGAGAAATATTATTGAAAATATAAGTGGCAGTAACGATGAAGACTATTTTTGACACCAATCTCGAAATCAGTGTACTGGCAACTTGTCCGATCGTATAAAATACGTTTTTCACTAAAAATAAATTTTATTCTAGACTTAAACAATAACTTTGGTAAATGTTTTACAGTTCTACAGTGGAGTAAACGAAAAATAGTTTTATTCCGAGTATCATGCTTGTGTACTTCTGATTGCAATGTACACTTATTTAAGGTTTTACGTAACATACACATTGTAAAATAAGCAAACTAGGGAGCGTTATAATTCTTAGACTAATATAAGCTTGTCAACAATCACTGCGATACGATAAATTAGCAACAATTCTTACTAATATCTGAAAGATAATACACTAGGTATCAAAAATCAAAATGCCCCTTTACCGTCTTATATAATAAATTACTATTATTTGTATTTTCAAGCTTAATTAAGTTTATGAGATTATAACGGCGGTATCAGGTGAGTAAATAAATATAACATTGTCCAGATAAAGAAATTTATTAAACTAAAAAACTAAAAATATTTTAAGAATCTCGGGTGTTCTTTTTAACGACAAACTGTGTAGAAATTACCTTCGATCACAGTACACAAATTTGTGGTTTATGTTTACTATGTTCATTACGTTGTGAGCTAACCTTACCAAATACTAAACAGAAATAATTTTTCAATAGTTTTATCCTATCATTTATTTCGGTTAAAATGTGACAAGTTGCTGTTTGCAAAATGGTGCTTGAAAAATGCTTGAAACTCAATCATTCATTATTATATGCTCGAGATCGGAGGTCGAGGGCTTTTTTATGAATTATTATGTTGAAATCATTTATCATTTACAAAAATTAAAAAAAAAAGTAGCTAGTCTAGTTTTAACAGTGAAAAATCGTAAGCCGAGATACATATGTCAAGATTATTTCCAGAATGACATTTAGCTAATTTATAATTTTAAACAAATCAGAATGAGCTCTGTCAATAAACACCGCCTATCACTAGTTGGAGGACTTTATCCAGTTATACATTTATTTCAATTATTTCATCTTTTTTCTCGCCTGTAACGCAGTAAAGGGTATAAAATGGGGAGATGTTACCGAAAAGATTTATTATTTGATAAAAAACATTATTATGTAAGTAAACCCAAAACTGTATTATTTTTTCCCTAGATTAAATCATACTGAATTTCAAAAAAACCTTAACCATTTTCAGCATTGTACGTTTCAGTTTATGTTAATACTCTCGGATGCACTTAAATAAAGAAATTGAGGAGTGTAGAATCACGTTCATGGGTAACTACTAACAAGCTTACCGCAGCTTGTACTTTCATGAAAAAATTTTACTAGCCATCACTGCTTAGATGTGAAAGACGTAAGAACTGTTTACTTTATTTTATTTTTAAAATCAAAGTTACTTTCCATGAAATTTAATGGATAAAATGTTTCATTTCAAAGCATAACAAAAACAAAGTGAAAGTTATTTTACTAACAAAGGTATTCTCATAAATTTATAAAGAAGTAAATTTATTAAAAACCTATGCGAAAGGTTAATTAAACCTCACTAAACTTACTAATTTAAGATCACAATTCATAAACAAAGCTTATTGTAAAACGAGAAAGTTAAATTGGAAGAGTGTCATTTCAATAACACGAACACTAAGAAAAGCTTTTAAATGCACCTTTAATTAAACGAATACAATGTCAACCTTACCTATATCCAAAAGGCTTTCTTGCTTATTTTTGCTAGATTAATTCTTTTCTTGCTTCAGTAGCTTTATATATATATATATATATATATATATATATATATATATATATATGTATATACAGGGTGATTCTTTGGGAGTTCTAATTAGACGTTTTAGAGAAATTTGACATAATTAAAATCTGAAAATTTGGGGTATGGAGTTTTCGGATATGCCCAGTTGATCTAAAATATTTAGTCTTCTACCACTTCCGGTTATACCGGAAGTTGGCTAAAACTTCCTTATTTTAAATAGAACACCCTGTATATTATTACGTATTTCGATAAAGCTACCTTTGAGAATTCTTTCAATATACGGTTTTGCTACCTTATACCGAGTGTTTTACGAGAAATGACCAATATTAATACGAAACAGTGTCCGGTTTGACACACTGTATCTTTATAAATAATAAAAAGGGAAACAATCTGGTTGGTAAAAATTTCTTTAGTATCATCTATTTTAATACAACTTTAACATTTTGTGGATAAAATAATTTTTAATGTACGAGGTGATTCAAAATGCGTAGTAAAACATTTCTCAACTTTCTTAAATGGATCACCCTGTATTTTATAACGTTATTAGAAAGAGCTTTAACTGTTATTTAAGTTTGATTAACCACTCCCTATACCTAAATTGAACCTTTATTGGGGTATTTAGCTTCTAATCTATGGAATAATCATTTGTATTATGATTTTGATTATTATTGAACAGTGTGCCGTGAAAATTTTAGTTGACAGTTCCCAGTTTGCGTCTAAAATTCTAGATAGATAAACAAGTTAACATTTTTCCTATTGTAGAAAGTTTAAGATTTAAAGTATAGTTAAGGATAATAGTCAGATCAGGATACACTAATGAAGATTTCATTAATTTATTACTAATTCACGGAGAATGCCACAAAATCGCAGCCAGAACATGTCGTATTTTTGCAGAACGATACCCTGACTTACCTCCTCCAACTAATAAAACCATTGATGCCGTTATGAATAATTTTCAAGAGTATGGATCATTTAGAGCACAAACTATTAGAGATAAGCCGATAGTCAATAATGAAGATAATGAGGTAAACGTTTTGGCATTTTTAACTGCATATCCGAATGCTTCCATAAGAGATGTAACGCGTCATTTGCAATTGTCATTTTCAACAATTCAAAGAATTTGAAAAACATAAGTGGAGACCTTATTCCTACACCACTGTACATTCCCTAAATAATACAGATTTAGAAAAAAGGATTAACTTTTGTGAATGGCTTATTATGCAGAAAGATGGGGATGAAGATTTTTTAAGTAGTATCATTTGGGTTGACGAGGCAAAATTTACGAATAATGGCATGCTCAACAGGCATAATTGTCACTACTGGGCAACCGAAAATCCCCATCTAAAAAGGGCAAGAGCATTTCAAGAAAGATGGTCCTTTAACGGTTTTGTGCAGTAAAAGGTAGGTAGACATAAAATTTAAAATAGGGTAAAAGGCAGGTGCTTAAATCCTAGATCTTTGTCTTTAGTCTTTTGATAATTGTTTGAGGTGATCGAATTTTATGTGTCCACTTCTACGACGAAAACCTTACTGGACAACGGTATTTGGAAATTTTAAGAAATGTGGTTCAACCAAATTTGGTTAATTTGCCAGCGATAGAGAGAAATCAAGCATGGTACCAATAAGACGGCGCGATACCGCCCAGTACCAGATCCGTTGGCCGATGTCTTTACGAAATGTTTGATGGAAGGTGAATAGCAAATAAAGGTCCATATCTGTGGCCTCCAAGTTCTCCTGATTTGACTTTTTCATTTGGGGATTTATAAAAAATAAAGTTTTGTAACAACCAATCAAGACACTATAGAAAAGATTCGGAATGCATTTGCGTCACTAACACCAGTGCAGATTAGACAGGCTACAATGACTTCCATACTTCAAAGAGCTAATAAATGTTTGCACAAACAAGGAGATGTTTTTGAGCATTTACTTTAAATGTTAAATTTGATTTTATACATATTTTTTTAAATTTTACGTTTTGATTTCTTTGATGTTTTAATGTAATATTTTGTGCTATAAAACTAAATACCCCAATAAAGGTTCAATTTAGGTATAGGGAGTGGTTAATGAAACTTAAATAACGGTTAAAGCTCTTTCTAATAACGTTATAAAATATAGGGTGATCCATTTAAGAAAGTTGAGAAATGTTTTAGTACGCGTTTTGAATCACCTTGTACATTAAAAATTATTTTATCCACAAAATGTTAAAGTTTTATTAAAATAGATGATACTAAAGACATTTTTACCAACCAGATTGTTTCCCTTTTTATTATTTATAAAGATACAGTGTGTCAAACCGGACACTGTGTCGTACTAAAATTAGTCATATCTCGTAATCTCCAAATTTTCAGATTTTAATTATGTTTCTCTAAAACGTCTAATTGGAACTCCCAAAGAATCACCCTGTATATATATATATATATATATATATATATATATATATATATATATATATATATATATATGTGTATACATATATACATACACATACATATATGTAGGGTGAATCACGACCGACGCCACGGACTTCTACAACAAAGCGACATATAACCGTTAATTTCCAATATAGTCATATTATGTAAGTCAACATGAGCAACATTTTAAAAATATGTTTAAATATACAGGGTGCTCCAAAAAAATTGGCGTATCGAAGTTGTTTTTTTAAATGACACACCCTGTATATTATTGCATTTTCGAATTTTACATAAAAAATAAGTAGCACTTTCATAAGGATTTCCCTACATACAGAGTGTTTCAAGTTATACCAATTTTTCTGAAAATGTAGGGTTTTAGGAGAAATTAAATATCTTCTAATGTTATTCCCTTAGTCTATTTATTGACTGAATAGTAAACACCTCTTTACAGGATGTTCATTTTTTTCAGTTAAATTAATAGAACATTCATACTGAAATGTTCGGCTTATTTTAAATGGAACACCCTGTATTTTATACGCTTATCGTTTAGCTTTTTAAATTACCTTTCAACGTCTATGAATTTCCTACAATCAAACCTTCAAATTTGTCTGTTCCTGCATCATTTGTACACTGAAATGTCCTCCCAAAATGCCTACTCTTAATGATTTTTGGATAATGTAACACATTTTCAAATTCAAATCATAGTAAATTTAATTTAAACGTTTATAAAGTTATTTCTCCACTATGTAGATTAAACTAAAAATCGTAATAGATTTTTATACATTTATCTTCACTCTCGATAACCGCAACAAGAAAATTGTCACCTTTCAAAGCTCTGACGATGCTTGGCTTGTCCTAACGAAACCAACTAGCTTCAATTTTAAAAAATAAAGTGAAACTTTAAACAAATTTATTGCTATTTTTAGTTTAATCTATATAATGCAACAGTTGAACAGAGTAAGGATAGAAAGCATGTACACAATGGAAACTAAAATGTTATTTATGTGGTGTGATAATTTGCTCAAAAAATTAAAAAAAATTACAATAAATGTTCAATATGATGTCCATCTTCTTGAACACACAGTGTTATTCTTTTTTTAACCAACGTCTTACGTTTTGCAACATATCAGGTGACCGTCTCAAAAGCATTTCTGATTCTTCTTTTCATATTATCTGCAGTGGTGGGAGGTATGCTGTAAACTAAATTTTTGATATAACCCCAAAAGAAGAAATCCATTGATGTTAGTTCAGGAGATATAGGTGGCCAGGCAATTAGTCCACCTCTCCCAATCCACTTATCAGGAAACTTTCTATTGAAATATTCTCTAACAGCACGTGAGAAATGTGCAGGTGCTTCATCTAATTGCAACCAAATAGTCTCTCTTTAAAAACTTAAGGAATTTGTGACCATTTAAATTGCCATAGAAAAAGAACGGGCCAATGTTTATTTTCGGTGTCGTAATAATGGAGATTGTGCCGATTCACTAATCCATTTTTATGGAATGTTGACTCACCGGTAAATAATACACTAGGCTGACTAATTCCTGTTTCTCTTGCAATAACTCTTGTACTAGTATTTTTCAACAACGGTACCTAATACCAAAAACTCATTATCATCATCATTTGTAACAGGCTTCACTTTTAGTTGTTTTGGGTAAGCTACACTGTATCACGAAATGTTTGAAGTAAAGTTTCAAAAACCTTTATATCGTGATGCACACGATCAGGGTATTTTTCTAAGTACACTCTTGAAGAGCAAATAAACAATTTTCATAGCATTCAACAATGGTTAAAATCATATCAATTCTTTGTTCTTGTGAATAAACCATTATTAATTTGAAAATATTTCAACAACTTTCCTTCATTCTCCTGCAAACACCATCTGCATCGAGTTAGCACTGCATCACAAGAGTTCCTTATCATTTCGCATTTTTGAATTCTTCATAAAAAATGCTTTTCAACCATATATCAGATGTTTATAATCTGCCAATGAGAAAGTGTCAAATTACACAATTAAATTTATATCAAACTAGGCCTTTGCCAATCAACCATCTATTCAATTATTGCAAGAGAATGGAGGTTTATTCGAGCATTTGATTAATTAATAGTAAAATTCAGTATAATATTAAATTTTATTTTTGTTGTTTTTGTCACTTTTATTATTATGATTTATGTTAATAATCAATAATATTGTTCTCAATAGTTAGTTTAATTTGTAGATTAATTTTCATTTAATTAAAATACATAATATGTCAAGGTTGCTTTGATATAAATTTAATTGTGTAATTTGACACTTTCTCATTGGCAGATTATAAACATATGATATATGGTTGAAAAGAATTTTTATGAAGAATTCAAAATGCAAGAATCCAATATGGCGTCCATAAGAAAATCGAAAGTTGCGTACATTATCTCAAAATCTAGTAGGCCTAGATTTTTTCAAAATCATTTTGAAATCCTCGCTACCTGTTACCCCATCCTGCAAAAATCGTGGATGTATCTCTTGCAAGAAACAAGATATAGCGATTTTAGAAAACGCATATTTTCAGTTATCACCCTGTGTCTAGTAAATGGAAGGGATTTTTGACATGTAACCATGGTTACTTCTTGGGCATATAATGACGCAACTTTTTCTCCATTTAACCATCGGTTTCCAATATCCCCATGCATTTCATCTTAAACTGGACACCCTGTATATATATATATATATATATATATATATATATATATATATATATATATATATATATATATATACAGGGTGACATAGAAAAAAGTGCCATGCATAGTGCCACGCGATAGAGGACACTAAAATAAGAAAAAAAAAGTTTCTATGAACTTAGGTCCGCAACGCCTTCGTTTACAAGCTATGTTGAAGTTTAATTATTTTTTTGTTTTTTTATTAATCTCTTCTTACAATAATAAGCGGACGAAATTTTGTATACAGGGGCTTTTTATCACGCAGAATTCAAATATGACCTTAGTTCTTTTATTACTGAAGAGCAGTGATCATATTACAAGCCCCCCACGACAAATCCACCTATTTTCAAACCTCCTTTCAAAAAATTTCCTTACCACAAGAAAAGTGAGCTAGCTTGCCATCAAGCATAAAGTCCACTCTTGCAACAATGTCCAATGAAACATCTTCTAATAATGTGTTCAGGTTATTCCTTTTCAACAGTGCGACGAGTTCTGGAAACTCCCACTATTAACTTTTTTTAAACAGACATCTTCACCACCCATCTTCATCCAAACGCCTATGCACGTCAATAAATGTTCGAACATTAGGAACCTGTCCTAAAGGATATCATTCTCGATAGATACGTTGAGCTTTGGAGAAATTTGTCCGAGCTTTTCCGTAACACATAATCATGTCCCTGTATTCTTCAAAAGTACAGTGAACCATTTTAGGAACACAAAATAATATGTACTATTGGAGTGATGAAAATAACAGGCGATGGAAATTTACGAAAAAAAAACGAAATCTATGACACTTGTCAAAATATTATTGTCTTGTTAGAGGTATTTTGTGTCCTTGATTAAGTTTTTCATTGATTCTCTTATTGATTTTTCAAAATTACTTTCAAAAATGGTTCACTACACTTTTGAAGAATACAGGGACATAATTATGTGTTACGGCGAAGCTAGATGAAATTCTTCCGAAGCTCAACGTATCTATCGAGAAAGACATCCATTAAGGCATATTCCTCATAATAGGACATTTATTGACGTGCATAGTCGTTTGGGTGAAGATGGCTGTTTTAAAAAACCAAAAATTAATAGTGGAATTTCCAGAACTCGTCGCACTGCGCGAAACGAAGAAACTGTTTTACGAATAATAGAAAATAATCCGAGAACAAGCACCAGGAAAACAAGTTCAGCGGTACGAAATGTTAACCGTAAATCAGTTAGACAAATTTTAAATGAACTTCTTCGCCTGTAAAGGTTTATTCACTATTAAAACATGACTATCTTCCTCGTGTACAATTTTGCGAATGGTTGCAAAATCAAAGACACGATATTTTTCTTCAATTTTGTTTACTGATGAAGCTGGTTTTAGCCGTGATTGTGTTCTGAACCTACATAATATACACCATTGGAGTGATGAAAATCCTCATCAAACATAATGAAGAGCAACTATGGATAAGAATTATGGAATCCGCAGATAGATTCCGTAATAACCCAGGAATATTTCAAAGATGCCGTCAATCCTGAGGAAGAAGAATTAAATAATGTATTCAAGTACAAGGACAACAAACATCTTCTAAAAGTTTAATGTTTTTTTTTAATCACTTCCCTTCATTGTTGCTATTAAAATTGAATTGTTGAAGTGTTATGTCATTGTTTTTGCAAATAAGTTACTTTGGCGCTTTTGGATAATTTACATGCATCGGATGCATTTTTCTCGTAAACCGTTGGTCCTAGTGACTTCAATAAGGTATACCTTTCTGAAGCAGAAAAGATGTGAAAACAAATTTTTGCAGTCGAAAATGACATACAGTGTAAGGCAAAAAAGTTAGGACCGATTCGAACAAGATGAAACCTGTATGTGGCGCCCTCTATCAGTAATAAAAGAACTAAGGTCATATTTGAATTCTGCGTGATAAAAATCCCTGTATACAAAATTTCGTCCGCTTATTACATCATTGTAAAAAGATATTAAAAAAAAAACAAAAAAATAATTAAACTTCAACAAACTACATCTTTTAAACGAAGGCGTTGCGGACCTAAGTTCATAGGAACTTTTTTTCTTATTTTAGTGTAGCACTATGCATGGCACTTTTTCTATGTCACCCTGTTATATATATATATATATATATATATATATATATATATATATATATATATATATATATATATATATATATATGTGTGACATTTCAGGTCGTAAACTCGTGTATTAAAGTAACACATTTTGTTATAAATAATCTACCTTTCGGAAGTTTGTCTTTACCACCTTTATCAAGATTATAAATATTGATTGGCAATATGTCACTTGTTTAGCACTAAATCTTAATATTTGTGTTCTGCTGCGGGTTGTAGGTACTGTATTTAAGGTACTGTTTTGGAAAGGGTTTAGAGGAGTGTTGGATAGTGTTAGATGAATTTGTTATTATTTGGTTTAATTTGCCGTATTATAGGTTTTCATACTGGTGATATTCTAGAACCAACAACATGTTTGTGTTAAGCCGATGGACGTTTCTCAATTTCAATGGCTTCTCTTCACTACGTAACAAGAAATGTATTTATCTAATTTTTTTTAATACTGATCATAGCTACCTGGTACACTTGTTAATATGCAAGTATTTGTTTGTTCAAGTTGTCACAAGTTCGTGTATTTTTGAATTTTTACGTAAAAATAAATTAAGAATGAGCAGTAAACGTTATTGCAAGATTTTTACCGATTTTGATGCGTGTGTGGTTACTATATTGCTCCAAAGCAAGTAAAGCACAAAATCAAACAAGAAACTAAGTTTTGGAACGCTTATGAAGCATATTTCGGAATGCCAATTAAAAATCATGGCAAGGTATGGGTACCTCATGTATGTTGTGGCAGTTGCCATTCTACTTTAGAAGGGTGGTATCGTGGAAGCCGCAAACAAATGTCATTTGCAATTCCGAGAATTTGGTTGGATTTGGTTAGAACCTACCAATCACCACAGCAATTATTTTTGCATGGTTGATAGGACAAAAAAGGCTCCAGCCTTGCGTAACAATGAATTACCAGTTCCGGACGCACCTTCAAAGTCTCCATGTGATACTACTTTTTCAGAGTCGTCTGAAGAAAATAGTGAAAAAGATGAATAGTTTGTTTCACAAGGAGTTCCGAATTTTCCATCTCAAACCGATTTGGACGATTTGTGTCGAGATTTGGGACTTATTAAAGATAAAGTAGAGCTGTTAAGTTTATACTACCTCATCAAACTGAGCAATGGCGACTTTTCGTCAACAGTTCTGTGAGAAGCTTGAAAGCAGTTTTATTACATAATGAAAATAAGTTTCCTTCAATCCCTGTTGCATATTCTGTCCCTCTCAAAGGGGACTATGTGAATGTGAAAAATTAACTACGGTTTCTATAAGTGGGATCTTTGTGGTGATTTCAAAATGTTGGGATTTTATTTAGTCCAACAAAGGAGGTTTTACTACGTATTCATGATCTGTTTATCTTTAGGATAACAGAGCCTACGATCAGCATTACATCCGACGTCAGTGACCACCTAGGAACGAGTTAACCCCTGGAAAGTACGACCTATTAAACAATCCTCTCACGTGACAGAACGTTACTTCCACCGCTTCATATAAAATTAGGGCTAACCAAGCAAATTGTAAAAGCTGTGGAACATTAATCTGCTGATTTTCAATATATCCGAGGTATGTTTCCGAACTTGTCAGATGCAAAAGTAAAAGGTGGGATTTTTACTGAACCACAAATGCGACAGATGCTATTATCTCAAGAGTTGGAGAGTACAATGTCAGTTCTTGAGAAAAATGCTTGGGTTGCCTTCCGATTTGTGGTAAATGGCTTTCTAGGGAACCATAAAAATTAAAACTACCGAGAAGTAGTTGAAAATTTACTAGAAAGATATCACATGCTAGGTTGCAAGGTGTCCATAAAAGTCTACTATTTACATTCGCATCTTGAATTATTTAGGCAGAATTTGGGTAACGTTAGTGAAGAACATGGTGAGCGTTTCCATCGAGACATCCTTACCATGGAGAAACGTTACCAATGAAGATGAGACACAACGATGATGGGTGACTACATTTGGGGATTGTTACAAAATAAGGAAGGTTTACACGAAAGACAGTGGTTCAAGGGTTCATTTTCAAAAGCAGTAATCAAGTAAAAGAAAGTATATTTTACTTCCATTCATTCAGTTACTTTAAATTAGAACATAATTTTGGTTTGTATTCATTAGAAGTAGACTTTTTTTCTACAAATACTTAATTTCTTTGTATTGTTTTAAAAAGAGTAACAGACGCCTAATAAACCACAGTGCTTATCTTATGAGGTCTATTTCTGTCCATAAACACTAAAAAACTTACATATACACAAGGTTCACTGAAAATTGTTACATTGTGAATCCTTTCTTGCAACTTATATGCATATTGTGTCCAGTTTCAAGGTGGTGAGTTACTAAAGAGTTGGAAGCAGCATGTTGTTTAATGGATAGTTTATGTTATTGTACTCTTACGCTCAGCTTCCCATTACTTTGTCCGATGTAAGATCTATGACAATCATTACATGGAATCTCATGTATTCCTTGATCATCACCATGTATTTTATCCTTAGGATTTTTTATCAATTGTTGGATAGTATATGGTTTTGGAAAATTTCTTTGCTATATCAGTTATACCTCTAACGTATGATAAAGTAAGTAGCTTCTTGGTTTCATCGTGTTTGCTCTTGTATCGCTTTTGATAACTTTATTAGTGATTTTTTGAATTACATTTCAAGAGTACCCATTTTGTTGTATATTTTAGATAAATTATTAAGTTCTTTTTGTCTAAATTTGTCATCTGTCAAGCGAATTGACCTCATTGTTAAGGACTTAATAATGCTACGTAGTTGGGATGGATGGTGATCTGACGGAGCATTAAGATAGCGATTCCTGTGGTTTCTTTATGAATAAGGTGTAACTAAATTTGTTGTTTTGTTTTGTTATCAAAATATCTAAAAATGGTAATCGATGATTGTTCTCAATTTCCATCGCGAATTTGATATTTGGATGTATGTTATTAAGATGAAAAAAATCATTTAATGTATTTAACCCATGGGGCCATACAATAAACGTATGGTCTACATAACGATACCAGCATTTAGGTTTCAGTGAAAATAAGGTTATAGTCTGATTTTGGAAATATTCCGTATACATGTTAGCTATTGCTGGTGAAAGAGGAGATCCCATTGGATGTCCTTCAACTTGTTTATAGAATTGTCCTTTCTATATGAAATAAGTTAATAAGATTTTGATTAATAGAGTGTTGTGTTTGCAAAATGTGAATAGTTTCTTCTATAGGAACTTTTTTAATTAACGAGGTAATATCAAAACTAACTAAAACTTCACTTACATTTAAATTACGGTCTTTAAGTTTCTCTAAAAAGTCTAAAGAGTTCTTAATATACGATTTTGTACTTACACAAATAGGTGGAAGTTCTTTGGCAAGATATAGCGCAAGTTTATGTGTAGGTGAATTAAACGCACTTACAATAGGTGTTAATGGACAATTATTTCCTTTATGGATTATTGGTGGACTATATATTTTTCGTATTTGTGTACTTTTTTCTTTTGGGATTAGCTGTTTCTTTGTTTGATCGCTTAAAGACGTTGAAATTGATAAACGTACATCGGCTTTAAACAAACGTGATGGTGATTCTAGAATGTCACCAATATGGAAACCTGTAATACGACAAATTAAACCAAATAATAATAAGCATCTAACATTATCCAAAAATCTTCTAAAGCTTTTCCAAAACAGTACCTTAAATATAGTACCTACCACCTGTAGCAGAACACAAATATTAATATCTAGTGCTAATCAAGTCACTTGACGTATAGTGTCTATCAATATTTATAATCTTGATAACGGTGGTAACGATAAGCTACTGAAACGTAGACTATTTATAACAAAGTGTTACTTTGATACACGACTTTATATCCAGAAATGTCACCATATGCAAATATTTAATACCCGTGGAACCCTATATATATATATATATATATATATATATATATATATATATATATATATATATATATATATACAGGTATGGAAAAACATTATTGCCGGTCTGACTTATAATAAGCTAGAAAGGAACCTAATAAGAATTATATGAGTGTGAGAGAGACATAACTTTACCGATGTTGCCACTTATATGTCAATTAGATATAAACTAGGATAACTAAATTATATTAAAAAAGGACATTCTTAAATCAAGTTTGTAAGAAGTATGTAAGTTTATAACTATATGAGTGGTGATTGTTTTTAATTCTGATGTAGTGAATGATGTAATTTGAAGTTTTTGTAAATTAAGAGCAGTCCAGCATAGCTAGTATTTAAAGTTTACAATCACTTTTATGTAGCGTGAGTCTAATTTTAAGCCAATTGCTTGTATGTCCTATTCTAGCCCAAATTATTCTAGATGATCTCATAGACACTAGTCTACCAAAACTTAATTTTAATTGGTCCTATAAATCAAATAGACAGCATTCTAAATATTTTTAACAATTACACCTACGTACCAAATTTCAGATCTCTAGAAAATATTTTCATTTTTTCCGTTTTTTTATAAACAGCGCATTTTTCTTTCAAATGAATTTTAGTTAACCTTCATAAAACTACTTAATTACACCTGATCACATGCATTTTAATTGCCACATATCGTCTTAAACTCATTTGTTTCAAGAAAAACTCATTTTAAATTTGGTCAATTTTGATGAAATTTTTATGTAGTTTCAATAATTTGCTCCTAAACTAGTCTTATTTCATTTTGTCGAGGAGTGGGAAGATCCACTATTACATTCATAACCAAATTTACCACTAAATTATCCGCCAATATTTAACTGTTATTGTTGAAACAAAAATACCTGCATTTTTCCTTTATTCCAATCGCGACTGACGCTAACATAAAAAGTAACACTGCCATGGAAACTCTAGTTTGCTTAAACAACTGACAACTGTCAGTTAAATTAATTTACTGGTTGAAGAAAATGTTAAATTTGCAAGAAAAAATTGAAATTATTTTAACTTGCAGTGAAAACACACTTCATAGAGAAGTAGTTAATATTTTTAATGCACGGCACACTGACAAAAATGTGCAACAGTCTACTGTATCTAGAATTATGGCAAAGTTTAAATTAACAGGCTCGCTAAAAAATAATTTTAAAAAATCGCACACCCCTTCAAAAAATACCCATTAAGAAGAATTAAAAGTGTATTTGGATGTTGTAGGTTGTGAAAGAGCTAGTATTAGAGACATTGCAGCCAGGTCCGAAACTAACAGAGAAAGCGTAAGAAGAATATTACATAGAAACAAATTTAAACCCTTTAAACCCAAAAATATCTAAACACATTAAAAGAGTGCGATTTTGATATGCGTTTAGGATTCTCTTTTTGGTACCAAGGTGAAGTAGAAGAATGTGCCATTTTTGCTAAGAATATTTTATGGACAGATGAGGCAACTTTTGCATCGAACGGTGTCGTGAGTTCTCAAAATTGCAGATGGTGGAGCCAAGAAAATCCCAATTTTTGCATCGAATGCCGAGACCAATATTCTTTTAAGAAAATGTGTGTTGTGGTCTTTTAAATGATAAAGTTATGGTCCTTATTTCTTCAAACAAAATCTAACTCACAAAGGTTCCTTCGTTTCATAAATTTGGAATTATCCGAAATTTTAGATAACATGCCATTAGAAATAAGGAATTCTTTGTGGTATCAGTGTGATGGTGCTTCTATTCATAATTCAAGGATGGTAAAGGAACGTCTCTTAGTCATGTTTAGGGGTAAGGTGATTGGGCGTAATATGGAGCAATACTGGCTACCCAGGTCTTCAGATTTAACCCCGCTGCATTTTTTTTTGTGGGGCTGCCTAAAAAACTAAGTTTACAAAAACAGACAGATTCCAAAATATCGAACACTTGGAAGAACTTAGAAATTGCATTAGAGACATAAGGCTACAAAGGATTAAAAATTCAATTAACGAGCTGTCGAGAAAATTTTTAATAGTTGTTTTTTTATGTTAGCGTCAATCGCTAAATAAAGAAAAATTGAATGTATTTGTATTGTATTTTTTGGGAAATTTTTATTATAAAAATAATAATTGTTAAAAAGTAGTGGCAGATAATTTGGTGGCAAATTTAGTTATGAATGTTATAGTGGATATTCCCACTCATCGACAAAGTGAAATAAACTTTGCATCAAAATTGACCAAATTTAAAATGAGAATTACGGTTTTTCTTGGAAAAAAAATGAGTTTAAGACGATATGTGGCAATGAAAATTCATGTTGACACCAGATGAATTATATAAATTAAGTGATTTTATGGAGGTTAACTAAAATTCATTTGAAAGAAAAATGCGCGTTTTAGGACAAAACGGAAAAATAAAAATATTTTTAAGAGATCTAAAATTTGTTACATAGGTGTAAAAGTGAATGAGGAACAAGTTTTCTTATAACATTTTTTCGAAATTTTGAGAAATAATGCCATTTAGGCAACTTTTTTTTAAAAATGTCAAATTGGATAGGTGTTGAAAACCGTGTGATTACTTTTGAGCACGACATTTGACATCATTTTTGAAACAAAAACCATTAACAAAATCAAAATTTACTTGAATCTAATAATAAAAAATGTTCCCATATGATGCGGACATTTGTGTCACACTATATATATATATATATATATATATATATATATATATATTTGTGCAATTGTGGGTGGGTCCCCCCCTCAAACATAGAATTTGCAAGCTTTTCCTACAGCTTACAACTCGGTTGAGTGTAACTGAAAGTACATATCATTTATTGACTACATTTACAATATTACTATCAATACTTTTATATACAATACAAACTACATACTGTTTCTGTACTATTTACATTTCCTTATCCATCAGTGTCGTATTATGGCATGATAGACCACTGCAGTGTTCGCACATGGCTGAACAGTGCAACCCTGACTTACGACACCCACAGTATTTACCACAACCATTTTTACATGAACAAGATACCAAAAATAGCAGATCATCAGGTGGAAATGCTTTTGTAGAAGTCACTGGTTTCAATATTTTTCGTTCTTCTCTGTGTTCTTTTACTGTCTCTAACTTCCAGCCCCAATCTGCAGGTGGTAAAGTATTCCCTAACCATTTTTGAACTTGCAAAGAAAGTCTAAGATGTTGTTGACATGCCTCGGTTGTAGGAGGTATCTTGGCCAAATCAAAATTTGCCGTTAGATTGGCTTTTTTTGTATTCGTACTGAACATAAAGTATCTTGCTTCATTCAAGTTATCATATTTGCTCATTCCGTACAAACCTAAGACAAGTTCCCTTGCTTCAACAGATGCTCTTTCGTTGTGTTTTCCAAAAACGCCAATGCCTGGTCTTTAGCTTCAACAGACGACTTTTAACATTTGGAATGCTTTAACCTTTTCCAATCCACACAAGCTAGACGTAGTGTCGCAACCAGTTAGGGCATGGATAAATAACAAACATTTTCTGATTTCCTCTGTTGTCGCAATCAACGTCTGAACGTACGTACACAAACATGCAATTCCTCGGCTCCAAACACTACACTTCACACCTGTTCACTTCTTAACTTAACACTGACGACTATTTCACCAATACTTGGCAAAGTTACTAAACAAAATAAAATATTGAATTAGGTAATGAAATAAATTTACAGGATAAGTTTAATTATCAACATAATACAAATTATTTTCTAATAGAAACACTCCTCAAGTTGCTTCACAACAGCGGCAGCCATGACAACAATGGTAAACAAATTTGGTTATGTTTTTGTTTACATTTAGGTATAGCGAAGCCATAGACGTATAAAACTGGTACAATATGAAAGCACAGATCATACACTAGTTATTAACTACAGTGATCGTAACCTATGAGTGTTTACAAGCACGAATATTTGACCGTCGCATATGCGATATGTGATAACTGTGTATAGGGCTGTTTTTCGCGCGTGACTTGCGCATTAGTGGGTACAGTTTTGACGCGTGATCGGTCTGTCAGTTATCTGATGAACAGTGATGATGACCACAATACAGTAGATGATCCCGACTTTTGACCATGAAATAGTGCAAATGGTGAACCAAATAGTGATTCAGCAGATAAAGAAACTCTTGAAAATTCTACTCAAAATGAACCCTGATATCGAGTACTTATGGTCAGAAAGCCAACAGCCTAAAGTTATACCAAACTTTGACAGTGTTGGAAAGCCCACACATCAAGGTTTCACGACGCTATCACAGCTAATTGAATATTTCAATCGGTATTTTGATTCTACAATTATGAAAAAAAATATGAATGAAACCAATTTATACGCAGAATAAAAAAATGGTAAAAACTGAACTCCCCTCACGCAAGAAGAACTACAAGCTTTTTTGGGAATATTAATTATGATGGGGAGTAATAAATTGCCTACTTTAGAATTGTACTGGTATTCTGACCCTTTTTTTAATAACCAAGAAATATCGTCAATAATACCTGTAAAGAGATTCAAAGAAATCAATTCAAATTTGCATGCTAATGATAATCAAAAATCTGTTCCTAGAAATGAGCCAGAATTTGACAAATTGTACAAAGTACGTCCTTTGATAACCTATTTTGAAAATAAATTTCAGGAAGAGTATTCAAACTCTTCAGTACAATTTATTGACGAAATTATGGTAAAATTCAACGGAAGGACCACCATGAAGCAATATACGCCGGGAAAGCCTGTAAAATTAGGATATAAGATTTGGGCTAGGTCAGACGTATCCAGTGAGTAGCTGTATCAATTTGAGGTTTATACAGGGAAAAAGAAGATGATGCCATTTTGGAGGGATTGGGATATAGGGTTATAACAAATCTTACCAAGTATTTGCATCCTCTTTTGGTGGTTTTTGATAATTTTTTCACTTCAGTTCCATTGATGGAAACACTGGTTTCAAAAACATATACATATACACCATTGGTACCATCAGAATTGGTAGAAAATTCCTTTCTGGACCCATGAAGAAAAATAAAAATACCAAAAAAATGAATCACTGGTGTTGGCATGTAGAGACACTGTTGCAGTGCAATGGCGGGATACTAAGATTGTTACTCTTTTTCAACAGCCCATGATATGAATGAAATGACAGAAGTAAGTAGAACCCAGAAAGATGGCTCTCAAAACAAAGTTCCTTGCCCAAAAGCAATTGCAGATTATAGTATGGGAGAAGTGAATTAATTTAATCACATGCAATCTTCGTACAGTTCAAGTAGAAGATCAAAGAAGTGGTGCTATAGGTTATTTTACTTTTTTGTAGATGCTAGTTTAGTAAATTCCTACATATTGTATGTGGATAACCATAAAGTATCTCGCATCTAAAAGTTAGGTTAGGAATAGCTAGTGAGTTAATAGGATTT
Source organism: Vesta saturnalis (assembly GCA_036346205.1). NCBI lineage: Eukaryota > Metazoa > Arthropoda > Insecta > Coleoptera > Lampyridae > Vesta > Vesta saturnalis. The sequence goes on from JARFJB010001965.1 coordinate 10,529,503, forward strand.
TGCATTAAAAAGCGAAAGTTGCAATGAAGTAGGCCAGAAAAAGGGGAAACATACAGAAGATACAAACATTGTAGAACCAAAACTAACCAGAAACGGACAAAAGTGTTATGTTCAACATGTAATGTTCTATTGTGTGCAGCTCCTTGTTTTATGATGTTTCACCAAAATAATACATTTGACGTATATATTACCTTTTGTGTTGCAAATATTAAAAGCAATAATTTGGCGCAAATTCGGTCTAGATGCGACAAAAAAACAACAGAGCTGCAACAAGAATTTAAACGTGGTGGAATACCGTAAATCATAACAGAAAATGCATAGTAAGTAAATAAAGTAATATATCACAATTTTGCTTAGGCTTGTTGATACTCGGCCTCCCAGTACATTATACAGTGCGTTTTTTTAGAAATAAGGATGTAGTATGTGAGCCTCACTCGCGAGAAACCACGCAACGATAAAATCAGACCCAACTCGCATACTCACGGAGAAGCAATTTTTCGTCTGTCATCTGGCATGACTATGCGAGGCGAGACGAGACGAGAAGCGGGATATTTATAGTTTGGCGGATACCTCTAATTATCCATAAAAACATATGGTCTAAAACTGATTATTTTAGTGTGTATGTACATGTATGTAACGAGAATTTGTTACTTTGACATTGATTAAACAAACACTTTCTGATTACGAACTATGTTGAACGAGAAAGAGTTGTAGAGGATTGAAATACCTGATATAGCTGTTAAAAGAATTCGTTTTTTAAAAAAATCAAAAGAACATGGATAATTTTACTTAAAAATTAATTTTCCTTGAAGCACGGTTTTTTAAAGGCCACCATAGACCGTTTATGGCAGAATAATAAAAAGACACGTGTAAAAAGGCTACCATGGACCGTTTATGGCAGAATAACAACGAGAAACAACTGAGAAACTTGTGAAAAACAAGAATGACAAACTGTTATTAAAAGTTGGACAGTAAGTGAACATTCAAATTTCGCTTTCACGAATAAACCACCAAGGGTGTACATTGTGCGCCGATTAGCTGAGCAGCAAGATATCACGCCACTTTTTTAGGGAAAGATATCATTAAAGCTGATGTTTCTTCTAAGAATATATATATATATATATATATATATATATATATATTCCTTGCTGCTAATCATCACAATCTCCCCTTTAACACAACATGTTCAATCGACATCACACAATAACAACTTTGTTGAGACTAGAAGGATAGCATCAGCAGAATATCCAACCAGAATAATAAGAGAAGCTGTAAAATTCGAAAAACACCCAAAAAGCCTTAATACCCGAGACAACGCGCAGAGAGTGCCAATATATGGAAGTTGATATTATACTAAAAGCGTCAACCAACAACACACAATAGACCTCTTATGAAATCCTCAGAAAAACCAGTGAAATGAAAAAAAAGTAAGACAGAGAAAGTATAAGGCAGCGAAGATATAATTAACAAGGAACGCACAGCAGACATCAGCTCAATTCGAATAACGCCAAGCAGAACACGATTATTAGTGACCCAAATGTTACAAATGAGAGTTTGCCGAAACATCGCCGAATTTTTTTGAAAGATGTAGCCTTATTTTCAACACTGCGGATTTTACCCATTATCGACTGGAGGTAAGCGCTTCTGGTGCAGTTAAGAATGATACTTTCCAAATCCACATTGGCAATTGATTTATGGCATGCAGGGTGTCCAAAATTTGAAGATCAATTACATCATTTTTAAGTTGAACAATTTCGTTCTTCAAATATGACATACTGCGTGTTATTGGTTAGTCGGATGCAGATTTTGATTCTGCATCGATTCGCTGTAACTTTCCCTATACCTATTTCCAACGGTTCACTTGTTAATCGACATTTTCTATTTTAATGTGATTTTTGACAGAAACCGAAACATCGTTTGTTTTTCAAAACAAAATATACATGACTGAAGTTCACTTTAATTAGAACTTGAGAACAAAACAGGAATATAACAAAATTTAAATCGTAATAACGAATCAATAACATGAAAAATTGTTCTATATTACCGCCATTTTGAAACAAACATTGAATAACTTTCATATACTCTTCGCGAAACAGACCTCCGAAGTTCGTGTGGACGATTAGTAAACGCATCATGAACACGGATAAATAATTCCTCTCTAGTTTGTACTACCCTAGAGTACACTAGTTCTTTTATACGATCTCAAAAGTGAAAGTCCAAGGGTGTCAAATCGAGTGATTTGGATGGTCAGTTCTAAGGTCCCTGTGGACCAATCCACCGATCCTCGAGCATTAAGGTCAACTACTGGTGTACAGCTGTAGTGCAATATGCTGCAGCACCATCCACCTGATACCAAATGTTGGCTCTTTCACGTGGAGGTAGAGCATTTAGGAAATCATTAACAAACCCTCTGAATATCTCCAGATATTTCGCTTCATTCAAATTTATGCAACTATATTGCCCTTATGACATGTGGATTGTCTTGTGTTCAGAAGTGAATTTTGATTTGTCAGTTCCACATAATCTTATGAAGAAATCTCGGATCTTCAGTAACTTTTATGCACATGAACTCGCAAAAGTCGACTCGTCTTACCTCATCACCATGAAGTAATCCGTGCACAGTTATCTCAGAAAAAAGGATGCATTTTATGTTTTCTTAATATTCTGTGGATTGATGCTTTTGAAATACCAAAATTAAGCGCTGCTGCTGGAGCTTTAGGTGATTTCGAGTTGTCGCTTTTAAACTCCCAGTTTCCATAAACCAAACTTAGATTCTTGCGAATTTTTCAGGAGTCATTGTTGGTAGGTCCGGATATCGTTAGTGAAATAATCTGCATGTTCGTCTCACAATTCGTCCACATTCACCATGCGTATAAAACAAATTTAACAAATCATTACAGAAAAATTCTTCAGTATTCTCCATTATGCTGCTTTGACATAAAATCAACATTGTTTCTATTTCTCAACATCAAAGCTTACTAGATAGGGCGTTTGGAGTTTCATCGGCTTTTGATAAAAAAATATGGATTAACAAAAAACCGTAGGAAAGATATAGTTATGTGATTTCCATCCAATAATATACAGTATTGTTCCATTCATATTAGTTAAGAAACAATCATAATTGAGATGCAGCTTAGCGCGCCAACTATAGCCAGTTGGTAACCTCATTGGACCAAAAAATGGTTTTCAACCTGACAAACCATAGTTACGATCATGTCAACAACTTAATTGATTCATTTATATTGCTTATATTCTTCTTCTTTTATGTGGTTAATAAACTATTTATAATTATTGTGTTGTATGCAAGGAATATGTTTTCAAAATACAATTTGTAGGATGAATATTTTTATACAGGCATAGTAACAATTTGTATTGCTCTTAGGCAATACCATAAATTTCGTTTATAATGCATTCACCGAATGACAGCCATTTTAAAATTTCATCCAATCACATTCGAATATACTGAACACTCTGCATAAGTGTAAACACCTGAACACTTTTCACTTCTCACTTTTCAATTCATGAAGTAATTTTGATTGTCAGATAAATAAAATGTCAAATTAAAATACTTATTTTTGGGTATTAAATACTGTATTTTCTATTTACCATTTATACAAAATTTAAACGTTTCAATAACAATTACAATAAATGATACTAGGTTTAAAAATTTATTGGGGTGTCAAAATAAATTTATTAAAAATGAAACGCAAATATAAGCCGGATATAAATATAACAGTTTGATATACCAGTACGTTAAAAAACAAGTTTCCTAAGAACAGTCTTGAAACACGAATTCAAGTTTAAAAAAACGAGTGGCTTAGCCACGAATTTTTTTAAAGAATGAGTGCTTCAAAGTCTTATTTTTTGGCTATTTTTTGTAATTTGCCGTTTTTGAACAAAAATGTTTACACCCACGTACCACACAAAATTAAAAAACACCGAACGCGTTTCTATAGCTACGCTATCATCATCAGCGGTCGACTAGGGCGGACTAAAGAAAACATATATACCATCAGCGAGTAACGCTTCGTTGCTAATCTGGTGAAAGTGAAAGTTATGAAAGTTTAATAAGTTCTGAGTAGCCTAAAGGTCCTTGATCATCATTATTCATTAACATTTGTTTGTTTTTGAAGATCTCTGAACTTTCATAACAATCAAGTTCGTGCTTATTACTAACATGTTTGATTAATGATACCTCATCTACTACATGACTTTTATCAAACATATGTAGGGCTATGGCAGACTTCTCCCAACGTTTGTATTTTATATGAGCTAAATGTTCTTTAAAGCGAATTTTGATAGGTCGTTTAGTTTGCCCCACATATATTTGTTCACAATTTTTACAATTAATCTTATAAATTCCCGACCTATCCTGCTTATCCACTTTATCTTTTGGATTGCCTAAAAGAGTTTGCGAACTATTATCTGAAGTAGTGACTGTTTTCAAATTAATTTTGAAAAAGATTTTAGGTAGACCTTTTGTATAAGCAGGATAGTTTGGTAACTTTACATACTTTGTTTCTATTTGTTCTCTAGCGTTACCTAATGTAGTTACGTTCTTAACCCTCATCCTATGTGTTTGTTTCCTAACTATATTCATAACCACTTCATCTGAAAACCCATTGTATGCAGCAATTTCTTTAATAGTGCGCAATTCTTTATTATAATTTTGAACTGAAAGAGGAAAATTAAGCAATCTATGAACCAAAAAGTTAAAAGCCGCGAGTTTATGCTGTCTACAGTGATTTGAGTCATTGGTTATGAATCTTTTAGTGCTAGTTTCCTTACGATAAATATCTATATCTAGTTTACTACCATTTCTTGTTACCAGAGTATCAAGGAACGGGAGACTGTCATTTGCCTCTATCTCATAGGTAAATTTGATTGTCGGAAATTTAGAATTTAAAGTTTCTACAAAGTTCTCAACGCTACAAATTTTAGTATTAAGGATGGCAAACACATCATCCACGTATCTAATCCAAACTCTAGGAAAATAAGGCAAATCGCGTTTTAAGTCTGTCTCAAATTTACCCATGAATAGATTGGCTATAAACGGAGATAAGCTATTGCCCATTGTCGTACCATGTTCTTGCTGGAAAAATTGATGGTTAATTTTGAAAAAGGTTTGTTTCATACACAAATCTGTTAATTTAAGAAAATCTTCTACTTCTCTATCGTCCAAATGGTTCTGTTTTAAAACATCTTCTAAATAAACTAAGGTTTGATTTATTGGAACGCTCGAAAACAGTGAACAAACGTCGAATTTAATTTAATTTTAATTTTTTAATTTTGTGTGGTACGTGGGTGTATTTTGTTTGTTACAGATCCTGCCACAGTTCCAGTGTTCCAGATTTTTCAAGTGAGATGGCTTCCCGATCAAAGTTGAGGAACAGGTATTTTAAAATTAAGACTAAGATATTTTTAATTAATATTGACATAAAGTTTCTAAAAGATTGCCGTAGGTTAGATGTTTTTGCCAAGCGGAAATGGTTAGATTTATAAGTTAAATGTCATCATTCAAAACTAACGAAGTTAGAATTAGAGGCTAATGACTTACATTTAAAAGTGGTAACAAGTTTAAATGCTAATGAATTTGATGGGTGGATTACTTTTTTGCATCATTTGGATGAGGTCATTGATCATAAGGTTATTGCTAAAAGATTTATACAACAGAAGAAATTGTCAAAATTATGTAGATCCAACAAACAAGACAAGCAGAATGGTAATGCCACAAACGGAAATATCGTTATTAACAAATCTTCTGAGATTTTTAACAAAGAAGAAATAGATTTGTTAAATAAAGGTTTGAAATATAATCTCAATTTTAACAAACCTCCGTTGTATAAAATCATAGTAGGCATAGAAAGTTCGATTAAATCATTGCATGAAAATTGCAAAAGTACGTTAGACAAGCCAGTAAAATTCAAATTTCGGAAAATGTCCAACAGGAGTCAAAATTTAATTTAAATCAATCAGAACTTCGAACTGTTAAAGATTTCAAAAGTAAAAATTGTTTTTACCTCAAAGCAGATAAAGGCAATCAAGTAGTCATTTTAAACAAAAAGAATTATTTTGCTACAGTCAAAGAACTCTTAAGTTCAGGATTCAGGATCTTATTCAGTAATTACCAAAGATCCTCTTCCTAAAATGATTACTTCAACTAGGAAGGTTTTATTAGCATGTAAAAGAGTTGTGGATGACTCTCTTAGGTTTCAACTAACGGTATCCAATCCGGTGCTACCTAGAATGTATTGCTTGCCTAAGATTCATAAACCAGATAATGGTATGCGACCGATTGTTTCTGGTATTAATTCACCTACTTATTTGCTGTCCAAATGGTTATCTAGTAAATTTCATAACCTCTCCTACCAGCAGCCCAACTTCAGTGTGGTTAATTTCTTATGAATTTATTGAGAAAACTAAAAACATTGAACTTACAGAAAATGAAATTTTAGTCTCATTCGACGTTTGTTCACTGTTTCCGAGCGTTCCAATAAATCAAACCTTAGTTTATTTAGAAGATGTTTTAAAACAAAACCAGTTGGACGATAGAGAAGTAGAAGATTTCCTTAAATTAACAGATTTGTGTATGAAACAAACTTTTTTCAAAATTAACCATAAATTTTTCCAGCAAGAACATGGTACGACAATGTGCAATAGCTTATCTCCGTTTATAGCCAATCTATTCATGGGTAAATTTGAGACACACTTAAAAAGCGATTTGCCTTATTTTCCTAGAGTTTGAATTAGATACGTGGATGATGTGTTTGCCATCCTTAATACTAAAATTTGTAGCGTTGGGAACTTTGTAGAAACTTTAAATTCTAAATTTCCGACAATGAAATTTACCTATGAGATAGAGGCAAATGGCAGTCTTCCGTTCCTTGATACTCTGGTAACAAGAAACGGTAGTAAACTAGATATAGATATTTATCGTAAGGAAACTAGCACTAAAAGATTCATAACCAATGACTCAAATCACTGTAGACAGCATAAACTCGCGGCGTTTAACTTTTGATGCATAGATTGCTTAATTTTCCTCTTTCAGTTCAAAATTATAATAAAGAATTGAGCACTATTAAAGAAATTGCTGCATACAATGGGTTTTCAGATGAAGGGGTTATGAATATAGTTAGGAAACAAACACATAGGATGAGGGTTAAGAACGTAACTACATTAGGTAACGCTAGAGAACAAATAGAAACAAAGTATGTAAAGTTACCAAACTATCCTGCTTATACAAAAGGTCTACCTAAAATCTTTTTCAAAATTAATTTGAAAACAGTCAATACTTCAGATAATAGTTTGCAAACTCTTTTAGGCCAAAAGATAAAGTGGATAAGCAGGATAGGTTGGGAATTTATAAGATTAATTGTAAAAATTGTGAACAAATATATGTGGGGCAAACTAAACGACCTATCAAAATTCGCTTTAAAGAACATTTAGCTCATATAAAATATAAACGTTGTGACAAGTCTGCCGTAGCCCTACATATGTTTGATAAAAATCATGTAGTAGATGAGGTATCATTAATCAAACATGTTAGTAATAAGCACGAACTTGATTGTTATAAAAGTTTTCTTTAGTCCGCCCTAGTCGACCACTGATGATGATAGCGTAGCTATAGAAACGCGTTCGGTGTTTTTTTAATTTTGTGTGGTACGTGGGTGTATTTTGTTTGTTACAAATCCTGCCACAGTTCCAGTGTTGCAGATTTCTCAAAAATGTTTACTTTAGTTGATTTGGGGATTATTGTGGCGGTTAGTGATGTCTTAATTTTAAAACTGAAAATTTGATCTAGTCGATTTTTGTTTTATCTAAATTCTATCACGAAACATGAAAATGGAAGATTATCATATATAATACCACTAGTGCGTCCAAAATTATCGATAATCCGGGAAAAAGTGGTGTTTCCTGCAAACTACATGAGTTGGTTTTCTCTGTTGGTTAAAAGTTAAAAGAGCCGGACTCCGAAGGAGTACAGGATTATCTGATTAATTGTGATGCACGCGTGGTATTCAGCAGAATATTTCCAGAATAGAACATATATAAATATATATATATATATATATATATATATATATATATATATATATATATATATATATATATATATATATATATATATATATATATATATATATATATATATATATATATATATATATATATATATATATAAGCAAAGAACAAAACCTTTATTTAATTAATTAAAATTTAAATTCAAAAAACGACAAAACCTTTTAATTATTAAGCACGTAACAAAATTTAGAAAACGAACAATACTTGCGTCCAAATAAATGCCTGATTTTTCACTGCATTCTTCGGAACACTCTTTTAAATATTGATATCAAAGGTTTTCACGAAATTTTACGAAATCGTTTCATTTTTACAATAAACTTAACTTAAATTTTTTAATGTGGCTGTCAGTGTTTGACAATTGCTTCTTGTTCATGTCAAGAATAGCTCTGTTACTATGGTAGTTGAGTATGACGTCATTGCAGTTGAATTACCGCTGTAACTCATAACGTTCAATGGGATTATCGCTGTCATCCTAACGCAGTTGCATTGCTGTATAGAAGTAAATTATACATGAGGGAAATATTCAAGATAATCTTGCATGTACACCTCATGAAATATATGAAATTGCCAAAAATACGGCCGCGAATTTGCTCACATCGTTTTCCACTGGACGTATTCTGTTTTTTGGCACATTTTGTAAGAGTGTAATTCCGGATCAAGGTTTGCCAAACCAAAAATTTTCATAAATTTTCCGTGAATTAATGGCTATAATGACATCGGAGATGATGACGTCGCGTTTCTTAATATGTCTATTAAAGAATCAAAAAGGAAGCACTACAAAAACGTGTTTAAGAGCCAACTATAGAATCTAATTTTATTTTAGTAAAGAATAGCTAGATCTTTAATAAAATATTATTAAATTCCGTTAAAATGACAAATTGGTTCTTAACGTCGCATGCATGGAATAATCAGAAATATTCATCCCACTCATACTATTACTATTGAACAGTTCTGTTCTTACTCGCTCTTCCACTTAACCACGGAAGTGTTAGTGGTCAATAGAGGAACGATGAACAGTACATGCATATTTATTTAAGTATAGTATGACAATTGTTAAATTCCACTTATTTATTGAATGTACACTTATAAATTACGTTGTATACATACAGACATTAATAAGCTTATTACGAGTTAGATAATTCGACATTCTCATTTTATATTTAAATTAGTTAAGGAACACAATTTAAATGCAACTGAAAAACTGTTGTATGAGGCAACAACATTTTAGGAAAATGATCTAAGATACATTTTCTCGGTTTTAAATTTAAACGACGGCATTGACAATAACCCGTCCCCGTGAATGTTTATATTATGGACGTCCGTCTGATAACGAATCTTATCGTTAAGATATTTCGGTAATTATACAGTGATACATATACAGGCGTCAGTAGTAATGGGTCAACACTAAGCTGGAGGTATTAGACACTAAAATATTATGTTTGAGCTGGTTTAAGAGATACAGGGTGTTGAAGGTTTAAATTTTATTCTGAAATTTCTCAATAATTGAGAAAGTTTTGATAACATGAGTCTGAAACTTGGCAGAATTGGATTTTTGGTGCGAGAATTACGAATTTGAAGCTTATTTTGTCGTTGTTCCCAGGGGACACTGCTTTCACGGTATCATTAACGTAAATCAAAACATATTTTTTTAATCTGTTGAGCTAGTTAAAAATTTAAAAGAACGTACGATTTTACATAAAAAAGGTACTCTTGTTTAGCTTTAACGGTTTCTTAGGTATTTGCATTTAAAGGTTTCAACGTATCTTATTTATGTTCATTTAGGCGCTGATATTGTTATTTATTTTCTAAGTAAGATTGGCCGTGGCAGTGAATTTATTTGGCCACCGAGAACTCCATACTTAAACCCCCTGGATTTCTCACTATGGTCAAACTTGAAGGTGGTGGTGTATTGTGAAGAAATTAATTCTGTTGAGGAGTTGCGATAGAAAATACAAGTAGTCCCGAATGCATTTAAAAATAATAGGGACATTTTGTTTCATATTCAGAGATATTTAAGTGAATGTATAGTAAAATGCATTGAGGTAGGTGGTGGACACATCCAGCATTTGATTTAAGCTTTGTTATTCTTACGATTATCAATAACAATATTCATCTTTTGAGAATAAAAAAATCACCACAAAATACATTGAAACTTTTAAACACCCCGTATCTCTTAAACAACCGACATTCGTATAAGGCATGATGAGCTCAAATATAATATTTTGGTGTCTACTATCTCCAGCTTAGTGTTGACGTATTATTTCTGACTCGCCATGTATAAATAATGTAGTGTTTTTCCTTTACGTTATGTTTAACCACAGTAGTGATATATGCTCATGATATCGAAGACCAAAGATAAACCCAATGCAGTGCTGTTGTAGTTTATATAGGGGTAAGCTAACTGCATCTACGCAGAGTCCGTAAATTGTATCAAAGTAGTTAAAGTTCAATAACACCATTGAACCATACAACATTGTCTTCGATTTAACGGATACCCAAGATCTATGTTTATATAAGGTTTTTAAATTTCCATATTAAGCACGCACTTAATGGTATGCTAGCAAAATCGCAATTCGTCATCCATACATGGACCTAAGTTTTTCGCTACATGGTTTATCGGAATATCAATATCATCAATAAACAATCGGAACTGGATACAATTAGTACTACTAGTATTAGAGTTTTATAGTAGATTATGGTGTTTAGAAAATTTGTCAGATGGTTTAAGGACTTTGTTGGTCCTCGAACGGCATCGTCCTAAAACATATATGATGAAGTGTCGCTAGAAGTAATTCATGATTAATTGAGTCGAATGACTTGCTGTAGTCAAATAACAATAATACCGCAACATTGTCATTGTCCATCAGTAACCTTAAGCAGCCTGAACAACAGTTATGATTTCGTTTAAAACCAGACTGTATCTTAGAAAGTTTACTAAACATAACATGAAAGATTATTAAACATAAATTTCCTGATTCGGGTGTCACAACACCCTTTCACTACTAAGGTCTGCATTCTATGCTGGATCATTAGTTTTTAGCAAATAACTAACTAACTAACAACTGGCTGTATTAACCATATGAAGAATACGACTATGGAAGGACAGCTAACTGAATGAGTTTTAAGTTAAAATCATCAAAACCTGAGGTATTTGTCTTAATATAAGGATGACGGTGATGGTTCTTTAAATGCAGTGACAAACATAAACTCGGTTAGGCTATCATTCAACTTGTCCACATAAGCTCGATTTACCTCATTTATACTGGTCGAAATACTAAGCACCGAGTTAACAAAAAATGAGTTAATTGCATTTCCATTTTGCAATTCCAAACGTATATCAGCAGTTTTGTTTGCAGTTATACCTGTCTATAAAACCCTCCTCAATGCTCTGTAAGCATTAGTTAATACGGGCCGTTTTATCATTGTGGATTGCAAAATTAACCTATCCCTACGGGAGATGTTATACCCATTTATAGTATATGAAAATGTAAACTTTCACCATTATCACACATAATAAAATACTTATCTTTTTTCGGTTTTTTTAATGGTGTATTTTAAATTATACAATCTAAAGGTTTCGATAACACTTAAAGTTATCTTCGTCAGGAGAGTAATAACTATTAAAATTGTTAACATAATATATTTATTTGACTGCCAATATTTGAGTTTAGCCATGTTTCCGATACAGCAACTATATCAAAAGTATTCTTAAGTTTTTGATCCTTAACGTTACCTAGTTTACTAATTATAGAACGCACGTTAATGTGTGTAATTCGCATATAAAATTACTAGGGATAAACACGACATATGCTTATAAATAGTGTGATGAGTTTTTAATTATAATTTTGGAGAACTTGTAGGTCATCGTTAGAAAATATAAATAAATTGCACTCAAAAGTTATGGAAATAAGCCTGGATGATAGCAACAGTGGAATAATAATAACTGATGCATGCCTCAAGACAGTAAATCACAACAAATCAGCAAATAAAAATCACTAGCAATGTATTCAACGACTGTCTTAAGTACACCTGAACATACATACACTCCGTATACCTGTATAAGTTAAAATTAATATAAACTATAGTAGCCCAGTAGGAAAAAAAAGAGAATATAAATAAATCAACATGAAAAGTACAATCTTTAATACGGCAAAAAAAAGGAATCGAGAATCCACAATCAATTAAAAAAAATTATTTCAAAATAAGTTAATAACAAATTAACAACAAGAAAATTAATGGTATTCTTGTAAATAAACTAAAAAAAAATGAATAACCACATTATATTGCATAAAATGAACCTGTGCCTAAAAATATCTTACAAAGTACCGCATTTAATTATTAAATAATCTTCCCGGAATACGAAAAGTTAACGGACACAGTAGCTCATTTGAATAATATCAACAAAACAGTATTACAGTAAACATAATTATTCTTAATAAGAAAAATTAATAATTGCTATCTATGTAAATCAAATCTGCATGTGAAAGAGATACAATATCACATAACATGTTATTATGTGCTTTGAATGCAATCATATAAGAAATAAAATATTTAATCTCGGAAATGAACTTATAACTTGCAAATGACTAAAAAGGTAATTTATAACAAATAAAATTTTAACTGATAAGTGTATAAAAAAGATAAGTTTGCATCACGGCTTAGCTCAACTTAAGATACTTACCGTAGATTGAGAGTTTTTTATAAGGTCCTAAGGGAATGCAAAGATCCATAGCCATAAGTCAGATATCAGGCACCACTCATTTTTTATTATTCTTTTTATTACGAAAGTATTAAACCTTCCAAAACAATATTAGATTATCTTTACTTTAATGTTTGCAAAACAATTCCTCTAATTTGTTCACTTAAAATGCAATTTGCACAAAAAAGGGTGTGTGCTTGATTGTTGTACCTTCAATATAATTTAATATATTATATCGAAACAATTTTTCGTCGAGAATTTCATTTCTTGGCAATACGATAAGGCATAACATCAATATGAAGGTAAGGTAATTTCCAAGAATGTCATATGGTCCAAAACTTACGACTGGGCTGTGCAGAACGCCGTACACAATTATGTAATTGGTATTTACAAAATGTGAACAGAGATGCTCATTTTGAAAGATTTATTGTTTGGTCTGACCACGTGCACTTTAGCAGCGCGGGTATTTTTAATCGCCAAAATAATAGATTTTGGTCTGAGAATAACTCGTATACACGAGAACGATAAGGAAGGTTTGGCATTAGTGCACCTTGTTTCATATTAGGTAGTAAAATTGTATATCAAGCTTTTGATGGAGGCCGTAGTGACAATATTTATTTACAAATTTTGGAAAATAGTGCACCCGGGATAGAAGGTGATGTACAGCACATTTAAATCAATTAAATTTATAACAAGACGGTGCTCCTGCCCACAACACTGGAGTTGTTAGAAACTATCTAGATAACGACTTTCCAGGCCGCTGGATAGGTACAAATGGACCTGTAAGATGGACACCAAGATCACCAGATTTGTCAGTTCTAGATTTATTTCTGTGGGTATATCTTAAGAATAAAATTTACAGGACGCAATATCAAACTCTGGCAAATCTATGCAGCGCCGTTGACAGGGATTGTAAGAAACCACGTTGAGGCCTGTTATTATTTTAAATGCAATAAGGCGGATCAGAACAATGTGTGAAACTTGTTTAACGCATAATGGTAATCAATTTGAACATTTTTTATAAGCTAGTTTAATAATGTTTTATTGCTACGTCATACTATAAAATATAAAAAAAAAGATTTTTTTAATTCCGCCTCGCCCAACTATTAAAAAATTTAAATTTATAATAACGTATATTTTGAGCTTACTGTTGAAAATAACTATAGAGTTTATATTTTTGGAAAGCTGAGGTTAAATGGAATCAAATTGTGAAAAAATATAGAGGGTGTCCCATTTCAAAAACATAAGTATGGGTTATTTAAAAAAAACCGCAAAAATTCTACAGAAGTCAGGTACGTCATTTGATTCTACGTAAACATATCTATTAGTATCAGTTCACCTTTATATCAAAAACCAATCCTCCATGGAAATTTGTTTAATAAAAAGGTAGCACAGGAACGTGTAAATTACAACTTCCTATCTCAAGCCGTTCATGATAAACCCTGCAAAATCATCGAAATCGGGGCATTTCTTTTTTATTGGACTGCTATGTTTGATAATGTGAAATTTAAGAAAAAGACCGTATACATATGCAAGTGCATTTCCCTATATACCTACAAAAATCCGAGCTAACAGATATTAGTGAGTAAAGTAATATTGCAGTAAAAATGTTTTCATGAATGTTCACATTTGTTCCTTCAATGTTTCATAAACTTTAATACATATTGTTATATTTTCCATATTTTTTCAATGCTTTCCCTTTTTGTGCCTTTTTTTTTGTTACTCATTGTAATGGGTGCCTGAAAACTTTCAAATTTCGCGCTATGGTAAAGAAATGATTGTTTGTTTCTTATTTATAAATGTAATTAATATTCATGTAAGAATCTTCAATTTACTTTAATATATTGTCTACACAATTAATTATAAAAACATTTAAAGTTCGCGACAAAGTACGGATGCATAAATAATTTGTAGAAGGAAGGGGAAGATGCGGTTTGAATGACTTATAGTTTTTAGTGGTTGTTGGAGTTTTTGAGAGTAGAGTTGGAATTTGAAAGTAGAGGAAGAGAGTTGCCCGCTAAAATAAGAAATAAAGTAAAAGTTAGTTGGTTTTTAATAGAGAAGTAAAAAGAATACTGTCCTTATTAAAAGATAAAAGGTTAAAATAACGTGTTTCTGTATATTGGATGTTGCCAGTGATTATAGGTGAGTATTGAACAAACGATATAAATTACAATAATCGAATCAGGGTAATAAATTAGTAACTGAAAAATAATAGCCATAAAGATTACGGATTAAATTAAATACATCCTACAGACAGTGTAGCCAACCGGACCACATTGCCTGCTTTTTGTTGTAAAAGTTAGAACTTATAAGTAGAGCCAGCAGCATATCAGCAGTATCTACAATAAATAACAAGTAAGACTGATAAATTTGTATAATAAAGAAAACATTTATGTGTTTTAATTTTCCTTAATTAATTGTTTAACAATCAACACTGAATGAATCAATTTTCCTTCACTGTTGATATAGAATTTATGTGTGCATGTTAGATGATAAGAAATATGAAAAATCATAATAATCGGTAAGAATGTTTTTGTTTGATTATTGTAAACAAAGCATTTGCGCATTTTTTGAGTTTAGTTGAATTAAATAACCGTATTATTTCATTTATTTCATTTTATTATTGACCAGTATAAACCTTAAAAGATTGAATGCTAAATGAAGTAATCTCAAGGAAAGGTACAAATTACACATGCATTTAAGAAAATCAATTTGAGGGTATTTTTGATAATTGATAATAATAATCATTTCATTTAAAAAGTAAGCTAGCCGACGCAACCAGATAAGAAAAGAAATTGTTAAGCAACTATTAGATTTCATTTATGTAGACTGAAACTTTATAGCAAGCTATTTAAAATTAAATTACTGAATGTTACCTTTGCGAGTTAAAACTACCCAGAATAAATCCAAAGGTAAACATTTTGAGTTCTTACCACAACCATATGAATTTATATTAAAAGATTTGAAATTATTACAAATAGTAAAAGAATCCTAAAACTTATCTTTTGTGACGAATGTAAACAAACAAAAGGAATAGGTCCATGTTTAGGCCCGTTGCATCATGGGTGCGATTTTAAGAACTTTTTTTGTATTTTTTCTTTCTTTTAGTTATAATAAAAGCACATTATTTATACCTTTAATAATTATTACAAAATGTAAAGGTACTTACGGCTGGAAGCGCAAAAAAAGAAATAGCGAAAACGCTAAAACAAGAAGCCACAATTTTTCCCATCCACGTTCTTGGAACGGTATCACCATAACCTATTGTTGTTACTGTAATCACTCCCCACCATAACGCGTCTGCATAACTGGCAAAATCTCCCTTGTTTTTACCATCTGTACCAACTTCACCCGCATCCTTTTCGGCTAAGTACACAAAGTAACTGCTAAAGATAAGGCCTAAGAAACCGATGTACAGCGTTGTAATTAATTCCTGAAACAATAAAATATGTGTTACAATAGTTAACCAGAAGTTTTAATATCTGCACATTAATTCAAACAGTAAGAAAAAGTTACTATACACTTTACATCAACAAATTCAATTACACAAAAATATTAATTTTGATATTACATGTATTGATTAAACATAAATAGTTATAAAGTATCCTGGTACAGTACAATACTGTTCATTATCACGCACTACAACTTTTTTATCGTAAGAAGTTCTATTCCTCAATCAACTTAATTAAATTTTCCTTACGGCCATACATAAACCAACCCTCCATGTCTTTATGTACATGCTCTGGTTATCTCATTTTACAACCCAAATTTTAAATTTATTATTAATGAAATTACTTAGACTTGGGACACTAAAGTATCCTTTGCATATTTTAATATCACTTGCTTACAGTTGACCGTACAATGGAAACTGTGTTACGAACTTATTTTAAATTAAAAGATTATTTTTTTAAAGTAATATTCAGGAGCAGATACAGAGTGAAATACTGATTATGTTATTATTATAAATAAAAATTTAAAAACAATCAGTAAGACTGAATTCAATCTTTTTCCAATTAAGATATTAAACAAATGAATAAAAGAAATCTTCTTAAGTGTGTGATTTTTCCCAAAGGAAAATCATACAAAATATGTCTTTAAACCAATATTTTCGAGTTGGTGGGTCAAAAATTCGTAAAAAAAATTAAAAACAAGACTGTTTGACTGAAATTAGATAATCCTTATATTTTGTAATTATTTCTAATTAAGGATTATAAATACAAAACTTAAGATAGAGAAATAATTAGAAAAGAATTAAACACAAAACCAAGTACATTTATTAAGAATAATAAAAAAAACATAAATAAAGATTTGAAAAGTTAAAACTAATGCTCCCGACAAACGTTATCTTTTGACAAAAGTAAGTGATCCGATTGATAAACAGTAGATCCAATTGCTTTCTCATATACGTACGTATAAAGAGAAAGCTATGTAATCGAATTAAATTTTTAAACACTTTTTTTTACACTTCTCGACGTTATGTGGCCTAAAGAATACGAAAAAGACATTTTTAGAAAAGAAAATCTCTGTGTGTGAGTGTGCGCGACGTCTTTTGAACCATTAAAGCTATCGATATGAAATTAGGTACAAGAAATCTTTGCCATAAAATTTAGGTCAAGTTAATTATGAGCAAAATACAACCAGCGGCGGGGCATTTTTAGGGGATTCCAAAATTTAAAAAATTCATTGCTTCAAATTTTAAAAAATTACATAATTAAGATGTCTGGTTTGGAACACCACACGACCTTCCAACCTACAACATGTGAATTAAAAGAAATGAAATAATTCTAATAACATTTTGAAGGGTAATTCTGTAACCTCTCTTATAAAAGTTCACTACGAAAATAGTCAACATTGTAAACGCAAAAACAATAATCTATGTCAAACAGACGTTTAAAACTTCATGACAGAGGTTAATAGACATCTTGGTGCTAACTTGAATTAAAAGAATGAAATAATTTTAATTTCAATTTTTTTAGGATAACTATGCAATCTCTTTTTTATACTTTCATAACGAAAACAGGCAACATTGTAAGAAAAACAATAATCTATGTCAGAATGACGTTTAAAACTCCATGTCAGATAGACATTCACATACATGTTAACGTAAAAAAATTCCAAAAATCCCGCTTCTATAAAAATATCGATAAAACAGCTTTAGCATTTTCTATCATATTTATTGAATTTTTACATTTATTTCGCTTTACATTAAAAAACTTTATAAAGAAAACTTATGTAAAATTAAATTTTCTTTAAAAAATACGTCTATACCTTTTCTTATAAAATTAATCGTTATCCAAAGGAAAAAAACTAACACTTAAATTCTAACCTAGAAATTTTTTTGCCGCTATATTACGCATCATATCAAAAAATTGCATAGAACATATTCGATAAGTTTAAGGTCTATATCTAGGTATTATTATAGCTTTGAAATTTGCAGCTGTTCTAGAAATATTTGATAAAAACCAAGAACTGCCCATAATACCCCCCACCCTATCCTCCGCTGGATTTCTCCCAAAATCTAATCAGCTCTAAGCCAAATAAAAACAAGCTTACACACTAAATTTTAAGTACGTAGGTATTTTGGTTCTGGAGTTATCGTGGATACACACACACGCGCACACGCATACGCACACGCACACACACACACGCACACACGCATACGCACACGCACACGCACACGCCCGCGCGTACGCACGCACACACGCACAAGCACACACATACACGCACGAAAGCACGCGCACACACACTCCCACCACACACGCACACACAAGCGAACACACGCACACACCCGCACACACGCGCACACACACGCGCCCACACGCGCACACACACACACACACACACGCACTATCACACATACGCACATACACGCTCACACACGCCCACACACGCAAACACGCACACAAATGCACACACACACACACACACACACCCACACACACACACACACACACACACACACACACACACACACACACACATACACACACACAACACACACGCAGACACACGCCCACACACACACACACACACACACACACACACACATGACACACACACACACACGACACACAAGCGAACACACCACACACCGCACACACCACACACACCACACACAGCACACACACGCACACACACACGCACTATCACACATACACACATACACGCTCACACACGCCCACACACGCAAACACGCACACAAATGCACACACACGCACACACACGCACACACACGCACACACGCACACTCACACACACACACACACGCAGACACACGCAGACACACGCACACACACACACACACATTGACACACACACGCACACACACGCACACACGCAGACACACGCACACACGCAGACACACACATATGCGTACACATGCACACACGCACACACACGCGCGCACACCCACACACGCAGCGAGCACGCGCGCTCACGCACGTATACACGCGCCCACCGACGCGCATGCACGCAAGCAACCCCCCCCCTCTAAATTAGTACAGTTCCCAATAACTGAAACGCTTCGTTTGGTGTTGCAGCCATATGTTTTCTTAATAGTCCGGGCGCACGCCCAGTAATGGGTGGTTGAATTTTATTTTTTGTGGAGGTTCCAATCCAGACTACTTGGAGCAATGTAACGGCTTGTTGAAGAATTACCGATATCCTCAACATCATCCTTTGAATTATCGTCAACGTCATAAGAACTGGATCCCGAATACTCGTCAGAAACCAATTCAAAATTTGTGTCTTCTGTGTCATCATTTTATGCATCTGACACATCACTTTCTTGAGAAGGCAGATCATCACTTTCAGCTGGCCACTGCGACACGTTTTCACATTCTTTTTTGACGCCATTATCATATGTGTTTCACAAGTTCAGTCAATGCAACTTTTATTACAACTGAATGAAAATCAGCTGCGCCCACTTTTATACATGCAGCAGTAATGCAGGTTTCAACTTGCACAGACACATACAAT
Source organism: Vesta saturnalis (assembly GCA_036346205.1). Lineage (NCBI taxonomy): Eukaryota > Metazoa > Arthropoda > Insecta > Coleoptera > Lampyridae > Vesta > Vesta saturnalis. The sequence continues at coordinate 10,549,265 of JARFJB010001965.1, forward strand.
TCCACGCAGCAGTGCTTGACAAATTATAATAATCAGTCTTGAAGCTGGTTTTATAGGAACTAGTTGTATACGGGCATCGGGGGCCCGATTTACGTAAATACAGAGTACTAAAGGAAAAGATTTATTTTTCGATTTCTAAATACACTTGAATGTTTTTTCAAGTGTGTGTTGAATGAAGACATGTTTAGAGCATATCTGAATGCTCAAGCCGATTAAAGTTATTTTAAGCAAATTATGAGTAACTAAAATCTATCCTGGCCTGAGAGGCCCGGTTTATACATCCGTCTTCTTGTAACTATTATTTTTATTGTTGGTATATGTGTGCTTGGCAGTGAAAAACTCGTTAAAATGACAGTCGGTCATATCGAAAATATGCAAAATATCCTTATTATCAAAATTCCGAAAACAATACACCAAGAAAGTGCATTATTAAAAACAAAACATCCCAAATTATTCAAAACTACGTATCATTGCAATCAGTTCATGTGTGAAACAGACGCTTGTTTCTCTATTTTATGAAAAGTGCAAATACACAGTTCCAATAGTTTATATACGTTTAATTAGGGCATATCCAAAAAATATTGAGTTTTTGAAATAACTACATACAACTAAATGCAAACGTTGTGTACTCCGTTAAACGTCAGCGGCAATACGCATAGACGGCTGAACTGAAAATAATTTAGATCACTCAATCATGGACTAAATTAACCGAAAATGAGTTCAGTACAAAAACTTTCACTCAATGGGCTATGTGTGACTAAGGGTGTGGTTTATGCAGTGCGAATATTGCATTCACAGTATTATTAGTTCTTTTGTACATAACATTTTTCAAAAAAACCCATAAAAAGAAATCTAGAAGCGAAAGATCGGGTGGACGAGTAGGCCACAAAATTGTTGCTGTTGTTCTCATCCAGCTATTAGGAAAACGTAAATTTAAGTAGTCACTAACTACACGGGAATTATGTGCGGGAGCTCTGTCTTGCTGAAATATGACATTGCGATATTGTCCTAAAGGAAGACCCTCTAGAAATCCCTCCAAATTAATTCGTAGAATATCGAGATATTTCATTGGGTTGATACTTGTGATAATAAAAACGTCCGTTTTTAATGCAGCACCACACATTTATTTCAAATTTTCCTTGCCTCCTGCGGACAACATTGACATGAGCGTTAGTATCTGCCCAGTAAGGTAAATTGAGATTATTAAAAATACCATCACTACTGATATGCGTCTCGTATGACCATGCAATAGAATTTGAAAAATTATGTATATTTTGGCACTGACAGTTACAAAACTCAGTACGCCGCCTTCTGTCGTCTATAGTCAAAAAATGTTCTTTCCGAAATCTATAGCAATGGTATTTATGTTTCTTTAAAATTCGAAGGGTTTTGCTTCGAGACACGCCCAGATTAACCATTTGTCTAGATGAAGTTGTTAGCTCTGCTTCGACAGAATTTCGTTTAAAGTAAGTTTTTGGCCTGGGATTTTTAAAAGAACCGAATTAAATTAAATTTTTCTGTAACCTAAAATTAATTAAGATATTGTTTTGAGCTAGCACAAGTTTTAATTGCTATTAACTATACCGTTCAAACATATTTTTATTTGGCTGCCGCCTTTCAGGAAAATTTTGTAAACATAATTCCGATGCCACATTTTTATCACCTTCGGATAATATAAAACACTTTAACATGCAATTTTTTCTGAATTTGTATAATTAGACATGTTAATAACTAAATTCCAAGATCACTTTGTTGCACACTTCTAATTTTTAACTTATTATTTGACATATAGGTTTCATTTGTTTTTACTTAAATCAATCTCAGCCTCCTACTGTGTATTCTTAATATAAAAATTGTAAGCCAACTGTTCTCTTAATAAATATACCAATTAAGAAAAACTTAAAAAATCAATTAATTATTAAAATAGCATAGAACATAAAAAACTACAACCTTATGTCATATCTTTTTAAATTAAGGAGGTATTAATAATGTGAATGCACTAACGGAGTCTACTTGAAAAAGTGCCTCAAGAATATTTTTACAGTTTACCGATACATTTAGAAATAAAAAAGCTATTAAAGTTATTCAAAATCGTCGTTTTTTCAATTTTGGCTAATTGCGCAATAACGGTAAGAGATATCTTGATTATGACTATTGGATCTTAATTAACACCAAAATCGGGTACAAGGACCCCATATTACTTTTTGTCTATCTGTAATAGAAAGGGTACTCCCATAAGAAAATATCGAAAATGAACCACCCTATACAATCAAGTACAAGATAATTTAAAAAAAAACAACGTATCGACAATTGAAGGTAAAATTTACATTAAGTTAATTAACTAATTAAGCGCACTGTAAACAACAAACCTACAAAATAATTGTTAATTTTTAGTTATTAATTTTGAATAAGTTAATTGCGTATTAACAAATTTAGCTTTGCTTGCTATTAAAAAAAATCCTACTTTTGTCAGTTATTCCAAGAATAAATAACAAACTAGTAGCAGTGCATAACGATCGTGCGGGAAAATTTAAAGCATAAAACAGTGTTAAGCAAAAATTAAGTGAAAGTATGTAGTAATTACAAATATAAGAGTTGAAATAAAGCTTAGGAGGGCAGGAAAAAGAAAGAAAGGGATAAACATATGGCGCCGAAATCCTTTTTCAACTAGAGTTGAACCGAAGGTTACTCGATAGTAAACTCATCATCACAAATTACGAAAATGTAAACTTTCACGATTTTCACATATAATTTAAATACATATGTTTTAGGTATTAATGCGCGATCTAAGCAGTACTTTACCTCCTGACAACTCATTCTACTGTATAAGCCCCAAATTCAACCTCATCTTGAATATAATTCTCACTCTGGGTTGGTGTTCCCCAATACGCTCTCGATATCGTAGATCATATCCAAAAGAGTGCGATTAGGCTTATAAATGGCCTGTCCTTAACTTCTGACATACAGTCCCTTGAGCATAGAAGAATCGGTTCAGGTCTTTCTTTGTATTATCGGTATTACAATAACTATGCTGCTGAGTTATATTCATTGATGTCATCTCGGGCTACCTTTGCTAGGAATACTCAATTCGCTCATTCATATCATCATCAAAATTTAAGGTAGCTGTTCATAGGCATCTCTTGGCAATTCAATGTCCCTCTATCCATCCTCCTAAGTGTTCCAGAGTGCTTTAGTGCGATAGGCCAAATTTAGCCTGTTCAGGTCCACAATTATTAAAAAAAATCTGCTTTCCCTGCTAAATTACAAAAAATCAAGAAAGCTTTATTAAATTGTATTGAAGGTGGTTGTGTTTGTAGATGATACACTGATCCCAAGTAAAACAGTCAAAGATCAGTTAATTAAATTGAAAATGGCTTTAAGGCTTGTAGAAGAAACTGATTTAAAAGTTTCAAAAAATAAGTGTAGTTTTTTAGGGATTGCATTAAATATCTAGGTTACGTAATTGATAAAGTAGGATTACTAGTGAAACTAAAACAGAAGCTACTGAAAAAGCTTTGCGGTCAACAGATGTAACTCAATTAAAATCATTTTTAGATATCATAAATTATTATAGAAAATTTGTAAAAATATAGCTATTGTTCTTTATCCACTTTATAAAATTACGAAAGAAAAACGCGCATTGGCATTGATCTAAAGAATGCGGGGCAGCTATTAAAGAAATGTAATTTTTTTTATTTTCCTTAGAAGGAGTAGTTCATTTTAACCCATCAATTATAACTTATAATAATAATAATAATAATTGTCAGATAAGTAGTAACTTCAAACTGTTGCTACATACAATCTTCAGTGGTCAACTAAATTGTTTTATTTTTATTGTATGCCTAAATACAGTCTAATAGTACTTTCACTGGTTACACTGATGCTTCATTTCCACCACGAATTTTTTCTTGTGGGCTGAGGCAGAATTAGGCAACTAGCATCATTTTCGTCTGAGAAACCATACAGCACCAACACAATTTAAACACTTTGTGCAGGAGTAGATAAAGCGCAGCACTCTACACGTGTGTAGACTTACTCAATGAATTGCGACGCTCGCCTTCGGATCGTGTAGCAAAATTCAACTCTCATTAACACGCAATTTGAATAATGTAGTATTATTCAAGTTTTACAGAAAAAATAATTTCCTTTCGAAATCATGTAGTAACACAAATAAGTCTAGGCCATAATTATCAATTCGTGTTCAATCGATCCAAATCGACTTATTAAGAAGTCATTGTGAATTGGCCCGTCCTCACGTGTGCATATTTTGCAAATAAGATAAAACTGTATTATGTTACAATGCAAGATCTAACACTTACTTGATATAAACTAAATAAAACACAGTCGTACTAAATTACGTTATTTACGTAACATAAAGAAAGTAAAGCCGAAAACGTTAATTACCCTTTATCGGGTACCGTAACCATATGGTTACATTGAACAAAACCCACTTATAGTTCCAATCCACGTGTTTCTAAGTGCACAAGTGCACCAGGAGATGCACAAGAAATCGGTTTATAACAGACAATTTTTGTTTCGCGCCAGTATCTTTCACGCTTTTCTTGTGTTATTTTGCTGGGGTACTACGTGTTACACGAAATGTTATAATTTCAGTGAGTGACATTTTCCTTTTATGTTATATTTACTTGCATCAGTTTATAGAAAGTCAAATTTACCTATTCAGGTAAGAAAAATTGATAGAAAATAGTTGCATACTGCAAATACTAAGGGTAGAATATTACAGTACCCATATGTATACATATGTTATCATTGTAGAAGAATAGGCGATTTATTGAAAGAAATATCTGTTAAGCTTTTATGGGAAGAAAAAATGTAGATTGCCTCCTAATCCTGGCATATCTGATCGTTCTGACAAGTCGGACGAAGAAGAAGTAGTAAAAATTGTTGAATATGGTAATACTCCATTAGAATCGGGTAAGCAATATTGTTTTATATTGTAAACGAAATATACAAATATAAATTATTTTAGAACACTCAGAATTGGAAAGTTGTTCGGATGACGAACGTGCAGTATAATCTCCTGTAATTACTGTATTACGTTCAGTTGGACTAAACCTGATCTAACATCGGATGATCCCTCTTCGGAATCAAGAGACAATTTTCATTCTATATCCAATGAAGATATACTGTCTTCATTTGAATATTTCCTGAAATTATTTTGCATGGATATTATTCAAAATATAGTACATAGTACACCAAACTAATTTATATAGTACTCAAGTAAGGTGACAAAGCATTGCTACAGATAATAAAGGAATTACAGATTTTTTTCCATAATGTTGAGGATGGGTGTTCTACATCTTCCCTCATATGAAGATTATTGGTCTGTAGGTTCACGTGTATAAGATGTTACTGACATTATGTGGATCAAAGGTTTCAAGTTGTTAAGACGTTTTATGCATTTCAATAATAATGACCTAATTACACACTACACAAAGGATAGATACATCAAAGTTCGACCTGAAATTCACAAAATTCGTGAAAACAGCCAAAAATTTCACTTGGAGAATGATTTCTCAATAGATGAAAGAATGGTAGCTTACAAAGGCACTCGTGCCGGAAACTTACGTCAATACAGTGTGATCCAAAGTAGAGGGACCATTCAATAACTTCTTTATTTTACGATGTATAAAAAAAAAGTTAAATTATTTTTTTGTTTACGGCCATGTGCTACATTTAATAGGGCTATCAAATATTTTTTGTCATTTCCGGATAAACCGGAAACGAACTCAAGTATTGTTTTTTAAATGACACCCTGTATATTTTTTTAGACTATCTAATTCCTCATTATTTTTTATTTCTGTAAATATAAAATTTTATGGGTATTATATCAGAAAATTTTGTTGTAAATCGCAAAAAACTGTTTGAAGGCGTACAAGGCCACTATTTAAAAAACAAAATAGCTATTACCATGGAAAACGGAAACAACTGCTTTTATTATTAGTATTTATTAGAATAGTAAGAAATCTGGAAACGGATACATAAACAAAATACAAAATTCAACAAGTAATAAGCACGTATTTCTTTAACTACAAAGATGGTATGCAGGAAAATTATTTTATAAATTGTTCAAAATTACCACCATTTTGTGCAACACATGCCTCTAACCGCTTTAGAAGTGTTGTTCTATGTATCACATCGGTGTTAACTGCATACAAGCCAACCGGATTTTGTTTTTTAAATCCTCTACATTTTGTGGCGGATCTGCATAGACTAGTGTCTTAAGATAGCCCCATAAGAAATAGTCCAGAGGTGTAATATTAGGCGATCTTGGCGGCATTTCCACTGGTCCATGGGTGGCAATTAAACGCCGATTAAAGGTTTCGTTTAGATATTCACTAACAGTGTTACTAGTATGAGCTGGCGCTCCGTCCAACTGAAAGTGCATACTTCGTCGCAATGCTAGTGGAAAATCTTCTAACATGGTCAAAACCTCAGTATTTAAAAAATGAAGAAATCTTCTTGCAGTGAGAGTTGCGTCATAAAAAAAGTCCCAATAATCTGTCTCCTATTAAACCGCACCAAACGTTAGTACCCCAAACGGTTTGATAGTTTGTATTTAATGTCCAATGTGGGTTTTCGTCCGACCAGAAACGATAATTTTGTTTGTTGATAACACCATTATTGGTGAATTTTGCTTCGTCGGTCCACAAAATTCTGTCTAAAATGCCTCGGTCATCTTTCAGTTGTTCCACTAACCACGCAATAAATGTTAATCGGCGTTCGAGATCTGCTGGACGTAGGTGTTGCACTAAATTTGGTCTACAGGGGTACAGCTTGTGTTTTTTTAATGTCCTCTGAACATATCCAAATGATGTTCCTACTTCCTGAGTTACATGCCTAATAGACGAACGTGAATGTAGTCGAACATACGACAAACTCTGCAATTCTCGTTCTTCGTTTATCGGGTTATTTCTCTGGGGTTCTCTATTTTGGATTTTTACTCCAGGAAATGCTCCATGTTGCCTTAATGAATTTTAAATTTTGTGTAAGCAAGTATGTGGAGGGTGATACTCGTCAGGAAATCTTTCTGCATAGAGTGCGACTGATCTTCGTGCGTTGCGATTACACTCGCCAAATATTAACATTAAATTGACCTTTTCACTATTATTACTCATGTAGTTGCCTAATAATTGCATACAATAACGTTGTAATTATAAATGCCGTCACAGCTTAAGTAATTACATATAAAAACTAATTTTGAAAGATGTGAAACAATCTGAAACAAGTTCACAAAGCAGTTGTTTCCGTTTTCCATGGCAATAACTATTTTGTTTTTTAAATAGTGATCTTGTACTCCTTCAAACAGTTTTTTGCGATTTACAACAAAATTTTCTGATATAATACCCATAAAATTTTATATTTACAGAAAGAAAAAATAATGAGGAATCAGATAGTCTAAAAAAATATACAGGGTGTCATTTAAAAAACAATAGCAGCAGTGCTCGCTTCCGGTTTAACCGGAAATGAAAAAAAATATTTGATAGCCCTATTAAATGTAGCACATGGCCGTAAACAAAAAATAATTTAACTTTTTTTTTATATATCGTAAAATAAAGAAGTTATTGAATGGTCCCTCTACTTTGGATCACACTGTATATAAAAAATAAACCCCATAAATGGGGTAATTGCTGGGGTCTCTAGAATCATCCTAGATTTCATTCCATACCAGGGGCCTGCAACCTACACTGAACCGAAGGGAACAAAACATGAATTGATTGAATACGAATGTTCATTGGGTGTAGGAGTATCAGTTGTAATTTCTTTATGTAAATCACTTCCTGATCCATCAAAGTCAGTGGTTTATTTTGATAACTATTGCTCGAACTTACCATTGTTTACTTACGTAAAACAAAACATGAATATAAGAAGTCTAGGATCATTGCATTCGAAGAGAATAGCATGATGTCCTATCGAGACAGACAAAGTGCTTACCAACCAAGGAAGAGGTAGTTTTGTACAAGGAATTATTGTGATGAAGTGGATAGACAACAAATGTGTATTACTCGGAAGCACACTTTATGGAGAAAACCCAACATCTACCCAAATATTGTACACAGATATAATGAACATATGGGTGACTTACACGAGGCAAATGCATTGATGGGTCTTTACAAAACTCCAAGTAAAGCAAAGAGGTGGTACTTTCCAATTTTCTCTTATCTTTTGGACATTAGTATGGTAAATTCGTGGATAGTATATAGGCAGAATTGCGACGCGACAAATAAAAAATATATACCATTGAAGCATTTTAGATTTGAGATTATTCAATCTCTTCCGCGAACTGGCAAAATAACCAAAAAGGGCAGGCCAAGTTTAGAATCTGTACCAAAAAAGATTCTAAAATGCAGGCTCCCGTAGTTGCAAGACCTGATGATCTTACCTAGAAAGATTATTATCAAATTACCAAACTTCCGTATTATAAAAAATCCGATTCATTCTAAACCTTACATTAGCTTCAGATAAGTCCAATAAACGTTCATAGTAATGAAAACATTTTCCCTTTAACGTTTTCTGTGTGTGTCCGACACAGGGTTAAACAGATTTAATCTTTTATTAAATAAATAATTCTTGAGTTATTTTTAAGTGCTTTAAAAAATAATATTTTGACTGTACGTAACGGTATTTTTTTGAAGGTTTAAAACAAAATCTTTTTATAATCAACAATATCAAACTTTCTGCAAAAACTTAATGTAAGACATTCTTTTATGATAAAACCATTAAGAGCTTTAGTGTATACTCTATACTTGTAACGTGCATAATGGAACTTGCGTTCGCGGGCGACACCACCCTTATTTGATGGAATAGGAGAACAAAATTTTGAAGTGAAGTAGAAAGAACTGAGATGTATATTTTAAAATTATTTTATCTTACACAGGGTGTTTCATTTATACAGGATGAACCAAACACAGATGTTTTAAATGGGACACCCTGTATGTTATTTCAAATTTGGATTCAGCTCACTTCGGCCATTCTTTCAATATAAGGTTTGATTATATTATGCATGGTAGTTTAGATTAGATGTGGTCATTTTGAAGAAAAAATAGTTCCTAAATGGATACCATATATTATTTCTAATAATAAATATTCAAATGATTTTTTTAATAAAATATATTTTGAAACAAACAATTTTATCGGGTTAGGCCTAATTTAGTTGTAAAATGATTTCACTAATTTAAATTAAATGTTCGAATTGAGCACCGTTAACAATCTGACAATACCTAAGGCGATAAAAAATAATTTTTGAACGTTGTCGATGACATCTGGGGTAATTCATGCTTTTAAATCTTCTAAATTGGCGGATCGCGTCGCGTATAGATACTCTTTCTGTATCCCCACAAGAAGTAATCCGGAGGATTTAAATCTGGCGATCTGGCTGGCCACTCAATTGCCCCTTTTCTAGCTATTCAGCGATTTGAAAAAACTTCATCCAAATAAGCGAGAACAGGTAAAGCGTAGTGTGGCGGCGCTCCATCTTGTTGAAAAAAGAGGTCACGATGGTGCCTATCGGGCTCTTCTAAATCCGGATATAACGTTATTAGAGCGGGGATAAAGTCATTTTGAAGAAAGTCTAAATATCTGGCACCAGTGAGAGTATCCTCAAAGAAGTAAGGACCTATAACTTTTTCGTAAACTATGCCGCACCAAAAGTTCAATTTTTGAGGGTTTTGGGTGTGATGTTCCGTGAAACAATGAGGATTTTCGGTTGCCCAATAACGACAATTTTGTCTGTTCACATGGCCGTTTAAACCAATGTTGTTTCGTCGGAAAAAATTATTCTTTTTACAAAATTGGAGTTACCACAACATAATTGTTGTATTTGTTCACAAAATTCACTTCGCCAATCAAAATCTTCTTCCGACAGCTCGTGTGAGGATGGAATTTCTCTCTTTTCAACACTTTACGCACAGTAGATCGCGCCACACAAATATTATTAGCCGTATCCGTAATAATGATATTACAATTATCTTGCACTGCTAACCCAATAGTCAACTGATCTTCTTCACTTATCGACTTTCGACCAGATTTATCTTATATTCTGAACATGTTCAAACTCCCAAAATTTCGCATCAACTCTTCTTACCATGGTTTGACTAATTGACGGTCGATCTGGGTGAGTTGCATTAAACAACGCAACCACTTCTGATAGAGTGCACGACCTATCTCCGAAACCAACCATTCACAGGATTTCATTTCTTTCACGTTCGCTTAATTTCCTCATATTTCATAAAGTAACGGTAAAGTAGTTGCTAGATAAACTCACGATAACAATGCTTTCGCCTATTAAAAAACTGAACACAAGTTGCTAACGTGCAAATAATTAAAGTAATTTTAACAAAATGTACAATTTAATGTTTTCTTATATTGACAATGAATTTTTCTCACTTTTAAAGTTTACAATAGTTTTTATGCAATATTTCCTGATGTAACATCGTCCATATTTACCTTGTCGGATGTAAACAGATGTACCCTATCTAATTCCGCAATAAAAAATGGTGGTTGATATTTTAAAAAAATGCCGATGGCGTCATATCTTTTTCTTGACACACTCTGTATATTTTAGCTTTACGTAAAAAAATTCTAAATCAAAAATAAAAATCGAAGGATCCGAGTGTTTTCTTCCTAAACTCCCTTTCGTATTTTAATTCAATTTATCCGCTACTTTACGAACGCAGTGTATAATTATTTAAATCATCTAGTACGATCTCCTAATGCCATTGAGCTTGTTAACTTGAATTAAAACTTTACTTTCAAAAGAACAAAAAAGAAACACGAAAGCAAAGTACAACAGCATACAAAATTTTAATACAAAATATTTTCAACGGTACAAATGTAATTTTAAACCCCCTTAAGGCTCTTAATATAAAATCTGTAGGATTCAAAACAATAGATAAACTAATATTCTAAAAATAAATTTTTGAATTCATAATAAACATGAACAAAGCAGGATTAACCCATTCTTATATGTATATTATAATTAATGAAAGTATAGTTCAGGACACTATTACTTTTATTGTAATTGTTCATCTCATACAAGAGTAACTAACCAGTCTGTAGTTAATATATTTTAATTGAAATCTACGATTAGGTAATTTATTATTTACTATTTAAGCTGAGATGATTACAAAAAGTGAACTCACATTATGAACATTCAAGTTTAAACACAAAGCGATAAATTAGAACTCACTTCAATAATCGGGCTAAATGAATACATTGTTAGTACCTACTTTGTTTCTCAAGATGTTCTAAATCTAAGGTCTTCTTAAATGAAATATGACTAAAAGGGTTCTAAATATTTAATCGTTTAATCTATTAATAATTTACAGTTTTTATTCAAGCATTTACAAGATGTTACAACATTATGAGATATAAAAAATAACAATAAATTATTTTAAATTAATATTAATTTTGCTTTCTTCTTCTATAATTCGAAAGTTATTATTGAATCTAAAGTATGCCCCCTCAATATCATCCTATAACTAATTTAAAAATCTTTTTAAAAACATCATGTATGAACAAGTACAAAAGTGGTCAAACGTTATCCACTGAACGGCATTTTTCCTTAGAGATGTTTTTTAATGTGTTGCACCATTAAACGAATCATAAAATAATGAATAGAACTCAAATATCCCGCAGTTAATCGATGTCTCGGAGAAGAATATATTTGTAAGTGAATTTACAGTATGCCCTCTTAGTGCAATCCTATAATTAACTTAAAAATCTTTCTTTATACCATGAGAAACAAATACAAAAGTGATCACATTTTATTCACCGTACGGAATTTTTCCTAGAGACTTTTTTAAAGCGTGTGTTACCCCATTAAATGAATCATACAATAAGGAATCGAACTCAAATATCCCGCTGTTAATACGATCTTTCTGAGAAGACTAAATTTGTAAGTGATACAGTATGCCCTCTTAGTGTAATCCAATAATTAATTTAAAAATCTTTTTAAAAATACCATGACCAACAAATACAAAAGACGTTTTTAAGAAGAATATTAAGATTACAAGAACGAAGTGAATATTTCATTGTCCAAAGGTTCTAGGAGTTTTCATACCTAGCAGGAGTTAGACTTGGTGGCCCCAACTATAAGCCTAAGTTTTGGAACACTTGCAACAGCTATTAGGAACGAGAGTTTGAAAAATTGCATATTCTTTTCATCAGACTAATACTTATCGAGTAATAGGCCAAGTCTTACAGGGATCTAGGTACGTACACCGAAAACAGTTTACCGAAAAACAATGCACCGAAAGGTTAATTTACCGAAAGAACAATTGGCCGAATTACAATTGACCGAAAAATCATTTTTACCGAAGCACAGCTTACCGAAAGGGGAGTTAACCGGAAATTGTGGTTCACGGTCATTTCTCCGCCGAGAAAATCCCGCCGGTCAATTGACCGTCTGGTAAAAACAACACGCGGCGAGTTGACCGCTGCTCAAATGGCCGCCGTGACAAAACCCCGCTTTGAATAAAATGAAGGAGCTTATAATACTTTTTATTATAAAACATTATTATTAAGTAAAATTTAAATTGTAAGCGACTCCCCTTAAAAACATAAGCTTATCATTAGCATCGTACAATTTTTCATTCTAATATTTACATCACGGTATACTTTCTTTTGTGATGGTCCTACCCTGACTTGAATGCCCTTTTACGTATTTTATGTTATGTATCTCTTAACTTTTCTTAATGCTTTCGGATATTTCGCACGCAGATAGAGTTAATATTTTAAAATTTCAATCTTGTTTATTCTTGCAAGTGATGCATAATTATTGTCTATGAGTAATAAATGAAAGCAGTTTGTAATAGTTCGGTGAATTATTACATTAAAACTATCATTAGCGAACAATATCTGCTACAGGTAAATTAACAAGGTGCCATTATTGTTAATGAGATTTCAAAATCTCTACATTATACATATCCCCATACTTACTAATATGCAACAAAATTGCTCCATTAATATAATTAATTATAATTAGGACCAAACAGGTCGTTAATACACAATCAACGTCAGATATATATATATATATATATATATATATATATATATATATATATATATATATATATATATATATATATATATATATATATATATATATAATATATATATATAGACATTAATTATCTTGATAAATTAAGCTGAATTTACTTATAGTTATCAAGTGGTGCTATAGTTAACACGAGAGGGCGCTGAAGTACATAACCAGTGTAAAGGGCAAGTGCAAACTGTTGGTCGCGGTTACTTATTGCATAAAGGTGAGAAAGTATAATCGAAAAGATATTGGATATGAGAAAATTATCGAAAAGTAAAATGCAATGTAGGTATCATAACGGGGGATGACACTATTCTTAGAAACAGTGGAACGCATAATCACGTCGCTGATGCGGCACATGTAGAACTTAGCAAGTTAATGAACACCGTACGAGATAACGCTAAGCACATTCAAGATGGACCACATTACATTGTATCAAAAGCTACTGTTGGAATTAGTCAAGTTGCAGCAATTAGGCTTCCAAAGGTGAGCATCACCAAAAGAACCATACGCAATGTACGAATTACAACCCAAGCTGTGCCAGCACTGCCTATTAGTCGCAGTGATATTGTCTTGTTAGAAGAATATAAGCTAACAAAAAATGGAGAAGACTTTTTCATGTTCGATTCGGGGACCACCGAAGGCCGGCTACTAATTTTTTCCACGAGAAGAAATCATCGATTTCTAGCTCTGAGCGACCATTGGTACAGTGACTGTACCTTCAAAATTGTACCACATCTGTTCTATCAATTATATACACTTCATGGAGTACAACACAATACCGTTATTCCTTTGATCTACGCTTTGCTACCTGATAAAACCAGAGAAAAATACGTGCGATTTCTTCAGGAAATAAAAAAACTTCTTCCAGGAACCTCACCGTCAACAATTCTAGCAAATTTAGAAAGTGGCGTGACAAGCGCCCTTAATGAAGAATTTCCGCAAACCAGGCATCGAGGATGTTCTTTCCATTTCTCGCAAAGCTTATACCGGGAGTTGACAGAAGCTGAGATACTCCTGCGAGAGAACTATTTTGTAGTGAATTTGCCAATCGTATATATCGAGCCATAATGTCCATATTTCGCTTTGAAGAAATGCGAAGGTTCATCAGATTTGTGCTTATGCTCTGGATGGATTAGTTTATGTTGGTCACCAGCCCGGAAAACCTCCACATAAAAACCTGGGACTTGAAGTAGTACAAACTCTTGTGCATGGAATTTATATTTCTGGCCACAATCTCACGATAGACAACTTCTGCATTAGTGTTACACTAGCAACTTATCTGTTGGATAAAAATATTACTGTTGTGGGTACACTACGTCAGAATACGCATGACATTCCGAAAGAAATGAAAGCCTCAAAAGATCATGTAATCTGGTCTTCATCGTTTTGCTTACGAAATAACGTATCCATAGTACGTTATCTACTTAAAAAGCACCATGCACCACGACGCATCTATCAATGATGACGCTAAAAGGGAGTCTGAAACCATCACTCATTATAATAAAACAAAGGGCGGTGTTGCCGTCATGGATCAAATGGTGTCGACATATACTTACAAGGGGCAAAGTAAACGATGGCCCATGACATTTTCTTCATCATTAATGTTGCAGCACTCAACGCATAGATAGTCTATACGAAGGAACACCCAAACTACAACATAGGAGTGACTGACAAACGTAGATTGTTTTTGAAAAATTTAGCGAAGGAACTAGTGATCCCGCGGCCGCCAGCAGATAAGACAAGTGCAGCAATTAAGAGAAAGAGATGCTCAGTGTGCCCCGAAAATATTAATCGTAAAAGCACAATATGTATTAGTTGTAGAAATAATTTCTGTAATGACCATTGTATTAGAATTTGCACTAAATGATTCTCTAATCCTTAAAAAAGGTTTAAACAATAATGTTCACTTTCATATTTAATCTCACGTTTGTAATGTATATGTATAAATAAATAAAGTTTTAATTAAATAACTTTGTTTCTATTCTGACTATACGTGACTATATAACGGATCTCAGAAGCCCGGATTATGTAAATGCCGATATTTTATTGGTTAAACATCCTAGGGTTAAACAGCGGGACGAAACAAATGCTAACTTTGCAATTAATACTGCGAAGATCAGCTACAGTAGCATTTTTACCTACAGGTGAAGTTGTCAGTGCATTTGAAGTTCAGTTGGACGAAAACGTGTTACCCCTAGAAGCACAAACAGTTGTAGATTACTTTGAGGACAGTTGGATAGGACATCCTTAAAGAGGACAGCGGCGTCGTTCACCCCGTTTTCCTCCTAACTGTGAATTGTTTTTCGGTAAACTGTTTTCGGTTAACCGATTTCGGTAAATGTTCCGGGACCGGTAGTGCTGCACTATCGTTCATCGTTTACCTTGTCACTTTTTTTCAATTAGCCGCCGATTTAGGCCCTATTATACTTTGGGATTTTAACAAGGAGCGCCTTTGCTAAACAAAATTTTAAAACGAATATATGCTGTATAATTTTTGTTTAAGCAATTTATGTTTGTAGGACCAGCTGAAAAAGAAAAAAAGGACATGCAGCTTTACTAATAAGGAATAAGCAATTTTAATTGCTCCAGTAAAAAAGCGTCAGGCCGTAATAGTATTCCAAGTGTCATACACCAACGTCAATAAGCAAAGATTTCCACTGCGAGAAAATTACAGAAACAAAATTTAGTACAAGTGAAGCATTTGGACCTGAAGCTGTTTTAAAGAAGAAATGTTATAATTTGAAAATGAATACAAAAAAGTATGCTGAAGAACGTTTTTTCTCTTGAATCCTTAACTCGATTTTGATAATTTTTTTTTTAAATTGTAGACGTATTGCTGATTTTAAACAATTGGTCGAAATGTCATATATAGAGCTGAAAGAGAACAATGTTCTTCTTTGTTAATTTTTGAGACACTATAGAGTCAACACATGTAATTTGATATAATTTGATAATGCCAGATTAAACATTGATCTTTTCTGAGCGTTTTCATTTTTTTATTTACTCTGATATCGTATTTATTAAGGGTGCTACAGGGCTTTGTTAAAATTAGTGCATTAGCACATTTTTTATTGATTGCAGCAGCTCTTGAAATCTGGGACAATCTGTCTCAAGAGTTGCTTGTTAATGTTACCATGAGCATGGGAAGAGGGATGACTGCTGTCATAAGCGCAGGTGGAGGTCACACGCGTTATTAAAACTTTTGTTATTGTTGGTGTTTTGAATCGTTCTCGTTATTTAATTTACTATTTTCCTTTAGGCCTTTAAACACGGGCCAATTTATGCTCTAAAGCACAAATAAAAGTTGAGACAACAATAAAAAATGTTAGTTTTACTGGTCTCTGTAACATAATCAAAAATTAACGGAAACCCTTCGACCCCCGAGCAACCCATAAAAAGTGTACCAACGGACTAATTTCAACAAAGCCCTGCAGCACCCTTAATAAATACGATATTAGAGTAAATAAAAAATGAAAACGCTCAGAGAAGATCAATTTTTAACCTAGCCTTATCAAATGATATCAAATTACATTCGTTCGCTCAAAAATTAACAAAAAAAAAAACATTACTTTCTGTCAGCTCTGTATATGACATTTCGACCAACTGTTTAAAATCAGCAGTAGGTCTAACGTGTTCTTAAAGAATCAGTTACAATTTAAAACAAATTATCAAAATCGAGGTAAGGGTTCAAGAGAAAATTGAAGTCAAACTTAGCGTAAATTCTGCCAGTACCTAATATATATATATATATATATATATATATATATATATATATATATATATATATATATATATATATATATATATATATATATATATATATATATATATATATATATATATATATATATATATGGAGTTCCAGTTTTTGTAGCAGGACTTTAATAGTCGATAGAACTTTCAAAATTAAGACAAAAATTTCATATAAACATTGGTTGCCAAACGCTTAGTTTTGGAGATATAGGGTTTCAAAATTTTAATTTTTTTCAGTTCTTTTAATTTATCTTCAAAACTATTTAAAATAATAAATCCAAATTTAGTACACCCAATATTAAGAGTAGTTTAGCGTGTATCAATATCTACAGGGTTGTACATTTTCTGGGGTGGTACACCCTTTATGCCCCCCACCCCCGAACTTTTTCATGCGACGCCTCTAACTGTTAAAAACCTTTTTTGTCTTCTGCTTTTTTTTCGAAAAATGCATAGTTTTTGAGATAAATTAGCTGTAATCCATGAACAGCTTCCAAATGGTAAGTAAAGAAGGTCTGATGCTCCCGAAAAAAATAGTGTGCCATGAAAAGAATAATAAAAAAAAAAGAATCAAATTATGTCAATTCTCACGTTTTTTTTGTCTCTTAATAAAAAGTAGCACTCCACTGAATTTTTCCTAACCTTTCAGTTGAATTAAATAAAGGAAAATAAAAGTAAAACAACAAAATCAATATTAAAAAAATACGTATTTATTGGAAAAAATTGGAAAGAATTTCTATTTAAGATTTTAACAAGAACGAAACGAACGAAACAAATAAATTAAAGAAATAAACTTAACCTATAACAACAAAACAAAAACGCTATCGTAATAATAGATAAATTGAAAGAAACTGTTCAAAATGTGAACCATTTTGTTGAATACATAATTCACACCGGCGAATAATTAATTGCACGTGGAATATTAACTAAAAATTGTCTTATTTCATTACACGCATCCCTAATCCTATTAATGAGTTCATCTATTGTTGTCACAGGAGTTGCATACACCCTATCTTTTAAATACCCCCATACAAAAAATCTAAGGGATTTAGGTCTGGAGACCTTGGCGGCCAGGGAACTGGGCCTGCACGACCGATCCATCTTCCAGGATAATGGTTGTCCAGCCAGTTTCTAACGATTCTGCTATAATGAGCTGGACAACCATCAAGCTGGAACCAAGCCGTTCTTCGTAAATTTAAGGGAATATGTTCCCACATATTCCCATGTTCATTCTCTAAGAATTCCAAGAAAGTCTTCATTCACCAGAGGTGGTAAAAAGTAGGGACCAAAAAGGTGATTATTGTAAATATCCAGACGTTCACACTAAATTCTTGTTGGAAATGTCTCGCGCGAACAACATGTGGATTTTCATGTGCCCAAACGTGCTGGTTGTGAAAATTTACCACACCACGGCGAGTGAAGCAGGATTCATCGGTCCATAAAACGTTATTTAAAAAACCTGGATTGTCATTATTTTCAGCAAGAATCCATCGACAATACGCAACTCTACGTTCTGCATCCCCTGGTTATAGTCTTTGAACAGGTTGTAGATGGTAAGGATATCAGTCATCCCGTCTTAATCTTCGGATACTCTTCTAATGCTAGTTGTGGGATCTCTGTCGAATTCACGCAAAATTTGTCGTGCAATATTTCTTTGCTGCCTATGATTATTATTTTGACGACCATGCACATTATTTAACCCCTGACTTATAATTTGTTGGTGAACTCTTACAAATACTGAAGGATGCGGAGCTCCTCTAAAAGGAAATCTTCGTCTATATTCACGGACTGCTGCTGCTGAACTTCCATTTACTTTATTTATAAATAAAATGGATATCCTCTATTTCTTGATTAGAAAACAAAAATGGCATTTTAAAAGATCACTTTTGCAATAAAAATTAACACAATAAAATATGTAAATAAATTACATTATTTCTTATGCACAAGTCGTATTTAAAATAAAACGTGAGATTTGACATAATTTGATTTTTTTTTATTGTTCTTTTCATGGCACACTATTTCTTGCGGGAGCATCAGACGTTCTTTACTTACCATTTGGAAGCTGTTCATGGATTACAGCTAATTTATCTCAAAAACTATGCATTTTTCGAAAAAAAGCAGTAGACAAAAAAGTTCCTAAATCAAATGGACAATCTAAATTTTTGGTTTTTAAGAGTTAGAGGCGTCGAATGAAAAGTTCGGGGGGGATAAAGGGTGTACCACCCCAGAAAATGTACTACCCTGTAGATATTGATAAACGTTAAACTACTCTTAATATTGGGTTTAAGGAGTGTAATATGTGTACTAAATTTGGATTTATTATTTTAAATAGCTTTGAAGATAAATTAAAAGAACTGAAAAAAAATTAAAACTTTGAAACCCTGTATCTCCAAAACTAAGCGTTTAGCAACCTATGTTTATATGAACTTTTTGTCTTTGAAAGCTCTATCGACAATCAAAGTCCTGCTACAAAAAACTGGAACACCCTGTATATATATATATATATATATATATATATATATATATATATATATATATATATATACAGGGTTAGTTAAAAGTATGGAGACGGCTATTTATTGTCGTTAATATTCATTTTAGGAAATTATGTTCAATACAAAAGTTTGTTATGAAATTATTATCTACATTTGAGAATACTTGAATTATTTTTTTCTTCAATTGTTTTTAATATACGACGTCATCGATATTTTTTCAAATGACAACCTATATTTCTGATTATTGATTTCGATAGTACATTCTATTCTCTTTTCAACGGTATACAATTTTCAATATGTTACATTTGAAAAAAATTGATAAAAAGTGCCTTAATGTTCCAATATTAAAGATCCATTAAATTAGCAGAATTAATTAACACGGTAATTAGACTCATTTATTTTCAATAAACTTATCAGTCACAATCTTGATAATGATTAAAAAAAAATAAATTACAAGCGTCTTGTAAACTTCTGCGTCTATTTCCATAACCCAGCATCATAAGTATTTCAATTCTTTCACGTTCACTTAAACTCGCCATTGCTAATATTAACAGCAACAAATTGCACAATTGAAATATGTCAACTATTTGACATAAACAATAACCACTGATGAAGTTACCTCGCTCGAGTTTGTTTATCGCCTCGCTTTTGTCTATCTAGATGGATTCTGCTAATTTAATGGATCTTTAATATTTGAACATTAAGGCTCTTTTTCTCAATTTTTTTCAAATGTAACGTATTGAAAATTGTATACCGTTGAAAAGAGAATAGAATGTACTATCGAAATCAATAATCAGAAATATAGGTTGTCATTTCAAAAAATATCGATGACGTCGTAACTAAAACAATTGAAGAAAAATATTAAGTATTCTCAAATGTAATATTTATAACAAACTTTGTATAATAATTCTAAATGAATATTAACGACAATAAATCGTTCCATATTAACTAATATATATATATATATATATATATATATATATATATATATATATATATATATATATATATATATATATATATATATTATATATAAGTGTATGTACTTATTTTAAGGGGTGATTCCTCAGGCGATTTCGAGCCGGAAAGTTCATATGAATGTATGTCCTCAGAAGCTTCGTTATCGATCTACAGGCTGTTGAAGTTGTTGTGTTTTTTCGGTTTTTTCCAAATTTTTCGAAAACCCTTCTAGATATTAGATTGAAATTTTACGTATTGTATAAGGGCATGAAGGCCCTTATTTCAACTGAAAAGTTCATTTTTAGTTTAACCAGTGGCTTAGATACAGCTAGGTCATGACATAAATTCCACAAAAAAAATGTGTTACGCCACTGTTTTGTATGACGAGTTTACACTATACTCATCAGAAATCAATTCCGAACAAAAAAGATCTCAATACATTTTCACGTAAAACTCACCGTTTAGGAAAAAATAATTAAAAAGTGTCGTGTCGTTATAACGTGCAGTTTATTTACAAGATAAAGATATGTCACAAAAACACAAGTGAGCTCTGTCCGTTGATAAGGAAACATCGCTATGTATTTCGTTAATAATGCTGTCATGTCAGTCTTATTCTTGACAGGCAATAATAACTAGTTTAAAAATTTGTTCTTTTTGTTGTTTTCCAAGTGTTTTGTCTTCATAAAAGTAAGAGAAATGGTCAATTATGCTATTTCGGAGATGACCGACATGCATTTCGTCTATGGTCTGACTGACGGCAATGCTAAACAAGCCAGGCGTCTTTACCAAGAAAGATTTCCCAACCGTGCTGTTCCCGATAGTAGAACATTCACAAACATCCATCTGCGACTGTCTTAATATGGCAGTTTACAAAATGGAAACCGAGAGCGACGACCTCGTACAGTGAGGACGGCGGAAGTAGAGGAGGCTGTTCTCAATGAAATTGAACAGAATCCAGGATCTAGTACACGCAAAATTGGGAGTGTGTTGAATATTTGCCACAAAAATGTATGGGAAATTTTGAGAGAATATTTGCTGTATCCGTATCATCTGCAAAGAGTGCAAGCTCTCCTTCCACGAGATTTTCCAGCACGCAGGAATTTTTCCATGAGGTTTCTCCAGAAGGTTGCAGAAAATCCTCATTTCGACAGGCAAGTTATCTTCACGGATGAAGCAAATTTCTCCAGAGAAGCAATCAGAAATTTTCATAATGCTCATTTATGGAGCGAAGAGAACCCTCATGCTATAGTAGAAACAAAATTTCAGCAGCAATTTTCAGTCAACGTGGGCGTTGGTATTATTGGAGATTTTTTAGTTGGACCATTCTTTCTTCCAAGGCGCCTTGACGGCAATACCTATCGTGCGTTTCTTCTAAATAATTTGCCTGAATTACTAGAAAATGTCCCTCTTCTAGTACGTCAGCACATGTGGTTCATGCACGACGGTGCCCCGGCCCACTTCAGCATTTTGGTGCGTGAATATTTGAATTCAGTTTACCCAAATCGATGGATAGGTCGTGAGGGGCCTCAGTTCTGGTCACCGAGATGGCCTGATCTGAACAGCTTAGACTTTTATTTCTGGGGGCATCTTAAAACTATAGTTTATAATACACCAGTTCAGACGTTGGAAGACTTACGCAATAGAATAATTGAGGGCTGTGCAACCGTACAGAACACACCGGGAATTTTTGAAAGAGTGCGTCGTTCAATGAGGAGAAGAGCAGAAGCCTGTATAGAAGCGGATGGTGGACATTTTCAGCATTTTTTATGAATGACTGCACAAAAGTTTTTCCCTTTATTGTTCAGTTTCTGTAAATAGTTTCTATGTTAGGAATAAATGCACGTTATAACGACACGACACTTTTTAATTATTTTTTCCTAAACGGTGAGTTTTACGTGAAAATGTATGGAGACCTTTTTTGTTCGGAATTGATTTCTGATGAATATCGTCTAAACGCGTCATATAAAACAGTGGCGTAACACATTTTTTTTGTGGAATTTATGTCATGACCTAGCTGTATCTACGCCACTGGTTAAATTAAAACTGAACTTTCAGTTGAAATAAGGGCCTTCATGCCCTTATACAATATGTAAAATTTCAATGTAATATCTAGAAGGGTTTTCGAAAAATTTGGAAAAAACCGAAAAAACAACAACTTCAACAGCCTGTAGATCGATAACGAAGCTTCTGAGGACATACATTTATATGAACTTTCCGGCTCGAAATCGCCTCAGGAATCACCCTATATATATATATATATATATATATATATATATATATATATATATATATATATATATATATATATATATATATCAGGGTGTTTCATTAAGGCTGGCCACCGGACATATTTCAGAAACTAGTGGACATAAAAAGTGGAGAAAAAAAATTCATTATAAAAGTCGCCACGAGAAAATCCTGGATTATGACGTTTTAGTAGTTTTAGGGGGGGGGGTATGTTGTGTTCGTAAGAGTGCATCATCCTTCTTTTTGCTACATCATCTAGATGTCGACCTATTTACAAAACGTGCGTATTAGTTAGGAGTATGTTTAGTCTTGGACGACGACTGTGGAACAACATGAAACCTGAATCTCGTGAAGGGTAGAGTGGCCTCTCTTGTTCTCCACGACGAATCATCCTGAACTAATTTGCCATGGAAATAGTCGTATCTTGGATTCACCGTTTTTGACTCACCGAACGTAACTGTGGTAGTTTGGTTCTATTTAATCTTTTATTTAGCATTTTGGTTTTTTCCCTTTTTATTTTTATTGATTTTACTAAATTTGTTTATTAGCTTAGTATTTGGAATCTTCGCTTTGGTGATCTCCGAGTACAAATTTTAGGAGGGGGTGTGTAACAACCCATTTTGAGTTGTATTAAAATATACCGTAATTTAGGTTCTTCATTCATTTAGTTGTAAATATAAGAAAAAAGTTTTTAATTATTGAAATATAGGTATGTGGTAGGCAACTTAATTTGCATTTTGGTGTAACTTAAGTGTATATACTTCTTAAAGGTTTATACTCGCACTTCTTTAAATTACTTTTTCTGCTCAATATGTTCGCGCAATACGTCATCATTGACTTAATTCTTTGCGCAAATCTTTTCGCGCACGACTACATCGTCTGATATTCTAGGCGTCCATTTTAGTACTTAATGAACCTTATGTTGAGTAGGAAGCCATATTTTTGGGGTTTCCACATAAATTTTGTGAAAATGCCATTGATTTGATGGTAAGATAAATTAACTCGTAATACTAAAAATTAAAACATTTGCTCTGAAATAAGGGTGCATCATTTAGTTAACTTAAGACGTTCTATTGTACGTCGCTGTGAAATGTATTGAAAAGAACGGTTTACATTTTGAACAGTGTCTAATTTTATTATACTAGTGTTATTGTTATTTATTTATAAATCGTTATTGCCAAGAATTCTTATTAATTTCACAATTATTAATTAAGTATTGTTACAATAATAAATAAGGATTGTTAAAATTAGTGTGCTAAACAGATTTCAATTTACAAAAGTTTTGTATTTGAGTATGGCTTGATACAGTGGCGGCTCTTTAATGAGAGCAAGTGAGCAGCGGTCTATAACTTATTAGAATCTCACTTAAAAACTACATACATGTTTATGGCGAAGTTGATACATACATAATTATACAGAAAGTATTGACCGCATAACAATAATAATTATGCATTTCTTTTTATACGAGGATAATAACAATGGATACTAAAAAAACCGATAACCCACCTATTTATAAATGAAAATGTATATGAAATTTTAAAGAAACGATCATTAGGTACTAAAATGGCTCTAAATGTTTTATTATATCTTTTTTATTAAAAACTTTATATTCAAGTATTCACATAAAGCACATTACTTAACATAGTACCACATCAAACACTAAAAATCAAAATAACTCGGAAACGCACAGGAATTTCGAAACAGAAGAAGGTACATTATTTTTGTTAAACTGTATGCAGATAATGAAAATAACAATTTTTCTAAAAAATAGTCATTGGCGTAGAAGTTGTGTTTATGAAAGGGTTGAGCACCCCCTCCACTCCGCCACTGTGCATTCTTATCGCTTGTTTTATGCCCCTTAATTAATAGACATTATCCCCCCAACATGAAAAAAATTTAAGCATTCGTTTATGAGTTATAATGAAAATTTGAGAAAAAAAAATTATATTCAACACCCTGTATCTCGGAAACGAAGCCTTCTACGACATATGTTTATAGGAACTTTTCTTTTCAGAAACATGTGTTCTATCTCCTGTTAAAGTTTGTCTACAAAAAACTGACTCACCCTGTATGTATATATATATATATATATATATATATATATATATATATACATATACAGGGTGTTTCATTAAGGCTGGCCACCGGACATATTTCAGAAACTAGTGGACATAAAAAGTGGAGAAAAAAAATTCATTATAAAAGTCGCCACGAGAAAATCCTGGAAATTATTTTTAAGTTCCGTAATTCATCGCAAGGGGGCGCAATTGAAAATTAAAAAATAAAATTATAAATTTCTCCGAAAATTCCCACATTAAGGCATACCTTTGGTAACATCGTTAGAAAGCTTAGACAATTCTGCATCATTTTGGTCTAAGGCTCATTGGCGTACCGACCTTAATAAGAGTGGGGGAAGCTATTGAATGTGTAATCATTTAAATCGCTGTTATTTTAAAACGACTTATCCGATTGTAGTAAACCTAGGCTTGTTTAGAAGAAAAGGTAAGTACTTTTAACTGTCGCATCAATTGGTACGCGATAGCTCATAATAAAATTGTTAGAGGGCGCAATTTGTAATAATACCAGTATTTTTGATTTTATTCAGAAAAATTAAATCATACGGTATAATTATGACATCATAAGCGGAAAGTAGCTTGAATTTGTAACAAAAACGTAAATAACGCAATTTGATATCTTTATTTGTTCCAGAGTTATGGCGAAAAGAAGACTTTTAACCGTTTAATTTAATAATTGATTGTTGCTATGGTTTCTTAAGGTGTATAGGTTGGATTAGTAATGAGGAATCTGCATTTATCATAGTCTGTGCCTCCTTCACACTCTATCTAGGCTTAGGACTAGTCCAAACTAAGCAAATTGCAAAATTTGGAGCGTGTTTAGAGGCCAACGGGCCATAACAACGATATCAAAGTAATGATTGATTTTGTTTAAGAAACTTTTCAATAGAATGGTACAAAATCATGAACAACTGTTAAAAACTAGTGAAAATCTATAAATGTTCAAATTGACGGCCGTTTTGTAAAAACAACTATTAATTCTTCTTCTGTACGTTTATAACATCATATAAAACTTCTAAGGCATAATTCTAATGTGGTGTGTTTTAAAATAATAATCTAATTTGCTGCGGAACAAAGTCGGCTCGTTTCCGTGGAGGTAAATAAATTGAAAAAGTTGTCAACTTACTTAATTTTGATTGATGTTGTGTTGTAAACATTTTTCCTTCATTAGTTTTGGGTTTCATTGTACCTTATCAGAAATTAGTGCTATCCTTCAAAAATGTCGTATACCAATGCCGAGGTTTACGACATGCTTGCCGTGTATTATGAATGTTTTCAAAATGCAGCTATTGCGGAACGACAATACGCTATCAGATATCCTGATCGAAGGCACTACACTAGAAAAGTGTTTCGGCGAATGGCAACACGTTTAAGACAAACAGGAAATGTACGACGTATTCCACTTCCTGTCAGAAGACGTCGCATAAGAAATGAAGACAATAGTATTAATGTTCTTGCGTACGTAGAATCGGAGCCTCACGTAAGCATCAGGAGATTTCCACAGAACTAGGTGTAAGTGTTGCTTCTGTGTTCAGAATTTTAAGGGATTTTAAGCTGCATCCTTATCATCTAGTTTTACACCAGGCTTTATCAGACACTGATTTTGACAGGCGGCTCGACTATTGCTATTGGCTGAGAGACATGTGTAGTGAAAATCTTCGATTCCTTTCCAAAGTTTTATGGACCGATGAGGCTACTTTTACTAGCTGCGGCAGAGTTAATTTGCACAATATGCATTATTAGTCGCAAACAAATCCTCACTGGATGCGCGAAGTGGATCACCAAAACAGATGGAGTGTAAATTTGTGGTGTGGTGTTTTAGGTGACAGAATTATCGGACCATTTGTTTTTCATGGACACCTAAATGGTGAATCTTATTTAAACTTTTACAAAATGACTTGCCCAATCTTTTAGAAGACATTCCCTTGACGTGAAAGCATCCCTGTGGTATCAACATGATGGATGTCCTTCACACTATTCCCGAAGAGTCCGTGATTTCTTAAATGTTAGATACCCAAATCGCTGGATGGGAAGGGTAGTTTGTTTCGTGGCCACCTAGATCCTCGGATTTAACTGTATTAGATTTCTACTTGTGGGGAAGAATAAAAGATATTGTTTACGAAACGAGACCAACGACCCGAGAGGACATGATTCACCGAATTGTAATTGTAATAAATTCGATTCCACGAGACGAAATCGAAACAGCTGTTTCCAGTACAAGAAGAAGAATTAATAGTTGTATTTTACAAAACGGCCGTCAATTTGAACATTTATAGCTTTTCACTTGTTTTTAACAGTTGTTCATGATTTTTACCATTCTATTAAAAAGTTTCTTAAACAAAATCAATCATTACTTTGATATCGTTGTTATGGCCCGTTGGCCTCTAAACACGCTCCAAATTTTGCAATTTGCTTAGTTTGGACTAGTCCTAAGCCTAGATAGAGTGTGAAGGAGGCACAGACTATCATAAATGCAGATTCCTCATTACTAATCCAACCTATACACATTAAGAAACCATAGCAACAATCAATTATTAAATTAAACGGTTAAAAAGTCTTCTTTTCGCCATAACTCTGGAACAAATAAAGATATCAAATTGCGTTATTTACGTTTTTTGTTACAAATTCAAGCTACTTTCCGCTTATGATGTCATAATTATACCGTATGATTTAATTTTTCTGAATAAAATAAAAAATACTGGTATTATTACAAATTGCGCCCTCTAACAATTTTATTATGAGCTATCGCGTACCAATGGATGCGACAGTTAAAAGTACTTACCTTTCTCTTCTAAACAAGCCTAGGTTTACTACAATCGGATAAGTCGTTTTAAAATAACAGCGATTTAAATGATTACACATTCAATAGCTTCCCCCACTCTTATTAAGGTCGGTACGCCAATGAGCCTTAGACCAAAATGATGCAGAATTGTCTAAGCTTTCTAACGATGTTACCAAAGGTATGCCTTAATGTGGGAATTTTCGGAGAAATTTATAATTTTATTTTTAATTTTCAATTGCCTTAATGCCTTAATGAAACACCCTGTATATGTATATATATATATATATATATATATATATATATATATATATATACATACAGGGTGAGTCAGTTTTTTGTAGACAAACTTTAACAGGAGATAGAACACATGTTTCTGAAAAGAAAAGTTCCTATAAACATATGTCGTAGAAGGCTTCGTTTCCGAGATACAGGGTGTTGAATATAATTTTTTTTTCTCAAATTTTCATTATAACTCATAAACGAATGCTTAAATTTTTTTCATGTTGGGGGGATAATGTCTATTAATTAAGGGGCATAAAACAAGCGATAAGAATGCACAGTGGCGGAGTGGAGGGGGTGCTCAACCCCTTTCATAAACACAACTTCTACGCCAATGACTATTTTTTAGAAAAATTGTTATTTTCATTATCTGCATACAGTTTAACAAAAATAATGTACCTTCTTCTGTTTCGAAATTCCTGTGCGTTTCGAGTTATTTTGATTTTAGTGTTTGATGTGGTACTATGTTAAGTAATGTGCTTTATGTGAATACTTGAATATAAAGTTTTAATAAAAAGATATAATAAAACATTTAGAGCCATTTTAGTACCTAATGATCGTTTCTTTAAAATTTCATATACATTTTCATTTATAAATAGGTAGGTTATCGGTTTTTTTAGTATCCATTGTTATTATCCTCGTATAAAAAGAAATGCATAATTATTATTGTTATGCGGTCAATACTTTCTGTATAATTATGTATGTATCAACTTCGCCATAAACATGTATGTAGTTTTTAAGTGAGATTCTAATAAGTTATAGACCGCTGCTCACTTGCTCTCATTAAAGAGCCGCCACTGTATCAAGCCATACTCAAATACAAAACTTTTGTAAATTGAAATCTGTTTAGCACACTAATTTTAACAATCCTTATTTATTATTGTAACAATACTTAATTAATAATTGTGAAATTAATAAGAATTCTTGGCAATAACGATTTATAAATAAATAACAATAACACTAGTATAATAAAATTAGACACTGTTCAAAATGTAAACCGTTCTTTTCAATACACATTTCACAGCGACGTACAATAGAACGTCTTAAGTTAACTAAATGATGCACCCTTATTTCAGAGCAAATGTTTTAATTTTTAGTATTACGAGTTAATTTATCTTACCATCAAATCAATGGCATTTTCACAAAATTTATGTGGAAACCCCAAAAATATGGCTTCCTACTCAACATAAGGTTCATTAAGTACTAAAATGGACGCCTAGAATATCAGACGATGTAGTCGTGCGCGAAAAGATTTGCGCAAAGAATTAAGTCAATGATGACGTATTGCGCGAACATATTGAGCAGAAAAAGTAATTTAAAGAAGTGCGAGTATAAACCTTTAAGAAGTATATACACTTAAGTTACACCAAAATGCAAATTAAGTTGCCTACCACATACCTATATTTCAATAATTAAAAACTTTTTTCTTATATTTACAACTAAATGAATGAAGAACCTAAATTACGGTATATTTTAATACAACTCAAAATGGGTTGTTACACACCCCCTCCTAAAATTTGTACTCGGAGATCACCAAAGCGAAGATTCCAAATACTAAGCTAATAAACAAATTTAGTAAAATCAATAAAATAAAAAGGGAAAAAACCAAAATGCTAAATAAAAGATTAAATAGAACCAAACTACCACAGTTACGTTCGGTGAGTCAAAAACGGTGAATCCAAGATACGACTATTTCCATGGCAAATTAGTTCAGGATGATTCGTCGTGGAGAACAAGAGAGGCCACTCTACCCTTCACGAGATTCAGGTTTCATGTTGTTCCACAGTCGTCGTCCAAGACTAAACATACTCCTAACTAATACGCACGTTTTGTAAATAGGTCGACATCTAGATGATGTAGCAAAAAGAAGGATGATGCACTCTTACGAACACAACATACCCCCCCCCCCCCTAAAACTACTAAAACGTCATAATCAGGAAGTCACAATCGGGAAGTGAACTAATCGAGGTTGACACGAGGCGAACCAAAGTCCTCAAGCACCGTCCAAGAATAGTACACTAGACACATCAGGAATCGTCAAAAGCTAGAATTTCGAAAACAATTTCAGGGAAACCAAAATAACTGAATCAAATAAAAAATAAAAATGTATACAAGCATTACTAGTTTTCTTATCAACGGTTAGAAGTATATACACTTAAGTTACACCAAAATGCAAATTAAGTTGCCTACCACATAGGTATATTTCAATAATTAAAAACTTTTTTCTTATATTTACAAATGAATGAATGAAGAACCTAAATTACGGTATATTTTAATACAACTCAAAATAGGTTGTTACATATCTTCTTTGCATTGAAACTGGTATTTTCTTTAAAATTAGATTGACTACTATTTTTCTCCCTTGTCTCTTCCATTAGCAATTTGTTTTTTACAAAATCAAACGTTACATTTGACTCAGCTTGGCAAAACATTATGTGGAAGCTGGTGAATATTTATCTGGCATTACCGATAAAAGCTGAGATATTATTTCTCTTTTCCTGGATTGTTCCTCCTGCATTCTTAAGTTCAAATACTGTTTGTGTAAACTCAGTTAGAAATGAGTTCATGATTGTCTGTTTATCATTCAACGTTAAACTTAATTTTCCTTGGAATTGTCCTGGCCAGTGCTTTTACATTATATCATTTCCTATGTGATAAATACTGAACTATCAAGTTTCAGGCTAGGCCATATTTCTTCTTGAAACTAGTTCTTGTAACTCTTGTTGTTACCCATTTAGGTTTACACAATATTCCAATAATAAACACCTAAGCGATTTTACATACACAATACACAATGTGCAGAATATTGAATAATAATACACAGATATAGCAGCCGTACACACACTATTTTTAGAAAAACATTGTTTATGGTGTCGAAGCGACTGATGTGCGATTGCAAAATTTCACTTTACATACAGAGTTTCATATAGGTAAGATGGGTTTCAACGGCCTCCTCAAGCAGTTACAACTGGATTTCCTATTTCCCAGACAAAAAAGATGAATTATTGATTTGGAATGCTTATTTTTGCAGATTCTATTCCCTAGAATCCATGTAGGTGTTTGCAATATTTTGTGGCCACTTTCAATTTTTAGGAACTGGCCATTTTTAGATTTCTAAGAATCAGCACGTGTGAACTACTTTTAACACCCCCCTTTTCCGATCGTTTCCTTGAACTGGTTCTATTATTAGATTACTAAGAATAAGCACGTGGCACCTACTTTGGAATTTCTGGAGCTGGTTTCATTTCTAAATTTTGAAGAATAAGCACGTCACCTACTTTGCAAATTCCTGAAACTGGTTCTATTTTTAGAATTCTAAGAAGCACCACGTGTCTCATGTTCTACTTTGGAATTTCTAGGAACTGCTACATTTTTAGATTTCCAAGCATTAAACAATCTTGATCTCTCGCCCCTCCTTTTAACCGCAGAAAAAGGTCCATGAACTTTGACCACTTCCTTCTCCTTTTGACCTAGAAAAAGGTCAATAAACTTTGATGCTTGCCCTTCCTTTGACCTAGAAAAAAGGGCGTGATCTTGATTCATCCTCCCTCCTTTTGACGTGGCGTGACCTTTGACCTACTTTCACTCTCACACACTTACTGAAATTCGCTATCTATATGTCTCTCTCTTATACATGTAAATACCTATGAGGTCCGAAACCGATAATTTTGAAATATAATTTATGAAAACGTTCCTGGTATTTTAAAATAAAAATAAAATCTATGCGAATAAAATCTATTTGAATCATCGTAGATTTAATTTTAAATAATACACGTTCGATAGGACTAATAACTATAATGGATGAGTTTGTAAATAAAAGCGACTAATAATCCAAACCGCATGAAATTATTAGCCACAAATGGCATGTGTAATAATCAAATATACAGTGTGCCCAAGATAAGGATGAACAGCATCGCGGTACCGGAAACGGTTTTACCAGCTTTATTGTAGAAGGTATTAAAATATAAAAACACTTTCTCATTGCCATGTTTTATAAATATTGTAAATCCGACGTTTCGTTTCTGAAATATCGTGATCAACTTTTATTTTTTATATGGACCGAAAAAACTACACCCTGTTTATTATAGCTTTCTTAATCACAATTACAAAGATACATCACACACAATATAAGTAAATAAATAAGTTTTAATGCCAAAAAATTAATTTTTATGAAAATTTAATATTTGTGACATAGTAGGCCATGAAACAGTATCAAAAGCATTAGCGCTCATATTAAAAAAGAGCAAGGACTAACCGTCTTAACCAATCGTTCAACCAGCCACTTGTCATTTGCTCTCAGCCTTCCCTGTCTTCATCTGTTTCATCAAAGTCTCGTCTTACAAAAAATCCTTTTGGAACGATTAAATTACAAAAAAAACATTTATAACATGTGTTCAAATATTCTGTCTGGACATGTTAATATACCACTGGCAAAACGCAATCCTTGCAGGTAAATCATTTGTAGCTAATTCTTTTTGTACTTGTTTGAGGATTTTCTTCTAAATTGATAAGTATAGCTTCTTTAAGGTTTACATTTCAAGTGACGTTACAACGCGTGACCTTGCCTGATGTTGGACAACTTTAACACACGTTCTTATAGGATGTGATTGTTTTCTGACAATTTTATCGAAAATCGTAGGCGGTGAAAATGTTTCTGTGCTAATACTTGTAGATGAGGATTGTACTGATACAATTCACCAGAAATACGTGAATGAAGTGAACAATTATCCTACATAATATTGAAAAGTTCGTGCGATTTTTAGGTTAGTTATCATCAAACTCGTCAAATTAAGGAATGACATTCAAGATAAGCTCTTTTGGTTGTGATATGTTAAAATGTGTATGTTATAGATTCATTATGACACTGGAATACCAAGCTATAAGCCTGTCAATATAATATTTACAAAATTAATTGAACCTTATATCAAAATAGCACCACAAACAGTTATTACAAATAGATTCAATCATTTTTTGATAGTGTTAATAAAACTCAGGTTAAATTTAGATTGTACTTTATTTTCTTATACATTTCATGTTAGTATCCCAACTACTTCTAGAATTTCCGATTCGACTCTAAATGTAATGTATTTTCGACATTCTATGGCCCTAAAGAGACTATTTAAAAGCAATTCCACCTTGTTTTAAGCACGCATTTGGGAATAGAATCATCATAATTATAGATTACTTTGAAATTAAATTGGAAAAGACAAAAAAATTGGAAATAAAGTGCACAACTTGGTCTATATATAAACATCATAACACTATCAAAGTTCTCATAGGGATAACACCAGCAAACTCGATATCTTATATTTCACAAGCAGATGGTGGAATCACTTAAAGCCATTTGTTCTGGAATTTACCAAACTTCACATGGGCTTTACTTGATTAAAGCAAGTAGCAAAATGCTTACAAATTTCTGTTGCAATGTCATAAAGGCACGAATACGTGATCATAAAATCTAACCCAACTTAATATACACTAATAATGTTCAATTATCACGATCTTTTCTGGAAAAAACACTCAAAAATTACAGCAAAACATGTAGGTTCCTATGAAACAATAACACAAGTTGTCCAACATCAGCTGTTAGAGGCGCAGCTTGTGACGTCGGTGTGACGTACTTGAAAATGCCTAATACCGTCTTTGTCCATTACCCTCTCGCTTAGGTTGAATTTGGCTAGTTTCTCGCAACCTTCGTTCCATCTATCTGTCATGGTACAATCTTGTTGCGGCAGGATAATTTTTGTGACATTAAAAAAATACTTGAAGCATGTCAACATACTCATTGTTAGTTATTATTTGAAACCGTTGATGACACTGACACATGAACACAACAATATCAAATTGTTTACTGTGCAAGCTTGTTTCCGATTTATCAGGACCAGGATGTTGGCGAAGTATTCCCATACTTATCAATTTAAGGAGAAAATCCTCAAACAAATAGTCGTGTTAGATTGTGTTCACAGGAAAATGGGAACTACTTTGAAAATATTCTTTAGAAATTTTTTACTTTAAAATAACGTTATGTATTACTTGGTAATTACAGTGGATAGTTTTAAATTAAGATATCGTTACTTCAATTAGACACTCAACTTTATTTGTTACATAACGAATACTTTTCCTTCAAAATACATTTATTGAAATCATTCTACGAGAAAAGCGTTTTCCGTTTGCTATTAAAGAGTGGTATGTTGATGTTTTTATGTTACTGCATCCATTAGCGCTGTAAAATTTCCGCAGTTTGTTATAAATTAACTAAACCTAAAAAACTAAAACTATCGCTTTTATCGAAAAAACGAAAGAGAGAACAAATTTTTGCTTTTAGTTGTTACGTCTGAAAAAGTGATGTGAATAAGATATGCATTTATATTTCCTCTGATGGATAGATTTAAACAATATTAATAAGCAGTATGTACCAAATATGGATGCTTTACACCGCATCGTACTAGATTAATTGAAGGAAATATGGGTTGGCTCTATAACATTCAAGACACTGTTACTCCTAAGGGGTGCAACTTTGGTCTAAGGTATATGTGTAGTTCATTCGCCTTATTTTTTCATCTAGATGAACTGGTACCGTTTGTGGTACTCTACTTAGAACCACCCTGTAAAACCCACAAGACATAATAAATGAACCAGAATAAAAAAGTAAAAGTATAATAATATAGCCTCTTTAATTTTGTATAGGTATCATAATAAATTCGTTTTTAAATTTCTTATATCCAAAAAAATTGTAAAAATTGCCAATTTAGTAAATAAAAACGGCAACGCTGCTAAAACTCATAAAATGAAGTTTTTTTACACTTACATAGTTTAAAGGACTATGTGTGATACATTGTTGTAATTGTTATTAAAAAAGCTATCATATACTAGGTGTAATTTTTTTCCGGTCCATATAAAAATAAAAATTCATGATATCTTAGAGACGAAACGTCAGTTTTAAAATATTTATGCATCACGTTATAGAGCATAAAAAGTGGCAAAGAGAAAGTGCTTTTTATATCTTGATCTCTCTTAAAATAAAGCCTATATAAATAAAAACGATTTTTCCAAATTTCGTTTTTTTCCGGAAATCTACGGGAATTTTTAAATTTTTAAATTTAATCAAGTACCAAATTGCGCAACTTTTCTCTAATTTACTCGACCTCGTATCGCCTACCGTTTCCGAGATCTCCATGCTGTTCATCCTTATTTTGGACACATTGTACTATATGCTCACATTTCGATGGGATCAATCTCTTAATATTAGAGCTAACGACTTGCAATTTGCGCTTTCCTGTGCTCGATTTTTGAGACAAAATCGATGACGTAAACAAACTTTTGCTAACATTTTTAGTTTTAAAGATGCAGGGCGGAATTTGAAATTGTCCAATTTAGTGAAGTTGTCATATCTCGGTTATTATAAAAAAATATTTACATTTTGCAAACACATTCTTAAGACTCTTTTTTCAAAAAATTAACGTGCCATCACCAGATTTGCACTCCGACGTTTCGGCTCCTAGGTAACATCATCAGGTAAAAATAATAAGACAGAAATTGCGATATTTTTACGTTTAGCCTATCAAAACTGCATTAAACATGTTTTTTTCATTTTATTTTTACTACGGTCCTGGATATAATAAGAATGAACGAAATTCCAATGATCCAATGATATTGGCTGGCACTTTCATTAATTTAATACCCTAAACCTACTTAAAACTACTAAAAAAAATCTACTTACAAATATATACTAAAATATTGAATAATTACTTAATTTGTTGAGTAATTATTGAATATAGTTAAGAATTATATTAAAGACACGAGTTATGAAACGAGATTATTTTTAAGCTCACGTTAAAGCAACAATAAAAATAAAACACTTATAAAAAATTATCTGTAATTTTATCGCATTTAATTCACAAAAAGAAAAAAATCAACTACAAAAAATGTTCAAACTGATTTCCTCCATGAACCAAGCAAAGCTGACACCTATAGGCTATTTTTGGCAGTGTATTTAAAATTGTCAAGGGTCTTTCTTGCACTTGCATTTCAGCAGGCCATGAATATGGCACATAAAACAAAAAAAATTAAATGTCAACAAATTTAATCCAAATTTTAATGGCAGAAAGCATTTAGTTTTTTATTTGTATTTTCGTGAAAATACCAAATCATTTTGAAAATTTTGAAAAATATGACTTGATGCAGTGTTAACAATATTTGTGGATAAAATCCTACCGATGCAGTCGAGCTTTATTTTAACAGGTACGAACGTCTTATTATACAAAAATACAATACTGTTCAGTTTTAAACTTATATTGTAGATACCCAGAACGAAGACAACCTAATAAAAAAATATTTAGTCGAATTAAGGAAAACAAGAAACAACTTGACGGTAACAGGAAAAACTACTAATTCCTTTTGTTTTTAGTGTAAATTAAAGTAAGAATTACTTAGTCTTATAATAGTTGTTCAAAAATGTCTCGATTATTTTCCAAACACAAATAACACCGTCTTACAGTTGAAGCGTTTGAGGCGTAATACTTTTAAATGCTTTTGCAATTGTTTGTCATTTTCAATATTGTTCAATAATCTTCAATATCAGCTTGAGGTAGATCAGTCAATGCTGCTACTACTGCATTTTCTAATAAATTTTGGTAGCGTTCAGAATTTAAAGATTGGACCTATTATTCGCATTCCGAATATTGCAGCCCATATTAAAACCGAAACAGTGTTGGCGTCTGCGCACTTTATAAACTCTAGGATTTTCTTTCGCTCAACAGTGAGCGTTTCTTCTGTTGAAAATTCCATGATGGCTCACCTGACTTTCATCCGACCAAAAATTACTAATTATTATTAATTAATAATTAATTATCTACACATCCCCTGACAAATGCTAAATTTAAATGGACGTATTTTTTTCTTTTTGTATAATAAAATGAGCAGTAGGGTTGGCCACTCCAATTGCTTGTTCAATGCGTCGTGTAGAAATTTCTGGATTTTCCTTAACAGCTAATAACAAATTATCTGATTTTTCTTCATTGCAAGGTTTTTTACGGGAATCTACAGGCTTTTTAAATGCACCATGTTCTCTTAAATTGACTGACAAGTTCTTAAACGTGGTTTTATGAGGCTTCTTTGGAGTTTCGTTGACACATAGTATGTAACACGATAGTATATGATATTTTGCTACATTTGAAAATTGTGCCATACTTTTTGATAATAACTACCATAACTTAACTAATTGAGAGTTAAATACTAGTACCAGCTAAATCGTACAGTACAAAATTATGGCACGTACTAAATTACTTCAAAGTCGTCTATTTTTATTTTTTTCAAAGCCGCCTGTTTTTATTTATTCTTTTTTAGAATATCACATCGTTGTTATGATGTCGCAGATAGAACTGTAAGATATTATTTATTTTTGGACCTTGGAAGAATAATTTTTTTTTGGAAATTATACATATGTATTTTAGCAGTGTTTGATAATGATCATTTAAATAGGCAACTTTAATGTAAATTTTACAAGCATTTAGTTTTCTATGTTAAGTTGCATAGTTAACAATGTTTTATTTTAGTACTTTTCCTTATTTTATAAAGTATTAAACACAAAGGAAAGTAAACTAAATAAACTTTTTTTGAAAATGCAGGTCTGTATTCAAAAATTTCGTGATGATGGTCCATAAAAGATTGAAAACGCGATCAAACCATCAAATGTGATACGTTGCTGAATTTGTAATAAAAAACCTTTCAAAATCAGTTTTCAAAATATCAGGCCCGTATTTAAAAAAAAATAAGTTGATGATGCTATAAAAATAGGAAACGTCTAATTGAAAAACTGACTATACCATGTTAAAGCCCGTAACAAGTTGCCATCAAGAAGTGTTTGTATTTTTGCTCTAACGTTTATAATAATGCTAGAAAAAAATAAAATAGAAATTTCAAAATTTCAAACTTTTTCAAATATCTCAACACAAAAAATCACACCATCGATTTATTTGTCATTTTATTGGTCCCCTAATTATAAAACTTTTTCCCATTTAACCGGAGATGTATCTATTACCATTTCCGAGATCCCCATAGTGAGAATCCTTATCATGGACACTGTATACTGTTATGAGCTTATGACTTTGTCATCGTTGAACTTAGCTCGTCAAACTTACCTTCTGTCTTTGATTTATATTAATTACGTGCCTATAGCAACTTATTCGATATTCCAGTCTTGTGGGTTTGTACGAAACTTGAAAAATGAAAGCTTATAGGCTTGCCACAGAAGTGACTGGTTAAAATAATAATTATATAACATTCAACTAGTAAGGTACATACAGTTTCGGATTGAATCGAGTGGAATTAGCTCCCTCGATAGCTGAGATGGTAGAGTCCTACTCTAGTAGTGGTCGTGGGTTTAAGTCTCACTCGAGGCAATCTGTTACTGTGTCTCTACATTGTTATAGCTTTAATAATTCATAATGTATATGACTTTGTCAACGTTGTGCTTAGATTCGTTCAAATTACCTTCTTTCTTTAATATAATATCGGTAAAATTTATCACTAGTTAAATTATAATTTATAATAATCAGTCAGGCAACGCGTAATATTTGCAATCAAGTCTTCTGAGTAAATGCGAATTTGCACGTTTTACGATTATACTTCTACCTTACACGAAGGAAATGCAGGAAAACTAATTCTGTAATTAAAGAATGAAGGTTTCAAAGCAATCACTGACAAAAGTTCTTGTAATGCATTTTGAATTTAAATGGATCGTATGTACCTGCTACATTTACGTTGTATTAGTGGTTTAAAATTTAAATTTTCCTGAATGTAAATCTTCTCTAAGACATCTTTTGTGAAAATGCAATCTGCTCAGAAATCTTCTTGTGTAAATTTAACCATATATTTTCATTTTATTCTATGTGTATTTTTTTGTTCAACTGTACTATAACTTCTAATATAAATAGATATATATGTGTAAACAGTAAAGATTTTAGCAAACAAGTCGTGTAACCTTTCACTGTTATGGAAGTTTTGTAAATTAACTACAGAATAGAAAATCTCTAGTGTGTGATTGTGGCCGCAGGTATATTTTTTACTAAGTTACTAACCTAATGAAAATTGTAAAAAAAAAACAGTAAATTTACATTTACAGCGCAAAAAATTAATGTAAAGAAGAATATTCAAACTTTAACACTCAGATTTAAGAATTATTTTACACACAAATATATAGGCAACTGTAACGTCTAATATGTAAATGATGTAAATACGCCATAATTGTTTTTCCAACGTACACTCACTTATTCGAAATATTACATGATGCATAAATTTGACAAAAAATGCTATAGGTACTTAAACATTTTTACCGGTGCATACAAGTCACCAACATTATACTTAGTTACTATTGTTGTTATTTTGTTGACAATTGTAAGTAAAATGACAATGATGTGTACGCACCATTATAAAAATTCAAATATACAGGGTGGGTGTCTACTGCGTGACGTTGGATTTCTCCATAACTATTAGAGATATCAAAACCAATTTTGGTGTGATAATACACGATCATTGGACCTACATTCTACAAATATATATATATATATATATATATATATATATATATATATATATATATATATATATATATATATATATATATATGACAAAAATATGCCAACCCAAACCTGTGTTTTTTTTTTAAATAGAACACCCTGTATATTTCTGCATTTTTTTGATTCACTGTTACATTTAGAATAAAAGTATAGAAATGTGTATCTGTATCACTAAGCGTTCTGCAGATATCGTTACTTTAGTACCAAAATAGAGTTAACTTTGAAACCACGATGCGAGCGTTGTCACCACGATTTTGTAAATCTGTTTATACCACTGACTATTAATAATAGTCTACTACTAACAAACAAACTGGAAAATTTTTCGAAAACATGTAAAACTATACAGAATGATTAACTTACGTGAAATGTAATTTTTCTCATTTTTTTGAGAAAAGTAGATACTAATTGATAATAGGTTTCATAGCCATAAGACGGACCCTTCTTGAGATATTGACGCTCTATTTGAAAATATTGACGTACAGAAGAACAAATAAAACAAAATCTAGAGCAAATAAGAAAATACGAATGGCAAATAAATTCTTTAACTGATAGGAAAACTTAATTAATAAGTAAACAATAAAACAATTCTCTACACCTAAAAATAAGTTAAACAAGTAAACATAAACGAATAAAACCATAAATTCAAATTAAATTTTCAAAATGCTGACCATGCCTAGCTAAACACTTTGGAATTCGCTCGGTAAACGAAAGATTCACTCGAAACAGCATTAAAGGCGAAATGGATTGAAACGCAGCTCTAATTCTATTTTTCATATCTCCGCTTGTGGTGGGAGGATGTTGGTAAACTTTGTCCTTAACGTAGCCCCAAAGGAAGAAATCAAGGGGCGTAAGTCCGGTGATCTGGCTGGCCAGTTTTGCACACCACCTCGTCCTATCGGATAATTTCTATCGAGATATTGCCTAACGTTAATTACTTAGTGTGTAGGGGCGCCATCCAGTTGAAACCACATCGTACGAATATTACCTCGATATTTTCCAAAAAGCTCGGGTAAATCATTTTCCAAAAACTGTAAATATTTTTCTCCAGTAAGACTCCCAAGCAACAAGGACTAACCACATTAAAATTGATTATACCACCCCACACATTAACTGACCATCGATGCTAGTGATCAACAACTCTTAACATGTGTGGATTAGTATCTGAATAGTGATGATAGTTGTGTGTATTAAAATTGCCATTATTGTGAAAAGTTGCCTCATTCGTAAATAGAATGTTATTAACAAAATTGCGTTCTTCATTGACTTTAGTAGTTACCCATTGGCAGAAAGATTCACGATTTTGAAAATCTATTTCACTTAAAGCTTGATGTTGCTCGATATGATAAGGATGCAATTTGTTTTTTTTTTAAATAAAGCTGCGAACTGTGTTTCTATTTAGGTCTAGGTGTGTATTTAGCTTATGATACTAATTTGCGGATTTTCTATAAGAAATGTCACACCTTGAAACCCAATTTCTTCATTTGGGCTGGTTTTTGCGCGCTTGGGATAACACACACTTCCAGAATCTATAAATCTCTCAGCTACATTCATAAACGATTCTTTCCGCGGCTGTCTTCTCTCTGGGTATCGTTCACAGTAGAAACAGGGAGCCAGCAAAGCATTTCTTGGAGCTTCGCCGTAAATAAAGATCATATCGACCATTCCTTCTTTGGAAAAATTCATTTTAAACAAAAAATGACTAAACGACAATCCAAAAACACACAAATTAATGGAACTATACTTTAAGGATTATACAAACGTCAAAACAATAGATGCAATTGTTCCTCTTTATTACGAGCGGCTAGCCTACCTGATTTGCTTGTTCAATTCAATTGTCATAGTAAATTTGTGTTTTAGAATAACTTTACGTAAAAGCGTCAATATCTCAAGAAGGGTCCGTCTTATGGCTATGAAACCTATTATCAATTAGTATCAACTTTCACGGGGAATGGAAATGTGAAAAAATATACAGGGTGTTGCATTTGAAAAAATTTAGAAAAATTACATTTCGCGTAAGTTAATCATTCTGTATAGTTTTACATGTTTTCGAAAAATTTACGAGTCTGTTTGTTAGTAGACTATTATTAATAGTCGGTGGTATAAACAGATTTACAAAATCGTGGTGACAACGCTCTCATTGTGGTACCAAAGTTAACTCTATTTTGGTACTAAAGTGACGATATCTGTAGAACGGTTAGTGATACAGATACAAATTTCAATACTTTTATTCTAAATGTAACAGTGAATTCAAAAATGCAAAAATATGCAGGGTGTCCTATTAAAAAAATACAAGTTTCGATTGGCATATTGTTGTCAATCACCCTGTATATACCTAAATATTTTTATAATGTAGGACCAATGATCGTGTATTACGTCACCAAAATTGGTTTTGATATCTCTAACAGTTAAGGAGCAATCCTCCGCCCACGCAGTAGACACCCACCTTGTATATAAGTAATAATAAGTAATAACCTTCATGTTCTGAAAAGTACAGGTGCAGAGAGTAAGCAATGCACAGGGTGATTCAAACTCGATGGGGAGAAAGTTAAAATCTGATAGAGGAATCTGAAATGGTTTAAGTTAATATATAATTTGCACCAAAAATAAATTTGTAAAATATTTAGAAATTGGTGTTATGCTGTCCAAATAAATTTTTCCCTTTTTGAATTATTTCGAATGTTGCCATTTTCCTGACTTAAATCTGCCCAAAAACACTGTTCTACCTTGTTGGGTACAAAAGTTTAATTGACTCGTTATAATTAAGTTCATATTTTGTTATTAACAACGTTTTCTCATAATGAAAAAGTGGACATGTTAATTTATGGTAAATGCACCAAGAATTCAGTGCGAGCAGACCAGACATACCGTGAAAGAAAACCAGAACGGCATCACCCTGATGCAAAAATATTCAGTCCTTTGGAACAAATTTCACGAAATAATAAAGACGCATTTTCAAGTAGAAAAGGAAACTGTTTCAAAAAGAAACATGCAATGACAACAATGTCACAGTTACTTTAAATTATTTTAAGAACAATGCGAGAAATCCTATAATGCAAACACGTCTAAATTTTAAGTATTCTATTATTTAGAGAGTTAAAAAATATAAATATTACGATTATAAATTACACAATTTGGAACTTTTAATTGAAACCCATGAAGAAAAACGACTAAATTTTATTTTTAATGTAATGATTTGATCATGAAGTAAGGGATCCCTACTATTTCACCATATTTTATGGACTGAAGAGGGTCGATTTATAAGTAATGGTAAACCTAATCCTAAAAACTCTCACTATTAGTCGACGAAAAATCCCCAGATAATGAACGAAATTCAAAACCTAGGACATTTTGGTATAAACGTTCGGTGTGATATAAATGGTCAAAATTTGATTGGTTCACATTTTTATAACAACAATCTTGAAGGTAGAAACTATTTAATATTTCTACAAGAGGAGTTTCCTCGTTTATTGGAACAAGTTGCTCTTCAGTTGCGTCAATATTTGATATTTCAACATGATGGAGCTCCCCCGTATAAAGCCACAATTGTCAAGGATTATTTTCATAATTTGTATGGAAATAGGTGGATAGGTATAAATGCACCATTAATATGGCCTGAAAAATCGCCGGACCTTACGCTTTCAGATTTTTTCCTTTGGGGAACTTTAAGAAATGAAGTTTAGAAGACCCCCCTCTCGAAATGTTAACCGTTTGAAACAGAAAATTAGAATAGCTTGCAGTATAAATCTACGAAAAGTTTCGCAAAGCATCAAATACATGTTTCGAAGTGGCTACATAAAAAATTGTTATTAATATCTTTATTTTTATTTTTGTGTATGTGTAATTATTTTTAAGAAATATATTGTTTTTGATTTGTTTGAGTACATAAATATTCGAACATTAAAAACCTTATTGAGTTTCCCGTCATTTATTTTTCTGAGATGAACTTTTTTTTATTGGTGTAATCAAGTTCATCGTAAATAAGTTTGTAAATTTATGTATTTGCATCTGGCTAACTTGATTTTACAGCTCGTTGAATTAAATATATTTTTCCCTGTAACTTTTGAAGCCAACAAGGTAGAAAAGAGTTTTTGGGCAAACTTAATTCAGAAACAAGATAACATTGGAAACATGTATAAAAAACTAAAATTTCCTGGGAAACATGTATTTTTGGACAACGTAACCTTAATTTCTAAATTTTTTATAAATTTATTTTTTGGTGCAAATTATATAAACCATTTAAGATCCCTCAATCAGATTTTAATTAAGTTCTTCCGTTTTCTCACAATCAGACCAAGGGGTCGAGTTTGAATCACTCTGTACATAAACCAAAAAAGTATTTACAAACAGTCGCACAAATTTTTGATATCTATTTCAGTAAGTTACTCTGCATTGGCACCACCATCTCATTATTGTCAAAAATTAAGACAACTTAGCTTTATACATAACCTAAAATCTAACATTTACGGTACAAATAAGCAGTAGTAATGCAGACGAGCCCCCAGCCAACGGTGACGTCGTAAAGACAGAGATTCTTGGTAATAATTCGACTTTGGCATGGATCGGACGTCTTAAAGGCGTTTAATTGGGATTAAATGTTAATGTTTCTTAAATATGTCTATTACAAACGTCAATGGTGACTGCCCATGCTTACCCAAGTGTTAAAATCGAATAAGGATATGCAAAAAGTAGATTCTCAAAGACTGAGAGTAATAAATAAGTAAAAGAGTGACGAATTTTTCATTTAAATTATTACAAGTTTCGTTGCATTAATACATATTTTTTAAAAGAATTTATTTTTTCCAAACGCAATAGTTTCATTAGTTAGGTTAGTAGTTGTTACGGGCGACAATGACAGTAGATCGGAAGTAACAGATAAGGAAGGGGCCGGTACGTCAGTGGAATAAAGGGGGTCGGCGTGCGATTAGGATAGCTCGTAATACATAAAACACAATAAGGGTAAGTCATAAATCATATTGGGGCCAAAATGTTCATAAATGTCCATAAAGGGGTCGTAATACCTAGATGCGAATAGTTCACAGCTAAGTTCCAAACAAACAAAAAAACTTGCATACCTTTTGTCGCAAACCAGGTAAATTACCCTCGGTCCGATATTTCCTACAAAACTCCAAAATATCTGCACGTAATCGCAATAAAACCAATTAACCAGGAAAGCTCCCACAAATTGTTACATTAAAGCGTTCATTAAAAATATAAAAGAATAATTGAACGTTGTCGCTGTAAAGTTGAAAAAATGAAAATTCCAATAAAATAAATAAACCACTCGGTAACTTGACGTAAACAAAAAGAAATCTATTCTTTTAAATT
The DNA here is from genome assembly GCA_036346205.1 of Vesta saturnalis. Lineage (NCBI taxonomy): Eukaryota > Metazoa > Arthropoda > Insecta > Coleoptera > Lampyridae > Vesta > Vesta saturnalis. The sequence continues at coordinate 10,593,820 of JARFJB010001965.1, forward strand.
TGGTACTAAATAAATAAAAATACCTGATTACAAAGGAATAAGGTCACATATGCTTTTACACTCAATACGAAATAATAGTAAAATTCATTACCACTATTCGTATATTATGATAATGATAAAAAAGTTAAACAATCTAGTAATGGTACAGATGTTAAAACACATTCAATTTTTGTAAAATCTATTAACTTGAAATGACTCTTGCAAGGTTCAAATTCCCAAATTCAAATACTTTAAGTATCTTAATTTTGAATAACACCAAAAAGGAATATTAATAACGTCGAATACATCAATTTGACAAACTTTTTAATACGTAAATTTATATACAGTAATTAGAATAAGATAAAAATAACGCATAATATGAAGTGATACATACATTCCCTAAACCGGGAATAAAATGCATTTTGTACGTTCTCATAGTTCTAACTAGCTAACAGCGCTGGATGCAGCATATTTTCAATACATATATAAATTCTATCCAGAAGGATGAGGATAATAAATAATTTTAACTTCATCCTCTATATTTTGAATTTCGTGCATAAAATAATGTTGAGTGTGGTTTATAGATAATCTAATTGTTCGTAATTTATAATTAAATCAGAACGTGTAACTAATTTATTAAAATTACTTACTTGACGATGAATAAAAACAACGGAGCCAAGAAGTCGCCAGGTTCCTCCTTGTCTATCAACATGAAGCATACGAAGTATTTGAAGAAATCGGATACCTCTAATGGCGGAGGTAGCAAATACTTGACCATTTGAACCGACAGTTAAAACTACGACTGACGCAACTACAACAATTAAATCTGAAAAAAAAATATACATATAATATTTTTTTAACAAATAACAGCAATATGAAAATGTAAACTTTCACCATTACCACACATAATAAAATACTTACTTTTTTTGAGTTTTTTAATGGTGTTTTTTAAATTATACAATCTAAACGTTTCGATACACTTCGTCAGTAGTTATCTATTAAAATTGTTAAAGATGTTGAAAACAATTTTGTCAAAGTTGAAAAAATTAAAACATAAACGTCAGCCTGCTATTAATATAGCAGTATGAGAAATGTATAAAGCCAACTATAGCATTAAATTTAATTTTTAATTTTAATTCTATAGTTGGCTTTATACGTTTCTCATACTATTATATTAATAGCAGGCTGATGTTTATGTTTTAATTTTTCAACTTTGACAAAATTGTTTTCAACGAAGAAGATAACTGTAAGTATTGTAGAAAATTAAATTTAAAATACACCATTAAGAAGCCCAAAAAAGATAAGTATTTTATTAAACAACAGCAATAATTATAAAATTTATAAAACTGTTTAAATAGGTATATAAGGATTAAAATAGAAGAGATTTTATTCACAATCAGTTTTGACTTAAAACATTAGTGATGATAATATAATGGTAACTGCAATACCTTTGATTATACTATAATCAAAGTGCAATAGTAACACTAGTCTAATTGCAAGCAGCGCAAATACGTATGATTGTGTAGTTAAATTTTTTCATACTGCTACACATAAAATGCTTGCCGATGCGTGCTTTTGATGGTAGATAATTTCAGTATCATTTTCTTGTATTTTTAATTTCCAAAACGGTTTCATTCACTTACGGCACACTTCTAGATTTTACAAACGCACACATTACACTTGGAAGGTAATAGCTATTTACGATTTAAGTATTGTAATATGAAATTACGATACGAACATCGTCAACAGAAATAAGTAATTCAATCAGCGAAATGTATTAAGAATGGTATTATCCAAGCAGCCGTATACTATAATTGTTATTGTAAAGTTTAATCAAACTCAGATTGTCAATTCTGTGGACAACGTTAGTGACGTCTCTATATCTGGTTTAAAGATTTCTAATTGTAAGAATTTTATTATTAATGTTTATAATAAATAGTATATTACATTTTGTTAGATTTTATTTTAGTCATCATTTTATTCTCACTTTTACTTTACCGAAATTGTGCGGTAAAGTGATACTTTACCGCGGTAATACATTATGATATGTCATTAAATGTCGTAAAACTTGACATTACATGTCGATAGTAGATAAAAATGAATACCTACGTTTGTAACAAACTTCGAACGTGTTGTTAATAATTCACCTCTTTGTAGGCAACTAACGTGCATTTCTTGCCATGTGTACTGCATATCATAGCTGCATAAAACATAATTTACTTATTTAAAGGGAAGCCTTCCACGCATATCGTTTGAACATTCAGTTTCAGACATGTTCATGCGCAAAGAACTTTTGGGAGCGTCGTTTTTTTGCGATACTGAAAGGTAGTAGAGCATCCATTTTTGCTCTGTTAAATATTTTTTATTAAAAGTACTGTACATTTTACCGTGAGTTATTTGAGGTTATTTTATAATGTTTCAGACGTTTGCATTTCAGGCACTTTTACTTTTACCTTTTAGTTTTTAATTGTTATTTCAACTTCACCTTTACTGTTACTTTTCACACGTTCATACATATCTACGCAATTAATTATTTTACCGTTAATCCAATCTACGGTATTAGTACGATTAATCAAGAGTGAGGTAACCAACTTCGTTAAAGGGAGGTGGAATTCTAAAACCCTCAATCCTGCAAATTTATTCATTTGGGAATTATAAAGTATACAAATCCAGATTTATTTTAATCTTGAAGTAATATTACGCAACAATTTCCAAAACGCTGACCCAGCATGCAGCCATTTTGTTATCTACAGTGTGACCAAGAATAAGATATTCTGATTCCATTAATTATTCATCATATTAAGTATTCATTAGGTGATAACGTTAATAACATTAGCATTAAGGTATTTCCGTTTATAATTAAATATAGGTTATGTAATAAAATTAGTTTTAGGAAGAAGCAGTCCCGATTTTAAAGCGAACATATCTAGGTACATGTAAATATTTTTTGGTTTATAAGGCAAATCGATAATTTTATGAACCTGGCCCACTTTAATCTACGACTGAGCATAAGGCACAAAATCTTCTAGTTATTACCCAAACTGGTAAGTAGCTAAAATTTGTAGCCATGGGTGTAGAAGTATACTTATAGAACTTAAGGGTTCTACACGTTTACTTTCTAATATATTTTCTTAAAGATAGGTTTTTAGAAATAGATGCTGACTTTATTACCTATATCTATTTATTTTGTATTGTATTTTTCTGAAGCATGTATTTAAGAAGCTGGTGGCTGATTAATGTTTTACTTTCACATCTTCGTACACAGAATGTGTTAATCCGTTTTTGGACCGTATTGTTTTTAATTTAAAATATTACACAATGTGCATTATGATGAATAGAATTTAAATGTAATCAGATACAGGTCTATTAAAGGTCCAGATTTCAACCAAAATACATCCAATTCACGCACACCCAAAAACAACATTGCGTTTAGTCAAAACTTCGACACTTCAAGCAATTTTTCATTCGACAACTGGCGCGTAATTAAAAACTTAGTGTTCAAATGGGCCATAAGCATAACTTTTGATGCCGCCCAATATATTGATAAAAATAGAGATTATACTTATTGTTAAATTATATACAGGGTGTACGAAAATTAAGCGTCAACACTTTAGGAGGTGATTCGTCAAAAAATTAGGCTCTTTAGCACTGGAATATTTGCATAATTTGGAACGTGAATCTAAAAGGACACTAGTAATACATATGGAAGTTTTGAAAAATCAAATCACTAATAAAAAATTATCTAAGGATAAGTAAAGAAGAGTCATTTTTTGACACCCTGTATCCCTGTATCTCCGTTAATATTGAGTTTTCGAAAATTTGTTATAGGACTTTATGGTTCTAATTTCTTGTGAGGAATAACCTCCTAAAGTCTTGATGCATAATTTCCGCAAATCCTATACACTGTACAGGTTGATTCGTACAAGAACCGACACAGAGCAGGGGTATGTACGCAAAATATGATGATTTAACGCAACTTACCTCTATACTAAGTTGCACCTCTAAGAAATAGACCGTGCAAATCGGGTTTGAAATTTAAAAAAAATCAGTATACTTAAACATACCAAGAGAATTAATCGATGGCAAGTAGAATTGTAGCATTTTAAAGGGTTGATAAGGGATGATACACCATTGAAAGGTGACCCCATTGTCGGACGTTGTTTTATGAGGAATTTGTTTCTAAAACTTTTCTTATTCTTCTTATTTTTCAAAAACTTTATCACTTTCAATAAAAAATTTAAAAAAATTTAAAACCGTCGGAAATTAAACGTCACACTTGACGATGAGGAAACAAAGTTGAAATAAGAATAATTCAATAGAAAAACAAACAACTTAAACAAGAGAAATAAGTACAATTTTCACTTCAAAATTTCATAAAATTGCATAAACTTATTCTTCGTCAAAAATTGAAGTCTACTTATCCAATAAGTAGTGATTGTTTCTACAGGAATGTGCATTTATCCGTAATGCGATTCCATAATTGTGCTGGATACGTAACTGGCGAGGAATACACAAATTCTTGTAATATTCCCCAAAGAAAGAAGTCACATTTGTTGAGGTCTGGTGATCGTGGAGGCCAAAAGTTTGGGAAATTATTTCCTCTTTCAATCCAAATTATTCGGATATTGGTGGTTTAAAAAGTCTGCAATAATAATACTGAACTGAGACGGTGCTCCATAATGCATAAAACAATGTTCCTGTCTGAGTTGTATTGGAACCTCGCTAAGTGGATCAGGGAGAGTGTTTTGGAGAAATTATAAATAAGTTTCGCTATTTAGTCGATTCGGTAAAATAACTGGCTAATTAAATGCCGATCAATAACACCGATGCAAACATTTATTTTAAACTCGCGTTGGAAATATCAAGGAATTACTGAATGAGGGTTTACATCGGAATACTCATGAAAGTTATGTAAATTTGTAATACCTCAGCGGGTGAAACAAACCTCATCAATAAAGAGAATTTTCTTTTTAAAATTAATGTCTTGATACAAAATAAACAGAGAGAAGTTCACTCGCTTAACCAAGTTCCGGTAACAATTCTTGCACCTTTGGATATGGGTGTAGTAGTTTGACAAGTCGATGCACAAAAGTTTGCGATGTACCAGTTTCTCGAGAGAGAATTCCAATACTAATATGTGGGTCATCTTCAATTGCATTCAAAATAAGTTCTTCGTCTTGTACTACGATGGCAATAGCACGTTCTCGAGTGTTACTGGAATACTTGCATGTCTCTTAACATTGGAAAATGTTTTTCTATGGGGGATCACACGATTAGGAAATCTTCTGATACTCTTTGACAATTCGTCTGCAGTTTTCATCACATAAACTATTCAAGTTTTCTTCTCCATGGTGCCAAACTACAACTATAGCTTTTTAGGATACATTAAGCAGATTCACGACAACGTCAGTATGAAAGTTGAAGAAAATATTTCACTCCCTTTTTTTGGACACCCTGATAAAACGACTTCCTAATGATAAATGTACACACAGAGTTTATAGAAAACCAACTCATACGAATAGATACCTGAACTCTCTTTCGCATCACCATCCTGGTCAATTACGTAGCGTTATGCAATCCTTATACCGCTCTTACCACTTATCTAACGAAAATTCTAAAACGGAAGAGATGAAGTCTATGAATAAAATATTATTTCAAAATGGATACAAAGATCAGGAAATACGAAAATTACCAATGAAGTAAGAAGATCCAGAAATAACAACTTGTCAAGCAATGAACGCAAGATTCCTTATATAAAAGGAATTACAGACGGAATACCAAAGAGATTTCCCAATCACGATTTTAGACCGGTATTCAAACCACACTCAACTTTGTCCAAACTTTTAAGAAACCCCAAAGACAAAATTCCCAATGAAAACCAAGCACTGAATGAGACACTGTACAACAACTGTTCAAGAACTTACATCGGACAAACTGACAGAATGTTATATGCGAGAGCCGAAGAACAATTAAACAGCACAATCTATCACCGTCTTTAGCTGCACATCATTTAGAACCAGGATACCAAATTAACCCCAAAAATATCCGCAAAGCCCTCAATAGACGAGATGACACTTCCAGAATGAAACAAATTTGGAAGAAAGTTGATTCGAGACTTCAACTAACTCGAAATCCTCCAGAAATTTCAAATACCTATGCTGCAACTGTTCCTAACGTCCCCACTTCTACACCTTCTACAGCATATACTAGATCAATTACCAGAAGCCAAACACGCTTGTCCAGATTAAATTTAAATTAGTTAACTTGTTTCATATTCTGTACTTGTTGAAAGTAATTACCTTGTTTCAATTTCCGTAATTCTCAAAATAAATTCTTGACAAAGGGAACAAAGGACGTTCTCGAAACGTTGAATTAATTTTCACGTTTATTTACACATGCTTCCAAGAGAAAATGTCTTATTTATATATATATATATATATATATATATATATATATATATATATATATATATATAAAGCATCGTACAATAAAAAACCAAAGCCTGGACCAGGCGGGATGCACCATCGCGCCTGGTAATTGGTAGGATCTACGAGAAGTTTGTCCGGATGGGGTCCGTTCAAGACGATTGCAAGGGGAACAGTGGTAGAAAGAAATCTGTCCGAACTGAAGAGAATACCATCCTCGTTCAGGGAGCGATGGTATACAGCCCAACCAAGCTTAGGTGCAGACTTTCTTTAGAAACTAACATTTCGCAAAGGTTACTGCTTGGAATTTTGCATCTTGATTTAGGAGTCATACCAAATGAAGATTGTGCAGCACTTCACAAACGTGGACGCAAGCCCGTGTGAGTACCGCACAAATTCTCTTGGAATCTGAAAATCTCTTCATGTTTTTTTATGAAACAACGTTTCACAACAGCGGTTGTGTGAATAAGTACAGCTGTATCATCTGGGTGACCGCGCACTCGAAGATACAGTAAAACCGGATGGTTAGAATTGTTACCTTCGATAGAAAAATATTAAAATGTTCTAACCGTTGTAGAGTTACTTTCTCTTTCAAGAAAGATTTCCCACATTGATTCTTAACAGCTTTGAAAACATTTTTCGGCTATGGTTTCTTCACTCACAAGGTTCTACATTTCATAAATGTGTGCTGCAAGTGGAATCTGAAAAATTTTCAATGCTAGAATCACATGGATCTATCAAATTTAAAGCAACATGTAATTGAATGGAGAAATGAAGTCTTTGTGCCAAATCAAGTGAACACTACGCTAGTAGCTTTGGTAAATGAAGAAGACATAGCCGTAACTCAATTTAAAAACTCAGTGACCATATTTTACACTACTTGTATAGCATATCTGAATAAATGGAAGTAACACTCTGAAAATTCGCAAGCGTATCGTTAGGTACTGCTAAAAAAAGGACCTCTGCCGTCAGATGTTAGAAGCTCATTGACTGTTTTTCAAAAACACCCTAATATTCATATAGATAATTCGGCACTTTTTGATGAAATTGTGTGCATTAAAAAATAGTCAAAAAATAAAAGAGTGGAAGAAGTTTCTGTTTTTATTGACAAACAATGGGTCGAGCTTTGTAATCACTTCAAGAGTGAAAAATTGTTGAAATGTGTTTACCGGGATCCAACGCCGCCACGGCAAGGATTTTTCCTTGTATGAATCAAATTTGGACCAGCGAAAAAACTAGCCTTACTGTAAGAACTTTAAAAGGACTTTTAATGGCAAAATATAATTTTGAAATGAATTTCCTTGAATTCTTTAAGTATTTTCAAGATGGCCCAGATATTTTATGAATAGTAGTGCATTCAGTGGAAAAATGTACAAATGAGTAACGTTTCACTCGCAATTTCATTAACTAAGTCCTTTTAAAAACCGAAGTAAAATACAGAATTAAATAAAATTTTTTGTAACACTACTGCATTATGACATGGGGCGTCTAAAACGTATCATAAACAATCACTACATTTGTCACTTAGACTAGAGAGCATGAACACTCATAATTTATATCTAATTTAATAAAAATGTCTCCCTCTCCTACCCTTTACTGAGGGGTATTTGGTACCTCGTAGAGTATTCGGGTAATGCGCTCATGTCTCGTATTTCCCTGTTGCATAAATGGTCACCTTGTTGTTGTCACATGTGATGTCACATTGCAAAAATGTAATTAAATGTGTGCATATATCTTGTAAAATTACTTATTTTAACTTTGATATCCTTGGTATATAGCGTTTTATTTATAGAACAAAGTAAAACAAATCAAAACAACAAAAGTCAGTACTGGAAAAATTTTGCAGCAAAAACTGTATTTATAGAACAAAATAAAAAAAATAAAAATAAAATAATCAGCAGATCACATACCATGATATATATCATATCATATATAAAAAGTTCAAAACATGAAAAACAATGCTAGAAAACTTAATTATTACGTTGGTTACAATAACAACTAATAATACAGTGGTACTCTATGTTATCCATTGTAAAGTTTTTGCGTGTATGGATGTTCTTGTATACAAAGAAGCTTCGTTCCACATCACTGGTAATTGGAGCGAACTTAAATTTAGCTACAAGAGGTATTTCAGTATTTAAATTGCCTTCAAAGATTTCATCTCTAAAAATCCGGTGTTTTTTGTTAATTTTCAATAAGTTTCCTTGTAATAGTATCAGATTGACGTCACGACACTGTCTCCGTACATATTTTTAAATTAGTTGTTTCTACTGCTGGAAATAAGGTCATACCTTGCGTCTCCAGAATTTTTATAGTTTCGCTTACAAATTTATAATGGCTTTTCAAAGATTCCTTAAAATTTCTTAAAAATTTTTTTAATTCCCAGCAGCTTTTATCATATATGCGGCTGCATCTAAAACCATGAGTAGAATCTTTTCATGTGGCACTAGACAAGGTATAACGAAATTCGTTAATTCTTCATTAACGAATCTTGCGATGGTATTGATGTTAGTTTTTTCCAACTCTTTGGGAGATATCAAGAACGGCTCAGTTGGTGTCTCTTCGTTCAACACGCCGATAATTAAATTAGCCCCGTATCTTCCACAACTATCTGTGGTTTCGTCCACAGAAAACCAAACGTAGTTGTCTCCAATAATTTCTTTTATTTTTTCAAAAACACCTTTACACACGTCCTTGACGTAACTTTTACGCAAAATGCTTTCAGCGGGCACGTGTTCCAAAAAAGAATTTGAACTCCTGATTTTCTAATTTATTTAAAGGTATATGTGCACTGACAAGTGCCTTGCAAAGTGAGAAGTAAAATACTTTATTATCGACATCTCTGTAACGACTGTGCAACTGTACGTTGCCTGTTAGAAGCAGCGTTATATAATACCACGTGAACTGCTGTTTTACATGCTGAACTATACTAAATTTTCTCTCACACATAATCAATCGTATACAATAAACTATTAAGCAAAGAAGCACTCACCGTCTTTGAACACAGTCTGCAAAAGAGTATTAAATTAATATTTAAATTCGGGATAATCTCGAATCCACTCCTTTATAAAAGGCATCACCTTAGGTATCTTACGAAAATTCAAAGCAGTTTACGTACTCTCAAGACACTTTGCAAGTTTTAGTAAGACTGACTTTAAAAATTGAGCATAGCGTGCCTGTGAGTCACGCGGGTCGCAAGAAATTGTAACCAAAATACACAATAGCAGAAAATATGTAGAAAACATCGTAATTCGTGCACCTTTTCAGTTCTTGTGCATTTATATCCAACATTAACACCATGCACCAAAACACGGCCCCCGTAAGCGGGCGTGCAAAGTGTCGAACGCGGGCAGCATATCTAAGGGGCGGCCAAACGGGCAGAATGCAAAAAATAAAAAAAGATTTATGGAAAATAACAAATTTTACTTATCAACCTATTTTCAGAAAAAAACTTACTCTTTCTACAATAATATAAATATTTATAAAAACTTAAATAACTTGATTACATATTGCTTTAAAAAAATGACTAATTATCTCATTACCAACACATTAAAATCTATTAAAGTGTGATTCCAAATACAGTACATACTTTCTAAGAGCGAAGGAAACCCGTGGCGGATTGTCTCTATTTCTGTCTCTACCGCTCAGAATTTTCCTGTCTATTCTTGAAAACCCGTCAAAAGGAGGGCAATATTCTGTGAAGTGTGTATTTCGTAGGTAGTTGTAAGTTGGAAGTTGCCGAGTGCAGTTGAGTTACGAGGAAATCGGAACATTTTTCATTACTATTTTGTTTGGTGTTTAAAATTTTTTTATTTGATAACCGTATTTAATTTATAACCATTTTTTTAAAATTAAATGGTAATGCATATTATGTACTAATGTACACATTTTATTTTTATGAACCTAGATTAATTTCTTGTCTGTTTAAAAAAATCAAAATATTTTTAATTTTTATAAGTATCTACTGACTTTTTGTAAATTTAACAATCTTATGTATGTATGAAAAATACTAATTATTTTATACAGTGTGGTCTACGTCCATTACTAATAGTACACGGATACAGCAACTATGATTTTCCTTTTATAATAATATTGCGTTATAACACAATTCACCTTATTCGAATTCTTGATATTAAAGAATATACAAGGCGTTAGAGTTAAATTTTTCTTTGAAATACACCTGTGATTTTAATAGTTTTCAAGATAATATATTCAAGAAAATAAGCAAACAGGTTTTTTTTGTAAGTATAAATCATAATTTTGCCTAATTTTTTAAACTATATCTTTTGGAACACAGAACCATCGAACATATTTTTCATTCATTTTTATATAAAAAAGGTATGCTTATTTCGTGTTACATCGTATAAACTTGCCGTTTAAGAGATACCTAACATGGTTGAAATATTTGACGCAATAAGTCTCTGTAGGACATCGCATCGTTGAAGATGATACTTCAATGACGTCAAAGCCATGTCAACATCTTATAAGTTATTGACCTTTAAATAGTTTTAGACTTTCATTATGTTTTATTTAGTTGTTCAGACGATGGTTTGCAGTAAAATTAATGAACTTTGTGTTTAGTATTGTTTTAAAGTTTTTGCTAATTGTTAAATTAAAATTGATTAAATATGATTCCTAATCATAAAAACCCATGTCCACTAATTTCAATGAAGATGAAGATATATTGAAAACTGTTCAAATTGGAGAAATATTTCAATAAAAAAAAATTCGACTAATGTAATCTGTACTAAATCGAAATATTTTTATACAAGGAATTCACAGTTGCTCTGTGTCCCATTACTAACGGACAACCCTATATAAATAAAAAAGTAGTAAAAACTTTCATGTATTTTTATATTTCACAAAGATTTTTTAAAATTTAATATTAAAATATACTCCATTATTATAGTACCTCCTTCTTCAATGAATCATCTTTATAGGAGCCTCAAAAAAGGAAAAAACCTTCTGGTGTCGAATTTCCAAAACAAAGAAAACATAAATGCCAACAAGAGGAGAAAATGGCTCATAGTTTAAATAGGTTCCTCCTAAAAAAATGCGTCATCGTCATCTTCGTCACAAGCAGGGGAAAATACTGTTATGTCGACAGAAATGGTACTTCACGTTTCTTCGAACTCAGACAACAATAATGAATTTGAAGTTAATATCAGTGAAGATGAAGCTATGGCAGACTCATCCAATTTTTCTTTGAAAGATATTCCTGATGATCCATGACTTTGGCCCAAAAGCATATCTAGCGAAATTTCAAGAATAGTTGTAAAGTGAGGCCCTGTTCAAATTCTACATCACAATTTTTCTACTACTAGTACCAATCAGGATGATAGAAAGTTTTCCAAAAAATACTGTACCCGACAACTTGTGAATGGAGAACAGGCTGTACGAGAATGGCTTATTTATTCAGTATCAAAAGATGCAGTGTTTTGTTTTTGCTGCAAAATGTTTGGCGTGGTAAATTTCTAAACAGTTCTCTCTCTGAATGGTTTTCCGATTGGCAACATTTAACCTTAAACTTACATCGTCATGGAACTAGCATTAGTCATAATAAGAATATAAAAACTTGGCTGGAGCTAAATAAAAGGTTAAAAAGACAACTATGAATCAAAAGTAACTGCGACTTTTAGAGGCGGAAAAAAAATATTGGTATGAAGTTTTGGAAAGGATTGTTGTGGTTATAAAAAATTTATCCATACAATGTCTATCTCTCCAGGGTTCTTCCAAACAACTTTTTAGCCGCGACAATGGCAATTTCTTGAAAGCTATTGAGATGATTGCAACATTTGATCCTATTATCGTGTAAAAAATACTCAAAGCCTTTCAGAGAGAATGTCACATTATTTGGGAGAACAAATCCAATATGACTTTAATATCTTCCCACATAAAAGAAAATTTTTAGAACTGATTCGTGCCGCAAAATATTTTTCAATTATATTGGATTATACACCAGATGTAAGCCATACTGAGCAAACAAGTGTTATTTTAAGGTATGTTACGTTAAATGTTAATACTAACAACGTTGAGGCAAAAGAGAGTTATATTTCTGGTTATCCTATAACAGATTCAACAGGGGAAGGTCTAGGCCTGTTTCTGTTTGATCTGCTTGAAAACTTGAACCTAAACTTATATAATATGCGCGGCCAAGGTTACGACAACGGCGCAAATATGCGCGGCAAACATCTTGGTTTGCAGAAAGCAATTGCCGATGTTCATCCCAAAGCATTTTTTGTACCATGTTTCTCCCATTGCTTAAACCTAGTTGCAAATGATGCTGCAAAAATATCACATGAAACCGTCAACTTTTTTAGTATTATAATAAGATTTATATGTATTTTTCTTCTTGGATTAAAAGATGGGAAGTTATAAGAAATTGTTTGCTAGTTTTAAACCTTAAACCTTCAAGTGACTCAAGGTGGTCAAGCAGGATAGACGCTATAAAACCTTTAAGATTTTATTTAGAAAATGTTTGTAATGCTCTTTTAAACATTGGCGAAGATACCTCCTTCAATTGTGAAACAACTCACAAAGCCTAGTCACCACTAGCAAATATTCAGTGTTAAATATGTAACTTCTGTTATTATTTGGCATGACGTTTTACTTAAAATCAATGTGTTGAGTAAAATGTTCCAAAATCCTTCTACGAATATTAAAGTATCTCTAGATTACTTAAAAAATTTAGTGCAGTATTTAAAAGACTACCGTTGTGATAGTAACTTTGCCGAAATTCTTAGTAAAGCTTTGGATATTGCAAGCTTAGAAATAGAAGAAAATTTTGCAGCTATACATCCTATTCGTAGACGGATTAAATCAAAATTATTTGATTATGAGCACGTTGATGCGCCAATAGATGACCGAAACAAAATTTAAAAATTAATTTTTTTTATAGAATTATTGATCAACTCTGATATCCTTAAATAAGCGATTTGAGCTTATGTCTAGTTATAATGACATATTTGGATTTTTTCAAATATCTTTAGTATGCCTGAAGATGCAAAAATTTGCGTTTAAAACTGACAGACGAGGTAAGACAGGAATCTGATATTGCTGGTACTGCCGTATTTAACGAAATAAATTTATTTAAGCTTTTTTCTTTACCTACTGACTCTCAAAATCCCCATCATATGTTACAATATATTTTCGAAACAATATTTTATCCACTTTTCCTAATTTGTCAATTTCTTTGAGAATTCTTTTGACTTTACGGGTATCAATGGCCACAGGTGAGCGTTCATTTTCAAAATTAACAATAAGAAGAAAAATGTTTAAGATCCCACGATGTCTCAGGAAAGACTATCCGGATTGGCCATTTTAGCCATAGAGCATGAGGTTTTAGACTCTATTGATACAGAGAGCATAATATAACAATTCGTTAAGACCAAATGTCTAAAAGTTAAGTTTCTTTAATTTTATTAATATAATTAAGTAAGCACTTTATTTGTTATTTTTACTTAGATATTGTTTGTTATTTCTTCAGTATTGTTTCTTTTTTGGTATCTTGCAAGCAAAATTGAAAAGCATATAAAGGCATTTTTATAATAAAAAATTATAAATAAATAAAATATCACATATTAGTTTATCATTTCCCTATTGACTTTTGAACTAATGGAGACGTAACGAATGTTTTTGCACGCGGGCGACCCTGAGCCTCGCGGGGGCCTGAAACAAAGCATGAAATCCTATCTCTAGTTATCATATAGTATACATGAATTTACAGAATTTACAATCAATAGCAGCTTGTAATACTATATATGCAGGCGATATAAACATAAGTATGAATAATGACACAATCTCACATGAGGTTGAAAATTATGTGTTATTATCTCTGATGTAGGTCATTATAGCTATACCAACGAGCTTAAATGGGGGAAAAGTTGCGTAATCAGTGGACGAACATTATGGCTCTAAAAAATTAAGGCATGATTATTTTTCGAAATATTTGAAAAAAAACGAAATTTTGGAAATCTGTTTTTGTTTGATTTCATCCTTGTTTGAGGTGATATTGAAAAAAGAAGAACGTTTTGCCTTCTATCGAATTGCATTATCAATTTTTATATGTAACGTTTCGCCTTTCCAGGACCATCATCAACTTAATTTTTTTTAAATACGGCCCTGGAAATTTTATTACATTTGTTGCAAGCATTAATAACCCGTAACACTGTACTTCCTCAACTAGAAAAAGATCCAGATGTTTTATCTTGAAAAATTCATCTTCAATGTATTCGTTCCAAATTTATCCAAATTTTTAATTTAGATTACTATGTTTATTGAATTATCGTACACTTTAGTGTCGTTAGACCCTGTAAAATCCAATTTTTTACATAATGTTATATGGGCAGATGAAAGTAAATTTTCTAACGGTATTTTTAACAGAAATACAGAACACATCTGGGCAATACAAAATCCAAGAGAAAACAAGCGTATAAGAAACCAAATAAAATTTTCGTTAAATGTATGGGCCGGCATTTTTGGACACCACATTATAGGACCGGACAATGAATAGGAAATGGTGGGGTAGTTGAGTGATCAGCACGGTCACCTGATTTATCCCCCTTTGATTCCTTTTTATGGGGAACGTTGAAAAATTAAATTTATAAATAAGTTCTCAACAACGTAGAAGAATTGAGGGTAAATATCTTCAATGGATTTAACTCCTTGAGAAGAAAGGATATTCAAAGGGCAGTACAAAATATTGCGGGGCGGATAGATTTTTGTGTACAAGAAAACGGAAATGTTTTTGAACATTTATTAGAATTTTTTAAAGTAGAATATTCATTTTTGTTTTGGTTGTTCATATGAATGTTTAGGAATTAATTTGTCATAATAAAATCAAAATTGTAATAATGTTTTAATTGTGACGCAGCAACTTATGGAGTATGTACGACCACACATGGTCACATGGTAATACTTTAAGTAACTAGGTGAATTTTACAGGGTCTAACGAAACTTAAAGTGTACGATAATTCAATAAACATATTAATCTAAATTAAAAATTTAGATTGATTTGGAACGAATACATTGAAGATGAATTTTTCAAGACAAAACGTCTGGATCTTTTTCGAGGTGAGGCAGTACAGTATTACGGGTTATTAATGCTTGCAAAAAATGTAATAAAATTTCCAGGATCGTGTTTAAAAAATGAAGTTGATGATAGTCCTGGAAGGACGAAACGTTACATATAAAAATTAATAATGCAATTCGATAGAGGGCAAAAAGTTGCCATGGGGCAGTGTTTTTCTTTTTCAATATCACCTCAAACAAGGCTGAAATGAAACAAAAACAGATTTTCATAATTTCGTTTTTTTTTCAAATATTTCGAAAACTAATCATGTTAGCCTTCATTGTTTAGAGCCATAATGTTGGTCCACTGATATATATAATATATATATATATATATATATATATATATATATATATATATATATATGGTGTCCGAATGATTTGGGGTGGAAGATTACGCTTATACTGTTGATTTAATAAAAAAATCTTATAACAGATTATTGTAGTCAACAACGAGTTTTTTTTTTATGGAATGCCCTATACATTTTTATTTTTTATTTTTTATTTGAATTCTCTGTTAAATGCTGAGCAAAATGATATAAGTAGTATGGGTCTACGACTAACGGTTCCTAAGTTACTGACATTTTTATGTAAAAAAATTGGTCAATTAAGTAGGCTCCTGTTATACTATCTTGAAAGTAATCGCAGTCAAATTTTGGGATTTTTTTTCCAATCTGTCTATTTTTAATTTATATATTCAGATTGTAGACTCTTTTTTGCATATACAGGGTGGTCCATTTTGCTCAATGTAATTTACCTGATTTTTTTTAAATGGCATAGATTTGAGTAGCAATTTTTACGGGCTTTCAATAGATACTCACTTTTTACTACCTATTCCTAAGTGTCTTTGAATTATTTAGTGAGAAAGTTAAAAATTCGACAATTCAACATTTTGCACTATAAAAAAGCAACGCTTAATAATTATTTACTCGCAGAACTGCATAACAATAAACTTTAAAATTGAATTAAAGAACCCAATGAATAACAGAAACTTGGTTTTCGATTGTCTTTTTCTGTTTCTTAACAACTTAACAAATAAAAGCCACTTATTATAAATAATTCGTGAAGAATTGTCAGATAATTATCTGATAGTGGCTTCGTTATTTACTTAGTGTGGGATGAATTTTTCAAAAGAAGAGCTGATTAGTATGATCTATGTTTTGAAACAATCTGAAAAGAACTGTTTGTTGGCATCCCGGATTTATGAAGTACCGTTTAGCTAGACATGCAAGACATGAGGCGTTTCAACTTCTTCGAGAACGATTTGAAGAGACAGGAAATGTCATATACACGAAAAGAGATGTAGAAAATCGTACACTTGCAAAGAAAGAAAACGAGTTGACAGCTTTATTAAATTTAGAGGAAAATCCTCACGTAAGTGTTCGTCAGACTGCGTTACAAGTAGATCTTAGCAAACGTTCCATACAAAGAATTATAAGCAAACATAAATACCACCCATACCATTTGTGTTTACATTAAAGCCTACGACCGCAATATTATTCTGGACAAAATTAACCAACAAGCCAATTTTGTTGACTGTGCTATTTAGCGACGAAGCAAGTTTTAATAGCATAGGAGTCGTTAATAAACATAATAGTCACTATTACTCCGTTGAAAATCCACACTGGGTACGACAAGTAGAATACCAGCATCAGTGGACTGTGAATGTGTGGGGTGGTATTATCAATACTGATGTAATAGGACCTTTCTTTTTCGATGGTTCCCTGACAGGTGAAAGATACCTGCAATTCCTTCAAGAAGATTTGCCACAGTTGCTTGAAAATGTGAATCTACATACTCGACAAGTTATGTATTACCAACATGCTGTAACCCTGCCGCACTATCATAATCGAGTACGTCGGTTTTTACAAAATTGGCGCGAAGATCACTGGATAGGTCACGGTGGTCCCATTGTTTGGCCAGCAAGATCACCCGATCTCATTGCCCTAGAATTTTCTGTGGGGATATGTGAAACAGGAGGTGTAAAGGGATTTGCCTACTATACAAGCCAATATAAAACTTCGAATTACTGAGGCTTTTCGAAGTATTCGAAGAAGCACCCTTCAAAATGTCAAAGCAACCTTTACCAGACGGTTGGGAATGTGAATTGCTACAAATGGAAACATTTTTGAACACTTAATATAAAATGTGCAATTCATTGTGTTCTTTAATTCCATTTTAAAGTTTAAGTTAAGTTTTAAGTTAAAGTTTATAGTTATTCAGTTCTACGAGTAAATAATTATTAAGCGTTGCTCTTTTATAGTGCAAAATGTTGAATGGTGTCATAAACCTATACCTTCACGGTTTTATAGCAATTAGCATTGTTTTATTTTTGTTTGTCTTTGAATTATGATATTGTCTTTATTTATTTTATATTGTGATAAATTCTACAAAAATAAAAAATGTTTACAATTTTCCACTTTATCACTAAATAATTAAAAAAACACTTAGGAATAGGTAGTAAAAAGTGAGTATCTATTGAAAGCCCGTAAAGAATGCTGTTCAAATATGTAATAAAATACAGGGTGTGCCATTTAAAAAAAAATGAGAAAAATAACATTGCGCAAAATGGACCACTCTGTATATGCAAAGAAAAGAGTCTGCAATCTGAATATAGAAGTTAAAACTAGACAGACTGGAAAAACAAATCCCAAAATTTCACTCCGATATCTTTCAAGATGGCGGAACAAGATCCTACTTAATTGACTAATTTTTTTACATAGAAGTGTGAATAACTTAGGAACCGTTAGTTGTAGACCCATAGTACCTTATCTCATTTTGCTCAGAATTTACCAGAGAATTCAAATATATAAAAATATATAGGGTGTTCCATAAAAAAACACAAGTTTAGTGTAGTACTCGAAAATGGGACACCCTGTATATAGATTTTTTATTAAATCAACAGTATAGGGGTAATCTTCCACCCCCAAATTGTTGGAACACCCTGTGTATATATTCAGATACTAGAATAGAATATCACAAACCCCTAACTCATGTTTGACTCAGATTTACGTTAAAGTAAACAAACCACGTAATTTAATTTAATCTGCAGTAGGTATGCCAAGGAAAAAATGTTCCAGTTTGGAATAAACATGGTTGTCAATTGATCACAATGAGATTAATAATATAATCAAAAACATTGAATTTTATATTAGAGAATAGCGGTGTTGAATCCGCAACTAGAAACGTAATTCAATTTATGGAAAAATGTATAATGCAAGGCTACAGTTACAAGGAAATGAGCAGAAAATTATGAATTACATATCTCTTTAAATCGTATTAAATCGTGTATTTGTTTTCTTATCTTTATATAAATTTATATATTTCAATAATAATTCCATTTATCGTCCCCAGTAAGAGGCAATATCTTTAAGAATTACTTGAGATGTCAAAATAAATTTATGAAATATGAAAACTATTTTATTAATAGCAGGTTTAATTTGTGTTTTCACATTTCATAAATTTATTTTGATATCTTAAGTAATTATTAAATAAATATAAAATACATGATTTAATACCTAAATGATAAGTATTTCAATGACCCTTCCTTGAATAATTATATTCTCAAAAATTAAAGTATCGTAATGAACTAAATAAAATTGTAAGTCAACAACCATTGAACATTACACAAATTAATAAGATAAAATTAGCAAAATAAGTATACCAGAAAAATTTAAGTGAGTCTAATACTGTACACAACAGTTGGAAAATTAAAAAATTCCTAAAATCTTGTTGAACTATTTAACCCTAGAGTACGGGACCGTCTAAAATTTACGAAAGGTGAAATGTTTCGGGTCCTATCGTGCATTTCCGTTAGGCGCATCGAGCTCAAATTGTCAGTACCTTCTTGTTTAGTGTTGTTAGACAGCGGTCAGTATACAGAAACTCGCAAGTGTTTCAACAAGTGTCTTGTTTTGCACATGCTTCGTAATTTTTACGATAGTTCCGTATTAGTGTATGTCGGTCTGCATACAAGTTTTTGTCGATTGTTTTGAATTAAGTGGTTTTATCAACTTTTATTTTAAGGTAAGTATTTTTTTATTTATCTCACATACCATGTATACTGGAATTATGTTCCATTTTAGTAAAATGGCTTCAAAACGAGTATTAGTATTAGTATTAGATGAGAGAAAATTCGAGGAGATACAGAATATTATGACTGGGGAAGAGAGTGACCCAGATCCTTTCGAGGATAGTGGTAGCGATTGGAAGGAAGACAATCTGGAAGCGGAATAAATAGGGGACACATAAAATTTATTTGGATGAAAACGTTGCATATGAACGAGAATCGACTATTTTTCCGAAAGGAAATAACAGTGAAGTTACAGAAAACTGCCTAATCAAGTTCAGGTTGAAACTACTACGGCAAATAATTGGCTCATTAAGCCTAAAATCGTGCAGCTGAAAGGTAAGTATGGTCATAAGTGGTCAGCACAAATACCCAACAAAAGTGAAAGGACCGCTGCAAGAAACCTTATTCATTTTTTGTCGGGCCCCAAAAGTCAAGCAAAAAAATGCGTTACTCCAGCAGACCATTTCTTGCATTTTTTCTCTGATCCTATTCTTGACATAACCTTACAATACACAAACATAGAAATTGTCCTGCAAAGCCAAAATTACACTGGCAATGTATTAGCCTCCCTCCTCTCTTCCTCTCCCTCTCTCTCTGCCCTCTCCCTCCTTCCTTCTCTTCTCCCTCTCCCTCTCCTCTCTCCTCTCTCTCCTCTCCTCCCTCTCCTCTCCTCTCCCTCTCCCTCTCCCTCTCCTCTCCCTCCCTCTCCCTCTCCTCTCCCTCTCCCTCTCCCTCTCCTCTCCCTCTCCCTCTCCTCTCCTCTCCTCTCCTCCTCTCCTCTCCCTCTCCCTCTAATAAATATTTCTTGGACTAATCTATAGCTATTAAATTACTGCTTCGCAATAAGGCTATGAAGTAAATTGGCAAACACGAATCTATTAAGAAATTTTCATACCTTATAAGGGCCCAAGTTTTGCCTCATAACATTTAACCTAGGATACACTTTGTTCAATGGTGCTCAAGTAGAATATATAAAGCACCAATTGAACGAAATCGGTCAATGCATTTCGGAGACCTGTGTGGTCACACATTCAGAAAGACAGATGGACGGACTGCCACCATAATCTCAGTTAGCCTCTCAAGCTAAAGCTAAATCATAGTATTTCAGTGAGTCTCTCGATATCTTTTGGACAAATACCAAATTCGTCGCAATTGCATTGGCGGACTGAACCAGGTAGGCCGGTAGAGGTTACCTTGCCTGTGGGTAAAAACTATTGCTCTGGAAAAGCTGTTTTGTATATTGAAATATGATTTTGTTGTCTGTTTATTCCTTAATATTAAGTATTGTTTAGTACTAAATAGTAAGCTTCGTTCATTTAAATTTCTTGTATCATATTTTCAACCACCCTTGCATTGTTAATTCTCTCACGAAGCTAACTAGGTGAGTGGAGTTATTCTTATTATTATTGCTATATTAGCACGTGATCTACATGATTCCATTTGAAACTAGTCCACCCTTGGCAATCGGTGACTGATACGAATATAACGTAATATTCAAATATTACGTAATAATAGCGCTGCCAGTTTAGGTTATAAAAGAACACGTATTATTTCAAAAGAATGTGTTTAATTTCTAGTATATTAAATAAAAAAAATCATTACACAACGAATATTTACGCATAAACACGCCACGCAAGACTGCTTCCACTTCGCGATGAGTAAAAATCAATAATGTACATCGGCAAGTAACAGTCGACCATATCCACAGCCTACTGAAGCGTTCTTACTCGATGTCGCAGAGTAACGTCTTCGTCGGTTAACTTGGTTAAACGGCGTTTACATTCGACCTTCTTAACTTGATATGGGTCGGTTAGCTTAATACCTGTAACCAAATTCCTACTGTTCGGTACGCAGGCCAAGGTATTACCACAGTGGTAAACTACACTTTTTTATTACTTTGACATACATCATGAACACTTCAATTGCTCAGGATCATACGACTTTGCAAAAATAAGCATAAATAAAGAAAAGTACAACATACTAAAACCCACGAACACATACTGTTTAGGGTATGCGCATCCAATGCCTTTTCAAACACTCGTGAGTATTAACAGCAACGCCCAATAAATTGTTCAGGCTTTAAATAGTCCAATAGTATATTGAATGCCCAAGAATATATTTTCCAACAGCACAAACTTTAAGCTCAGGAAAAAATTTCAGACGGCCTATCCAAAACTCAGGAAAAATGATTATTTACAACAGCTTAAATCCAGTAAGTTATGGCTATTTACCTGATTTAAACATCATCAAGTACGATCCATTTCTTCATATGCTCGGTAGCATAAACTCCACTCCACTGTAAGGTAACCTTGATCGATTTTATCCTGAAATGTGGGAAACTTCATAGCGATCGTTGCGAAACACTTTTAAGATACGGAACGGGTTTGACACAGTTTTATCTCTGTATGAATCAAAACTGGTCTTTAGCCGTTGATTAGCTTCTATCTATCAAATAATAGATTGTCGTAGCTTCAACATTTCGACAGTGGTCTCAGATTCCATCTATTCAACATTTTGAGGGCATGTTCGATATTCAAGAATAGCCTCCACCGGAGTTGAGTTAATCGCCTTATTTAAGGTATTGTTAAGGCCTAACGAGATATTGACAATGTTTTTGTCCCATTCATCATTTTTAGAATCTACTCCCATTGTCAGTAACGAATCAAGAATTGTCTTGTAGCGTTCGACTTGACCATTGCCACGGGGCATTCCAACAGCACTGAGAGGCTCAAAAAATTCCTTCATATTTTTAGAAATGGATGATTTTCCTCTGGCACTTATAATTCGCTTAGGCACTCCAAAAATCGGAAAAATGTGCTCAAGCTCTTGGACAACATATTTCGTTATTGTATTTTTGAGAGCCTTGATAAAAGTGAACTTCGTGAAAGCATCTACTATAACTATAAATATGAATTGTATGAAACGGTCTAGCTATCTTTTTTATAGGATGTAGATAGCCTGCACGCTTTCCTGCAGGAACTTTGTGGTACATATAATTGATACACGCATTTATATACTTCTGAACAAACCTTCGCATCTTCAGAAACGAGAAACTATTAGAAATCTTATCGTATGTTTTGTCGAAGGCAAAGTGACCATCATGGTTGTATCTATGGATTTGCCACCTGCAAGCTTTGGGTAATACAGCACGATTTCCATGTTCAGTGTATTTATGGACTATATTCTTCTTATACTGCTAATATCTTTATCATCCGCTTGCGTTGCCAAAAGCCAATCATTTTCACTTATTAAGGCAGCCTAAACACCTTTCGATGAATTACTTCAAATTCATATTCTTGCAACTCAAGAAGCCTATGCGACCGTTTAAATCCCTTTTTCATATTGCACTTTTTACAGCAGAATAATCTCTACATAACTTGAAGTTTATTCCAATCAGGTAGTGTCTAAACCGTTGTACAGATTTAACTATAGCAAGAGCATCTAACTCAAATCAAAGATAGCGTTGTTTCGTTATCGAAGTTATTTACTATAATATCATACAACTTTTTTTTTACCATCCTCAATATGTACCAGCATTCCTGCCAATCCAATACGTCTAGCGCCCTTGTATAAAATTGTCTCCTTTTTGTGGTCAAATAGAGTTAATACTGGTGACGTAGTCATGAAGCTTTTAAGAGTCTGTTAAGCTTTTTATTGTTGTTGACCCCAAAACCAAGTTGTATCTTTCTTGAGCAAAATACTAAGTGCTTCTGATTTTTGTGCAAACTATGGTAGGTATACATTTTCTGAAATGACCAACTAATCCCAAGAATTGACGTACTTGATGGATATCTCTTGGCGCAGGACATTTTTCTATAACTTCTAATTTTGCTGAACTTGGCATTATATGACCTCTTTAATTACATAGGCCAAGTATTCAATTTGTTCAGAAAGAAAATTAAATTTCTTTAGTTGTAGATTAACACCATATTCTTTAAATTTGATCAAGAAAGTCTCCAAAGTCTCAAGGCTCTCCTCGGTAGTTTTTAAGAATATTAAAGTCATCCAGAAAGCATATTACTTTGGTAAATCTTGAATCTATGAAGCGCTGAAAAACGTGGTTAATCCAAAAGGAACTTTTAGATATTCATATTTTCCTTTTGGTGTGACAAAGGCAGTTATAGGTATTGACTCCTCTGAAAGTTTAGTTTGGTGATATCCGGAACTTCAGTCTAATGTAAAATATTTTTGACGAGTTAATCTGTCGATTAGATTCTCAATAATTGGCAAATGATAGCTTTGTTTAATTGTCTGTTTGTTGACCATCCTGCAGCCCACCACCAAACGTTTACCCCCATTTTTTTATTTACCTAAATTAGAACTGGTTGCAACTGGTGATAGTGAAGAGCGACAATACAGTTTAAGGAATATAAATCCTATTTGAATGATCTTTAGCCTATTTAGTTTCGTATTAAGCAACTTTATAAGGAAGAGTTACATAAAATTGAATTACCTTTCAAAAATATGTTTACACATTTTTCTATAAAGTTGATCGACGTACCCTTAAACCAGGTTAGGATTTATGTCGTATCAAAAAGTGCATTGAATAGAATTAATTTAAATTTTAAAATCTACATTATATATTTTAATTATGCAGCCATTTCAGAAATATTTGATAAAAACTCTCCTTCGTTTGATTTCTCGGAAAATCTAACACGGTGAAATGAAATAAAGCATACACAAGAAATTTCAGTTACGTGCGTGTTATCATTCTGGAGTTATCGTTTCTCTACTAACATACATCGAGACACACATACACCCAGACATATACCCACAGACCCACCTGTCCGTTCTCTCGCCCAATTTTTTGATAGTAAGACAAATGCCGATGGCATACGTACATACGCATATATAGATTGGAAAGTATACTACTTTTATTCCTTTTATTCCTTAATTGTAATTATTGAAGCATAACTGATTAAGGATTGTATCGAATCTAGTATTTGGACAATTAACAGTAGCATCAATCGTAATGTTTCATTAAAAGATATTTAATCAATTATGTAATCACCTTCGTTATCATGAACCTTTTGTACAAATTTTCAAGCCAGATTGATAAAAATCAAATAGTTTTTGAGCAAAATATCTGAAAATGGCATTTTAAATATCGACCTACTTTTCTAATGTTGTAGCGCTCTGCATTATCTATAGTTCGTTTTTTAACTAGAAGGAGTAAATTGAAAAGCCTGATTTACAATGAAAATATCACTAAATATCTAGTAACCATAGTACATTGTGGGTATTTTTGCTATAGATCACACAAATGTTATTAAATATTAATTGTCATTATTTGTGGTTATTGGCACTTTTACAAATTGATAGATATGGCTCGTTTGGAATTAAACAATGATGATTTTGTAAATTTACTTTTACTATATGGTGAATGTGACAAAGTTATTACTAGAACATGTACTTTATTAGCTACAAGATCGACCACGATCTCCGCGTGACACCATGAAGAGAATACACAATTTGGTTGTTTTAAACAAAAAGTTAAGAAAGTGAAGCCTAGTGCTGATAATAATGTTAATAAAATTAATGTTCTTGGATACTATTGCTGCTTATCTCGAAGCGTCATTCGGTTGGGGTACGAGAGATTTAGGTGTAACAATGATATCTATTCAACGAATTTTAATCATCTCTATTCTTACTACCTAGTTCAAAGTTTAAAAGAAACAGATTATAATAAAAGAATAGAATTTGGAGAATTTGTAGCGATAAAATGTCAAGAAGATAATGAATGTTTAAAAAATATTATATGGTGTGACGAATCAAAATTTACAAAAAACGGAATGTTTAATAGAACACAACTCGTATTATTGTAGCAAAGAAAATCAACATTTAAGAAGAGTACGTGGTTTTCAAGAGCGATGGGCGCTTAATGTCTTTTGTGCGATTAGAGACAACCAAGTTGTAGCTCTTCGTATAATGGTAACTTAAATGGTTAGAAATTGCGGTTACACAATTTTATAATTTTTTATTTACTACTTTTTTAGGTGAAAGATATCTCGATATATTGAGAGAATTAAAAACAAATTATTTAGATTGTTTACCACCTCAAGAATCTAGAAAACTATCTTTTCTTCACGATGGAGCTCCTCATCATTGTTCTAGAAAATCAATTTTTCGATGAAACGTTTGAAGATAGGTGAATAGCAAATAATGGTCCTTTCCGGTGGCCTCCTTGATCACCAGACATAACAGCTTTAGATTTTTTTACATGGGGCTACATAAAAAAGTATATTCCAATTCCCTTACAACAAAGGAAGATTGTAAACTTACAGTTCGCAATGCATTCAATTCTCTCCCCGCAATAATGATTGGTCGTGTAACAAACAAAGGTGTGATAAAAAGCTCTCTAAATGGTTGGGAGTTCAAGGACGAAACTTTGAACACTTGTTATTAGTTCTTGTAATGTATGTATGTGGAATTACATAAAAAAATTGTATCATTATTACCAAGAATAGGCCTCACTTTCTTAACTTTTTGTTTAAAACGACCAAATTTATCTATCACTTCGTAAAAGTAAGTGCCAATAACCACAAATAATGACAATCAACATTTAATTATGACAGCTA
The DNA here is from genome assembly GCA_036346205.1 of Vesta saturnalis. Taxonomy (NCBI): domain Eukaryota; kingdom Metazoa; phylum Arthropoda; class Insecta; order Coleoptera; family Lampyridae; genus Vesta; species Vesta saturnalis. Next base: position 10,619,943 of record JARFJB010001965.1, read on the forward strand.
CATACACGGCCTACTAAAATAAAACAATTAATAACACGGCCTACTTATAATAAGCAACAATAAGGCAGAAATAACTAAAATTTTTAAGTTCATGTCAATATCTCAAAAACGGTTACGCTTAGGTATTGGAAAGTGAACCCTTAAAAAATGCTAGTTTCATTTAAAAAAATTAAGAACCCTGTATACAATAAAGCAATTTTCGACATGTCACCAATTAGTTTGACCTTCCTACTCATTAGCCCGACGAGATATTTTTTATTTGGTATTGGGGATGTTCACATAGAATTTTCAATATAAAGGTCTGCACCTGTCAATTTTCGAAAAGTATACATTTTAGGTATAGATACATAAAGTGACATTAAAATTTAACGTAGAATCCGAAACGTTAACAACATGCAGGTTGTTCTATTTAAAACAACGAAGTTGCTGTTCACTTCCGGTATAGCATGCCTGTCAAAATACTATGCATAAATTCTTCATAACTTGTTATCCATCTATACCAATTTTTATAAAAATCGTATGAGTGGTGAAATAGCCTGTATATACAGGGTGTTACAAAAAAGTAGGCCAATCCGTTAACCACATATTCTTCGGGACAAAATAAGGGGACTTTTCTTATGTTACTTTTCATTTGAACGCTTCCTTTTCGATATACAGGGTGTCAAACTTCACTTTTTAGAAGTGTATTTTTTTATTATCTCTGGTGTGTTTTAAGATATCGTTTTCAAATTTGGTACAATTCTTACTCTTTTCTAAGTGCACCTTCTGTATGATCTTAAGTAAAAAATTCAAAGAACTAATAGAAAAATAAGAGGGATGTGGTAACCTTAAACCCCCCATTTTTTTCTGACGAACGCCTATGAACGTCGCATCCATTTTTTGTAGTAGTATGATGATTTATCTAACTTTTTTGGCTCTTGTAAACTTTTGATTTGATGCTTCCTTCTGGCTCTTTTTATAACTGAAAACCGAATGTTGTGGAAAATATTCGGTTTCAATCTAAATACCTCTGCACCTTCTGCGATGCGATCCCTCAATTGATTTAGATTTATTATTATTTATTACACAAAATAAATTTAAAAATAGGCTTATCTTAAAGTTCGTTACAATATCTGTCAATTACTTCTCTTGTGTTTTAACTTTATTTGCAACGGTTTCAAAGATATTTGAGTTTGAAAATTCGGCTCATTTTTAGTTTTTTCTAAATAACTACGAAAGTTCGCAATACTGATCAAAACACAAAACGTCATTTGATTGGTATTGAAATTCTGCCCAATATTGCTAATTTAACCGACTCTGTAACTGTTATAATAACAAAGTTACCCATAGAAGCTTAGTTAAAAATAAATCCATAATAATGGCTTAAAACAATCAGTTGAGTTAATAATTCATTACTACGTCGCACACAAAAAAAATTTAATGTTCGATGCGTGCACAGCCTTCGCGATTGCACCTTTTTATTTTTTTAAATAATTAAAAACCTAATATTTTTTATACGTCTTGTCAAATGTTTGTCAAATTAATCGCTGTATTGAGTTCAAACGCTAAACTGAATAATAAGGTATGGCCAATAGAGAGAATATTTTGGAATTTTCTGAAATGACTGATATGATTTTAATTATGGGTAAGATTTCAAATAAAATCTCTAGATTGTACATTTTGAATAATCATTCTCACTTTAGGAAAATGTGATTCTAATGCTAGTTTAGCTTCAAGGCGTTATGCAGAAATGTATCCAAATCGGTGTCACCCAAAAAGGAAATTCTTCTTAAGTTTAGTACGCCGCCTAAGAGACACTGGAAAATTCAAACAACAACGTATAGGTACATGTGGACGGCCACGTAAAATTACACCAAAATCAAGAGGAACAGATTTTGCAAATAGTTGAACAAAATCCGGGTACTAGGATTATAGCTCGGCATATTGGAAATGATATAAATTCGACAGACGTGCATAGAATTTTAAAACGTCACTCATTACATCCATATCATGTGCAAAGAGTACTGAACTTATTGCCGCAAAATTTTCAGGCAAGAAACATCTTTTGCAACTGGCTCGGTAATGAAAATAACTGTAACCGCCGGTTTGTTAGATCCATTTTATTTTCGGATGAAGCTACCTTTACGCGAAATGGTGTAACGAATATCCACAACACCCATGTTTGGGCAGATTAAAATCCAAGAGCTGTTGTAGAGGCCAGTCATCAAGTAAATTTTAAAGTAAACGTGTGGGCAGGAATTTTAGACAATTTTCTTTTAGGTCCGGTACTTTTGCCACCAAACTTAAATACCGAACATTTTTTATTTTTTTTACAAAATGAGTTTACAAATTTAATTGATGACGTCAAAATATGTGGTTTCAACTTGACGGAGCTCCGCCACATTATAGCAATAATGTTCGGAACCACTTGAACCAATATGTCCCTAATCACTGGATTGGTCGGGGACAGGATGCGCCTATTCATTGGTCACCTCGTTACCCCGACTTAAATCCACTGGACTTCGGTTGTTGGGGATTCATGAAAGATTTTGTTTATACGGTTCCAATAATAAATCAAAATCAATTGAGGGATCGCATCGCAGAAGGTGCAGAGGTATTTAGATTGAAACCGAATATTTTCCAAAATATTCGGTTTTCAGTTATAAAAAGAGCCAGAAGGTGCATTCGCGAAGGCGGTGGACACATCCAACATTCAATTTAATTATTTGCATCCAAGTTTGTATTATAATTATTAGCACAATTGATTGTTTTAAGTTATTATTATGAATTTATTCTAATTAATAAAATAAAAAAATTGTTAAAAAAATCGCAACACCTAGTCGAATAACTAAAAGTATGCCATAAAGGAAGCATCAAATCAAAAGTTTACAAGAGCCAAAAAAGTTAGATAAACCATCAAACTACTACAAAAAATGGATGCGACGAATTTTTTACTTACAATCATACAGAAGGTGCACTTAGAACATAGTAAGATTTGTACCAAGTTCGAAAACGATATCTTAAAACACACCAGAGATAATAAAAAATACACTTTTAAAAAGTGAAGTTTGACACCCTGTATATCGAAAAGGAGGCGTTCAAATAAAAAGTGACATAAGAAAAGTCCCCTTATTTTGTCCCAAAGAATATGTGGTTAACGGATTGGTCTACATTTTTGTAACACCGGTATATATATATATATATATATATATATATATATATATATATATATATATATATATATATATATATATATATATATATATATATATATATATATATATATATATATATATATATATATATATATATATATGCATATTGGTTTTAGGTTTCCGCGAGGGCCTGGGTATGAAGTTGGTTAGTTGAGTTGATCGGCCTATTTCCACAGTTTTTGATTTTTGAGCGCGACGTTTCGGAAGCGGACTCTGCTTCCGTCATCAGGCTTAGTCCTGAGAAGGACTGTTTTCGCACTTGAGTCCAATTGATATGTTATGATTTTTTCCCAAGCACTTGACTACTCACAAATTCTAACTTAGTACCATTCTCTTACAAGCCTGACACCTTTACCGCTGAGCCACTGAGTAATCCAATATATATATATTTTTCCTTATGTATATATATATATATATATATATATATATATATATATATATATATATATATATATATAAGATAAGTTTATTAATGCAGTCAATAAACAATAAACTTATCTTATTTCATTATCAGTCAAGATTACCCACTTATATATATATATATATATATATATATATATATATATATGTATCAAACTTTTTCGTGGTTGCGCAGTAGTTTATTACGCATGTTGCGCCGTAACTTGTTGCGCAGGACTAAGCCTGGTGACGGAAGTAGAGCCCGCTTCCGAAACGTCGAGCTCAAAAAGCAAAAAACTGTGGAAATAAGCCGATCAACTCAACTAATAAGAAACCACAGTTACAAAACACCTATAATACAGAATGAAGTTTGTGTTCTTCCAGGTTCGGTCTCGCGTAGACTCTCCTCTACGGTTCTTAAAAGAACCGGTGTTGAACTGATGACGTTTAGGCAGAATCTCATCTGTCATTTTCAAGTCTCAGTGTTCTGCTCCTGGTAACTCGAACTGTAATAAGGCCATAGCTGATGGTCGGCGGTATTTGTGTACTGACTTTCTAGGTAGATGTGGTTGTTGGTCGTTGTGCTGATACTTTCACTTCTACTTTCTCCTTTTCGTCTCTTTTCTCTAACTGATTTCTCCTCTCTATTTTCTTCGTGACTGCGTGTTTCCTAAGAATAGGCTTCCAGGTCGATGGTAATCTCTGAGTGTCGTCTCGTGAATTCAAATTTTGTAGTCGTTTTTCGATCTCGATAGTTTTTCTGGTAATTCGGTGTGATAGGTACAATATCTTGTCTACCATATGTACATGGTATAACAAACAGAATCGGAAAAATCCTTCGAAGACATAACATCAAAACCATTTTCACAACCAACAAAAAGTTATACAACGTGATGCAAAACCCGAAAACTAAAATAGAACTCGAAGATCAAGGAGTGTACGAGATTCCATGCCCGGATTATTCACGAACATACATAGATCAAACAAACAGGTGCATCAATGTGAGAAGGGAGGAACATCGTAACGCAGTACAAAAAGACCAGAAAACATCTTCAATGGGCCAACATGTAAACGAGACCTCACACGATATAGATTTCGACAACACAAGAATAATAGCAAACATACAGTACCTATCACACCGGATTATCAGAGAAGCTATCGAGATCGAAAAACGACCACACAATTTGAATTCACGAGACGACACTCGGAGATTGCCATCGACCTGAAAGCGTATTAGGAAACACGCAGTCACGAACAAAAGAGAAAAGAGAAATCAATTAGAGAAAGAAGAAGAAAAGGAGAAAGTATAAGTGAAAGTGAAAGTATCAGCACAACGACCAACAACCACGGCACCGACCAAGAAAGTCAGCATACAAATACCGCCGACCATAAGCGAGGACCTCAGTTCAGTTCGGGTTACCATAATCAGAACACGGAGACTTGAAAATGGCAGATGAGATTCTGCTGAAGCGACGTCAGTTCAACACTGGTTCTTTTAAGAACCGTAGAGGAGAATCTGCAATTTTGCCAAATGACTCAAATTCAACCGCATACATTTTGTTACAGGAGATACATTCGCTTTACTTGCACTAATCCGAATCCATGTCTTGTAATATTAGGACTTGATACAGATATAGCGAGTTTAATTCTTATAAGAACTGACGTACTTTGTTTACATTTTGGCAAATAGACACAAAATTCAAAGAAAACGTAGGATAAAGTATAAACGTAGTTAAGACGTTTGTTTGAAAAAGAATGTCAAATGTCAAATTCTGTTACATTCAGTGAGTGTGAAAACGACGTCGTAACAGCCAATTGAAATTAATCTTTTATGCGGGAAATTTTCAAACCGCCTCTCCTAGTTAAAAAATGAACTATAGTTGCAGAACAACTCATGTCCTGTGGACAATTGCTGGGTACTTTTAAATTAAAGCTTGATTTACCGATTCACCTGTTAACAGTAAAAGTTAGCAGTTGCAGTATGTCACGTTTCAGCAGTTTAAAATGAACAGTTCCTCGAATACTCCACCAAACACTTTTGGGGACAAAAACCTTACTTAGTAATGCTTCGTGAAGATTCATCTGCAGTGATGCAGCGATAATGAAACTCATCTTTATTGCCACTGTATATTCAAGTGTCTTACTGATTATTTTTATCCTTTTACAATATAAAATAAATAGAAAACTTAAGCGTAGTTTCATGACAGTAATTCGTTAAAAAAGTGATGCCAAATTTAACACTCTTCCTTAATTAACAAAATTTGTGATTTTTAGAATCTGTGAAACCGTCTTGTTCTTTGTATTTAATTGTGCACTATAATTATACTGTACACACCCTTTTATGAACACGTGGTTTAGTCAGGTGTAACGTTGAATTTGCCCAACGGCTGTAATAAACTGAAAAGGGATCCTTAGTCCTAACAGACTTTAATAACATTTGCGTGGATTATTTAACACTTTCAATTAATTATAAATTTAGATTCAGAATGACCGCATATGGCCTAATTTGTGTGGTAATAGAATTTACGTGAATTGACTAATTTTACACTTAAGCAAGATTTAATATAAAAAAATTAGTGAGGATATTATACTGAGATTTAACTTTTTTTTCATTAGTTTTGTCAATACGGTTGGAAATTGTGCTTAAATATTGATTATTGACAGTATTAACAATACCTATTCGCCTAATATAGCATGAAATGTAAAATGAATAGAAAAAACTATTAAATACTTACCGATGATACAGATGGGTTTTCGAATAAAACGGAGACGACCCCAAAATCCCATATATTTAGACCTACAGCCAGCTGACCATAGCCTTACTATATATTCTGCTCCGAAGAAAACTACTAGGCATATTTCCTGTAAAAATATAATAATAGTAGTAAAGAGAAAATTAAAAGAGAAACTTAAAATTACAAAGTAAATGTCGGTTTAAAATATATAATAAAAGTTTAAATATTGTAATCCAATAAAAATTCTGGCTGTTAAAAATTGAAATTCAATGTCAAGATCCTAGCGTGTTTAAGAAGGCTTAAATATGTGTTAAAATAATTCCCGAAACGTGAAAGCTTAATGCTTGGTTTTTCCGCTTGTCATATTTCCAACTCAAAGCCAGTTGGTGCGTTCCGTATTATAAAATAGAATTTATTTTTTACGACGAATATTTTGTTGCAGTTGAAATAATGCTGTACAGTATTGTACCAATACTTACTATTCTTGCATAAACGCTTTTAATTCGTTACCAGAATCTATTAAAAATATATCATCAGAAATAAAATTCCAACAGACTATCTGATTTCATTATGAATACACAGGGTGTAAAACTAGTGCGTAATTCTTATGTTGCTCCGTAACTACCAGGATGTCAACAATGATTGACCGAAAAAAACTCTAAAAACTGCAATTGTTACATGTCTTTCTGATGGTACATGCCATAAAGCAGTCAAACGTGAATTACATTTTCATCCTTACAAAATAACGGTTGTGCAAGAATTTACTACCTTTAGATTTTCAAAAGCATTTAGAATATTGGCAATGATTCAACAACAACTTGAGAGATGACGAAATACTGAACTTAAGTTTCTTTACGGATGAAGCATGGTTCCATTTATCTGGTTATGTGATTTTAGTTTTCTATTTTTAACTGTGATAATAAACATATACCTACTGTATTATGTACGAAAATATAATTAAATAAAGCTAAATTAAAAAAAAATTAAGTGTTACTTCAAAGTAAACAAATTACAATTTTTCAAGTTTTTGTACGCCTACCTAATAGGCAATTCGTCATTCACGAAAGTTTTTGTTATTTATGGTAGTATTTATTTTAATATCTGCATTTACGCCACTGGACATAGCACAATTTTCATTTTAAGGATGCGGCACAGTAGTTCGAGGAGCGGCACGGTTAAACAATAATGATCGCACTGTATTTTAGATAGAGTAAATCTTTAAATATCAAAGTTGTGTATTAGCTTCATTAGGTTGTATTTTCAGATACCAGTATCCAACTTTTCTGCAACCTACCGAGAAGACCAGCAATATCTTCCCACTTAATTGTCAAATTTTATGACAGAAGTATGACACCTATCTATTTTAAACTTGTGTAACGTTGTGTAACTATTATGAATGCAATAATTAGATATTTTACAGTTTCTAATAAAAATAAACAGTTTCTATAGTTTTGATTTTTATAGAATGAATGTGCTGGGATGCTCTTAGGCATCACCACATTAATTTTGGTCTTTCGTTCAAGTTTAACAGTAAAAAAGTTTTCGCTCAAAAAAGCAATATACACAAAAGACTTTATTGAAAAGTTTTACTTTCAAAAAAATATTGGTTTACTATAATAGTAATTTTGCACTGGATAAGTACCGAGCTAGTACAGTAGAAAAACGATCTGCTTAGCATTCGGGGGGTAATGGGATCGATTCCCGTTACCGACGACCCTGCATGAGGTTTTTTCATTAAAAACTTGACATTTGAAAAATTATTTCTCGTATTCATAGCATTCTCGAAATAATGGATAAGGAATTAAAATTTTCCCTTTTTTGAAAATAACTCTAGAACAGTTTGATTTAGTTAAAACAACATGTAATATCACTTTGTAGCAAATCATATCGCCAATTCGATCACGTAACAAAAAATAGTGATTTTTTTACATTTTTAAATACTGAAAAGTATAAATTATCCTGAGGCAAAGATTGTTATTTTAAAAAATGCATACGATAAACCCATCTTTAAACTACAAACTTAATTGGATTTTAACTTTTTATCTCAATCCAAATAGGAGTTACAGTCCATTTTGTAAACATCAAGCAGTTGCCAAGATTTCCGAAATAATTGTTATCTCAAAAACCGTAATAGATGAGCATGGTATAGTTTCAATAAAAAAGATTCAAAATTATGGTTCCCGTCCAAAAATGCAAAAACATATAGGTTGTTCCATTGAAAATAACAAAGTAGATGGCGACTTCCGGTATAACCGGAAGCGCTAGAAGTCTGAAGAGAACGCAATCAATTATACCTGTTCCTAAATTTTCGAGTTTTTATTTTGGCCACAACTCCATAAATTTCTAATGAGCAGTCATATATAATATATATATATATATATATATATATATATATATATATATATATATATATATATATATATATATATATATATATATATATATGGCTGTCCAAGAAAAACCGGAATTTCCTTTTTTAATACATTTTTTTCCATTTCTTAACCTTAAGTAGTTGAAACTAACGGTGGTCATATTAATGTTTAATTCTCTTTTTACCTTAAGTTAGTATTTGTTGTCCTTCACAAAGAACTTGATTTGTTTAAATAAAGCTTTGTTTAAAGAATATCGAAAGAAAATAGGAGTCAATATGTTAAAACGTACTTGCTTTTGTCGTGCCATACGTCAGAAAGTTTTTGACCGATTTCCATGTTCGACCTCTCGTTTTGTTCACAAATATCCAAGCTTTCGTAAAGTAACTTGCAAACATATACATTGCGACTCGAAAGGGTTCCAACTAGTTTTAAAGTTTGGTAAAGTTTGAATGTGTCCACCATTTTGCTTTTAAACAAATCGCGAAAATATTAGGTTAGTGATATGTCTTCATCAATTATCTTTCAAACAAAACCAAAATCAATGATATAGGTCAAGAAATAAAAAAAATATATATTAAAAAAGGAAACTCCGTTTTTTCTGGACAACCCTATATATATATATATATATATATATATATATGTGTGTGTGTGTGTGTGTGTGTGTGTGTGTGTTGTGTGTGTGTGTGTGTGTGTGTGTGTGTGTGTGTGTGTGTGTATGTGTGTGTGTGTGTGTGTGTGTCTGTGTGTGTATGTATATTATATAAGGCTGGATAATCAATTATTGGTACGTACATCAAATTCTTGGTATATAAAATGTTAAATTGTTATTTAACATATATTTGGACTTCCGATGAAGTCATTCTTAGCGGATGTGATTAAGATAAAATATTTATGTCAAATTGATAAATTAGTAACAATGTAACTAATAAATTAAATACCATGTAAAATGTAATTATAACATAGGGTAAAATTTCACTGTCCTTTTTACTGTTACATATAACTTTATCATTAACTTTGATAAATAACATTTCTAATATTATGCGGTTTTTAAAATTCGGTTCTATTTGCAATACGTAGGTATTATTATATTGAAAAATGTGATTCGTTTCATTAGAATGTTTTGATAATGCAGTGCCATTTCCTTTAACACACGTATCAGATTCATGCGCGTAATCCTATTTTTTAAGGGTTATAAAGACGTTCTAATGTAAACCAAATTGCAGGAACCGCATGGAATTCGATAAACACTGGTTGTTATTTTATCTTTAGATAATTTTGATTTTAATTTAGATAACGATTTTAAACTTTTATTTTCAGTTACGTATACTGGAATTAAATTAAAACTTTTCAATGAATTATGTATTAAACATTTATTGTTATGAAAAAGAATAGGTAGATATAGAGAATTTGTGCTAGAATTTTGGATACTATATTTTGTTTATTATAAAATGCGTTAATTTTTTGTTTGATTACGTTTAAGATAAAAGTTTTTGGATAATTATTTATAACACGAGAAATAATATTTTTAATAGGTTTAGGTCGAAATCGTATCTCTTATTTTTAAACATTTGTTTAAATATTAACCTTATTGTGCATAGGGTTTAACTCATGTTATCAGATTTATGTTGTGTAATCCTAATTTTTAAGGGTTGTAAAGTCATTCTAATGTAAACCAAATTTGGTTAGTATTCTCTTGAGCGTTCTTGTCGATTTGAAAACAGTGCGTATCTTGCCTATCCTTCGTATTTTTTCTTTTTTCTGGTCCTCTTGTTTGGAGCATATTGTTTCACCTCCAGTGCAGGTACTTACCTCCCCGTGTGGGTGGGTTTCCCTTATACACTTGTGAAAGTGTTGTCCTTGCTGTGTACAAACATTCAGGAATGGCAGTTCTAGTTTCCACTCCAATTCATTGTGAATTATTTAGATAATTTAGGAATTCATCCAGCTTATGCTTGCCGTGTTGCCAAACTAAGAAGGTATCGTCCACGTATCTAAACGACATCTTTAGTTTTTCCGTGAACCCGGATAATCAATTGGCTTTCGATGCCTCCATTTATACGAGGCTGGTTTGCCGGAAGTGTGACTTTTCAAAAGTTAGCAACCCTAACGTGACGATATTATGTTGTATACTTCAGCCAACTTTTAAAAGCCCGCTGTCAAAATTTCGTGAAAGTCAATATGTTGCTTTATGTTTGACAGTGAAACAAACAAGACACGTTTTGTATTTAATTAAAAATGGATAAAAAGGAATTTCATGTTTTAATAAGACACTACCTTTACGCGGAAAAAACATCAAACAAACAGAATAGAAATTACGCAAATATTACGACGAATCTGCTCCGTCCCATGGAATGCTTTGCAAGTGGTTTGCTGCTTTTAAAAGTGGCCATATGAGCACGGAGGATGCGGAACGTCCAAGACCGTCGAATACGGTTACCTCTCATGAAACAATCGATAGTCAGTTTCATTCTAAAAAGTGATCGTCCAGTTAAAGTGCGAGAGATAGCTAATGAACTGCGTATTTCAACGGAACGAGTGCATAATACCTTGCATCAATATTTAAATATGAAAAAGTTAAATGTAAGATGGGTGCCGCGTTTGTTAACAGAGGCACAAATGTATACACGTGTTTCGATTTCAAGTGACTGCTTGGTTAAGTTGAAGCGTAATCCAAGCGAATTATTTCGTCGATACGCTATCGTGGATTAAACACCTGAGATGAAAATGCAGTCGAAACAATGGACTTCTGCGGATGGACGTGCCCCTAAAAAGGCAAAAACCGTTTTTTCTGCCAACAAAGTTATGGCCGTGGTCTTTTGGGACTCTCAAGGGGAAATTACGTGCAGAAGAGTAGAACCATCACTGGCGAGTATTATTCCAACTTATTACACGCTTTGGTGTGGAATTAAGAAAGAACCGACCACATTTAAACAAAAATAAAGTTCTTTTCCATCATGATAATGCGCCTTCTCATTCGTCCGTTATTGCATCCAATGAATTAATTGAATTGGGTTATGAATTGCTGACCCATCTCCATATTTGCCATATCTGGCTCCAAGTGATTTTTTCTTGCTCCCAAACTTGAAAAAGTGGCTCGGAGGACAGAGATTTCATACAAATGAAGAAGTAATGGAAGCAACGGATGCATATTTTGCAGTTTCCAAAAAAATATTTTTCTGATGGTTTAAAAAAGTTGGAAAGCCGTTGGAACAAGTGTATAGAATTAAAAGGAAATTATGTAGAAAAGCAAAATATATTTTTGCCTTAAAACAAGTTTTTTATTCAAAAGTCACTCTTCCGTCAAACCACCCTCATATATTAATCACTATAGGTGATGGTGGGACATGCACGCGTGTAATGTATAATGTGTTACTAATCGCCTTATTAATAGGTGCAAAAATAACAAAATATGAAGTTTCTACATGGTACTTCATCCATCATAAAATAATGGTATTAAAAGTTGCACATTGCTTGCTTGGTACGTAATACACTATTATAACAAAACTTGTCTGAAAGATCTTGAAATATACAGGGTAAATCAAGAAAGAATGATAAATGAATCTTGTGTTTTTTTACCAAATCTTAATTGTGCGTTTTTAAATACTTAAAATTAGTACAATGAAATGCCGAAAAGACTTTATGCAGTACAGATTTAAGAAAAAAAACTGGTGTAAAAGTAGTTTTCGTGTATTTTTATAAACCTCACCACAAAAAATCACCGAGTATATAAAAAAATGTTGTGTCCAATATACAGATCCGTAATATGAAACTTCAATAGGTAGGTCCAAACAATACAACATTTAATAAAATAGAGCTTCAGTAGCTTTTAATATCAAACGATAGTAAAACTGTCTGCGATTATAGAAATTGCATTCCTACGTTTAAGTAAATGCAGTTTGCCTTCGGATTCTTTATGTACTGCATAGATTAAAATTTCATTGTATGTTACTGTATTACTAAATACAACCACTTCATGGATTTATAACTTCATAAAGTTGGTTCTGTTTGGTTACAATAATTGAGTACAATCTTAGTTACACGTTCAACCTTACAATATTTATTGCACGTTTATCAAAACGTTTACCCTGCACGGGTACATCTAACAAAAATAGCAATTTTCATAAGAAGGTGAGGTAGTTTTCTGTGTTAATCTTGAAATTACTAAAATGAAGATTTTAAAGACATATTTAACATCAAAGTCAAACGAAATTTTAACCAAGAACCATTCATCTAACTCATTCTTTATCAAGAAAACTTAAATACCCGTTTCAAAATATATTATTTACAGAATTCTTAAAGTATTACATCATATAAACGATATCTGATGTCAATATCTGAACAATAACATTTAAGGTTAAAAATTTTAATACATCGTTATATTTCCCACGCCTAAATTTAATCATTTTAAAATATGATAAGAGTAAACAGAAACCAATCTTTATAAGGATCTATCAGAAATCTAATTTCAGCCTACCGTATCTCGAAGATCCCTTGGGCAAATAAATATGTTCGAGAATTTTTTAATGAAGAAAAATACTGATAAAACAATTCACAGATTACGTATTACATAGTGAATACGAGTAAATACACTTTGATTTCGTGAGGTATTAAACACAATCATTTTTATACAGGGCCTGCAAAAGTTTTTCAGGATTACAGTAGTCACATATACACATATACATTCCATTTAGTCTTTGGCATGATAATTTATTTCATTTCTTTAATATAAAGTTTTTTAAATATGAATTCTATAGTTGTGTCACTAATATTAATACTGTCAGAGGAGGCCGTTGTCAGATTGCGAAAACTGTCAAATTTTAGCTTCAGGGGTTATGTTTATTCTTTCGCAATAATAAAATTTGTTGTGTTATGTCAAATGTTTAATGTCAGAAATGCTTGACAAAACCGGGCAGAATTTCCAACCTAAATCTGTTCTATCTGCATCATCTCATGCACAATAAGCGGGTTCAAAATGAAACAAAGTTAGTTAGGACGCAATTGCTCTGTCACGTGAAAATTGATTATAACTATTGGTTATTTAAATATTAGATCACGTACTTCTAAATTTTCAGATTTTAAGGATATGTTTGTAATGCCCTTTTTGGCTTATGTTAATTTTTTAATTTATTTACCGCGGTTCTAGCTCAAATCGGAGGTTAAAGGGGTGGTTCGTTAAATCGTGCTAATCGTTTGCTCTAGATTTTTCGCACTCTGATCAATCAAAATTCAAAAGGGTTTGATATTTATTCCATCCTATTCGATACAAACGCTAAATATTCGCACTTCAAACTAATTTATATGTTCTATATATTTACATGTGCTTAAACCAAAAATAAAGGTACAACAAAATAATAAGAAAACGTCCAAAAAGGAGGTTAACCCAGGACTTTGATTAATCTTCATATGTGAAGAATGTTGCGAGTAATAATTTACGAATCTATTACTATACATTGGTTTTCAGTAGGTACCATTCAGTTCTGAAAATATTTTTTTTAGTGGCGTCAACTTCTTGGTTATTTGCCACATTGTTTACATTTGCATTTATATAGCATGTATTCATAATAGCTAGAAGCTTATCACATTCTCAATATTTTGGCAATTAGGTTTGACATTTTCCTTCATTCCGTTATTTATGTTGTATTTTATTCTACTTAGCTTTATTTCAATGCATGTCTGAAATACATGCCTAACTGTGGGTCTACCGTTACAATTATGATACCTTGGTGGTTCGCTTTTTTAATAAATAACTGTGTTATGCCAGTATGACCTATTCTTAATCTTGTCCATATCGCGGTGTGCTTTCTCGGCATTTGTGGATAATGTTTCCTTTTGGTGACATTAGATTCAAGAAGCTTTAAATGAAACATCTTCATGTAAATTTCGAAACCATTTCTAGATATTATTTTAGAAATTTCATTTCTATATAGGGGCCTTCTTCGTGCGCAGTAGTCACGAATTTGTGGAAATCTACATAAACCCATCCAAAAAATTATTTCAATGCATTTTTCTAATTCTTCTGCATAGGTATGCTTCCATTTTATTGTTCGAGAACATCGCGACTTATCCTTTCCCAATCATTGTGATGCATATGTGATAGTTTAGTCTACTATATGGGAAATTAATTCACCTGTGATGAATAATTTGTAAGTCATATGGAGTTACGGGATTCTGATTCTTCATAACGTCCATGTTTATTCCAGCGTTATCTTCAGTAAACTGAAACTGTTTAGAAATTATTATTAATTTTATTTTATTTTGCCACCATAATGTTCTTTATACGCCCCAGATGCGAGCGTAATGTGGTCTTTATAGCACGGAAATGTCATTGCAAAATAAAATAAAACATTGTATGTACCACGGGCATAATTGTAGATTATGGCTCTCAGGAATATAAAAGCCCTTCGCTTCGTGTCGGGCTTTTAACATTCCCTCGAGCCATAATCTTCTGATTATGCCCTTAATACATAAATATCTATTATTAAATACATAAATAAATAAACTGTTTAGGTTTGTTGGGATCTACTTGTCCCCATTTTACATTATCAGTAACTGTTTGTTCATCTGAACTTTCATCTAATATATTAGCAATGACGTCGATTGCACGATCAATGTTGCTGAATGTAGACGGGACATCTACAACATTTTCTTCATCACTGGAATTTTCATCAGACAAATGAGAAGTTTCTAAATTATCAGCATATGAAGGTTTTGCTTTTGAAGTTGAGGCTATTGACAGGTCGGATAATAAAGTAGGTGTTCTAATATTAGGATTTCTTTTACCACCTTTACTACCTAAAATTATTTATTCTAAAGCAGCTCTCTAAATAACTAGATAATTTATACCTTTGCTACGTTTAGCTTGCGGAATATCCTCATCTCCGACTTTGTTCGGAATCGTAGGCAGTGTAAACATAATTAGTGAAATGTGCAAGTCTGTACAAGTTTGCGCAGTCGCATGCGTGTACATCTAAAAATGCACGTGAGCCAACCTGCAATGTTTTGACTGGTAGAATACTGCATATAATAAGATGCATGTTAATTACTCAGCCAGTGAACACGTAAAAAATTAAAAAATTACATAACATCCATCGTGGATAATATTATTCTCCGTTTTAAGTAGAAAATACATGTGGGCCAAAGGACAAAATCATTTCTGGTAGATGTGGCGCTCAACGTGTTAATGGTGTATTTCTTGTTTCCCATTCTTCTTCACAATCTACCCCAAACCAAATTTTTTATTTCGGGTTCATCTATTGATGGCAGATATTCTACAATCAATTGTTGAAGTGCTTCTTTTACTTTATAATGAATGGGTAAGTTAGTTATTGCAGCATGCTGTTTGAATATAATCTACTTAATAAAATGATTGTTACATTTTCTGATTTTTACAGCGTATTTTAACAGCCAGATTCTTCTATATTTAAGAGAAAGTATTTCGGATTCAATGTGAACACTGCAAGTGGGGTTAGTAGGTAATGCACCTATTGCATAACGGGTGGAAATGTTCTGCACAGCGTCTAGGTTTCTGAATAGAGATTTCGATGCAGATCCGTATACTATACAGCCGTAGTCCAGATGAGGTAAGATTAATGCTTTATACGCCCTCAACAACACTTCTCTGTCTGCACCCCTCTTTTTGTTGCATTTCAAAGTGTTATGTACTTTGTATGTATTTATTTGTATTTGCTCTATGCGCCACTTCCACGTCAACTTTTGGTCTAATGTTATTTATAGTTCGAGACACATTTAACATTTTCATTTTTCAAATGCATGTGGTGTGGATGACGTAACGTACCAAAGTGAAGACAGACTCTCTTAGTTGTTGAGATGCAGAATTCTATGTTTTCTGCTTCTTGGCCTATGGCGTTTATAGCTTTTTGTAGAGAATCATTATGCGATGTTTTCCCCTCTGACGAAGTAAATATGGTTAGGTCATGTACATACAAGCACCGTCCTATAGATCAATCTAAGGTTTTTGTTAGATCATTGACTGCGGTTAAAAATAATGTTACGCTAACAGGTGACCCTTGTGGAATGCCGTTTTCTAGAAGATACTTCGAGGACAAGTTGTTTCCTATTTTTAGTTGAAAGTATCTATCCCTTAGAAATTATTTTACATATAACGCTAAATTTCCCCTTATTCCCCAACGATGCAATTTTTCTAAAACTCCATATCTCCATATGCTTTTTGTATGTCAAAGAATACTGCTGTACAGTATTCTCTGTTCAAGAACGCTTCTTGGACTGCATTAGTTAGCAGTAATATATTGTCCCTGCCCGAATGACGTTTGGTAGCTATTGATTAAGTGATATTTATCTAGATAGTTTGTTAGTCTCGGGTTCACCATTCGCTCTAAAACCTTTCCTATACAGCTGGATAGTGCGATTGGACGGTAACTAGACTCATCTAGACTCATATAAAAATAAATGATCTTCTAGACCAGTTATTGGTAAGCTCTATATCGTAGAATACGTTATATTGTCCAACCCAGGAGAAATCTCTTTGACACTTTGTAGGGCGATATCCAGTTCTTCTGATGTAAATGCTTTATTATACCACCTCTCCCTATCTACGTGATGATTCAGTATAACTTCACGGGTTTTCTTGGTTTCCTTAAACTCTCTTCCGTAGTTCTCTATACTGCTTATCTGTGCGAAGTACGCCGATATTGTTTCTGCTACTTGACTAGGTTCTGTAACCAATTCACCATCTTTTTCTAGTTTGGGTGTTACTCTTACAGTAAACTTGTCAGATAACGTTTTGATTTTGTTCCATATTTCTGAAATGGGCAACTTTGTTTGGCGACACATATTCTTCCCAGGAGTTTCGTTTTGAAACCAAAATTAACCGACACGATATAGCTCTTGCTTTTTAAATTCAATTAAGTTCTCAATTGTGGGGTTATGTCTTAATTGTTTAAGTAGCTTTCTTCGGTTTTTAATTAAGGTTGAGACTTCAGTGTTCCACCATGGAGCTGGGCTTCTATTCTTTCTTTTATTGTTCTTGGGAATGGATTTATGTACAGAATCTATTATTGCCTTGGAAAAGTCGTGAATGGCACAATTATTTCATGTTGCCTATTTATTCGTGGATGTTTTTCTAAATTTTTTGCCAATTTGCTTGCTTAGTATTACATCTATAGACCACTTTACAATTATTTATGGATTTGTCTGTAGAAATGACTATGAGGTGTGGTCACTTCCATGTAACACAACACAAATTCATGAGCATTTGTTCCGAACATCTGCTAAGCTCAATGGCAGAAAAGTTGTTTGACCTGTAGTTAAAAAAGGTGAGTTTTACATTATTTAGTAGTACTAATTCTGAATGATTACTCAACAATTTCTACACCTCTTATATTCTGTTTAATCGATCCCCAGATCTTACTGTGGGTATTGAAATCCCCCACTAACAGGAATAGTTTAGCAAGTCGATCGATCAATTTTCTTATGCCGGTAATTTAATATCTGGCAAATATATATTGCAGATATTTACTTTAATGAGGTGCCGTAACGAAATTACAACTGCTTGTATCTTAGTTTGCGACTGTATCGCACTGAATATGCAACAGTTGTGTACTAAAATAGCTACTCCGCCTTTTGCTCTTTCGGAGTATGGAGAATCGCCACTAATAGTTTTATAGTTGTTTAGGTGAAACTCATTGCTATCTTATTATAATCACGGTGGATTAACATATCTAAGAAGGGGATCCTGTTATTACTTTCCCTTTCATATTTAAATTATAGGTGTTCTTTATAGTTATTAAATATAAATAATGTTTCATCCATTTTATCAAAAGGTACAAGTTCATCTACATACCTTTTTTAAAAAAGGAATATGACAAGTTTTTTTTTGTCAGGACAATCCTTAACTAAGTCATCTAATACAAAATTACATAATACAGGTAACATTTCTGAGCCCATAGGGGTTCCAAAATTTTGTTTAGCAGTTATTAAAATTTAAAACATTGGAATCGAATATAAACTTGAGAACATTTTTAAAAGTTACCAAATCCATATTACAATTTAAAGAAATATCATTCCAGTGTCTCAATGATAATTAGGATGACGTGTAAAGGTAAATTAGTGAAATTAATAAAATTGCTAAAAATGAAGGAATCCTGTACACAATATTCGCTGTCTTGACTATACGCTTTGGTTAAATAGGCTGTTAGAAACTTTGTCAAATTTTGGTTTGGAGAATATATACAATCAAATATAGATCTCATCGTTAGATTTGTTTTATGTATTTTTGGTAAGGTGTAATAGCGAGGGGTAACTGCATTGTAAACTGTTCGATTTTTGGCTACTTCTGCTGAGATCATGCCACCTTTTTTTAATTTTGAAATTAATTTGTTACCTTTCTACTGCAAAGTGTAGGTAGGACTTTAACGTAATTTGATGTAATATCCATCATCATTTAGCAGATCTTGGTTTTTATTAAAACAATCCTCTTTATACGTTGCAACGGTCACATTGCCTTTGTCACTTGTAACAATATACAACTCAGGGTGTTTTTTTTTAAAAAGCATTAATAAACATGTCATTAAGGAAATGATTGATTATTTGAGCTTTCTTTATTAATATAATTAGTAATAATATTAGTGCATTTGGCTCTCAAAATGTCCATTTCTTTGTCATTAAATTTTGAAATTATATAATTATATAAAATAATTATACAATTATATAAAATTGTATAAATAAATTATATAAAATTATATCATTATAATCCTTATCAAATAAAATTGTAGGAATTTTGAAATGTAGTAAGCTAAATTGTAGTTAGGTTTTTGAACCATTTTTCTTTAAGAGTTATTGAATAAAATTCTTTCAATTTCAGAATTTTAAATTTTGTATCATATTTCTTGTTCTTCCTCCTCTGTGTTGCAAAAGACTATTAATCTTAATAGTTACATATTTGGAGTTTTTTAGAAAATTTTTAAGAAAATTTTCTTGTGACGTGTAGATGCAAGCGTCATGGTAAAATTAACCCATCGCTAGTAGGTCCATACATAGCGTATAGTCAATGCAGCGAATATTGTGTACAGGGTTCTTTCATTTTTAGCAACTTTATTAATGATTTTCAAATTTCAAATAATTATATAATAGTCAGTTTTGACGTAGTATTATACCTTTTCACTAATTTACCATTACACGTCATCCTAATTAGAATTGAAAGGCACTGGGATGATATTTCTTTAAGTTGTAATGTGGATTTGGAAAATCATTTCCTTAATGATTATCCTAATAAAAGCCAAGATTTGCTAAAGGATGATAGATATTACATCAAATTACGTAAAAATCCTACCTGCATTTTACAGCAGAAAGCTAACAAATTAATTTCAAAATTAAAAAAAGACAGCATTATCTCAGCAGAAGCTCCAAAAATATAACAATTTATAATGCAGTTACTCCTCGTTATTACCCATTACCAAAAATACATAAAGCAAATATAACGATGGCAGCAAATATTTTTCCTTCATTTATAGCAATTTTCTTAATTATTTTCAAATTCCAAATGATTACAACAGTCAGTTTTAACGTAGTATCTTTTTTCAATAATATACCTTTACACGTCATCCTAATTAGCATTGAAAGACACTGGGATATTTCTTTAAGTTGTAATATGGATTTGGAAACGTTTAAAAATGTTCTCAAATTTATATTCGATTCCAATGTTTAAATTTTCGTAACTGCTATTATAAACAAATTTTTGACAGCCCTGTGGACTCAAAAACAATACCCGCATTATGTAATTTTGTATTACATGACTTAGTTAAGGATTGTCTTGACAAAATAACTTTTCATACTCCTTTTTTAAAAAGGTGTGTAGATGATTTTATACTGTCAGTAGCTTTTGATAAAATAGATGAAATATTATTTATATTTAATAACTACGAGGGATGTACAGTATTTGTTGTCCATAGAATAGATGGCTTTCAAGTATGTTGCCCCTGGTAAGCGCACTTGATTTGTTATTTTATTGACAAACAAACTGCCAAGTTTGGTTGCTTAGTCGAGCTTTAATAGTGTTAAAGTTGTATAAGTTGAAAGTAGTGGTTGTACGAAGATTTTGGGAAATGGAAAAAAGTGAGCTTCATGCTGTCATCAAGTACCTACAAAAGCAAGGTTTAACACCTAAAGAAATTCATACAGATATGGTTGGCGTGCTTGGAAATTCTGCTCATTCCTATCAAATAGTAAAAAATTGGTCTCGAGCGTTCAAATGTGGTAGAACAACCTGCGAACACGCAAAAGGTGCTGGTCTGTCGCATTCTGCGTGTACTCAAGAAAACATTGATCTTGTGAATGCCATGATTAGAGAAGATCGTCGATTGACAACAAGACTTGTAGCGTACGATTGGAACCATAATAAATGACTGTTTAGGGCTTCATAAGGTGTCAGCAAAATGAGTACCTCGAATGTTGACGCTCGTACAAAAGCTTTGTAAGAGTCACATCTTCAATAGTCAATTTAGCCTTGTTTAACCGCAATCCTACGTGTTTTCTCGACCGCTATGTTACGATTGATGAAATTTAGGTTCACTTCGATCCCGAGTCCAAACAACAAGGTACGGAGTGGCGTCATCCAGGATCTCCCCTTCACGCAAATTTCGTGTACAGACTTCAGCGGACAAGACAGTGGCTACAGTTTTTTGGGATGCCGAAGGAATTTTACAGGTAGATTTTTTGGAACGTGGCCACACAATCACTGGTCAATATTATGCAGCATTAGTTACAAAACTTCATTGTGTAGTTAAAGAAAAAAGAAGAGGATAACTGTCACGCGGAATTCTCTTTAATCAAGACCAAGCCAACGCCCCAGTTCATAAGAGTCTTATTTCTATGAATGCGATTCATGACGCTGGGTTTGAAGTTATGGAGCACCCACCCTACTCCCCTGACTTAGTTCCCAGTGATTTTTATTTATTTCCAAAGCTAGAAGAGAGTCTTCGGGGAACAAAATTTGAGAGCGATGACACAGTTATGGCAGCAGTGCAGGACTTCTTCTGTGATCAAGACTCCGAGTGTTTCAAGAAAGGTATTGCTATGCTTGAACATAGGTGGAATAAGTGTATTCACGTTCAAGGGGACTGTGTTGAAAAATAATGTTGTATTCTGTGCTAGGGACATTAAATACTGTACATCCTTAGTATAATAAACACCTAAATTTACATATGAAAAAGAAAGTAATAACAGCATCCCCTTCTTAGATATGTTAATCCACCGTGATTATAATAATATTTTAAGAACTGAATGATACAGAAAACCAATTTATAAACCAATAATAAATTCATAAGCTATTACTCCCAACATCCTCCACATACGAAGATTAATGTGGTTAACATTAAAAAACAGAATAATTCAATTGTCACATCCTATGTACAAAAACAAAGATTTAATCATGCTCAGAGATATTTTGTTAGAGAATTCTTACCCTATTAAATAAACTTTGATTTACAACTCCTTATAATGTTAAAATTTAAAATTTTAACTTAAACAATTTAAATAACAGCAATAATTCTAATAACAACTTAAATAATATTCTAAGAAATATTGGACCAATTTTACAAAATTCTATTAATATAAACTCAAGCCAAAATGATCTAACACCAATTATGTACTTCCCATTACCACATCTTCCAGTATTAACACCTAAATTGATCAATTTATTAAACAATTAAAAAAAATTAAATAACAAAAATTATTACTAAAAATATTAAAATAGTGTCTTTTTTGTATACTAAAGCAAAATTTCTATTAACTACACCCGAAAATTCAAATGTTGTGAACTGTATTCCTTGCAAAGACTGTAACAAATCCTATATTGGCCAAACATCTAGAAACTTGTCAGGTAGAATAACATCTCATAAAAGTGTTTGCAATCATAATAAAATATCTTGTGCTTTATCTGCACATGTAATTAAAAAGGGACACTCTATGAACTACCAAGATGTAATCATTTTACTAAAAGAAAAAATTACCCAAAAAGATTATTTTTAGAAATGACTTGTACCACGACCAATGTGTAAATAAAAAATCTTATATTGAAGGATTTATACAAAAACAATTATCTCAATAACAAAATTAATTATCATTATTAAAATCAGTCATTTTTCATTTCTATTATCAAAAAAAAAAAAAAAATCTTTCTAGTAGTCTATTATAAAATTCTTTTTTTTGACACTGACTTTATATATTTGATTTTAAACTAAAAAAAAATTTTTAATGTTAAAAATAACTATCAGTATAATATAAACAAAACAAGTATAACATTGTTAAATTGCATAATATTTAGCCTCACGAGTAGTAAGTTTTTGTTAAATTAATATTAACTATTCATTGTTAATATTGTTACGGGCGAAAGTGGCAGTAGATCGGAAGTAACAAATAAGAAATAATCCGGTAGCTCAGTGGAATAATGGAGGTGGTCGTGTTACTAATTTATGCGTTTAGGATAGATCGTAAGTCATAAATCAGGAAAAATATGTCACAAAGGCGCCACATGTTAAATACATTTATAGCGGGAAAAATGTCAAAAACCACATGAAATTTTACTGCAAAAATATCTACTCAAAGCTCACCTTTGTAATGTAGTCGTGAGTTCATCGAATATTTGCCGTTAATTATAAGTTATTCATCAATACCGGACTTCAGAAATGTAATGTAGGTTCATGAAACTGAACTTGATAACGCATAAATTCTTGGAAGATTTAAGAGTGTAACGTTTTTTTATGCGTATTTGGAAGATTTGAAATTTTTACAAATTGTAATCGCGTTTAGAATCCCTATTCTGAAAACGAAATATAAGTTTTGGTTTGTTTATCAAATTGAGATGGCAGTTTGAATTAAGATTTGGTACATATTGGCATCAATAGGTAGTGAACCCCTTTTACTAATTTGGTTGAGAATTAATTAGCTACGTTGTCAATAATAGTTGTATTTTGTCAATCATAATAAGTATTGTCGTTAATATTCCGTCGTTGCAAAATTACAGTTCACATTAAAATTGTTACTTTGTATTCAAATAGAGCGTAGAAAAGCATATATCACGGTTGTTAAACATTTTAGGAGACAGATTGGGGGGAGTTTTCAATAAAATGTTTGGTCTTAAACATAGAGTTTCGCTTTTAGATACGAGACGTTAACGGCTAACGTAGTAATGAAGTAATTAACTTACAGAATACCAATTACGTTTCAAAACAAACCGCTTGTTATGTAATTTTTTCACTTCGGGTCAAGAATTCAATTCGTTTTTGGTGCAATTTAAAATTTAAGTAATAAATTGCTATGATTGGTTAATTAAAAGGTAAGGGAGATGATAGGGAAGATGGCTGAAACTGAATGATGTTGAAGTCAGTCTTCTACGAGATGTAGTAAAAGACTCACGTTTTTTGTGCATTGTTTACGACTTCACAATGTATGCGAAAGGGGTTGGTGTAGGAGGAGGGAACGAGTTATATCATACCATGAGGGTGTACCGAACGCTACCGTAGGACGTTTTTCCGCTTCCACTGGTTGGGATCTTTTAACGAAGTTTTAACATATCCCCGTTTTATTTTATCGTTGTGTTTCGTTTTGTCAATAGTGATAATTGTCGATCATAAAAGTAATTGGTTCTAGTGCTTTTTACGAAGTGCTAAACCTTTATCCTGTTGAACTGTTCTAACGCAGTTCCTGGTCGAAGGGGTAATTTCGCATACATCGCAGAGCTCCAACAAATAAAGTACAAACTTGCTGTATATAGTGTCGCTTTAATAAAGTTTAGAGTAAATAGATTAACGATAAGGAACTCCGTGTAAATAAAGCAATGCTCACAAGTACGTATAAATATTTATGTATTTACGTTAAATCTGATAAAAAATTAGTTTCTGGTGTGATTTTGGTTAAATCAACTGTCGTAATTTAGTTAGAGTGACTATAAATAGGAAGTTTCCGTTTGTGACATACTATTTGGAGAGCGTTACCGTAGAAATTCAATAGAGCCCTATCGATTCAGCACATGGTGGCGTCTATGGTTGATCGTAGTGTCAGTCAAGTCAAAATATTACATTTTATTCGATGTTGATAGCAATAAAATGTGTTGCTTATTTAATGTTAGTGTACACTGTTGTATAAAAGCTCTTAAGGTCTTTCGGGCGTGTTCATCCACACGATTTTCTTTGTTAATTTCCTGACTTATTTGTTTAATTTTGCTTATTTCACGAAGATTTGTCAAAATTGATACTTCCGATAACTTGGTTATTTCCATTGTGTTTAGTAAAATGTAGTTATTAGAATATGAGGTAATTGAACTTGGGAAATATAACCTTGCTGCAAGCATCAACAGAATGTTATCATTGTACGTGGTGTTTTTATTTGAACTGCAAAATTTAATGTGTACTAACTGTACCAAAATTTTGATACATATGTCATACTATAAGACCATTGTTAATGTTTGTAACTGTTGTATTAACAGATACGAATCTATTGTGACTTCGTCCTCTGTTACTGCGATTTACGCTCGTAAATTAAAAAGTTACGAGATTAGATATTTTGATTCATATTTAGGATTTCTAGAATGAGCTGTCTATTTTCGAATTTAGGAATTACAACCCCAATTTCGTAGTTTTTTAAATTTTAGGTCTTTATAAATGTTTGGTCACGTTTAGTTTAGTTGTGACGCATTTTTCGTTTGAAATTGAATAATTAGTTATCATATTGGTCAGTTTTTTTTTAGACATTTGAAACAGTAATGTTGGCGTTGAAGTAAGTTTATCGAAATGTTTAATGAGATTTTAGTGTTATTATTGCAAATTTGCAGCTATATGAAGCTTAACATTTTATTGAGGTTTAGGTGAACTTTGCGCAAGTATTTTTGGACCAGAATTTTCGGGGGTGGAGGGTATTTTATTTTTTAGTGAACATGATGGTTTCCTCTTAGGCCATTATTAAGATCTAGTTAATGACGTTTTCTCGCTGTAAATGTATCTAACAGGTGGCGCCTTTTGACATTTCCCTCTCGATTTTAACGTTTTTGAAGCTGTGACGAGTGACCCCTTGCAGCATTAAGTAAGACCCCGCCCACACCACTGAGCTATGCCGTGCGCGCATATTGCCTTTACGGGCTTGATGCTCTAATGAGTAATTGGTCTGCAACACTTCCACCTAGAAACAGCTACCCGCACTGGAAACGTTTGCTAACGTAAGTGTAAAAAGCTGCAATTTGAAAACTAAAAGTGATTTTTTACATAAATTTCGATACAACAAATAGTACATTATTTTTTACTTTTGTGCATATAATATAACATATTTCAGAATTGTTCGCATACAGTTAGCATAAGAACTAGAAAAATTTGCATATTGACACACCTAATAGCTAATGCTAATATGTAATCCTATAACACATCAACAAAATAAGAATATACAATGTTTCATTTATTCTATATAGAAAGCAACAGTCTATATTTGAATATGTAAATTGCCTAATTTCCTATAAATATTCTTATAAACTAAAGTAATTGAGATACAGTTTCATCACGCTTTAAGTACTACTGACCAATAGTATAAGCGAATGCCTTGTTAAACATTCTGAAACCCAAGTTCACTTTATATATACCGGGTGGGCCTTTGAAAACTTACAATGGCAATATTTTTTAAACAAAAAAAGATGAAAAAAATAAATAATACCGTTTCTATAACAATCATGAGGAATACAAATGACGTACTTTTCAAACTACTCCCACTCCCCCCTTAAGCCCCATCCATACTGACTTGAAAGTCATAAATCACAATACCCCACTTGTGATACCTCTCGGGAAAGCTTATTAAATATGCTAATCATTGACCATAAAAAAAGTAAGGTTAACTGAAAAACTAACCTCAAATTTTAGGATAATTCTTCGAAAAGTTATAATGACTATTATCTTTTAAACATAGAGGGGTATGAAAAAAATAAAAAAGTGACTTATACATCTTAAATGGCAATACTCCACTTGAAGCACCTCTATGGAAAGCTTATTCAAATTGCCTAGGTAATTTTGTGTTTCTTGTTTCCTTTTTTGTGTCTGAAATTTGTGGAAACCATCTTTCATCTGGTTCATTTTCAATTTTTCAAAATGACTTACAGATTGGAAGAAAGAATTTAAATTATTTTTCTTTAGGGTGCGGTGGTGAAAAAATGTGCTATTTAAGAGCAACCCTTACTTTTCTAAAGTCATATGGAAAGCTTAAGGGGGTTGAAAGATACGTCGTTAATATTCCCTTCGATTGTTATTGAAACGGTATTTTTTATTTTTTTTGTACATCTTGTTTAAAAAATCTTGCCATTGTAAGTTTTCAAATGCCCACCCGGTATAAAAAAAATTAAGAGGACTATCATTTCCCATATCGTAACTGTGACGTTATTGTAGGCAATACTAAGATATAACTTTAAACCAGTAAACGTATATTTCCAGAATTTTTTCATTACCCAAAAAACTTATCTGGTAATAAATAACCGATACACAAACGTGGTCTGTCTTCTAATTTAATTTATACACCGCAGAATTGCACGACCATGATATGGCTATTTAATGATTCCGGGAATATAAAATTCACGTTAACTATATAACAAAATGATATAAGAGATTAGTTGCAATTCAAAATTTGTCTGCTTCCATGTATCCATATTTCCATTTACCATTACAGCTTTGTTAAATTATACGTGTAATCAAATTAAATAAAACGCACAATAGTAAGCTCCCAATTTATGCAAAAACTGGTAAAGTGATTATAAAATTATGTATAAAATGTAAGCAAGTATGGTTTATTTTAGAAGATACAAATGCATCTCAACCCACAATTAAAATTAAAATCGTAATTTTTTGCCCCCCCCCCCCCACCCTCTCATTAAATAATAATGAATGCAATAATAATATTGTTTGGGTATTTTGACGCTACAATTAAATCGCTATCTTAATTGCAAATTGTACAAATCTCCAGGCATTAGTAAAGGAGATCGACAACGAATCCACGCTATCGCCAAAGTGATTCAGCTAATAGCCCAAACTCGGTATCTGTTGCTAGTCCCTCTTTTGCGTCAGCTTAATTTTTTTAAATCATTTCGTGGTACCAGGAATTGACAGGTATCTCAACTGGTTGTATTTTTATAACTAAAAGTTGTGCTTCGAAATATTAAAATACTTCATACAATAAGAACAAATTGCAATGAAAACTGCTTTAAGAGCGCGGGTTGGAATTATGTTTCTCGAACAGAGAAATTTTGGTAGAAACGCAGGAATGCTGGCATAGTAATAAATTACTGCAGAGAAATATTCTGCTAGAATATTCTGCACGAAAAGTGTTCTGCAGAGACATGAAAGTCTACAAAGTAGTGATCTGCAGAGAAATGGCGAATTATATGGAAACTTTCGCTTTTATACTTCGCGATGAAGTGGGGTTTCGGCAAAACTAGACACGATGGCTTTGCACAAATTGAAAGGGGGAACTGGTGCGGGTGCGCAAGTGTCGTTTGTTACCGCATTTGTATACTGTAACTAAATGAATTCTTCAATAAATTATCTTCATAATATTAAAATAATAGAAATTTATTTCGCTTACTACTTTTCTGGCTCATTATAATAGTATACCATCAACAAGTGCACAGACGAGCGTTGTTACGAAAATCCAGAAAATATTCTCAATAATACTTAAATTTTGGGTTTACCATTACCGAGGTAAACCAATAAGAAAGGCCTAAGTGTATCATTTACTCAAAAACTTTGACAGCAAACAGGATGACACCTAATGAACTTATACGACGTTTCGGAACACTTCATACCGTGTACGTTAACAATCTCCGAGAATTCCTCGAACTAAAATTGAAATCACATGAAAAGTAAAAATCATGAAAAAAAAAACGTGAATGAAAAAGCTTTACTTTCCTCTTATAAAGTTTCATATTAAAGCATTCAGATGTAAACATTTTTATGTGTAACAACATAAAGTAAGTTGGGGTATTTAAGTATAAATAAAATGATTATCTTCTCAAAAAATTGTTTTTGTTAATTATCACAATGTATTGTTTCGGCTTATTAAAAGTAAAGCCATTTTTAAGTTTTTGCTTCAATTAATGGTGCAGCAGGATTAGGTAAAAAAATTAATAGGTAGCCGTTATGCTAACCGGAGAAAAACCTCTCCTCCTAGGAAAGGCGTGTAGGTCTCGTAGCGATACGAAGTTTGACACGATAAGGATCTCTTACTGATGGTGACAATCCTTCAGTAGAGCAAAATTCTTGTGCTAATAACCTTTAGTGGTTGATGCGTGTATTGCACCTCCGGGAAGAATATTCAAGATATTTAACTGCTCAAATATGTCGATCAAGTAGCTCACCTTTATCGAAATAGACCATCTTGAATCTTTTCAGTTTCTGGTTCGTTCTCCCCTTCCAGCGAAATGACGATTTCATTTCTTAATTCAATAACATGTTGCAAACCTTTCCCAAAGGGTAACACCATCTTGCCTCGCAATAATATAGTAAGCTGATGGTAGTGCATACTCAAAGTGATGAAAATATTCCAGATTTTAGGAGTCACACTTTAATGCAATTTACTGCAGTTACAACCGTAGTTAGCATAATATTTAGATCAGGAGACATTTGTAGGAAGCTAAAGCTTCTTTGTGGATCACACAGTGTGTCCGGCGTAGATTGCTATTTCACATGTGCTTATGTGCTTTGGAATCTTCCTGAAATTGTACGAGCATCATCGGTGCACGTTCCGACGCATTTTTTCCTCTCTATGTTTGCTTCGTTTATGTAAACATTTAAGATAGCAAATAATGCTAATGCAGTTATTTTGAGTTCTATAGTTTTGAAGAAAATTAGTTCTTTTATTGCTAAAATATCATCACAAAGTTGAATATAGTCAATAAAATGAGCTTTACTACTATCAGTTGAATTGAAAATAATTTGTCATGCAACTTCCTGTAAAACTCATGCTGAACTTCTTGAACTGTATCACTAGCAGTAATATTTGGTAGAGGTACGGGCTACAGTTGTTTCGCAAAACTATCACCAAAAGTAGTTTCTACAATCTTAATTCCAACTGGTAAAATAACTCACTGGTGTGAGTTTTAAATTAAAAATTCCTAGTTGGGTAACACTAAAGTAGTTTTGTTTCACTAAGTTAACCTCAACTTTTAGGTATGTTAAAATCTGATTTTAGGTAAACATATATTGATACTGTTATTTAAAGAAACTTTGAGCACCATGTAAGGACATGCATTAAATTGTAATTTTCATTTTAGTGATTTAGTGGGTTATTTAGTTAATGAAATATAGGTTGCTACGTAATAACTTTGGGTATGATCTAATCTAGCAATATGTAGCAAGTTAATTTAGTTTATGACTTTAGTTATTTTGAAAAGATGAAAATAAGCAAATCTTCATACTTGGATGCATTCATTTTTTATAACGTTATTCATTACATATTGTATCTGCAAATTTTTATTTTATTAATTAAAATAAATAAATAAGGTAGGTGCTGCATTTGGGTTATTTTAACTTTCGGTATTACTTCCGTCACCAATCTAATCGATGAAGTTAGTGATCTGGTGACTTTTAAAGCACACGTGGATTATAAAACGTAGCAGAAAATCATTGACAAATCTGTGTTTAATAACGGCTCAACTGCCTTACAGTTTAGTAAAAAATTAATTAAAATTGGCAATTTTGAAAGTACCATTTCTGATTAGGAAGCTTCGTCACTTTATATAGTACGCTTCGCTCGCGCATGATCGTTATCATGCACTTATGCTTAATAGGCTACTTACCAATCTTATTATGTAATATACTTACTATTATTGCACTAGTGCACTAAACGATAGCTTTTTTACCCTGCAAAAAGTATTCATTTCTTTAATGAACAGAGAAACAAATATTAATTCATGGAATTTGAACGTTGGCATTGATTCAGAACTCCTCCCTCTATAACATGTTCAAAACTCGCAAAACTCCTTTTATTGCCAATTTTATTGCAGGCAAAGTATTGTGCATATACCGCTACGTGAATAAACTACAATCGAAAGCGTATATGTGTTATTATCCGCGATAGCTCTAAAACGATATGACGTACGTATATTAGCTTGTTTCCGTTTCTCTTGGTATCAATTAGATTTTGCAAGAAATTGCGTATTGGGAGTTTAAGATACGCAGCTTTTCGTTTTCATCAAATATTTTTGGAATGCTTGCATATACTAACAGATCGAATCTAAAAAAAGTTAATTGGAGTCAAAAAAATTTAAAAGTTTGTTTTTGTATGGCTAAATAACAATAAATTCTATAGCAAAGTGTGTACGCACCTTTTGTATAGGTAATTCGATTTTACCTTTACCTTTCTTAATAAACATTTTTGGTACGAAAGATGTGTCTATATTTTCGACAGGCAGGAGGATTTGGAATTATTGTTTCATTGTTCATTACGACCATTAAAGCCAATGATAGAATTATCAATAATGTGTGACTTATCGGCTAAGCAGTTTAATACGTATTTTGCCAATGCCACAGCTGACATAATGTCTAATCTCCTAGTTCGAATACTGATCCTATCAGTCATTGCACTTTAATTGAGCGCAATATTAACATATTTGTAAAACCACTAACATCTTTAATTAACATTATTTTTAATTCAGGAGTTTTAAATCAGCATTAGTCTAACCTTACTTTAAAAAAAGGGAATCCCAAAAATGAATTAGGTAGTTATAGGCCTATTTCTATGTTACCTGTGTTTAGTACAATAGTTGAAAAAATTAACTATAACCAAATAGTTAATTTCTTTGAAACTAATAATCTTTTCTATCGTTAGCAGTATGGTTTTCGTAAGGGAAGGTGCACATCTGATGCAATTATAATGTTTGTTAATGATGCGTTAAAACGTAGAGAGGGAGCAGCACATGATTGCTGCTTTCGTTGACCTTCCAAAGCGTTTGATTGCGTCTCACATGAAACACTTATTTGTAAACTAAAATTATTGTATAATTTTGGAAACAGGACCGTGTTCCATACAGTAAGGGGTACCTCAGGCTTCAATTCTTGGCCCAATTCTATTTTTAATTTGTATTAACGACTTACCCAGCCGATATCTTCACATATATCCTGCATTCTTTATGCTGATTATGCAACTCTGATATCGCATTTTACAATGCTCCTGATAGT
Source organism: Vesta saturnalis (assembly GCA_036346205.1). Classification (NCBI taxonomy): domain Eukaryota; kingdom Metazoa; phylum Arthropoda; class Insecta; order Coleoptera; family Lampyridae; genus Vesta; species Vesta saturnalis. The sequence goes on from JARFJB010001965.1 coordinate 10,651,817, forward strand.
GTCAATTATGTTAACGAGTGGTGTATTAGTAATAAACTGAAATTCAACGAGGCATTTTTTCCGTTATTCCTATCGAAAATGAATACTAATACAAACTTCAGTGCTGGTATGTCACTTTTGGGATGCTTTATTGATAAGCTAAATTTTGAGTTACACTGTGGAGATGTCTCGAAAAAGATTAACATATCAATTTTCTTATTAAAAAGACTGAAAAACAACACATCGACAAAAGTTTTACGTACAGCTGATTTTGCCTTAATTCAATATACTCTGTCGTACAATTTTCATTTGGGTGGCTTCATGGCAATGCATTTTCCATCTTCAACATAAAGCTGTTAGAGTTATTGCTGATCTACAGTTTAGGGAGGATTAACGATTGGCCTTTATTGAATTAAGAATTTTAACGTTTTCTAGTCTGTTTATTTTAGAATCTCTTTTGTAACAACCTTTTTGGGGTTGTATTAATAAATACGTTAATCTAAAATCATTAATTTATTTGGCTTAAAATTAGAGGAGTTTTAATTATTTTCATGTAAACGTGAAAACTGGCAACAAATTACATTTTCTAGAACAAATCTTTGTGTGTACTATTACATAAATAGTTTTAATTCTCTCTTTAAAAAATTGGATTGATATTGTAACAGCGCAACGCAAGAAAACTTTTATACTTGGTTGATTCAGAAAGCTTTTGAGTAATTCAGTTTATGCTGACTGTTAACAGCAATAAGAATGATTCTAACTTAATGTTTTATATTAGTGCCATCATATTTTGGGTGGTGAGTTTCTTTTTTTTCTCATTGTAGTTTAAAATTAAGCATTTGTTTGTTTTTAGGCACTATACTACCACCACCTTTTAATTTTTTAAACACGTTAATATTTCTACTTTACTTCTATTTTTGCACTTTTATGTACGTACTTATATTTATATTACAAATGGCTCTTAAGTAACTTATTTACACAAGTTTCTCTCCGAAGAAAAAATAATAATATAATATTAAAATGCAAGTTTAATTCAATAAAACATCCAGAGTAAGAAAGAAAGAAGTAGAAACGCTTTCATCTTGATTGACCGTTCCGCATCCGTAGTTAATCACAGGAAGCTGTCCATAGAATATTATTATGCTGAGGAATTTTTGTGGTAAATTTTATATCTATTAAGCTTAGCTTTAAAACCTTTTCGTACCTCTCCTTAACAATCCATTTATGGAGTAAATAAACTTATTTGCACATTGTTAATTTTGTTATTTTTAGAAAATTATTATTGTTCATTATTTAGGGTTTTGTTATTTTCCTGATTTAAAGATAACATGGCGCTCGAGAATTTATTATCTTATTCATAATTTTAATAACATTTTATGCCATTAAGTGGGAACAATCAAGCATAAAGAGGCAACTAGCATCTCAGGTAGGTTAATTAAATTATGTATTAGAACTCTCCTATCTTAAATCTACCACTGAGTCAGAGGCACATTATTTAAATAACATTATTTTAATCTTCCGTTTGTAAGTTATTTTGTTATAATTTGAAGCTAATTATACGCCAAAAACATATTGCGATACTAGACAAAAGGAAAATGTTCGTTTTTCATTGTGCAGATTAACTCAAAGTCAAAAAGGACCTGCAATCTCACTCTTTATATGTAATGAACCTTTTACGTTCTTCGTTCATTTAGCTGCAAAATATAAGAAAAAAGAGTTTTTAATTATTAATGATTTATAAGTTTTGCATATCTTTTTAGGGGTTTATGCTTCCGTATCGTGAATTATTTTTTCTGCACTTATTTTTTGCGTACATTTTTTCGCGCATCGCTATATCATCAGACATCCTAAGCGTCCTTCTTAGCATTACTTGATTAACGTGGTGTTGTTTTGTGAAAAGTGCCATTGATTTAATGGTAAGGTATTATATTAAAGTTTAAAACATTTGCTCTTTGCAGGCACTTTTACTACTTTTGGCATTTTTACCACTTTTGACATTTTTCATGCTTATGATTACAATTTTGCAAGTAATTCAGATCTAAATTTTGATCACATTTTTTATTTGAACTTTCGAGAGAATGCAATAAACATTGGATTATTCAAATTTCATGAAGATACATTTATAAGAAGTAAAATTTAACTTTGGTATGGTTTACAACGTACAGCATTGTTATTACGAGATATTGCGCAATATTGGTGCAAAAATTACATCACCTTTCGTGTGCATTTCCGTATTTGATTAGATACCAGATGTTATTAAAAAGTTGTGTACAAAAAAGTTTCGAACTGGTATTTATATTCTAATAATGTAGTAATTTAGGGCTATTACAACTAGTTTTTAAGATATATTTTATATAATTCTAAATTTAAATATTTACTAAATATAGTTTGTATATCGTTTATTTTGACATTTTGGTGAATTTTTTTATTGTATCCTCGGTTTAGTTATTCCGAGCATAATAAAAAAAATAACTTGGCGTCCGAGATAATTATTATTATTGTTACATTGCAGTTACTATATTGATGTTAAGTGGAAATAACCAATCAGAAATTTGTGGTAATTAAGCAAATCAAAAAGATTGAACCCGCCTACTTTAATTTACCGACTGAGACAACGGCATTATCTTTATTGAGTGTTTTGGATCTCTGGTTAGTTTAACGATTTGTTATGATAACATTTACACCCATTTATTATTAAACATTATTACATATATAATCGACTTCCTAGTCACATTAAATGTTTACCGTTTTCCAAATTTAAAACTAAAATTAAAGACTCTAATTTTTAACGCATTTTATTTTTTTGATGACTGTGTAGGGAAATGTAAGTTTATATTGTAGGCCGTTTTTATTGTGTTTGTATTTTAATAGCATGTATGTATTTTCTACTTATCTTTACATTAGCTCTTGTATTAGTGTTATTCAACCCGACAAGTGTAAGTGTACGAACACGTTGGCACAACAAAAATTTGTTTTACCGTCTATTTAAACTTTATTTGACATTTTTCATTAAATCTCATCGCAAGTATTCGTATGCACCATTCATAAATTATTAATGAGCTCTCTATTTTTTTGGGCTGCTTTAATTGGAGAATTTAATTTCATTATTTTAATTACCTAACACCGATTACATTACATTGAATTTTTCAATATCTTACACCATAAATTACACAACTTTATCTCTAAAAAGGTGTTGCCGAGAGAAGCAGACGATAAAAAATTGACGGCTGTGAGTTTACACTTACATGGGTTTTGATTTTGAAGTGAAGTAACAATTACAGGTTTTTATAAGTATTTCATTAACTACATTTAATAAATAATGTTGCTTTGCCATGAGTGCAAAAATCACAATTAAACATAACCATTATATTTATATGTGATTTATTGAAAATCATCTTGAGTAAATTACATATACACTTCTTTCATATTTAAGTACAATCAGAGCATTTAAGGCGATAGAAGATACGTATTTATTTATTTATATTTTGGCTAATCTTGCACTTGACCATCGAACACTTTTTACTTAGATTCTCACACCTCTATGTACTTAAATAAATTACTCGTTTTATTCTTTTTATAACAAAATTGTTGAAATTTTTTTGATATATGCTTCTGTATGGAATATTTGTATAACTATTGAATTTCCTTTTTGCGCCTGCTTTAAATGCATAACTGTTATGTGTGTAACACTGTTAGTGCTTTGCGTGAATATATATATATATATATATATATATATATATATATATATATATATATATATATATATATATATATATATATATATATATATATATATATATATATATATAATTTTCAGTTGTAATAAACTATGTGGTTGAATGGCCTATGGATTTTTTTTCTGGGAAGCGTTTGAGTAATTGAAGTATTTGATTTTTATATACATTCATAGAATGACTATATTGCATTATTTTAATGGCACCGGACGATTCATAACAATTTTACTTATTAACAAAGAATTGTTTCCATTTACTCAAAAGAAAGTACATTTGGTAAAGATTACAAGGAATGTGTTTGGCATTAATAGATACACAAAAAAATTTAATTTTGCTGTGACGAAATGTATGTTAGTACGTATTATATAATGCAGATGCACGCTAACTAAGTTTTGACAAACTCTACTAGTGAAAATATAAACTTATTTAAACGAGCTTCTTCATTATTAGTAACTCCTCAAACAGTAAATCATTAAATTAATTTGCTTAAAAGCGTCACGTCGAAGCTCAATACTTAGTAATCTTATTAAACTTAGGGAAACTTTCAATATTAGTAACTTAGAATGTTTTCATTTATTAAAATTTTAATACATCTACGAACGCTTATGTAATGGTGCACGAGTTTACACTTTCTTCTTTTAGAATTAAAAAAACAAAAAAAAATAGGTTCAAAAACAAACTATATCGATATTATCTTAATTAGTTTAAACATGTAATTATTAGATAACTGCAAGTAATATAATGGTGAGGTTCTGATATTTTGTATAGCGAGAAATGAACAATTTGTCATACTCTAATGGTATCGTTATTATTGTATATTTCACCTTAATCACGATATGATACACTTATATACAATTTATTTTAAATTCCAAACTATCCTAAAGTAAGTGTTTACAAATAAGTATTATTCGGCTTTGTGTGTCTTCTGCCTTTCTTAATTTACAGTTTAAGTTTACTTAACTTCAAATTATAACGCATAATTAAGTTAAATTCAGTTAGACTAATTATCGGGGGTTTTAAACTTAGCCAACCAACACTGATGAGTGATTTAATCTTTGTGAACATTTGCGTAAGAATATTACAAAAACCATAACCATCTAAGAAAGGCCATAAACAATTACTTAGGGAAAGCAAACTAAGGTTTATTAAAAAAATAGGACGAAATACTTTAACGTACAGCACAGAATATACAAAAATTAGCTTGATTTGAATAAATAGCATAGGTATACAAGAAATATAGTCACTACAAGGAAGATCGTATGGTACCTGACGGTGATAAATATTCTTAATTATGAAGAAAAATAGTATGGAATAGCATGCTGTAACGGCCTGAAACCGCATTAGAACACCACACACGCGAATACCCGCAAGGCCTGACTGACTAGCTCGTCGTTAGGGTTGTGGATTTTACTAAAAATCGAAGTTACATTAATTGGACTGTCTAATCTGGTAATGATTTGGACACCAACCAGTCTTGATCCGGGTGAAAAGTACGCAATTTTTTTTGTTTTTTTAGTATGCTGATGCTTATTGGTTAGTTACTTATTTATTTTATCTTATGTAGATCTGTGCGTATACTGTTCAGGAGTCCTTCTCCTCTTTGGCCCGGGTCGTTCATTTCTTGTTGGTGTTGCGCTGTTTTGTGTAATTGTATATTTTGCATATAGCATTTGCATGGTGTTAAAAAAAAGAAATTAAAAAAAGATTTAGATTTATTTGAATACTAGTGCTAATTGGTTTAAGTGTGAGTGTTGTTTAGTTGGGTGTAGCGTGCTGTGTGCGGTTAATCCGATTCGTTTACCAGTATCATGCTAGGTCGTCATCGAATAAACAGAGCTATGCGGGGGGCATATGGTGTATTGTCTAGGGATTCTTCTTGTTAGGATTGGGAGGGGGGGGGGTGTTGTTCTGTGAGAATTTAGGAAATCGGTAGTTGTAGGCAGTGGTAAGGATCTCTCTGGTTGGGATTGTGTCGCCGAAAATTCTTTTATGTGCAAAGTTTTTTGTAATTTGTGTGATGGGTGGTATGTTTGCGTGTGTATTGTGAGGCCGTTAGGGTACCTCCAAGGTAATCTGTGTATGCGTCTGAGTATTCGGCGTTCACACGAAGCGGTAAAGGAGAAGTGATTGGGGTTTATTGGGGAGCTCGGAAACCCATAACAGGGCGTATGTATGTTTTGTAGGGGTGTTGTATTGTTTTGTGGTGGCAACCTCTGAGTCTATCCCGGAGGGCGCTCAGTAGGTTTGCTCGGTTTCTTACCCTGTTTAGTGTTCTTTGTACATCGGGGAGCCAATTGAGGGTTCTGGTAAAGAGGTTTTCTAAGTAGGTGACTTGTTGTTGGAATGGGAGCCATTTTTGATTCAGGGCTAGGGAAACATTGTTGTAGCTTTGGGAATTTATCTCCGGTGTAGTTAAGATGTAGGAAGATGATTATTTGAGCTGTGGTAGGATTGATGGAGACTCTGCCGCTTCGCCCAGTTGGAAAAGTTACGGAGGGTTTTGGATGTGAGGCGGGAGACCGTTCCGCTGTTCCGATTAACCGCCCAGAAGGCGGTGTCATCCGCAAACTGCGTAACGGCTACTCCGGGTTGTGTAACTTCGGGGATGTTGGATGCGAATATAGTGTATAGGATCTGGGCTAAGGCAGAACCTTGGGTATGCCTGCTGTAGGTTGAAAAGGATCGGAGGAGTTTCCTACTTTGACTCGAACTGACCGATTAGCCAGGTACGAGAGTAGGAGTTTGGAGAAGGGGTCGGGTATGTTGAGGTTGCGTATCTTTTGTAGGAGACCAGCATGTCAAACTCAGTTAAATGCTTGCTTAATGTCCAGAAACACAGCCAGATTGCATTGCTTATGATTGAATACTATGGTGGTTTCCGCAAGCAGCTTCAATAAGGCATCGTGACACGTTCGGTTGGGACGGAATCCGAATTGGCTGTTTGGAAGGAGTTCGTTGAATTCAAGGTTTTACCTCAGTCGCCTGGCTAGAATCTGTTCGAAGCATTTTTCGAGGCAACCCAGGAGGGAGATGGGTCTATAGGAGGAAGGTGTGGTTAGGTCCTGGATCGCAGGAAAGTACGCAAACAAAAGGCAGTACATCAGCATAAAACATAAAACATACCTTCTGCGCCCTCCTACTATTTTGACGCTAATTCCCTAGGTTGAATCTGAAATGCATTGCTGCAAAATACCGCAGTATAGCTCATACTTTTTTGCCCTACTAATTTTAAATAATTTCTAAACTCAACCTTGGATATTGTTACTAACAGATATAATTGAATCCCCGAAATCTTTAAATTAGATTTAAAATACTCTTTACTTCAAATACAACTCCCACCGTGCATATGTTAATTGACACGAAACACTCAAATTAGAATGTGATAATCAGCAAGGCTAAATTGTAAAGCATAAATAATAAAAAAAGGTTAATGCCCCTTCCACTATCTGTATCTGTTTCCTTACAGAAGAAATTCAACACTTAACAGAGATTCAATAAATAATGTTAACAAACGTATGTTGTATTAATTTGAAAAATAGTCCAAGTATACAAACAACAACGATTTGAACTTCACTTCTTAAAATTTAAAATACACAAACTTTAATATTCCTAATAGCACTAATGTTTTAAACACGACCTAGTTCCACGATTTCTTTTATATAATTATAAATTTCTCTACGTGTTTTGGTTCGTGCGTGCATGAATTTATCGAGCACTCGTTGTTAGTTTCTAACTATAGGATGTTCGTTAGTAACCGACCTCTGAAATGTAGTATAATTCAGGAAAGCTAAACGCGATAAAGCATAAATTTTGGAAATTATTATATAGTAACGTTTTGTACGTATTTGAAGATTTCTGGAATTATTACAAATGGTAATAGAATATAGTACCTCATTTCTAAGAACAAAATATAGTTTTGCATTATGTACCAGTAATATATTGGAGTTTTAAATTAAGACTTGGTTTGCATATTGACATCGGTAAATGGTGAAATTCCTTTTACTATTTTAGTTTAAAGTGGATTAGTTACTTTGCACACAATGGTTGTTCGTATTTTTCTCAAATGTCGTTAATTATAGTCATTTACGTTCAACTGCGTCATTGGAAAATTACACGTCGTATTAAAACTATTATTTTGTATTGAAATGAAGTCACAAAAAACATACATTGCAGGTTTAGAAACGTTTTGGTGACAGGTTGATGGGAATCGTTCGATACATTTTTGGTCTTCAAACAAAGAGATACGGGACTTTAAAGTTCAGTGTCGAGATAATACCATCAACGAAGGGGGATATCATCTTCATTGATAACAGTGCTGGTTATTTTTACGATGTAATTTTCCCGCTCGGCTTCCGAAGTTTCAGTTTGTTTTTGGTGCGTGATAAAATTTAAGTAATAAATTGGTGTGATTCGTTGGCTGATATAAAAATTCAATGTAGTAAGTCTAGTTACCGCGGCCGGTAACGAAAGTACGAAACGCGTTAGCGCTCAAGTAGGGAACGGTGTTACAGAATTTGGGTTGAAAGAACTATTGTTAGGGGTAGTTTCCTTGTCCACCCTATTGAGGGATATTAACAGCTTCAAATGAGATTATCACATCGTTAAGTGTCGTTTGTCCGGGGGGACATCGTTAACCATCCTTAGAAGATGGTTTTGGTGTTAGTACGTAGTATATATACCCCTTACCGTTGAGTTAAGACGCCTACTGTACGGAAGAAACAGAACGTCCATTCCTAAACACTAAGCTATTCAGGTTTACAGCCCGCTAGTAACTAGAGAACTTGCTGCATATAAACCGCTTAATATAGTTCGTGTAATTATAACCTTCGTTCAAGAAATCTGTACATACATAGTATGAGTACAACATCGCAAGTGTAAATAAGTTTCTACGCTATTATATTAACCACGTGGCACAGTAAGCAAATAGTTCATTTTGATTTAAATAACTTTCTTAATTGTTACGGAGTTTCCTTTAAAAAGTGTTCAGTTGTAATAATTATTTAATTCAGAGTTTTATAACAGTTAGAAATATAAATTTATATGTATACGAGGGGTACTTAAAAAAAGTATTCAATTATCGTTTTATAACTTGAATTTTTTACATATATATATACAGGGTGTCATCAATAAGTTTAATATTTGTGTGATTGAATTTGAGTTGTGAATAGTTTTACTGAGTAGAGTAGAATCTTGTCTTCCACAGTCAGATAGCCTAAGACTATTTATTTTAGAAAAATTTAAGATTGTGGTGGCGCCTAGAAACAATTTTTCCTGGACTGAGTATTGTCAGTTGTAGATCTATGGTAAGTGTAAGATGTTTGAAACTACCTTTCAATCATTTCACTCCTTATATCGACCCCGCCAATTTCCACTGTAGCTGGTTTGGCAATCCGCTTACTTCGGTAAGCCTACACGACGCCTAGTGCGGTTTGGACGTGTAACACAAAATAGCAATGATTACTGTTTTACCTTACACATTCGGGACGCTTGAATAATCAGTCACGAGATGCTCAGGACCTTAGAACTCCAATCGACGTCCCCTGTTGTCACGGTCGCTTTTCACCAAGTGTACTCTTTATAATATTCTCAATTCTACTACAAAAAACTGATAGCTCGATGCATTTGCCGTCAATATAGCACTACGTAATTTCTTGAAGCAATAAACTACTTCCAATAATCACAACTACGTCCTGCCTAACCGACACTCATCAATAATCACAAGTTCATTAAATAAATCCTCTTAATTATTTAAAATTTTAGCAAAACCGTTCACGATTATCTTTCCCTTGGGTGAAACTATTGCACGGGGAAAACCAAACTATTCAAAAATAAGGTGTGATCTGCAAACTTTCCATATAATATACGTAAACGCCAAACGGTATAACCACCCTCAAGAAGTAGCTCGAACAGCTAAAACCGTTACAAACTGAAAATTACAAAAATTGCACAATACAAAGATTTGCGAAGTTTCAACGTACATTATTCAACAATTTCAATCACGCAAAGAAATTTCTAACGATTGGTCCTACTGAAAAAATAAGGAACTCTAAACATAAAGTCGCACAACTGAGAAATAAGATGTGATAGCTCCTTAGTTATGTCAAACGGTTAAGCGACATTAAAATATTAACTTCCAGAAAACGGAATAGAAAAACTGAAATAGAATGGTTTATGGGCCTTTTTGAAAAGAAATGTGAAAAAATTATTTGACAAACGAGTTAAAATATGGAAATGAAAACTTTCACGACTTACGCTGATAATCAAAAATACTTATGTTTTAGGTAAACGTCGCGTATTTAAACGCACACAAACTTTAAGCGTTTTAACAGCAATTGCAGCTATCGTCGTCAATAAAAAGAGGTAAGAGTTGAATATTAATGAAACAAAGTTTATAAAACAAGAACGTAAATAATATTCATGTTACATTAATACTACTATAAGTAATAAAAAGTACTATAAAAAACGTTAAATTATAATATCGCTCTTGTAATGATTTGATATCACTTTATATAATTTTAAAAAACATTCACAAAAAAAAATTTTAGATTTTATAAAAACTTGTATTTGGTATTGTTTCATTCTTTCAGAAATGGATGCATAGGGTTATTCAAAAGTAAGTTCCCAATTTGAAATGGTCATTCGTTTGCTAATTCGTGACATTATGAAAATATAAGAATAGCATACGGTGTTTCATTATAAAAAAAATATATAAAAATATATTGAATAATCTTCTTTAACAAGAGTGGCTTGACGAGGTTTCAGGTCTCTATACATTCGCTCAACAATGTTGGCGGCTGGATGATATAACGGTATCCAGTGTTGCTTAATTCCGAGGCAGTAGCAAAATTTTTGCATAACGGCGGACACAAACTGACTTCCATTATCACTCGTAATTTTACGAGGGATTTCGTATATAAAGAAACTAAATGAAACTACCAATTGAGCTTGTTCTCCATTGTCTTCTGAATTGTAATGGTACAAAGTACCGCGGCGGTCCATTTCACAATATTTTGGAACGAAACATCTTCAAATGAATGGATTATTTTCGCTAACTCTTCGTCCTTTAACTGCTCGGAGCGAATTTTCGCAGCAGGTATTGTGGGTATGCCTACTGAAACCAAGCACAAATCACAAGGGGACTTGATATCATGGCTACAGGGTAGATGAGATAAACAATCGGCAATGAAATTGCAACAACCAGGTATGTAGTAAATTTTGAGATTGTAACTCTACATCATTAAGCCCCAACGCGCTAGGCGAAATTTATTTAAACTTCAAACAACACAACGGGCGTCACGATTAGTGCAATTGTAGTTTCGTTCTGATGGGGTCAACAATCTTGATGCATATTTAACAGGATGCTCATCGGCACCTTTCCCTTGAAGTATAACAGCACCCAGAGCGTATGAAGACGCATCAGTCCTCAAAACATAAGGTTTAGAACAATCGTTCAGTTGTAAGATTGGATTTGTGGTTAAAGCTTGTTTTAATAAATCAAAGTCTGTGACAAACCGCCAGTATCACGAGCACGTTTGTAGAAAGGATTGCACATTTCGAGGGTTAAACATATCAATTAGCCTTTGAAAAGTGGCTGGTGCGTTTCGAAGTCCAAAGGGCATAACTCGAAAACAAAATGTTCCATAAGGGCAAACAAACACACAGCCTTGTATCGATCTGACTCACGAACACTAACTTAATGATAACCAGATTTTAAGTAAAGCGTCGACATGAAAAATGTACGCTTTGTTGAGTGCAGAAGGTCGTCCATGCAAGATATGAATCAGGTGTAGTAATCGCATTTAACTTGCGATAATCTATACATACTCGTGTTGAACCGTCTTTTTTCGGAACTAGAACAGCCGGGGCGGCCCAAGGTGATTCATACTCCACAATTATATCAGCAGAATGTCTTTATTTGTAGGCGACATGCGATATCGTGGACCAGCAATAGGTGGGTGATCCCCAGTGTCTATCCTGTGTTCCATGAAAGGATTAGTCCCTCCCCCTATCCGAAAGGTACCTTTGTTTATCTTCAGCAACCATTCTAAACGAGAAACTTGAGAGGAGTCGAGCATGGTTGTTGCGTAACGCACTATTACAATTTAAAGCAACTTGCGAAGTGCAATTTTTCTATTTAAATCAAACCTTTTACCCATATCATCTGAAAAACGCCAGGTGTGGTTTGAAAAATCTAAAACAACCTTTGCATCTTTTATAAAATATATGCCAAATAGAGTCAAATTATCTTTGGCGTGAGGTAAAACCATGAAGGAAGTGTTAATGGAACGACCACATAGGGTGATATCAACATTGGTTACTAAAACTGCTTTAAAAGATGAGCTTCCATCTGCAAGTTTGCCCGCAACTTTATCCTTTTGAAACGCTTTACCTTTAAAAAGTAAGATTTTATACAGCGAATTATTGGCCATACTTAGCAGCAGTATCTATAAGCCCTGTACCAAAAACATTCAAAGTTTCTACACGAAAGATGGGACGCGGACGAGGTTTCACCATCGGTTGCACTCAAGTAAAATCACAAAATTCCAAAGAATGTGCTTCTTGGGTTGCTTCTATTCTATATTTTGGACAATTGGTACGAATATACCCAGGATTTCCACAACAAAAACACGAAACTGAACTAGAGCTAGCGTCATTGTTTACGTTAATTACAATTAATTAAGTTTCTTTGCGAATTAACTTATGACAATCACCAGTTTTATAGCCGAATGGCTTGCAATAATTACAACGTACGTAATGCGTCGATTTTATATTCTTAGGGACATTTTCATCTTGCACGCTAAGATTTACCGGCTTTTATTATCAACTTGATTCACTACATGCTTGTAGGTAGCGGACCGAGAAAATTTTATTATTGTAAAAAAAAATTTCAAATCGAAATTGTTACCGTGAAAGAAAAGATAATTAATGGGTTTGAATATGTCGGTAATTAGTTGTAATTTGATGTTTTTCGGGATATTTTATTTTATGTAACTGATATTTGACTAAGGTGTAAAGATCCAGCATTACTTGACTTAAATTTATGTAATTAATTTTTTTAATTGCCCTACAGTAATTAAGATAGGTACAGTTGTTTAAAATTAAAACCCATTACAAAAGATTGCGTGATATTGTACCATAAATAATTAATTTTTATCCCCTCCGACGTAGATGTTAAAAAGCATAAAATGCTATTATGTCCGAGAACCCTCAGCCAATCACAGCCAGAGGACCCCTGCATAGAAGCCGGATCCACCCACCGCGAATCAGCTATAAAAACCGCGGCGCTACCGGAAGAAATTCTACTACTTTTCCGTTGCTTCGCTTCGCTACTACTCTACTATTTTTCCGTTGCTTCGCATCGCGACTACTACTACTTTTCCGTTGCTTCTCTTCGCGACTACTTACGTACTCCGCGCTTCGCGACCACCTCCTGCTACTTGTTACTTCGCGACTCCGCTATCCTGATACGCTCGCGTCTTCAGCAGCCAGAACCGAGACCTAGACCACGCGCCTGCCGTAGTTAGTGTCATTGTATACGTCGCCGACCTGCCGATTAACGCATCCGTTTATCCTGAATCATCGTGCATTTTTAGTCGCGTTACTTCGCCGCCGTCACCAATCAATCAGCTTTGTACAATCAAACTGCTGGTTGAGTTACGCTAAGGTTAACAGCACGTAAGTTTTAGTGCACCACGTTTCTAAAACATTACACCAGACACCTAGAGAAACGACGGGCTGCAGAGCCTGAAGTGATCTAACCGTTCCAGTACACAAACACACACTAGAACTCTACGCCGGGCTGTATAGCCTGAAGTTGTATTCTGCTACCAGTACACACAATAGAAGTAAACGACAGGCTGTAAAGCATGAAGTTGTCTTCGACACACATACACACAAACTAGGACGTTGCTACTTCGGGCTAACGCCCAGAAGGCATCTTCCATTTACTCCAGTGTAAAGAAGGGTACTCGCTCAAATTCTAACGTTCCACCAGGTAGAACGCTTGATATAGCAGTCGACGGCTTGGACCCAGAATCTTAGCAAGGGTTCTCCATTAACCAGATATTACACATACATTACACATACAATACACCGACCTGATCCTGAGGAAAATAGCAATACAAACAAGCGACGCCTTAACCTAGAGGTAATCTAAATACCAGAAGCCGCATTCGTAGAGATCACCCGCGTTATCCTCCAGATATAAAGACGAACCCGTGGTGCGTCTACATGATAAATTACAGTAAACGTACTCCTGCGTCTCGCAATCACATTCAAATCACTTACTTGAAACACCTGCATTCCGTCGGAAACAATTCTCAGAATTGTTCAATTTATTACGCGCAGTCCTAAAAGGTCGTGTAAACTCGACTCCGATTAATTCGTTTATAACAATTAATAAAGAAGCAATATTTAGTAATTATTAACGCAAAAGATCGTGATAAACTCCGTCTTCCCTGTATTTGTTAGTTAGAGTAAGTTTCGCTAATACGAAAAGTATACGCGCTTAACAACAATAGACGTTTTGCCGAATAATAAAGAATTAATACATTTATTTTCGGGCATAAATAAATGTTAGATATTCATTTCATTACTGTAAATACGTTCTCCATTAATTAGGAAATCCTGAGATTAGTTTGTTTAGTTAGGTTAAATAATTACAATGTGCATTTAATACATATAAATAGTAACCTGTCCTGTATAAAGCATTCCCAGTACTGAGCTCATCCAGCCAGTGTGAAAGCCAAATCACGTATAAGAATAGTCATGCGCACCAAGGTTACTTTAAATTATTGATTTTCTCGTTGACCTGCTTAAAGACACCAACGCGTTCGTTGCCCCAGCTTATCTAAAATATATAGAATTTTACATAGCGCCACCTGAACAAATACCAGGCTACCGTGTACAGGGCAGGCCTGAGCAGTCGTAACAGACCAAATTGTCATTAGTAGGATTTTTGGGTCATAACACACCATCCATTGAACCACAATAATTTATATTTCCACAGAAACGGCTCAGGAGCCAGTGAGAACCATTACCATCCATGGGGGACCAGCCAAACGGGCGCTGCTAACCAGGACATCCCGAGGAACACCCAATCAGATTTGTTGTGCTATACTATTGTAATTTTTCGTTGTATTAATGTTATCTCCTGTGGGTTAGATTATCTTAGATTTATAAAACAATAGGTAATATACGTTCAAAATAGTTTTGTTGTATTATTCAAAGAATACAGTGTTAAGCGCCATGATACGAACCACCCCCGTCTTGTTAAGACAAGACCCGATTTGAGCTAGACCGAGGTAAATTAAATTGAATCCTTTTAAATCTAATTATTGTAAAGAAAGAGGCGTTACAAAGGGTTGAAAAGAAAAAAAAACATATGTTGGGATAGAAAACACGTGTTCTCTCGAAACAACTCATGTAGGTATTGGACGGGGCACTAAACACACATATACACGATCCACAACAATGTCTTCGCAATACACGGAAAAAGGTGTGTTACAATTGCAATATGTTTGCCGCATATTACAGGTATAGTTGTTTGCGATTAATCCTTGTAGGAGAAATAAGTAAAGGAAGTGGATTTTATCACTGTAAACATCGGATAATCCTATTTTTAGGTAGGTGTTAATTTATAGTTAGTGTTGTGTGGAAATTAAGTCGCGGGAAAATGTTGGTAATTAAGATTACTACAGAAATTGTAACAATGTCGAGTCAGGAGAACAAAATGACGCGATACCGAGAACTTGTATTAGACAAGAAAATTAAGCGTAGACGACTGTAATTTTTATAATATGTTAAAGTAGGGTTGATTTTCCAAAGTATACCGAAGACAAAACCATTACAGTTTACAATTTTTTTGCGTGTAGTCTGATGTGGTAATCTTGTGCCGATAACGTATTTCCTAATGGTCTTTACAAAAATTATTTCGGTTTTACCGCGTGTACAGTTTGAAGGAATTTTAGCTTTGTGATTGGTTAGGTTTTGTAAAGTTTAAAACTCGCGTCGGGTCGAGTAAGACGTGCGTAAGCTAATATCTGGTGGTAGGGCGGTGGAATTGAGGTATAGAAAGCACTTACGTAGGCACAAAAAAGGAATTTTAAATTTTGTGTCGTTTTTAATAGGTTTAAGAAGTGTTTTACGTTCAAATCGTATTTGGCGATAAAAGCTTTTGTTTGATATATTAAAGTTGAATGTGGGCTTGGACGTTTATATGTTTTAAATTAGTTTCATAGGTGTTTGTTAAACTGAATTATTGAGTTTCTTTTAAGTACTGAATTTCTTACGGTTGCTCTTATTAGGAAATAGTAAGTGACACTGGCATTATAATTTCGGAATGAAGTTGTTGGAATTTGTTACATGTAGATTGTATTGAAATATCTGTGTTTTATAAAATAGTTTGGGGTTAGATTTGAGTTCATTTCAGGCAGACATATGCTTATAAGAAACTTTGGGTGATGATGAATTAATCTTAATACACTGTCCGTCTAAAGTCCCCACGTCTCACCACCGCAACCTATTATGTGAACCATAAAACTGAAATTAATAAAATTTTGGGAAACCGAATTAAGGCACATACACAAATTGAGGATTAATATGTGTCGTTTTCATCACTCCCTCAACAATAATCTTCTATCTGGGTCAAAGTTCATGAATTAGCTTAACTTTAAAAGGTGTTACTTTTGCTTATTTCAAAACACATATAACTGATCTTTTACTTATATAATCCAGAGTGTTTGCTTCTCAATTGTACTTAAATTTAAAAATATATTTTAACTGTAATTTTAGAACGTAACGATTAAGTAAAATAAAGCTTTCTATGTAAATTATTGAACGCCGCAAGTTTAAATGATAAGCCTATAAAGGCTATCTGTTAAAAGATTAGAACAAACATTATTAAAAGGAGTAATTTGAAATAACCGAAGTTATCGATTGGTTAAATAAATATATCAATACGTAATGTACTACAACCAGAAAATAGTGATACAGTTAAAACAGTTTTAGAAATAGTACTGATATAAGAAAATTAACGTTATTTTAATTGTTATACAAAATAATGTGGGTTACTAAGATAAGGCCACATGTCAAAGAAGTGAAAGATAATATCTGGTAGAACATAATCCAATTTAATCACCAATTACTTAATACATCTAAATCTAAATTTAAATTCATAATTCAGTTATAATACACTTTTAAATGGGAAATGAATATAAACGGTACATTCCATATAAAATCTGTACAACTATGAAAAGAGTGGATAAGCGCGAGTTAAAGTATCGTTACTGGAAATTTAAATATTTTATATTATATATATATATATATATATATATATATATATATATATATATATATATATATATATATATTATATATATATATATATATATATATATATATATTACAGTATGTCCCGGATAGACTTTAAAAGAGAAAAAACTTTCTTATTTTTGATTTCTCAGAAAATTTCATTCTTGATGATTTGCCCTTCTTGTTTTCAAATCCCCGAAGCACAAATTACTTTCTATTTTACTCGTACGGTTCTCGAGATAATATCATTTTTCTTGAAAAATTGGACTATTGGAATATTTTTCCTAATTTTTAGAAGTAACTTTAGTACGCGGATTTCATTGAAAAACACCACTGACAGAAATTGTCAAATGTGATAATTCTGTTGAACTGCAAATTAATTCATGCTAATTTAAATTGTATGCTATAATGTTGACTTTACAACAAATAATTTATCTAATTCACTGTTACGGAACTGGGAAGAGTGCTACCGAGTTGGTATCAGAAAATTCAACCAAAAATACCCGGCGGTTGCCATTTCGAATGCCGGAGCAAAAAACTTGGTAACTAAATTCCTTCAAACAGGCTCGGTTTTAAACCTAAAGAAGCCAAAGAAGTTGTTCGATGAAGAAGATGCTGCTACTGTTCTCGCCGTTCATTCCGTAACAGAAGTTCCAAGGTTGTCTTTAAGAAGGAGGGCACTACGAATTGGGATAGGTAAATCTCATTTACAAAGAATCTTCAAGGAGAACAAAATTTTACCTTTTAAGCCGCAGTTTAGGCAAACTTTAGAGAACGGTGATGAAGCCAAACGTCTGGATTTTTGATTGGAAATGGGCAATAGAGTTTTGGAAGAGTTAGATTTTCATAAACGAATAATGTTCCCCGATGAATCGACCTTTTCAACTAACGGAGTCGTTTCCTCCCAACATTGCCGTTACTGGAGTAGGACGAATCCAAACTTCCGAATTGCTAGTCGCAGACAATGCTTGAAAAAAGTTAATGTGTGGTGTGCGGTTTCGTACCATGGAATTATTGGCCCATATTTTTTTGATCAAAATTTAAACCGTTATTCATATTTGGACATGTTTCAAAATTTTTTAACTGATAAACTGGATGATGTGCCATTGAACTACCAAATTGAAATGTTTTTCCAGCACGATGGGTGCCCTGCTCATTATGCCGGTACTGTTCGCCAGTGGCTCAATACAGAGTTCCATGATAACTGGATAGGAAGAGATGGTCCCATTTTATGGCCGCCGAGAAGTCCTGATCTCACAGTAATGGACTTTTATCTGTGGGATCGTTTAAAACAAGTTGTGTACAGTGAGCCATTAGACAATGATGAAGAGCAATTGAAAAATAGGATACGGAATGCTGTCCAGTCCCTTTCAATCGAAGAAATAAGGCGCAGTTTCAATGAATTCAGAGCTCGCATTGAAATCTGTGCGGAAAAAGGAGGAGCATTATTCGAATAGAAAATTAATAGTTCAGTTTTTTGAGAATTTCATTTCATTTTACCATCAATTGTTAAATTTATTAATTAAAACTTGTGAGACCAATTTGATTTTTCATTTGAAACAAATCAATTTACTTAAAAAAATTACGAAAAGCTCGAATTTTTCAAGAAAAATGATATTATCTCAAGAACCGTTTGAGTTAAATAGCAAGTAATTTGTGTTTCGGGGGTTTGAAAACAAGCAGGGCAAATCAACAAGAATGAAATTTTCTGAGAAATCAAAAATAAGAGATTTTTCCCTCTTTTAAAGTCGATCCGGGGACACTGATATATATATATATATATATATATATATATATATATATATATATATATATATATATATATATATATATATATATATATATAAATGACACAGTTCTTAGTTACAAAAGCGACTCCTTACCTCGCTGTCAATGTTGGTTTAAATGAGTTTTAAATTTACTTCTTACAATATTTGTTAAAATACTTTTGGACAATAGGAGATGTATGTCCAAACCATAACACCATTGCCGTGTTGACAAAGCATTTAAACCTTTAATAAATGGTTTTGTCAATTGTCCCAAGTAGCACTCGCTTCCGCCATTTTTGAACATCTAAATGGATAGTAGTGGTTAAATTAACTAGTTAAGCTACTATAAAAGTAGTGCACAAAAAATGTATATTTATATCTAAGAATTCGTTCTAAAGCGTTCAATATGATATTTTGAGATTGACAAAAAATGTTAACTATTTTATTTTAATTAAAACTATTAATAACCTCTTATATGTAGCGTTAATATTTGGAATTCGCGTTTCTCACATTACAATTTTCAACTAATTACGATGTAAAGTAAATAAATGACCACACTGTTTCATATAACTAAGTGTATTTAATAAATACTCGCTTGGAGAACAGGTCTAGGTCTAATCAAACGAGTATCCTAAATAATGTCGATACTGTATAAACGACAATTGGCGCAGAGGTATTTCAGTTTCAAGTAAACATAAAATTTTGTTTTGGATAGGGAGAGTGTATACTTAATGTTCATTAAACATTCAATTACAGACTATAAATTGGTAAATATACAGTGCTAGTCAAAAGTCCCCTCCCCCCCTTGTATCTTTTGAACAGTTTTACTTATACTAATGAA
The DNA here is from genome assembly GCA_036346205.1 of Vesta saturnalis. Classification (NCBI taxonomy): domain Eukaryota; kingdom Metazoa; phylum Arthropoda; class Insecta; order Coleoptera; family Lampyridae; genus Vesta; species Vesta saturnalis. The sequence goes on from JARFJB010001965.1 coordinate 10,671,451, forward strand.
ATTTCGAGGGTGAATATAAACGGATATAAGCTTCTCAACTAGTCATGACAAGTGACGTAATAGTCGTATATGACGTCACAGGACCACAGTGACCAATAATTTTAAATAGTACCTTATGGCAAGTGACATCTCGTTTGAAAGGTATTAAAATTACCGATTCAGTAATACTAATTTTGTTAGGGTTTAGGTTGATTTTGATAGAAAAATTAAATAAATACTAAAATTATAGATTGGCATTTAATTAATCAAGATTCAAGGACCAATTCTTATAGTAAATGTTGGAAATGTACTCCACTTAATTCCTGACAGTAATGCATCCTATTGCTAAACTCTTGTCGTACTAGTTCAAATGTGTCTTTGAAAATTGCTCTACATTCTTCAACAATTCTTTGTTTCAAAATGTGCATACTGCCAGGTGCTGTAGCGTAAACCTTAGATTTTAAGTACCCCCACAGAAAAAATCTAATGGTGTCAGGTCTGGTGACCGAGCTGTCCATTCTATCGGACCTCGTTGTCCAATCCATCTGCCACGATATTCTTCATCCAAGTAACGTCTTAATGCACCATAATAGTGTGCAGGAGCACCATCCTGTTGGAACGTTATTTCCAAGTTGCCGAATTCATCTAGATTATCTTCCAAAATTTCAAGAATTAACGGTTCAATTGCGTTTTGTAACATCTCCAGATACACTTCACCGGTTAAGTTAGCATTGAGAAAAACAGGTCCAACTATGTGGTTTCTCAAAATACCTACCCAAACATTTACATTTTCTGAAAATTGAGTATGTTTTTCACGAAATATTTGAGGATTTGTGTCACTCCAACATCTCACATTTTGTTTGTTAACGTTTCCATTGAGGAAGAAAGTACTTTCGTCACTAAAACAAATTGATTTTATGTAGTCTGGGTGTTGGATAATTTGATTGGACATATTTTCACAGAATTCTAATCTTCGGTCGGGGTCATCATCTGAAAGTTGGTGAACCCTTTTTAATTTGTATGGATGAAATTTGTTTTTAGCCAACACCCTATGTACTGTCCTTTGACTGACTTCACAGATAAACGCAACTTGGACTGTAGAAGAAGTAGGATGTACTACCATTTCTGCAATTATGTCGATTTTTTTGTCGTCACTAATTGTTGGTCGACCAGATCGTTTGACATCTTGAACACCACCGGTTGCTTCAAACTCAAGAAGTTCCCTCAAATAAGTCCTCGATATAGGGCGATCGGGATACCTCTCATTAAAAAGACGTTCCGCTGCATGGAAATTGTTTCTACATTCACCAATTATTAAGATAGCTGCTACTTTGTCGGCTACCGTACGTACCATTTCGTCTATGTAGACACTTAAACGTCGCGTAAAAGAATAATTAAACTGAATAGTCAAGGTATAAAAACTAAAGTAAAAACAACGAGAGAATTAAAAACGTCAACTTTTGTGACAATCAACCAGAGGCAGACTTCACAATCTTGATTAATTAAATCCCAAACTATAATTTTAGTATTTATTTAATTTTTCTATCAAAATCAACCTAAACCCTACCAAAATTAGTATGACTGAATAGGTAATTTTAATACCTTTCAAACGCGATGTCACTTGCCATAAGGTACTATTTAAAATTATTGGTCACTGTGGTCCTGTGACGTCATATATGACTATTACGTCACTTGTCATGACTAGTTGAGAAGCTTATATCCGTTTATATTCACCCTCCAAATTTCATTAGTATAAGTAAAACTGTTCAAAAGATACAAGGGGGGAGGGGACTTTTGACTAGCACTGTATAATTATTAGACATGCCTAATTACTTGAATTTCCACCACGTTCAGCAGAAAATATATCGTTTCATTTATGATGAGTATCATAGTTTTTAATATGAACCCTTCTTTCTATCTGTGCAGCCCTCTTAACCCGTAACAGCACCTGTGGAGTAAATACCGACACCGTACACTACTAAAGAGTTATCGAAGACTGCCTATTTAGTTCTGGAGGTTTCTTCCACTGACACTATTTAGAACTACGTCATGAGCCGAGGTATTCTGAGGTTGGCTACACCACACACCACATTCCTCCTAGTGGAAGTGAGGAAACGCGTAACAGCACCTAGCGAGTGAAAACCGACATCTCCGTACATTCCCCAAGAGGTTCTGAAAACTATTGCATACACATACATTTTATTAAAGGGCACTATTACAATATTCCGTACATAAATATTTTGTTTCCAAACGTGCATTGTTAATTTGTTCAGCGTGCGGGATTGATTGCACGCTTCACGTTCAATCTACCTTGCTATAATTGTCTTTAGTTTAATTCTAATTTACATTTGTGAAATTTATTATAAGTTCTAAGGTAAGTATGTAATTAAAAATGATTATTAATTTTATTAAATACATAAATAAAAAGTTTACCTCGAGTAAGGTTTGTACCTACGACCTGTACTTTGCTAGAGTACCGCGCTAACCAACTGCGCTAACGAGATTCAAGCCCCAATCGATGTAAATTTTGTCTTTATGTATGTAGAACTGATGTAAATTCTAAACATAATGAGATTACAATCAAATTACTTATATTAATGGAATGTGAGCCTGTAATATCGCAAAGATTCACACATACCAAAGCAACTTGACTAATATTAATTCATTATAAGTTTTGTTATGAACGAATAAGTTCAAAGGTAAATATGTAATTAAAAATTATTAATTTTATTAAATACATAAATAAAAAGTTTACCTCGAGTAGGATTTGAACCTACGACCTGTACTTTGCTAGAGTATCACGCTAACTGTTTGAACGAGAACACATATGTATATGAATAGAATAAAATGAAAATCAAATTATAATTTACGCAAAATATCAAGTTGAAAAATAAATTCTTGTCCAAACTGTAAATATAATGCACGCAACCTATCAAATTATTGCTTACTCCTGCATTTTCGGTGTATTCAGTAATCTTTTATTTATGCATGCTGTGTAATATGACGTCTACGATGACAAAGTCGGTTTCCAATTATTGAAATATTATTTTCCAAAAGGTTATGAACCCAAAACAGCTACTGTGTTTTAATGCACTGACGCCTTGCAAAAATTACGCTTCATTGTTAAACACTGAGTTGTTGACAAATAATTAAGTTGCCTTATGTTTAAAACTATTTTTTATTACGCAATACAATACCGTTAGATGTTTCAACAATTAATTAAAGCTGTAGCCAGTAAATATGAAACGTTATTAATAAATGTTAATTCTAAAACAATTTAAGTAGTGGTGTATCTAACTATATTAGCTTCCAACTGTTAAGTACTAAAAATTTTTGTCATGAAAAAAATGCCCTCACAAATGAACGTTTCTTAATAAAGGTACTAACTATACTCCTCTCTACATGTACAAATAACATTTAAATTGCGAGGAATATGAAGTCCTTACAAGTTACTATTACATTAAACAAACCATTACACGATGATAACATTTTTGTTATTTCCATTTTGTATAGGTGAAAACACACGTCTATACTTAAAATTCGGTAGTACAGACAATCTGTAAGGGTTCTGCTTGACGTTTTGCCGATAGAGCTGATAAATTAGAATACCTATGGTCAGTACTGAATTTTTAACGCATTCCAGAATGATGTTTTGCGACAGTCTGCCGTGTATAGTAAGATGTAGGTATTTACTGAATAGTTTCTACAAGTTAACGACTAATTTTATCTCTATAGTCATTAATTTATTTACAACACGTAATGGACGTATCTAGTAGCAAGTGTTCAGTATTTTACATAAATACGTACATAGGAACGTCTCTATAATATACCTAATGGACCTATAATCTTTGAAATGAAAGCCTCTAAATCGCACATCAAACACAAAGGTTTGTAGTGTATTTATTATAGAGGTTTCAAAACCCAACCATATGTGCGACTTTGAACTTATATTGGTAACGGTAAATACTTTTTAGGTAATTACCACAAATTGAATCTTTTACACATTTACACAAACACAATATTTGTAAAGAATTAGTATTTTTCACATTATTTCTAGACGATTCTTGTATCATTATGTTATCGAATTACAATGAAAATAGTGGCTGACCATGCCCTGAATAACCTAAATCATTACATTCAATTTGACAATATGGAAATATTGTCAAGAGAAACTCATTATTATGTTCGTTTGCAACGTGAAGCTATTGAAATATATAAATATATAATTTTAATAGACAAGAAGAAAATCTCCATTTAAATAGTTTTTGGCATCTTATAATTAAAAAGAAGCATAATGATACGTCTTAATTTTGATTTTAGTTTTAACTTTTGGTATGTCTAGGTTTTTTGCTGTGTTTTTTCTAGACCTTGAAGCAAATGCTTTACCAATTATATGTTAAATTACCACAGCACTATAATTTAACATAAGTAGTTGAAATTAAATTAAAATTAAAAATTACAAAGAACGTTCTGCATTGTGCTTTTCATTGTTAATAACACTTCCAATTATTGATAAAGATATCTCTTTGTTAGATTTAACTGGGTTATTTTATTTGATATAATGTTTGAATTTGTGAATGCTTCTATCATTTTAAAATTGAAGTTTTTCACAACTTTACACTTACATCATAACTCGATTAAATTTTGTTAAATGTGTTTTTTGGCTGACAAATTTCATTGTTAGCTTTCGTCGTAGAGAGTGTTCTGGTTTGTCATCTTTGAGGCAGTTTAACAATATTTAATTTTTATGACCTAGTTATTCTTTACTAAAATTTTATAGTTGGCTTTATACGTTTCTCAAACTGTTATATTAATAGAGGCTTATGTTTATGTTTTAATTTTTCAAATTTGACAAAATTGTTTACAACATCTTTAACAATTTTTAATAAACATTACTACTGACGAAGTATAATTTAAAGTACACCATTTAAAAACCCCAAAAAAGATAAGTATTTTATAATGAAAACAGTTGTTTTGTAATTAGGATATTCGTGCGTTTAGGTTATTTGTTCTATTATAAGGGAATGTGGAGGTGAAATACTGCACAAATACTTTAAAGGCCACTTTAACAGAAATATTAACGCATCAATTCCTTGACTAACGTCACTCAATTAAGATATAGAATGTTTGTTGTGAATTTTAATATCTTATTTATGGTATATTTAAGTTATAATGTAGTACCTTTTTTTCTCTTAATAACTAACTTTTTTGTTGTGTGCAAGAGGGCGAATTGTAGTGCGAGTATATTTGAACCGCGCTATATATTTATATTTTCACGTGGTTGTTGCGTGGCCGAAACTAGCTTGAGTTCTTACGCGCAAACTTTCGTTTTTCCGCTTACATTGAAACGTCACATATTGGCTTTTTTATGTTGCATGAAGTGTACACAGTTTGGTGCGTATAATCATCTGTGAAGAGGTAAGTAATTATCTATTTCGATCTCATGTCAATTCATAATATAATCAAAGGAAAAATTTAATACTGAACGCCTAAAACCTGCACTTTTTAAATCGATGTTCGATTACAAATGTGTCATGGAATCTAAAGTTATGGTTAATAAAATGGCTTTCTTATAGATGGTAGTTAACCGGTGCCTCAGGGTGAAAGTGTGGATTGAATGGAAAATTTGGTTGTCCCCATCGTTAGATCATGTAACAGGATACATTGTATATGGGAAAATGGTTTATATTCTCCTATTCAATATCATAGAAGCCATGCGAGTAGTAGTGCAACACCATCCCCTCCACTTTTTTTTACGTCACAAGCCACGCCCACTGTGGCATCTTCCCCACTATTTTTACACACCCACGTGGTTTTTTTCGGAAGCTTTTTTGAACCCTAATTATTTTTACTCGTTCACGTGTAAGACGCGTTTTTTCACCCCTATGGTTTCTTTTCGAGGGTCAACCCTAGATAGAATTTCAATATTGTATTAAGAGCCTTTTTGACAGCAATTTGTTGTACATGCTCACGTGAGGGGCAGATGTAGGGGTTTGTCTTGGTATTGGGGTTGGAATATATGTTAGTATAGTTTAGCGATTCAAGATGGAAGGTCAGTTTAAACATCCCTTTTCAGCGATAGTTGCGGGTCCGTCAGGTTGTGGGAAATCGTATTTTATTGTGGATTTTCTAAAAAATATCGAAACGACCTGCGATACAGCTTTTGAAAAAATTATCTGGTTTTACAGTGAGTGGCAGCCTTTATTCAAAGATCTCTCTGTGGAATTGAAAAGAGGTTTACCTGATATGGAACAGTTTGACGGAGAAAAGCCTGTCTTAATAATAATTGACGATCTAATGCGCGAAACTAACGGCTCTGTGGTTGATATTTTTATAAAGGGTTGCCATCATCGAAATCTAAGCGTGTTTTTCTTAACGCAGAACATATTTGATCAAGGACGTGGACAGCGGGATATTTCTCTCAACGCACATTACATAATTTTGTTTAAGAACCCACGTGACAGAGCTCAGATGCAGCATTTAGCAAGACAGATTTCGCCGGACAACCCAAAATTTTTAGAAGCCGCGTACCAAGATGCTACTTCAAGTCCGCACGGATATTTATTGTTCGATTTAAAACAGAATACACCGGATATACTACGTTATAGAACAAACATATTCGGGCCTCAAGGTATCTGCCAGGTACATATAGCGAAAAAAGGGTTTAAGCCTCACAGTCATAAAGATTACATCATATATGATGGCTGACGTTTTAAGCGAGAACGCTGATACCCTGCGTGCATTAGCCAGATTAAGTAAAAGTCAAGGTGACGCTTTATTGAAATGTTTGGATAGTAAGCAGGTAGAGTGTATTTGCGAGTGTGCACATAACATTTTAAAAGGTCGTGTACCTCTGTCAGCTGATCAGAAGCAACGACTCTCTCAACATAAGCACACTTTAAGACGCTTGGCACAGAGAGGCGAATCTATAAAAAAGAAGAAATAGTTTCTTGTACAGAAAGGTGGTGCATTTCTACCACTCCTGTTAGGATCATTACTCGGCGGAATTCTGGGTAATCTGTTTCAATAACCATGGACCACATTCTAAAGAAGATGATTATTCTACCGATGGACTTTATACAGCGCTTACAGCATTCAGATTTACCTAGAGAAAAATTTTAGACGCTTGCTGGGTACAATAATAAATTAAAACTAACATTCGGATGATGTGCACATTGACTTAATGTTTCTATTCTTCAGATTACATAATTTACCATGTTTGATTTTGTTAAAACTATTTTAGCCCATGTTTAATTGTAAATGACGAGATAATGAAATTATTGTTTAACGCTGCATACCCAAACGTTCTATTCAGAAACAAGATAGTTTTAGTACCTTCATATTAATTAAAGACTGCGTTAATACCTACTGATTTTTACTTTCTTTTAATTTTTCATGTGTGATTTAAAAGGTCGTGTTATAAAATTTAGATTTACATTTCAAAATATTATGTTACATGACGTATTGGTAAATCAAAATTCAAACCCGCGCGGTTGGCGTCATTATAATTACAGTTAAAGAGATAAAGTAAACCATGAACAGTTATCAATACTGCATATTGGCATGGAATTTAAAACACGTAATTACATTCCGAACTTAATGTGGTTTTATAGCTGTTGAGTGCGTTTCAATAAACAATTTGTAAGAATCTTCAAAGAGAATATTGCAATTCACTAGTTGGGAAATTCTGGAATAAATGAGACTGTATATCAACTATGCATAAACGTAAAACATAGGAAAGTGTTTAAACTTTAACTAATGACTAAAGGGAAGTATGGTATCGAAAAATTGGCTCAAAGATCTTGTATACAGGAGCTGGTAAGCTCGAAAAATTAACCCTTTAAATAAATTTATTGTACAGACTTTAATTACAGTTGTTAAACACATTTGATATGCGTAACAAGTTTCGATGTAAAAAATTAAGGCGTAAACATTTTAAATGTCGGATGGAAATAAAATGTGTTCAATTGCAATCACGACAGGTTTTAATATTCGTTTAGAAAACATATTGTAATAACTGTTTAATTAAATACCTCACAAAAAAATTTTGTTTCATTGAGAATAAACGAAAAACATTATTTATGTGGAACTAACTGAGGAAGTTTTAATTAGCATACAATGAAAATAAGTGGTTCTATAATTAAATTACTGTCATTCAAATTCCCCAAGCACTTGAGAATGAACACAAGTCGATTTACAAGGAACTCCTTATTAAAATACAAGTGTATAAATAAATTCTCGTATAGGTAATAGATCATCTAACTAACGATACCTAGGGCCATTTTAAAAGAATTAGGACCGATAATTTTAATAACATCTTAATTAGTAATTATCGATAAGATCATAGCAGAAGGGCCGTGGGCTTAACCTCAGGATAACTGGTAGTTGGTTCAAAGGACATTAATGGTGACCATCAAAAGAACCTAAGACCAACCCAAGTCCAAGATCTAGACCTTATGAAGAACAGCCTCTAAGACCATTTTCCAGGTAAGACCAATCCAAGTTTATTACCAAGCTCACAGCCCTCAAGTGAACAGGTCGGGAAATTGGGCAAAAGGTTCTTAATCCATATTGAAATTCTCAAGGGTTGACAGACAATTTAATTTATATAGAAAGACCACGTCGAGAACGTGTAGAAACGATATAATTAGGCCGAAAATCTTCAAAGACAACGTAGGATATTTATATTGAAGATGGCGGTAGGTGTTAAAACTAGTCGGAAATTACCAGCATAGAAGAAACTGCCAACGACTAAATAACCAGATGATAAGTAGATGCAACTCGAATATCATACTTTGAAGCATCACTAAAATAGTAAAACTCAGCTCCGCTATTCGGATTTATAGGTTACGCTGGTTCAATTGGGTTATCGTCCACGTTTCATCTATACCAATGACCTACTCACCGCTTGTATGATTACATTACCAACTCATGTTTGTTTATTCGACATCGTTGAACCGCAAATGTGGTGATGTTTTATCTCCGTTGATAATAAAGATTATCAGAAAACTAGTACGGAGTCTAAAATGTGATTTTTCTGAATACAGTTAAACAAGACGGGATTGATAAACATTGGGTAAAGTATCCGATACGGGTAGTCTTAGCCATTTAGTTTGGAACGTCGTGTCTGAACTCACAAAACGCGCATTACAATAAATGCTTTTCCTTATGATTTACATGAATCAGGCGTAACGGTATCGAGCTACTTTAGAGGGCCCATTCAACGTGTTGGAATTGAGCTTGTTGGTTTTAGCATTATACGTTATTAAGTCTGAGCAAAGACTATTGTCAAAAGATTCTTAGAAGATTAATAACACAAACAAAAGATCGAAATGTTTGATCAACGGATTGTTTCAACAAGATTATTTCAAGAGGTAAAACCAATAGCGTAAATCCACGAGAAAATGATAAATGATGGAGGGTTCGGGTTATAAAGTTAACGCTGATCCGATAATAACCAGTCTCCACCTGATGTTGCTAAGAAGAAGCCTTACGATGATATTTTCAAGATAATGACTTTTCTACATGCCCAATCGTGTGAATGCATCAAGTTGATGTTCGCTTCTCAGAAACGATATAGATTATGTATTGTCAGTACTTGGATTTGTTTAATCAAGAAAAGTTTCTCATAAGTGGTGTTGAGTTAAAGGTTAAATTTGTACGATCAAGAGATACCTTTAGCCTAATGGCGGCGCTCGCTTCAAATTACAAGACGCGAATAATAGACGCTAGTGTACTGGTGAGACGTATGCGAATCAATCCAACTATTCTAATTGCGCACGCTAAAGTTTTAGAAACAACTGCAGCAAAATACCCTGTTACAAGGACCGACGTAAAAGTGTTAACTATACCTGTAGGCATACAGCGAAAATCACTGGATAATGTTTTCCTGGGCCAGCTACCTAAACGATGCATCATAAGCTTTGTAGCAAATAAAGCCTTCAACGGTGATTACACCTCAAACTCGTTCAATTTTCATCACTGCAATATTAACTACTTGTCGTTATATATTGACGGACAACAAATTTCATCAAAAGCCTTACAACCAGACTTTATAGCTAATGGTTTATATGTAAGAGCGTACCACACCTTATTCTCTGGTACGGGTATTCATTTTTTGAATGAAGGTAACAATATATCGAGAAGTGATTACCCCAACGGCTACTGTTTAATGGCCTTTGACCTAACACCTGACTTGTCTGCAAACGCTAGTACGCACTAGAATTTAGTTAGAAACGGCTCTCTTCGGCTGGAAGTCGGATTTGAAGAAGCGCTCACCGTAACCGTTAACTGTTTGGTGTATGCAGAACTCGATAACGTGATCGAGATCGATAAACATCGGAACTTCGTTGTGGATTTTAGCTGTTAAAAGTGGTAGCTCTAACCTGCAAGCTTCAGTATACAGCAGCATCCGAAAGAAGATGAACGCATACTTGGACGTACAAGGGTTTAGTGGTGTTAACAACGAATTCATACCGAAAGAAACTGCCGTGGTTACAGACCGTGGTCGTTTATCGTTGATGCTAATAAAACCACCTCGAGGTTACTTTATATCAAGATCCATGTGACAACTGATAAAATTTATGGAGGCTAATTATAATGAGTTGAAATGGTGGTCAGGTCATGTACACTACAACAATTTCCGTGAGGAGTTGTTGAGAGTGTTGCGCCCATTTAACAAAATTCACGTTCAGGGCAGTGAAAATCAACAGTTTTTAAGGTTTCTTAACAAAGCAATAGTAAACCTGGAGGAGACTGGTTGCCCATCGATTAAACAGTTGAAAAAGGAAACAAAAGCATATAGCTGTTTAAACCATAACATCACTGGGCCTATGTGTGCACTGGAAAACGCCTTACTACTGCAAAACTGGACGCATACCAATTCCAAAGATGTATGCGGTACAAGTGTTGAGATCCCCAGCCACAAGAAGAATGTATTTCGGCTTGTATGTGCTTCTAATCAACTACCGAGACACGCACCTAGACCGCGTGCAATTATCGTAAACACGGATCCTGCAAACAAACCAGGTCAGCATTGGACCGCTACCTACATTGACGAGAATGGTAATGGGGAATATTTTGATTCCTTTGGAGGAGCACCGCAAGGATATCATTTACGTTTCCTAGATCGGTACACCGATACGTCAATATATTGATATATTGATGCATATCGATATATTGATACATATCGATATGTTGATACATGTCGATATATTGATACATATCGATATATTGATACATATCGATATATCCATACGTATCGATATGTAATGCGTATCGAATATCGATGACATGCACCGCAAGGTGTAGTAATCTGTACCATACGTACTCTGTCTCTCTTTCTCCCTTTCTCTCTCCCTCCCCCTCTCTCTCCGCGCGTGATTGCCGAGGGATACAAGACAAAGCCTGCCACAGCCAAGGACCGTGACAGGCTGATGCAGTATATGGATAAGGATTGTACGCCGTACCATACCTATCAGGCAATGCGTGAACGTACGATTAAGGTGGTTATGCGGGGGTTGCCTGTAGAAATCTCCGAGAACGACGTTTGCTCCGAGTTACTTAAGTGCGATATTAATACCACTTCTTGTTTCAGGATGAAGAAGCAATGAAGACCGATCTCGCTTCTGCTAGTGACGCTTCCAATAGAATAGGACCTTAGGAACATTCGGCTGGTGGAGCACGTGGTTCGACTTTGTGTCTCCATCGAACCGCAGGGAATCACCACTCCAGCGATTACACTAAACCCCGTACCGACGGGGCTAAGATACCGCCGACAACGGCACCCTCTCAACGCCAGCCCGGCGTTAGTTACGCCAACGCGACGGGAAGCAGAAGGAGAGAGCGGAAGTCCGAAGGCGGTTAGAGCCGCTGACGTGAAAATGCCTAAACCTCCTGCTTTAGGGTTTGACGCCATTCTAGGTCTCCTCGGAGGTCTAGATATGGCGAACGCCTTACCTGTCATCCACAAGGTGGCAGCGGGTCTAGCACAAAGGTTCAAGCTGCGACTGACCTATGGGTAGTGATCCTCACGCACGGTCAGGAGGTGTCTGTATTATAAATTTGTTGTGATTGATGTATGGGGTTACGATAATCAAGTGCTGGGGGCATTATTGCGCCCAGCGCTATAGCAAAAGCTTTTGAAGGATAAGACCTAGATGTAGCACCACCTGAAGTACTTCTAAACTCCAATATAAAATTTCCCAAGGAGATCAATGGGAGCCATTTTCAACTACCGTCTTTCAAGAGGAAGAAAGGTTGTTGAAAATGCCTTTGGAATTTTAGTTCAATAATTTTGCACATTCTACTGAAAACTGTAGATGAAACATGAAACTGTTGATAAAATCGTTCTGGCTGCGTGCGTGTTGCACAACTACTTAATAAATTGTAATACCGCCGAATATAACCGAAGGTAATATTGAGCAAACTGGCAATCCAAGAGGACTGCAGAATTTAAGGCATTTTGGGATCAACCCGGCAGGAGATTTTTTTAACAGCGAAGCAGGCGCAGTATCATGGCAGTTGGATGTTGTTAGGAGAGGAAATCAGCAGTAACTCATTCACGTTGTCTTATCCTTCCATTATTTTTATTTAGGCTGACAAATAAAATATAAACTCCTTAAAATAAGAACAAAATATGTTATTCTCTAAAACATAACGCAAATAAACTCAGAAAAAATGGTATCGCTTTGTTAATGTGATCTGTACTGATAGTTGTAGTTGTAGTTTGCTAAAAACACTTTCAAATATACCACTAGATCTTCGTGTTTTATGATTTATTTTGCCAATGCCTCTATATATTTGTGACTGCTGATTGTATGCAGCGTTGGAGTTTGAGACATGTTTCAGAAGGAGTTCCGTTTCAGTCTGGTTGTATGCTCTGTAGCTCACAGGTTCAGGTGGAGCTACCTTCTGCCTCAATATGTTTGTCTTTCGTACGTACCAGATTTACAATCTCCCTTTTAATTTCTTCCTGTTCAATTTCCGGAAATTTCAAGATTGTTTCAGCAATATCGTCGAAAAAATTTACCAAACTTCTCATTTGTTTTGGAAACGAGACGGGATTTTGTTTTACTTTTATGTATTCACTTAATGACTTTGCCAGCTCCTCTTCAGATTCCTTCCACTGCGTTTTTGGTGTGATTTTGCCGATGTGTCAGAGGAAGAGGACGGTGCAGGTTCGTCATTACTGTCCTCTTCTACAAATTCAATGTTATTGCAAGTCCTGCCAAAAAAATGTTCATACGACATTCCGGGATTGCATGAAGGGGCGGTGAATAGGGCTGGTTTGCCGTATCTATACGCAAAAGCGTATCGAACGTCCGATACGCTGCAAGAAAATATCGATATATAGGTACATATCGATATGCGGATACGTATTGGTACACTGATACATCGACGTATCGGTACACCGATACGTCAATATATTGATATATTGATGCATATCGATATATTGATACATATCGATATGTTGATACATGTCGATATATTGATACATATCGATATATTGATACATATCGATATATCCATACGTATCGATATGTAATGCGTATCGAATATCGATGACATGCACCGCAAGGTGTAGTAATCTGTACCATACGTACTCTGTCTCTCTTTCTCCCTTTCTCTCTCCCTCCCCCTCTCTCTCCGCGCGTGATTGCCGAGGGATACAAGACAAAGCCTGCCACAGCCAAGGACCGTGACAGGCTGATGCAGTATATGGATAAGGATTGTACGCCGTACCATACCTATCAGGCAATGCGTGAACGTACGATTAAGGTGGTTATGCGGGGGTTGCCTGTAGAAATCTCCGAGAACGACGTTTGCTCCGAGTTACTTAAGTGCGATATTAATACCACTTCTTGTTTCAGGATGAAGAAGCAATGAAGACCGATCTCGCTTCTGCTAGTGACGCTTCCAATAGAATAGGACCTTAGGAACATTCGGCTGGTGGAGCACGTGGTTCGACTTTGTGTCTCCATCGAACCGCAGGGAATCACCACTCCAGCGATTACACTAAACCCCGTACCGACGGGGCTAAGATACCGCCGACAACGGCACCCTCTCAACGCCAGCCCGGCGTTAGTTACGCCAACGCGACGGGAAGCAGAAGGAGAGAGCGGAAGTCCGAAGGCGGTTAGAGCCGCTGACGTGAAAATGCCTAAACCTCCTGCTTTAGGGTTTGACGCCATTCTAGGTCTCCTCGGAGGTCTAGATATGGCGAACGCCTTACCTGTCATCCACAAGGTGGCAGCGGGTCTAGCACAAAGGTTCAAGCTGCGACTGACCTATGGGTAGTGATCCTCACGCACGGTCAGGAGGTGTCTGTCCTTTTGGGTAAGCACTCACCGGAACGGCGGCGAAAGGGATGCCTCGGATAAGTATAAGTATCGATTTTATTACCTACTACCTACTTGTTCTATACCGCTTCACGGTATACACATCCCATCCTACTACTGCACAACAATAGTTACGTTATAGTGGTGCAGGCGATGTGAAGACCAAACTTATACGTTTTTCTATTTATTTCTATTTATTTATATCAGAGACAGCAGCATCAACACGTAGAACCCGAGCGCCAACAAGACAGCACAACACAACACACAGGATCAACACCACCAACAACAGGATAAATTTTTTTTGGAACCACTAATATCACAACATGATGCCGACCTGCCACAAACTTGATCACACCACATCAACCTACAACACACGCACTGAAGCGGAAGCATATTGCTGAACAGCGCACGATAAGAAGATACTTTGTACATATCTTATATTTTATGCTTTGTATTGTATATTATATTGCACTCTGTATTATATTATCAAACATTGTAAAATCTAAAAATTTAATACACTATTAAAAAAAGGGAGTGACAGTGAGAGAATCGTTCGGTTAGAGCTTAAGTAAGGGAGGTCGCGCGCGCGTTTTTGAAGGGACCTTAGAATGGTCAGTATTGGATTTTGTTTATGAAAGTTTTAGTTCATCAGTACGTATATAAGCGAATGCAATAACCCATACGGGGATAAATCATATATAGAGATTCATAAATAAATAGCTGAAGTGTGAATTGAAAGGAGATAATAGTGATTTCCTTTCAAGAAATATAAAATGTGCTAAAGCAGATTTTACAATAAAAAGCAAAATATTCAGTTAAGTATTCAGTAAGCGTAGGATTCAATAAATAAAGAAAGCCTGACATAACCCTTTAAGTAAATGAATTAAGTTTGTTAATTTAGTTAAGACGTTGGTGGTCATCAATGGCATTGAATGAATTACATGTGTACAATTGTTAGTAATATAAAGTCGATTGTATAAAGGCAACTAAGAATTTTAATATTTATGTAGCAACAGTTATTGTGGTAAACGCTTACGTTGAAGTGCAAATAATAAATGGGATTTCCCATGTGCATATGTGCATCGCGCAAGGGAATAGAACAGACAACTGCGCTCGCGAGTGTACAGCCTAATGAATTAGCGATTACAGCTCTCTTTTGTGTTTTGTGCCAGTGTGGGTGGAAATCTAAAAAAGATTACTGCAAACAAACCACATGGACTTCATTACATCATGGATAGAGGACTAACTAACGTAAATTATAAGAAATAATTTTAGGTTTTGTTTAACAGGTGCAAGTACGATTATCTTTTTTATAAGTTCATTTGTGCTTGTTGAGTTAATAATTTCCCATTATAAGTGAAAGGATAATCGAACTTTATCTATTTTGATGTGTTTAGTATATAAGATTTTGGGGGAATTTTTAATCTATAAAAACTAGTTTCTGTGGTGTTTTTGAAGCCACGTGTTTGTACATATTTACAATTGCAAATTGGTCAGTATATATATATATATATATATATATATATATATATATATATATATATATATATATTATCCATTATTTAACTCACTTTTGTCGTTTATTTGTGTCAGTTGAGAGAAAATTTTTAGCATTAACCTGTGTAAATTTACTTAACGGGCTACACCTATTGCTACTTGAAGTGACGTTTGAATATTCTTGAGCTTAATGATCGATTTGAAATTGCGTAATGAGCCAGATTGATTACAAAATTGAAGTATTTTGAATTATTTGACAGTAAGTAAAAGACAGAACACGAATAACATAATATTTTTATTAAGTATAAATTACAGATTTAAAGTATTAAAATTTAAACCTATTGATGAATGTTTAAATACGATTTTTAAAGAGAAAGCATTCAGAAAAGATATAGATATTATTTATGATGAAAGCACTGGGCGTTATATTTTAAAACTTTCAGCAACTAACAAATGTTTTGTTGAGATAAAAACTATTAAACCAACTTTTTATTTTGGTTCTTTTCTAAATTGGTAATGTTTATTTAATTTAGTTTTTAGTAATTAAGTTTTAGAACAGTTAGAAATATAAATTTATATGTATACGAGGGCTACTTAGAAAGTATTCAAATTAACGTTCTATGACTTGGAACTTTCATATGTAGTGGGTGTGATCAAGAAGTTTACGACAACCCATCTATTTCAAAATTTTATTAAGATTTTGGATACATTTCTTTTGGAGTGTGATTGAATTTGAGTTATGAATGGTTTTACTGAGTAGGCTGCAATCCTGTCTTCCACAGTCAGATAGGATTAACTTAACATCCCGCCTAAGACTATTTTAGAAAAATTTAAGTTTGTGGTGGCGCCTAGAGACAATTTTTCCTGGACTGAGCATTGTGAGTTGTAGATTTATGGTAAATGTAAGGTCTTTGAAACTACCTTTCAATCATTGTACTCCTTATATCGATCCCGCACATTTCCACTGTAGCTGACTTGGCAAACCGCTTACTTCGGTAAGCCTGTACGACGCCTAGTGTGTTTGGACGTATAACAATACTAATAAAATAAAATGCTATCATGTCTAAAAGAGAAAACCCAATAGGTACATTATCCGTTCAGTATTTTTGGATAGCTACACTTGATACATACAATTTCAATTAAAAATGGAGAGGAAATATGTATGTACTCGCAAAAAGTACTCCTGAAATGCGAGTGCTTGTACTCGACGGGGTGGGCAATGAGTAAAGTACTCGGTACTCTGTGCTCTTTTCTCACTTACTCCAAGTACCCGACATCCGGTACCCGAGTACAATTTGCTAGTACCCGGCCAAAGACTGAGTATGATATCCATTAGTGCAATTTCAAATTATAACGTTAACATACATGTATAATTGTTAGTAAAATAATGTTATTAAAAGTTAGTTAATTTAAACACAGTGTTTATACAATATAAAAGATAAATGTTTAACATTGTAACACCTGTACAAAAACTGTTGACATTGGTTACGTATTTGGTTCACTACATTAACATATAAAAAATAGTATGATTTTTAGTTTGAAATAATTTACTGCAATAAATTTACACATTTATTTGTTTCCATATTAAAATTTAATTAATTAAGGCTATTGGCTTAAATTATATCTTAAAATCGATATTTAAAAACTCTAACACCACCTTGAGGTACAGCTAATTTGTTTTTGATGAAGAATAAAAATCGCTAATCACGCGTTTTCCACTAAGATGCATAAAATATTTTCTTCGCTTAATTAATTAAACGTAACCGATTAACTTTTGGGTATGTAAATTTAAGGCAAAATAATCTGAATTGAAAATATTTTGTTCTTCTCCAGTTAAATTTCGGAAATATAATTATTGGAAAATGGTTTTTTTTTCTCATAATGGTGAGTATTTATCCCGTGCATTTCTGCAAGTAGACGTGTCTTATATATTTAATTGCTTTACGACTTTTTTATACCACCTATAATACCACGCTCTACTAATAGTAATATACTTTTCTTCTTGGAACAAGCTCTAGGAGTTTCACTAAAATCACACGGATATGTTTCAAGATTGCTTACGATTAATAGTCTGCATCTATTAACTACATCACCTGCTTATTTCACTGATGTACTAGTGGCTTATCTGTACAAAGGAATACGTAAATCTTAAAAGGTTAGTGAAGCTTATATTTATTCCATCTGCTATATAACACTATATAACTAGCATATAACATCAAACAACTACCACTTAAAACAGTGAAAAATTGTATACTACATATAGTTAGTTCCGTTGAACTTATTTTGTTTTCATACGCTATTATTATTGTTCACAATCTGTCAGTTTTGTGGACAAATCAATTGTCTTATGTATCGTTGTCTCTATCGAAAAACAGATGTTTGTTCCTTTTATCTTTTTTTTGCCTCAGTAGATCTAATCGACAATATTTCTTATTCAGCCGTTGGAACAGCAATGCTTCATAGGAAAAATATGCCTAAAAAGTTCACTCAAAAATAAAAAAATGGATAGGGGTTAATGCGAATTGTTATGTAATCAGTGAAATACTATGACGACTAAATGGCAGGATACCAAACAAGTTATTCTTCGTAGTAACTGTCATGGAGGGGAACCTACCACCTTAAAGCGAAAGAATAAAGTTGGTAATAAGGTTGACATTCCTTGTCCCACTGTAATTGCTTTCCACAACGAAATAATGGGCGGTGGACTTTGCAGACCAAATGAGCGGGGTATATGATAAGGAAATAAAAGTGTTTTGCAGGATACTATTGTTACTCCCAAGAATGTTCTGAATAAGGACCCTAAGAAAACTCATAAATTAGGAATAGAAAGTCTACGATTTACATGTGGTTTAAGAAGAGCCATAGTCAAATTTTTTGTGAAAGTAAATCGCTTTAAACGGGGAACATTCTTGAAATATAGGTATAAAATGCAACTATTTGCTACTGATATATTTACCAACATGTAAAATACTGACAATGGCGATCGACGGCTTCTCCTATTAGTTAAATAATTGCCACATTTTTGATCCATGGAATCAATTCCTCCTTTGGTAGAATTATAAAACGCTATCATTTCCGGCTTATTTGTTTCTTTGTCAACACTCTTGTATGCATGGTGGAAATTAGCAAAACGGTTTTGTTTTTCTTCGGCATGTAACTCAACCCAGTGATGGAGTTGGTGAATTCATACAGAAAAGAACCAATTTCACGGTTTTTATTAAGTAAAAACTGTTGTGGTACTTCTCTTTTATTCTTCCAAGTCAGTTTTCATTTTTGCATCTCCTACGCCAATGTCATCGAAGAAAACCAATTGTCAGCAGTAATATTTCTATTGCTGTTGACAATTGGGGGTGTCAATCTAAGTACGGTTTGTGTGGGGATCGACAACTTCTTTTCTTCGCCTGACAAACCAAATCCATTCGATCCATTTCCGCAATAATGATACCCGTTATAGAAATAACTGATACGAGCGTCTGTTAATGGCAAAACTTTGAGGCCATATTTATTTGGATTGGCCGGCAGGTAAAATTTGAATTTGCAGTGTCTTCGGAAGGGGATAAACATTTCAACTACACTATAGGCTCCCAGAGAACACAATTTTTGAGAGTTGTTCACAAACCTTTATAAATATATCTGTTATTGCAGCTACTTGGTTGCTTTGTTTCCTTTCATTCCTAGTAGCTGAGTTGTCAAAGCGTAAAGCTGCTATAAGGATCTCAAATCTTTTTACAGAAATCACGGCACGGAAAATTGGAGGGCCAGTAACTTTCGTTGAAAAAAGTGAGAGCATATCTCAACGATTATACTTATAAAGTAATGTCAACATAAGAAGGGCCAAAAGTGCTTTTATTTCAATATCATCAGTAGCTCTGTAATTAGACTTCAAGTGATCTTTTGCTTTGATCCTATCACCTTCAAGTTTAACGTTGGTCCAGCGAATAATTTCCTGAAGTATTTCTTGGCCAAACAAGCGGGACCAAATATCATCTATTTGTGGTTTAGGGCCTAATGCACGTAAGGTGTTAGTTATTGCTGGAGTGCCTCTCAAAATATTATGTGGAGGAACTTTCTGTCTAGTTGAGGGTCCGCTACGAGACCATTTGAATCCACTTTTGTCCAAGAAATATTCAGGCAAAGGATCAAGCGAGTTTTGATTAGTGTGCAAATTAATTATGTTTAGATTGTTCTCATCTGTACAAGTATTATATTCATTGTCATCAGAATCGTCGGTTCTATCATGTATTTCTGGAGGTTCCTCATAATTTGGATCATCGTCCGAGTCGTCAATGGTTTCGTCTAGAGTAGAATCTTCCTCTGCCTTTAGTTCTTCTAAACATCTCAAAATTTTTGTTTCGAAATTAGGATCATTATAGCGAAAAACTTCTTCTCTACCTCGTTTGGAAGAGCCACGACCATTTGAAGTACTGAATCCATTATGTGCAAAACAACAAGTCTAAAAACTTTGCGTAATAATGTTCCAGAAATAAATAAAACTACACATCTTACTAATTTTATTTTGCACCATATTTAGAAGTATGTGTCTAACAAACACTGAAAAATATGAACGCTACTAAAATTATGTGCCTACCAGACACCGTAACTTTTCACAACTGACGAGTGTTTCAAGAATGACAGGTTGCAACTGGCTGTGCTTGATGTTATATGTCGTCTTAGGTTACGTGAGGAGGATGCCTCGAGAGTGGGCAGGCAAACTTTATTAATTCTTTAACAGTTATAAAAATGAAAACAGTACGTGTCTGTCAGACACGTACTTCGGGTTAAGGGTTAATAACAATTTTCATTAACAAATTAACACCAACACAACATTGCACAAAAATGCACATAAAATAACGAGGTTACAAACAAAAATGGTTTCAGTTGTTCAAAATGAGATTCACCAACCTCCACACATAATGCCACACGTCTTCGCAGCTCTCTTTTCCATTCGATAGTTGCGAAATTGTGACGAATGTTTGTGAATACATCAAAAATTCGTTCAATCAATTCTTCTCTTGAATATGGTTTACTTCGACCGTACAATAACGACTTAACATGGACCCACAGATAAAAGTCTAAATGTATGAGATCTGGTGCTCTGGGCGGCTAGTGTACAGGTCAGTTTCTGCCAATCCATGGGTTGGGATATTTTCTGTTCAAAAACTCCCTTACAACACGCCCGTAGAGTGCAGAAGACCCATCTTGCAAATACCACATGTTTTGATGTACAATTAAGGGAACATCTTCAAGTAACGTTGGTAAATCTTCTTCCAAGAATTGTTTATACATTTCGGAGTTTAAGTGTCCATTAAAAATGTGGGGTCCAACGAGACTGTCTTCGATAATCCCGGCCCAAACATTTACCGTGAAGCGATGTTGAAATCCGGTAATAGTAATTTCATGAGGATTTTCATCTAACCAAACATGCTCATTGTGACTATTGTTCACTCTATTCCGAGAAAAAGTTGCATCATCACAAAAGAGTGTAACAGGAATGTTATCAACATGTGTGATCATCCATTCACAAAACCGAACTCTTGGAGCCAAATTGCCGGGAAGAAGGTGCGGAACGTGTGAAGGTGGTACAAATGCATTCCATTTTCACGAAATCGTGGTCCTGCTTCTACCAGTAGCTGCTTTTATTCGTCTAATGCTCGTTCAGCTATCAAGTTCAACTTCTCTCAGCACCTCTTCTGCAAACGCATGTCGTGGAGACTCTCGATCACTTCGATGTGTAAGAAAACTTCCTGTTTCTCGAAGGCAGTGAAAAGTCCGGGCTATCGCTTTATCAGTAGGAGCACGACAATTCGGAAAACGATTTTTGTACTCTGCTGCTGCTGCATAACAGTTACCGTTAAACAAGCCGTACAGGAATACCATATCACTGTATTCCTCATTTGAAAATTGATAAGGCATGGTTTAATTGTAATTAAATTAATTCTAATTGTTACAAAGCAGATGATAAATTGTATTTACATTCAAATAATGTTTGATCTAAATGACATGAAACGTCAAATAAGACACATTTTCTCAGTTTATTGTGGTAATACTTGCTAGGCAACCAAAATTGCTCTTACAATTTTTACAGTGTGGATCTTATTTTGAACAACTGTAACCATTTTTGTTTGTCACCTCGTTACTTTATGTGAATTTTTGTGCTATGTTGTGTTCGTGTTAATTTTGTCAATAAAAATTGTTATTAAAAGTTTTGTTTTATGATAATTTTAAGTCTTAAGCAGCTGTTAAGGGTATTCTCTTTACTTACTTTTAGATTTTTTTTCAACCGCCCATATCTTCTTAGGGTTAGGAATTGGAAAAAATTGCACATAATCATTTTTGCTTAAAATTGTTCAAAGAATACGTATACGAGTTTTTCGTAGTTCCCCGCGAACACCCTGTACTAGATAATTTTTTTTGTTTGCAAAGTGATAAATTGGCATTTCTTTTAGCCAACAATTAAGTTTTAACTAATTTAAATTATTTTTAGCACTAAAAAATTTTAAAACTCCCCTTAATCCCTTAATTAATTTTAATAACAGAAATCTAAACAAGACTAGAAAAACTTTTATATCTTACGTTTAATTTTCAAAATATTTAACTTTGTGATGAAATTATTGCTTTCGCAACTTTGGGAGACCGATTCCTTGGTCTTGATTCACTTGTTGAAGCTACTAAGTTCGTTAAATTAGCAAATTTAAAGCAAATAAAGCCTAGTAACGAAGAAAAATTAAAGTGTTTAATTAAAGCAAGAATTTTAAAACAGATTTTATAATACAAATTCTACGAAAACATTAAACAAGTTATTAATTAAATGAATGAATAATAATGAAATCTAACATCAACTGAATAAAGATTTGTTTAAGTTAGCGAAAAAGAAAAAAAAACATTCAGGATGTTTTTTCATGATAACAAGGGAATTAGAAAAATAATTTCTCATCTCGTAAAATAAGATCTTCAACATAGTAACATTTCCTTAATGTAACTGCATATTTTTTACAAAGAAGTAACATTCGAAATATACGTTACAGGGTATCCCATTTTCGGCACTTCCATTCGCGTAGTCACTTTTTTCTAACGCCTTCAGCGTTTTAGTTATGAAGCAAGCATATGTATTTTTAATGGAGCATCCTGTATATTATTTGTTATATTTGTTAGGTTTTTCAAAAGTATATAATTATATACAATTACTTTCAAAAACAAGCTCAGATTTTAAGATTTTCTAAAATTGTCTTTTGTGTCCAATTAGTAGATAGTAGGCTATGGCTAAAATTTATACAAAATTACTATACTTTACTATACTGTTAAACTTAATTCAAAAGATGTTTTTTAATTCTTAACTCTTAATTATTTATTACAGCATTTTCACTTAATTATGATAAAATTATTGAATTTTGCTCAAAGCGAAACAAAAATTACCTATCTTACTCAAAACTTAAGTCAGAGAAAAGAAAAGAGAAACAGAATTTTGAAAGAAAAGATGATTTTAAAACTGACGGTCATTTTCCCTGATGGAAAATTGGCACATTTTCTTTATTATTTTAGTAGCGTTAGAAAGAATCATAGGCCTTTCTCGGTACCGAAGCGCTGTAAAACCTCCTCCATAAATTATGCGTCTTCCAAAAATGAAACACGAAACTCAAACCTCAAAGCGTCCTTGTGCCTTATCAAAAGTTAAATGGTGAATTTCATTTCTGAGGACCAATTGCTTGTATTATGGAGATTGAAAAATAAGATTAATCTGGCCAAATAAGGTATCTGTCAAAAGATTCATCTGTATGTACTTGTTATAAATACAACTGGCAAAACATTCGGCGTTCGGCATCGTCGGGGTGTAAATGTTGAACTATGTAGAATTTATAGGGGTGATACTTATATTTTTTCAAAATGTTTTGAGCGTCAGACTTGGATGCACCATTTGCGTCCTCTATTTGCTTGCAAGAAGATGAAATCGTATCTTCTGTATAACCCAATACGTTTATTTCTTTTCTCTGTCTATCTTGCTTGGTGTATGCTTTCGGGCGGGGCTTGATAAATTATCCGTGTTCTATTAAATTAGATTTAAGACGGGAAATGGTTTACCGTCTCTCTGGATATCTAATATGAACAAAAAGAACTCCCGAATATACACTCCTCAAAAAAATTAAAGGAATAGTTTTCTGTACCCCTGTAACTTATTAAGTGATAGTTATATACAGATGAACATTTATATTCTGAAAAACACATATTTTTTTCTAATAAATCGATTAATAGAACTTTCAACTAATCCTTTATTCGTAAACTAAGATTAACAATTTAAAAAAATGTGCGAATAACAAAATGAAAAGAAAAAATTTTTTAATGGAAATGTTACACTATCTGAAAACCAATGTGTTTTATTATCGCGTGTGCCCTCCAGCAGCACGAATTACTTCTTGGCATCTTCTTGGCATACTTCTCACGAGCTTTGGAATGTCTTCCTGTGGTACACTGTCCCACTCTTCGACCAGGGCTTCTGTTAGTTGCTGAAGGGTTTGAGGTGGATTTTGACCACGTCGAATAGGTCTGTCCAATATATCCCATAAGTGTTCAATTTGATTAAGGTCAGGACTTATCGCTGGCCAATCCATTTTACGAATTTCATGCTCGTTAAGAAAATCTATAGTAATCGCAGTAGTATAAGGCTTTGCATTATCCTGCATGAAAAGAAAATCAGGGCCTATACCATATGCTGCAAGAATAACGTGATCTGACAGAATGATATCAATATATCTTGCAGCTGTAAGACTTCCTGGTATCACCACAAGATCGGTTCTTTCCTCCAACTTATTCCACCCCAGACCATTACCGAACCATCTCCAAATCTGGATACTTCTTGTACAGCAACAGCGGAGTATCGTTCATTGGGACGCCTATACATACGCACCCGGTCATCACAACGAGTGAGACGAAATCTTGATTCGTCTGTAAAAAGTACTGGTCTCCATTGTCTAAGTTGCCATCTCAAATGATCACGAGCAAAGTTTAATCGCAAAGTTTTATGATGCCGAGTTAAAACATGTTTTCGTACCGGTCTTCTTGGTTTTAAATCTGCTTCCCGTAACCTGTTTCTAACAGTATGGTCAGAAATGGTTACCTGATGAGCCATTCTAAGTGTACTTTGAAGGTATTTTGCTGTCGCTATTCGGTTTCGCAAAGAAGAAACTACTAAATATCGGTCCTAAATTTGTGTAGTTTTTCGGTTTCGACCTTATCCGGTTCGTCTTTTATATTGTCCACTCTCTCTATAGCGATCATACACACGTTTGATAACTGATGGACTGCGATTAAAATTTCTTGCTACTTGTCGAATTTTTAAACCATTTTCAATTAAAGCTATAGCACAAGCGACTTCTATCTCGCTAAGATCTCTCATTTTGACAGATAATGAATTCAACAACTACAACCTGTCATGCCGTTACCAGGTGAAGCTCTATAAACATAAAACCTAAATGTGAATATTTTCATAATCACTTTATTTTCTGTACTTGCTGTGGAATATTAAACTTATCTCGAATAAATGAGCATAATCACGTTTATTTTTTATCAAATCACTAAAATAAAATGCAAATCAATTATGAAAATATAATTTTCATTTGTTAATAACAGCAAGCCAAAAATTATAGGGTTATCCAAAAGTGTTCCTTTAATTTTTTTGAGCAGTGTATTATTCTAACCATAGCGTTCAAAATATGTTACCTTTGTAAGGATAATTTTGAAGCTTCTAGGAGATTTTCATTAGGTTGTATAAAGCAAACCAACTTTTCATTATTTTCGTAAACCATGTATATTGTAAAACAATAAATTAAATATAGAATATAGTAAAATAAGAAACAACAAAAATATTTTACTAATCATCAAAAACTGACAAAACCGCAAAGTTTTTGACAATTTGCTTTTTGTTCCAACCGAATTAGCCATAGCCTACTAATTGGACACAAAAGAAAATTTTAGGAAATCTTAAATTCTGAGCTTGTTTTTGAAAGCAATTTTATACAATTAAATATTTTTGGAAAGCTCACATTATGCCTAATAAATACAAGAAATAATATACAGGGTCTTCCATTTAAACAAAAACATGTGACTTCATAAGTAAAAAACGGAAGGAACGCCAATAGAATGTACGGAAAAAATTCGATAACTTTAAAGATAATTGTGCCTGAAAAATGATACTTTTCAGTTTCACCCTGTATTTCAGAAACCAAAAGGGCTATAAAAATTTTGCTGGCGCCATCTTTAATTTCACAAAAAAGTAGCAAACTGTCACGAAAACCGCAACCCTCTATCTTTAAAAATAAGGGAGATATCCGCAAAAGTGCCGAAAATGAGATACCCTGTACCTACAATATATACAGGGTGAGTCATTAGTGCGCCGTCGGAAGATCCTGGATTTATTATTAAAAATAAAAAAATGTTATAGCGCCGATCTATATCAGACTTAGATGTGCATGGAATAAAAATAGTTTCATCCCTATAGGGTGTTCCATAATTGCAGGACCCGACTCAGCTTTGTTTTGTTAAATGGAACCCTATATTTATTTAATTTTATTATTATTTGTTTTATTGAATGCTAAAAAACGGTACTTCGTTTTTAAATTTATTTTGTGGCGTTGCCAAGTTAGAGCATTTTTTCTTTAAAAAAGTGAAAATTTATACCTTTACTTAAATTGTTCTGAAGACTTTAATATAAACAGTAGAACAGTAAGGTTTGGCAGGCGGGTAAACAAGACCTTGCTCTATCTTTTAACCTTCATACTTCCTGATTATACTATACTGGGTGTTTACAAAATATGGTCAATTTTTGCAAATTTGAAATCACCATAACTTTTGTTTTTTAAATGGAACACCCTGTATTTTATCATGCCATCGTGTTCTGTTTGTAATTCTCTTACTTTTTTATTAAGCATCTAATATACCTAACGTTACGCGTTCTCGAAATATTTAAGATTTGTTGCAAAATTAATGACAATTGTGACAAACTGGACGGTCTATACAAAAGTAATAAAGCAAACAAAAGAATTTGTGTTTGAAAAATCATAAAGTATTGAGAAAATTATAATAAGTTATAACTAAATCAAATGCTCGATGTGTCCACCATTTTCTTGCAAACAGGTGTGAATTCTCCTCAAAAAAGAATCTTCAACATTTCACAGCATATTTTGGTTAACCATTTGAAATGCTTTCCTTATTATAATTTTAATATCTTCTTTGGTGGTAGGAGATTCTTGGTATACTAAGCTTTTAATATAACCCCACAGGAAAAAATCTAATTTTGTCACATCAGGAGTCCTAGCTGGCCATCCTCCTGGCCCTCTTCTCTCAATCCATTTATTGGGAAACGTTCTGTCTAGATGTTATCCAACAATGCGACTATAGTGGAGAGGCGCACCATCCTGCTGAAACCACATCCTTTGAGGTATGTCTAACTGCAATTCTTCAAGGAGCGGAGGTAACTCATTTTGAAGAAATTCAAGATAGGTTTGACCATTAATGTTTCTTTCAAAAAAGTAAGGTCCATTTATATGGTTCCCTACTATCCCGCCCCACACATTCAAAGACCAGCGATGCCGATGATCTATTCTTCTAATAGCGTGGGGATTTGTATTGTCATAATAATGGAAATTATGCCTGTTCACAAAACCATTTTTGTGAAAGCTTGCTTCGTCGGTCATCAAAGTGTGTTTAAAGAAATCATTGCCCTGTCCTAATCGTTCTAGTGCCAACTGGGAGAATTCCAAGCGTCTTTGAAAATCATTTGCATTCAGCTCTTGGACTAGTTGGAAATGGTATGGATGAAATTTATTTTTTCGAATAATCTTGGAAACACTAGTACTAATACCTAAATCAGCACTGAGGTTTCTTGTGCTAACGTTTGGATTTTTCACTACACTGGTTAGTACCACAAATACGTTTTCTTCGTTTATAACCCTTTTTTCTCGTTCTTTTCTTTCGTATTGTACATGTCTTGTTCTTTCAAATCTTTCTTTGAGTTTTTCAAATATCTTTGGATCAGGATGCCTGCGCTCAGGTAATCGTTGTTGATAAATTCTGGAAGCAAGAAATGAATTTCTTTCACCTTCGCCCAAAGCGTAGACCATGTCAATACATTCATCTTGTGAAAATTTCATTTTTCACACTAAACTGAGGAACTAGTCAGGAATTATAAATCGCAGGCCTACTGGATGCCCTTTTTATACTTATTGCCATATTATAAAATTATGATTTTAAAAACTCGAATAAGAAATAAACCTTTGTCCATTAGTGTTTATTGGACCATATTGTCAACAAGACATTCACGATTTGTAAATATTCAACGCCAAAGTCATGATTATTTTATTAATTTTGCAACAAATCTTAAATATTTCGAGAACGCGTAATAAAAAAGTAATAGAATTAAAAACAGAACAAGATGACATGATAAAATACAGGGTGTTCTATTTAAAAAACAAAAGTTATGGTCATTTCAAATTTGCAAAAATTGACCATATTTTGTAAACACCCAGTGTAGTATAATCAGGAAGTATGAAGGTCAAAAGATAGAGCAAGGTCTTGTTTACCAGTCTGCCGAACCTTACAGTTCTACTGTTTATATTAAAGTCTTCATAACAATTTAAGTAAAGGTATAAATTTTCACTTTTTTAAAGAAAAAATGCTCTAACTTGGCAACGCCACAAAATAAATTTAAAAACGAAGTACCGTTTTTTAGCATTCAATAAGACAAATAATAATAAAATTAAATAAATATAGGGTTCCATTTAACAAAACAAAGCTGAGCCCGGTCCTGCAATTATGGAACACCCTATAGGGATGAAACTATTTTTATTCGATGCACATCTAAGTCTGATATAGATCGGCGCTATAACATTTTTTTTATTTTTAATAATAAAGCCAGGATCTTCCGACGGCGCACTAATGACACCCTGTATATTCAATAACTATTTATTTTGTTAATAAAAACGCCACAAGCGGCAAAGTATTAAATATGAATTGACATGTACTTTACAAACAACTTTAAAAAATGAGGACCCTCCCGAAATTGTAAATAAAAATGTTTAATATCTAACTTCAGTAAATTCGAAATTAAAACAACAACAAACCTAAAGTTTGAGATAACATCCTTTGTATCTTTCATACATTGACTATAGTAATTGTTACCTAAAGTTGAGTGTGGGTTATTATGCCGTAAAATTGGTAAAAACGTTGAAATTGGTATTCCTTTTGTACCGTTTCCAAATTTTACTGCTAGAGTCATATAGGAAAAATATTCATTGATTACTTTTGTAAGTGATCGAGTCATTAATCATAAGTACGAAAATGTATTTGCGATAGAATTGAAATATTCAATTAATCCCTCCGCATTAGAAATTACAAGATAACACAATTCACGGTAGCAAGTAGAAATCAATTAATAGTGGAATTATTTATTTGGTGAATTTTAAATTCTAGAGACCTAGGTAGGTAGCACAGAACGTACATTTCCGTTCATCCTCTGTTTTACGCAGACGAGCGCCCTTACATTGCGATTCGACACGACCAAGACGAACACGTGACACAAGAAATCAATCGTTTTCGGTTCGCCATTGTGTTTGTTGTTTTTATATTAGTGAAGATTCTTGCGCGGGAACTGTAATAAAATTCCTACACGCCTTTCTACATAGGAAAAAGGTGCACGTAGAATTGTTTTTTAATTCCGTAGATAGTGATACGGACCGTAGAAGTTGCAATTCTGTAACAAATAGTAGCGGACTCGGTAGTATAGGTCCAAGTGAAAGTCATACTCATCATAATCAAGAATTCATGTGTAGTGATATACACCAAGATGAGCATGAAGTTCTGAACTTCGAATTTCCTAATAATTGTAACTTTAATAATGACAGTATTAAGCAGTGGAGTATAGTAGAGGATTTAGCGACTTGTACAAATTGACTGTCAAATTAATCATAACCATCTTAATAAACTGCTGCCCATTCTAAGAAGGATCGATTCAAATTTGTCTTTAGATGTAAGAAACCTTATAAACACACCCCATACACAAATTTTGACACCATTCCTCCTGGAAACTATAGTCATTTTAGACTTGCTTGTGCAATAAAGAAATTACCTGAACAGTGTCCTCATCCATTAAATGAAACTGTTAACGTATGTGTTAATACAGATGGTTTACCAATTTCCAAAAGCAGTGGCAACCATGATGGATAATACATTTTTTACTCAGTAACACTAAAGGTGTCATATGCGATGCATCAGTCAAATATTTTGCTACATCTCATGTTCAAAATGTTGCATCGAAGGTATCTCTGTTGATGATAATGTTTGTTTTCCAGAAGTCGACAATTTAAGAAATAGAATTGACGTTAGTTTGCCGCAAAAACTATCACAATAGAAACATAGCCAAATTTTGATATGGTAAGTGAGTATATGTTCCTTATTTGTTTGGGGGTTATGAAAAAACCTTTGTACCTTTGGATTTTTGCAAAACCACAGGTGAAGTTGCCATTTAATAAAGTATCTCAAATTTCAAACATGTTAGGAAGCCAAATCTCTTATACCCCTTGTGAATTTGCACGAATGCCTCGTCCGCTCAATGAAATTAAACGTTCTAAGGGAACAGAATTGAGACAATTTATATTACATACTGGGCCACTAGTGTTGAAATCTACCCTGCAGGTGCGTACTTAAACTTTTTATCTTTACATATAGCTACTTCCATGTTTTCTAGTATACTTTATCACGAACCTCTTGGGGAGAATGCACCCTCTTTAATGATATATTTTGTAAAAACGTTCAAAACTCTTTACGGGGTGAAACATGTATTGCATAATATTCATAATCTTTTACATGATTATGATGACACTAAACAATTCAGCATTTTGCAAAATTACTCATCATTTCCGTTTGAGAATTATTTACAATGATTAAAACGATTCCATAGAAAGTCTGCAAAACCTCTGACACAAATTGTTAAACGACATCTAGAAATTGATAGCTCTAAGAAATACTAACTAACCCAGTAGCTAGAAAGGCTGTGCCGGTATATGATTATCAGCTTGATTCTCAATTTGAAGAGGTACTTTTTCAAACTTACACATTAAAGTTGACTATATAAGATAATTGTTGCTGTTTGAAATATAAGAGTATAGTTTCCATTGAAAACTTTATAAGTTACAATGAATCATTGTTGTTATATAAAATTTGAGGAAATTGAGGATTTTATTTACAACCGTGTAAATCTTCAGCCATCGATACCTTTGTACCTAGTAAGCAAATTGGGTTCAATAACAAAATGAAATATTAGTGAAGTGTTTTTTAAATATGGTAAGTTGAAATGGCACGAACAAAAATTTGTTGTCCTTCCTTTAATCCACTCCATTGAATAAACATCAGCTTACAGGATTTGAAATATAATAAGAATAATAGTGACAGTCGAACAGAGCTAGGACATAGAATAAATTAAGAATTAGTTTCAAGTAATGTAATTTTGACCTTATTAAAGGAATATGTACGCTGAATTATTTCATTATCAGATATCAAGAATTACTAGCCATGGTACAAATCTGGCCTGAAATTCCCAGAGGAGAACACCGTGGAAGCTGTGCCATCTGCATGGCTAACTGAAAAATTTTGCTAATGGCCTCCTTCGTACTCTGAAACACAACTGAGAGATGCAATTTCAAAATTAGACAAACCTCAGCCTAGTTGGCAGAAATATCCATATACAAATTTACGTAAAAATGTGTTTGGTATATAGACATTGAACTCATGCTATTAAAACTATATTAATCACATTGTAGACTCTTTGAATAAAGCATTTGGGACTTGGCATCAAGTTCAGAAAATGAAATAAAGACCAAAAGAAAAATTATTGGGAGAGTTGTTTCTTCTTCATTAGTCGAAAGTATTTGAAAGTATGTAAATGCGTCTCCAATACCAGATCCTTAACTTAATTTTTATTTAATAAAGAAAAAGATTTCAAAACGAAGCGCACACTGTTTTCTTGTCCACCAATATAAATCCAAACGAGCGATACAGTGTCAAAAAATGGGAACGTTTGTCATTCTACCACAATTAATGATTCCAATGCTACACAAGTTCTCCAGATAATTCAAGCTCTTCAATGCCTTGTAAATATTTAGATGTCACACATTCATGAATTTTTCATTAAACTCTGTAGTGTATATAAAAGAAATAATTCGAAACCAAAACATTCTCAAACGAATAATCAGTGATGTATTAAAAAGAATGGATGCCCTAGAAGACAAGTTGAAGTCACCAATACATGATGATTTAGATTGCAGTGAAAAATTCAGTTTCTTAAAACTAACACTACCTATTGATTCAGATTGTGATGCGGTATGTATTTTTTATTTATTGTAAATCTTTGTTTACTGTTTTCAACTTTATAGATGAAGGAGCTGTCTTCTTTTGGAGGCAAAAATAAGTATGGTTTTACACAGGGTGAGTTACGAAAAAAAGTTTTAAATAAAAGTTATTCATAAAGTCAAGCTGCAGATTTTGAAATTATTTAATAAAATACAGGGTATTTCATAAAGTCACAGCATATCAAATTTATATTTTTTAATGGAACACCCTGTATATTATGCTAAATTACAATCAGACTTATTTTTCCTATTCCAATGATAAAGGTTTTTACTAGGTTCTACAGGGTACTTTTAAAGATATGACCATTTTTATGTGAAATTCGTAATAAAATCGTCACCCTATATTATTTAAAATAAACAATTGAGGGCTAATCTCTCACGAGAAAAATAATTTCGTGATAGTCTAATTTTGTTAAAACATCACTTTCGTGATAATTTTTATTTTTTGTACAGGGTGATCCAAAACTTACACCAATGATTATCTCGGTTATTTTAACCCTCTATTTTATATCATCTCTGAAAAGTACTTACGAAATACGTTTACTCTTCTTAAGCATTCCCTATACCTAAATCTTACAGTTATTGATTTATTTACATTTTTAAAAATAAAAGCGACATTTTTGGCATAATTTCAAATTTTAATTTTTTATTTTTTCTATTTGAAAATACTGTAAGTTTAATCAGCTCTGCATCAATAATATCATTGTCAGGTGAAAAAGACATACATCAAGTATAAACTGTTGCAAATAAAACCACAAATTGTGTAACAAAACTAGGAGTAATAAATGAAACAAAATTCTAAAAATGAGTAACAAAATAATATGTAATTATTATAAGTTTTTGTTATGAACGAATAAGTTCAAAGGTAAATATGTAATTAAAAATTAATTTAATTTTAATTTTTAATTAAAATAATATGTAGGTAACAAAGTTTTGATCTGGACATTAAAACATTGTAGATTGGGCAAAATAGATACCTGAACTTTACCGAAACACTGTGTTTCATCGACCGACAATCGTTTTGTTGATCACATACACGTCATCAGGAGGGTGAACCTAAACCTTTTAACTAGTATTTCATCACTCGACGATCGTTTCATTGTCACCACATCATCATCAGGAAGTTTAACTTAAATCAGTTTAATCATAGCTACGAAATACAGTGTTTCGATGAAGTGGTATTTATATTAACCGTTCAAAGTGGTCTGCCATGACATTTAGGGCCACTTGTATAGTGCGAGTTTAACTTCGAGTTTTGCAAAATTTAGTTTACCTTATAAACCACGTTTAAAACCTTATCGTTTGTATTAATACAGTTTAAGAGCAGTTTAAGTAATCTCAAGTTTAACAGTAATTTATAAGGTTGGTATTACAATTTCCAGTGATTTTTGTGTTATATACAACTAATTTGGTGTTTACTGATGAAACTATTTTGACATTTGTGCGCGCTAGTTTGTTGCATTTGGCTTGTTTATTTGATATTATAATCTATTTTGTGAATTATACAAAAAGTTAAAACGTGTAGCGTGATAAGAAAAGTATATGAAGGTAAGGCTATTATTATTCTATTTTGAAAATTTAATTCAAGTGATATATTGCTCGTAGTTTGTATTGGTGAAAGATCATATCAATTATTGGTGGTGTTGGGATTTTTATACCTTGATTTAAGCTTGCACTTAATTAAAGGTAAGTCTATTATACTGTTTTGAAAAATTAATTCAGGTATCTGTATTGCTTTGTAGTTTATATTGGTAAATTGGGCATAGGATAACAATTTAGCAGTGTTGGCATAACATTTAAACCTTTATTTTAAGTCTGTACTTTAGCCGGTGTTGGTTATAATATAATATTAGGTATGGAAGGAAAAAAAAGGAGTACTAATTTTAGTACAAAAGAAGAACTACTGTTAATAAACTTGGTTCGAAAATTTAAAAACACCATCGAGTCAAAGAAAACAGACACGATGACTAATAAATCGAAAACTGCTGCGTGGAACGATTTAGCTAAAGAATATAATAGCACTAGTGGGGAAAGTTATCGAGATATGCGTATATTGGAAAGTAAACAAGAAAATTTAAAGAAAACCAGCAAACGAAAATGTGCAGAAGAAAAATGTTTTATCACGGGAACAGGCGGGGGGCCCACCTAAAGATAGCAAGGTTACAATCATCGACGAGCAAATTAAAGAGCTTCTGGGTAACCGATTATCAGGGTTCTTATCAGAATTTGACGATGATAGTGAAGGTAAAAGATATTAATATTACAAATATGGCTTTATTGACTATTTTGCTTTCTTTTTAGGGTTAGTAAATGCTGGTCAATTCTTGTCAAAATCAACCACTGGTGACATTATAATATTTGATCCGCTAGATGAAACGAATAAGCCAGATAACGACATCGTAGCTATTCCAGGTTTGTAATTTTTTTTTTTAATTCATAATAATGTTAACGTGTATATTTATAGGTTCTTCCAATGAAATTATTCCAGTCGCTCAATCCAAAGACTGGAGTGATTATACGCCACAAATGCTACGTACTCCTAAGGCTGTCCCATTGTGAACTAAAGTTTCTCAACATAGTAGTAATTCACAAGGTAAAAGGTTTAAATTGTTAATTTCTTCATAACACTGTTTTCACACACGTTTTTATTTTTTGTATCTATTTATTTTATACGTTTTTATTGTAACTTTTATTGATTGCATTTATTTTTTTACAGAAAAAGAAAACTTTATAAATAGATGCACCCCGGCAAAAGATAAAATTTCGGCCTGGGTTGCTGTTAAATTGAAGCTTGCTGAAAAACAATTATTATTATTGGAGGAAGAATCGAAGAAAAAAATCGAAATAATGGTGCAAGAATCCTTAAAGAAGTTGGAATATGTGGAGAAGGAGCATTTGCTCAAAATGCAAATTTTGGCTGCCGAGCTTCAAAATAAACAGAAGTAATGCCCGGTTTCACAAACATTTAAACTGAGATTTCGGCTTAATTTTGTTTTCATAATTTCCCTCATTTTGACATATACCTGTCCTGCCGATGCACACAGTTGAAGAGTACGAAACCGGTAGGCATTAATTAAAATAATTTCCTTCAGAAAAATGATTTTTTTTATTTGAATTTATAAATTTGGGATTAAATACTACAGGCTTAAATAATTTAATCGCAGTTTAAATGTTTGTGAAACCGAGCATAAATGTGCATAAATTAACCATGTATACATTTACTTAAAAATAAATCAATTTTAACTGTTATATTGTTTTCAAATTTATCTCAACGTTCGGAAATATTCAATTAGAGCAAGTCTTGTATTATTATTTCCCACTTGTTCTAATTCTTGAAATTGTTCTACATTATTAATCAACTGGACAGCAGCTTCTTCTTCAGCACTCACTATCGGTGCCTCATCTCCCATCAAACAAGTAATATTATGAAGAATTGCCGTTGTAACAACAATTGCTTCAATTTTACTTTTGTTCAATTTTATCCCTAATGCGTTCGATTGGGTTACGAGTCCTGATCTGTGCCTCGTTAAATAACTGTTCAGCCTCAGTTTCTGGATTACTCAATGGTTTAATTAAATATGCCTTAATACCATAACCAGCATCACCTACTATTAAATTGTCGCCCATTAAACCGTTTTCAAACTTAGCTCTAATTGTAGAATTATTGAAAATAGTTGAGTCATGACTGGATCCCGGCCATCTACAAACTAAATTCTGTATTCTTAATTCTGCATCGCAAATAGCTTGGACGTTCATCGAAAAAAAGCTTTTACGATTTCTGTAAATTTCTGCATAATTTCCTCCAGGAGATTGTATCTTTATATGAGTACAATCTATCGCTCCTATGCAACGGGTAAATTTACAGATGCCATAAAAATCTTGCCGTACCCGTTTAATATCATCTTCAGTATCGGGCATCTTTATAAACTGACGATGAAGTCCTGCTATAGCACGACACACTTTGTCAACGATCCTGCTTGTGGTTGAACTGTGAATGTCACTAAAGTCACCGTTAGCTTGTAGTGTGCTGCCTGTGGCAAGAAAGCGAAGAGTTACAAGAACCATTTCGGAAGGAGTTACAGCATGATTCCTTTAACAATAATTTTCACAAGTTGGTAATTGCTATAACTACATAATATGCAAGTAATTCAAAAATTACTTACCAATTTGTAAGTGATGCTATGTTTTCTGCAGTAAGATCAATAATAAATGTTACCGTGTTTTTAGAAAGACGAAACCTTTCTTTAAACTCTATTTCAGACCATTTATTAAAATGAAGAGTTCTTGGTCTAAATACTCGCTTATTAAAATGAAGAGTTCTTGGTCTAAATACTCGCGGTATACGAGGATGCACAACAAGGTCCACATATTCAAGAAAATCCTCATCGTCGGTTAATTCTCCCAAGAATTCCATCTTAAAACGGTAATTCTATTATAAACTGACAATTATATTAAATAGTGAATGGTAAGCGAGTTTTTGTACATATGCACATAACCTCTTAAACTGCTCTTAAACCCTCAAATATGATGGTTTAAGTTAAACTGTGTATAAACCTAGTTCAACGCTTAAACTCACACTGAACAAAGCAATTAAATGACTAAACCTGGTTTAACCCAAAACTTGGTTTAAACGGTTGTTAAACTTGTACTTAAACAATATAGCCGACCTTCAAATTCTCTACTTATATTTCTAGCTATTGGCATACTAATATCTCGGAAAACCACTATAATTATATTTTTCATGACCTCTAGAGTAGTTATAGGTAGTTTAAATACTTCATTTCTCACATACCCCTACAGAAAATTAGATCAGGCGATCTTGAAGGCCACGGAACTGGCCCTCCTCTACCTATCGATCGTCCTGGAAACTGATCGTGTAGTTGACCGTGATTCAGTGCGTTATGATGTATGGGAACCCCATCATGTAAATACCACATGCACTAACGTATACGCAGGGGAACGTTTTCAAGTAGCACAGGTAACTGATTTTTCAGAAAACCTAAATAAACTTCACCGTTTACCCTGTCTTCGAAAAATTATGGTCCAATCACGAAATCACCAAGAAAACATTTAAAGACCATCTTGTTTGTGAAGTAGTAACTATTTCATAAGGATTTTCTCTTGAATGGTAATGAAAATTAGTCTATTTATACATCCACTTTTATGGAATGTTGCCTTATCCCCGAAAAGTACATAATCAAAAAAAGGTCTTTGATTGCGAATTTTTCTTTGAGACTATTACAAAAATTTATTCTTCGTCGAGAATCAATCACCATCCAATCATCCTGGTGCAAATATGATGGGTGCATCTTGTTTTTAGATAGTATTTTTGTACACTTCCATAGCTTATTTCTTGTTCCCTGGAAATTTCTATTATACTTTTATTGGGATCATCTGTAACTGCCAACAATACATTCAGTTCATTTTCCTTGGTAACAATGGTTTTCGTTTTTTCTTTCTTTTCATATACTACTTTTTTGAAATCCCTTTTTCAGGTAATCGGTGCTCTGGAGTTCTATCGTGATACAGCCTTACTGCTAGCAAGAAATTTTTATGACATTCACCTAGTATCAAGATCATATCGACTAATTCCTCATTAGAAAAAATTCATGATGAACTCAAAATTTGCACGAAAATAACAAGGAAATTAACCGAATAAAACTAAAATATTAATTCTAGAAGCTTGATAGACAAATAGTACAAATCTCTATCAAATAATACTTTACAGTCATGGCAAACTGTAAAAAACTTACAGTGCCAAAAATGTCGCTTTTAATTTTAAAAATCTAAATAAATTAATAACTGTAAGATTTAGGTATAGGGAATGCTTAAGAAGAGTAAACGTATTTCTTAAGTACTTCTCAGAGATGATATAAAATAGAGAGTGTTACATTTAAAATAACCGAGATAATCATGGGTGTGAGGTTTAGATCACCCTGTACAAAAAATAAAGGTTATCACAAAAGTGATAAGTTTTAACAAAATCAGACTATCACGAAATTATTTTGCCCATGAGAGATTAGCCCTCGATTGTTTATTTTAAATAATACAGGGTGACGATTTTCACATAAAAATGGCCATATCTTTAAAAGTACTATGTAGAACCTAGTAAAAACCTTTATCATTGAAATAGGAAAAATGAACTTAATTGAAATTTGATATAATATACAGAGTGTTCCATTAAAAAAACATAGATTGACATTATGAATAACTTTTATTTAAAACTTTTTTTCGTAATTCTCAAGGTAACGGAGTTATCGAACTCCGGAGTATAAGTTGATCACCTTGTATATCGGTGTACTAGCAAGATTATAACAAACCGATATGGTGCAAAATTTAGTCTTTTGGGCAGAAAACAGAAAAAGGCTTTTAAATCATTAAGAATTTATGAGCTAATATTCAGTATTAATAATTGTTACATAATTGTACCATTGTAAACTTAAATATTTCTTACAGAAGCTGGAATGAGAGTATTTAATATAACCGAAAAAATGTCAGTAGATGGTTGACACGATGCAACGATTTAATATTATATTATATTTTTAACTGTTAAAAATCATCTCTAAAGTATTGTTGTGTTCAGTAAAGCATATAAATAGCTCACAGTTTCCACTACAGCATATGGATCTGCATATATAAAACTGTGATGAGAGAGGACTGAGGAGTATTATTGATTTCCTGATCTGTGATTCTATGAAGTCCACTTTGGTAAACATACAATGGACATACATTGTAGAAATAGTACGGACGTCCAAAACTGTGACAAACGAATGTCTATATGCAGTGCATAGAATGTACATACACCATTCAGCTACGTATTATGGTCGTTGTTAATTGTCTTGGGAAACACCCAACGGATGTCCATCGTACATATTTGTACTATCTGGGGAAAAGATATTGCAGCATTAAGAATAAACCTGATAATTAATTAATAATAACGGTAAAGAAAACATTTATAGTTAATGATATAAAAATCTTTGAATAGTTTCAAAACGTACATAAAATACGAATTTATTTTAAATTCACAGTATTATTAGTAATGACTCATCTGTGATGATAAAAAAGAAAAGTGTGTGAGTTACAGTAATTCTCTAATAAACGCTACGATAACTACAGGTATCACTTGAATATTTAATTTACCTTTAAGTATAACATTTATTTAGTTACACATATATTTTCCTACCCTTTGTAAATTAAAATTAAATGAATATGTGTTGTAAAATACATGTTTAGAAAAGAACGTTTATAAAGCTATTGTACTAATATGATCGCTAATGCAACAAGTACGCTTGAAATTTACGCTTGCAATTACCACGTCTTAAAAGTTTGACACTCACTTTCATATTTTTAAAATTCAGTTCGATGGAATAATTACAACAAATACTAAAATATTGAACTTATTTATTTTAAACTACGAAAGTTGCCACTTTTTTTTATAGCAAGTGATTAAATTTAAACTAGCAAGTATAATTTCATAGTCCCGTCGTAACATATCGCTAATTAATTGCTGTAATTAATGTAATGAAAACGTGCTTAGCTTAAGAGTAGTTTTGTTTTCATTTAGTTAATTCCACTGGCATTTAAGCAATGGTAAGGTAAAATTCACCTTATGGTATTTATAAATTTAAATTGGATTAACACGTTCTTATTATTAAACGAAATTTAATTTTAGTACGCACATTAGTAGTGAAACTACACTACTAGAAAATGTAACCCCCCGTTTTGCATGCAAAAAAGTGTATTAGAAGTGCGGAAATTAACTGTTGGGCTAAGGGATAATTAACTATATGCCCTTGGTCTCATTTACGACGACCGCATCGAATCCTGAAATCTGTCTTGTGATTTTCCTCCACACTACTCATTTCATTACTTAACATATCCGTATACACATTGTTTTTTACATTAAAATTTACAGGCACCTCAGCCTTGCGTTGATAAAAATTACTTCCTCGAATTAATTGCTAAGATATCGCACGAACTACAACAACATCGACCATAGCAGATTTTGATCTGACGGTAATCGGTAACACAACGTCATCCAAAATAGTTCCCGTATTTCGATTGGATAAGGTACAGGAAGAAAATGAACCTACAGCTAACGATATTCTTAAGCAAAATCTTCCACCCATAACTGAAATAGTGCGAGAAGCACCAGAATCCAAATGACCATTAAATGTATGGGCATTGTAACAACCCTTATTTGAGTTGTATTAAATATACCGTAATTTAGGTCTTTCATTCGTTCTGTTGTAAATATAAGAAAAATTTTAATTATTTTACATTATAGATATGTGGTAGGCAACTTAATTTGCATATCTTCGTAGCGCACATTTTCGTGAAGGTTTATATTCCCACTTTAAATTTTCTCCTGCTCAAATACGTTTTCGTGACGTAATTCCTTGCGCAAATCCTTTGGCGTACGAATACATCATCTACATCAAAAGCCTCCATTTTTTTACTTCCGGTTTAATGTCGAAGCAGGAAGATTCGTTTTGATTTTCTACCTAAATTTTAGTGATAAGTGCCATTAATTTTATGGTAAGATATCTTTTAACTCGTTATAAAAAAAAATTAAAGCATTTGCTCTTTTCAGTCACTTCTATTTGTTTCTTTTATTTTGATTTTATTGCAATTTACACTTTAATAATTAAATTTTAAGTACGCATCTAATTTTACTGTTGCGTACGCTTGCATTTTATGATTGCAAATTTTATTGGAAAATTTCAAAGAATGCATTAAACAGTTTATTAAATTTTTAAGATTAATTCCAGTTTGGGTGTGGCTGATAACATATAAGCATTGTTATTGCTATAAATTGCGCAACATTACACAAAGATTACGTCATCTTGGTTTGCAATTCTACATCATTATTTTTATAATACCAGGGATCCTCAAGAAGATTTTGTATACATTTAGTAACAGGTATTTATTTTAATGTTTAATTTTTGTTTTTGTAATTTAAGGCTATAATTAGTTTTAAGATATATTTTATATAACCTTTTCACCTTATATATTCAATAAACATAGTTGTTATTTTTGATTGTTTTACATTTTGATAAATTTTTATTGTTAACAAACTCGGTTTAGTTGTTCCGAGATAATTAATTAAAAAACAACTTGGCGTCCGAGATCATTTTATTAGTACTACATTACTCTTTTATATTTATGTTAAGTGAAAGTAAGCGAGCAGATTTTGAGGTAATTAAGCAAATCAAAAATATTAAACCTACCCTAATTAATCTACCGATTGGAGTCGAAGGCATTATTTGTGGTGAATGTTAGTATCCTGTTAGTTTGACGATTTGTTTTGGAGAACTTATTTTATTATTTTATTACTTTACTCTTAATTTATTCCACCATTTACACTACACCCCATATTTTATAGCATTAAGATAAGACTGTTTCTCATTACAAACACTAACAAATATAAAGTCAAAAAGAATTCGCTGTTTATCAGAAATACCAAATAATGGAAAGAATAGAATCTTCTACTCGCTCACAAGACTAAATTCATCAAGTAAACGTTAATTCCGGTCAAAAGGTGGGAATTCAAATTTGTGTAGGCGTACCACATCCGTCTAGGAGTTTAAATAATTTCTACGGGTATGATACAAAAGCAAGACTTTAGCAATCAATATTTCAGGTGTTCCCGGCAAATAAGTCAGTTTAAGTTAAACCTAATAATAATAGTAAAATCTAATAAAGAAGAAGTGAGTCAAATTTGTACCTTCACGTTCCTTAACGTAGACTAGAAGAGGATATAAACAAGAGAACTCAGCGAAGGTAACACGTTTACATTCTTTGCTTAAGACTCGTTTACTTGATCCTTCCACACGAGTAAGAAAATATAATGAACATAATCTAAGTTTGGAATCAGAAAAATAATTTTCTACGACAATCACGTCCGATGCTGGTGTTCTTGGAGTACCTGAGTTAGTGACTAACATTGGCTAAGCGCGGTTCCAGAAGGTGAGTAGTCTTTTGAGAACCTCTAGGTTTGAGTAGGTTGAATAATCGAAATAATATTAGTCCAAGTTAAAGCGTTTTGATAGAAAGGCGTTAAATTTCGACGAATAAAGTGCAGTTTAGCCTCTCAGAGAGAACAGTTGATAATCTTTGGAACAACCTTTGAACTACAGCAACATACATAGTTATGGTTCATTTTCCATTTCATCAAGTAACCGTTAATCACGGTTAAAAGGTAAGAATTAAAATTTGAGTAAGCGTACCACATCTGCCTAGGAGTTTAAAGAACTTCAACAGGTATGATACAAACGTAAAGCTTTGGCAGTTAATATTTCAGGTGTTACAGTTACACCTCTTAAGATACTCAACTCTTCCACACGAGTAAAATTCTAATAGAGAATGAGTACTGCCTCCAGAAAACGATAATCGAAGTTTCGAAATAGAATGAGTGTAGAAGGAGAAGATGCATAAGGAGTAGAATTGGCAGCATAACCAGGTGAATGGAAAGAAATTAACGTAGGTGAAGTAAAATCTGTATCTTCACGTTCCACCCTAGTAAGAATAATAATAATCAATAATAACAGTTCAAGTTTGGAATCCGAAGAATAATTTTTTATGATGAAGTCTGATGCTAATGTTCTTGTAGTACCAGAGTTATATGAACAACAAATTCTAGGAAGTAATTTATGTAAGCAAAGCTGAGCTATTAATGTACTATGAACATTAATTTTAAGTTAACTAATCAGTAGGAAGTCCAAATCTCCGCCATTTTGTTTTTAATT
The DNA here is from genome assembly GCA_036346205.1 of Vesta saturnalis. Lineage (NCBI taxonomy): Eukaryota > Metazoa > Arthropoda > Insecta > Coleoptera > Lampyridae > Vesta > Vesta saturnalis. The sequence goes on from JARFJB010001965.1 coordinate 10,714,405, forward strand.
ATGACGCTACAAATAAAAGTTGGGGGGGGTGATGTGTGGGGAGGGTTAGTCACATGTCCACGCCACCTTCACTTGACTACGCCCACTTTCAGCTTCGTGCGCACGCATACAGGCCAAGCGTTCTGATTGGAGGATATAATGTCAGACCACGTCCCGCTGGTTTCTGATTTGTCCATAGACTTCGGTCAGGCTGTGTTGTGGTTGGTCCTAAGGCGCTGTGTTCTGATTACGCTCCCCTTTCAGCGCGCACATTCGTTATGGCGGAAAATTTGAAAACAAGAGGGCCTTCATACTATCTCATAAGACAGGAACTTTTGTTAGGGTCTTTGTCCCCTTGCCGAGGCCCCCTTGCTGATAAATAGTATTATAATAAGGGACCCTTATACTATCACGTATGTCAGTATAGGAACTTGTGTTAGGATCTTCGTCCCTTTGACAGGGTCGCGTTGACGGTAAATAGAATTCTATAAGGAACCTCATACTATCTCAAAGGGCATGTGTGAACTTGTGTTAGGGTCTTCGCCCCCTTATCTTGGCCCTCTTGGCGGAAAATTTGAATTTGTTTGTGATGCTGCCTAGTTGTGTATTTCTAAGACTAATGAATGTTTTATGTAATAGAGGTGTCTCCATCTAGTGGTATATTTTTGCGCGAAATTTGAATTTGTTTGTGGCGCCATCTAGTGAAGTATTTATATGGCTAATGAATGTTTGCTGTAATAAAGGTACCTCCACCTAGCCGTATACTTTTGAAATTTGAAATTTGTGACGCCATCTAGTGGTATATGGTCTAATGAATGTTTTCTGTAATCGAGATTGATACTAGCTCTACCTAGCGGTATATTTTTAAAAAGTACTGTTATGTGTCCATGATTTCTTAAAGATTGGCGGATAATTTTCAAAATTAAAAAATATTTGTTAGTAACGGACATCTGAAATGCAGTATAAACTCTCGTATTTGGATTGAGTAACGCATAAATTCGGGAAACTATTTGAAAGCCTTACAAATTTTTTTTTGCATTTAAACGTCTTGTAAGTAGAAAACGAAATTATAAAGCTTTTGATTTAATTGATCAGCTCGGAATGGTAAATGTAAAATTTCAAACATGATTTATTGATTTACCATGCAGTCCTTTTACTAGTTTATTGAGAAGTATTATTAGGTGTAAATAGTAAATATGTAGTTTAATTAACGTATCTTTTGTTTTTAGAATTTGTTAGATTAAGTAGAACAGAATTAAAATAACATCAGAAATGTATAAATTTTCGAGGTTCAAATATTAAAACGCAGTTGTTGATCTACAAATTGTAATAGGATGATGTAATCGTTGGAAGTTCGGCGCCGAAAAGGTGGCCATACGTACTTTACCGTCTTAAGTTTGATGTTTTAGTTATAGCGGTCAGAGGAATAATTTATGTGGGATATCATTTGAACCAAACTAAAAACAAGCTGCATGAGATCATGAAGACAAATTTCACAAATTGCTGATAATGCTGACTTCAAAAAAGTGCAAATTTTTATGAATAGTTTCGGAAGTCTTCCGCGCTTGAAAAATTTAAATGATTCTCGTATAGGATAGGTTAAAATAAAAAATAAGTAATGGAGGGGGAGATAAACCCTTGCTGGGATCTTAGAATTGTTCACTCATCACGATTATATACTATCCTTACGTTTTGTGTGTAGTTGATCCAAGGAGATGTAATGGGTTTAAATTAGTGTATTCATAGTACTCTGTAGAATTCATCGCTTTTATTTGCTGAATAAACAGCGTTCTTATCTAGTGCCAGACCTTATATGTTTACAGCTCGCCGATAATTAAATAACTTGCAGTGAATAAATAAAATTTTCGGTTAACGACAAATATTAATAATTAAGCAGTTCTGAACGCAACGCACCATAGTATTTGTGATTAAAGTGTAAATATACAGACTGTACTATACCGTACAACCAGTTGGATATTATCCGACCGCTATTTGACTTCCTAACTCGACATTCCGACACCTTTTACGAGGGAATTTTGAGCGTAGCCACCACAGTCACTACTTTATTTTCGTCATCACCGAGGTCAACCTTCCAAAAGTCAACCTCACGGTTAACACCAGGTGTTTCGTATAACATATGGGGAAGTGAACCTGAATTAAATTATGGTGCATTTACTGTTTTATCTTTTTTATGACCGACAAACAATAATAAAATATCTGAGTATTTTTTTTATTTTACGTATCATGTGTTTATTATTTACTTAAGTTTGAATACGATTCTTGTGGGTCAATTGTTAATTATTGGAAGGTAATTTTGTTTATAGCAATCGTGTTCAATCTTCCGAATTTACTACACTGTTTTGGGTGTTTTATATGCGAATACGTTACATTGACAAAATTTATGTCAAGAATTTGATGGATAAAGATTGTGTGTATTATCAATTATTTTGTCGATTTAGGTACACAGTTTACAATAATTTTGGAAAGGCCGATTAAGCATATTGTATATATTTTAATTTTTTTAGAAACTTGTGTAAATGTTCCAACGTTGAATTTTTATTATACATTTCTAGGTTACATACTGTTTTTTAAAGGTGAACTCGTTTCTTGTACAACACCTATCTGCGAATTTATTTTTTTGTGTTTGCATATTTTTAATGAGATACTAGAATTAACGAAAATAATTTTGGTGTTTATTTGAGAAAACAAGGTAGTTACCCTCGATAACGAATTAAATAATTAATTCTTAAACGTAGTATTCAAAGTTTGTTGCAGTAAGGCATTCTTTTTGTTTGGTTTAATAGCCTTTTCTGAGAAGAATTAAAATGAAGAGATTTAGTGGAACCTGATTGTCTATTGATTAAAATTTTTAAAACATGGATGTTAGAGTTTGCTTGATGATCAGTAATTGAATTTATCTGGGTAGTAACTAAATAAAACATGTAGCGTTGTTTGCTTTGGGTTTGAGTACATTTAATAGTGATCTGATTAATACATTTTTTAATCTCGTTATACGTTAGAGTAAAGTGAATTCTATAATTATTTTTCTTGAGATAGAAGTTTCATTCAAACAGATTAAGTGAAGTAACGTAATGACAAGCATTGATTTAGTTTGAGTAACAATTGTTTTTTTACTAGTGCGGCACGCAAGTAGCTTACAAAGCGTGCGAGAATACTTGTAGCCTTTCGGGTGTTGCACAAATCTGTTGAGTTATTTGTGTGTTTAGGCAAGCTGTCAACTTACGGAATTAGGCAAAACAACCCCAATTTCTACTTTTCAAACACGCTGGTGCCCCATTCCGGTTTTAATGACGATTTCATCCCCTATTTTGTCTTATGTATGGTATACTATTCTACGGTGTGCAAAATTAAGTACCATCTCACCCACACCCGACCACTAGCTAGTCATGCAAAAGCCAAGTTTATTTGTTATTTCGTTTTACTACCCGTTTATACCGTAACAGTACATCCAGGCCATGCAATCGTTAAGGGTGGAAATTGGAAAATAGTGTTTCTGTAATAGAGTTCGATTATCGATAATAAAAAAAATTTTGTGGTACGAGTCAAAAATGATTTTATTTATTAAGTCAATCTCATCACTACATAGCATAACAATTATAAAACCGTTTTTCTAAATGAATATTAAATTAGTACTTTTACCTACTGGTCCGAAAAATCGCATTGAAACATCTTTACCCTTCAGCTGTTGATTAACGTTGTTCCTCGACTTTGAAATACTTGTGGAAACGGTCAGATAACACGCATTTAAACTCCTCCAGTTCCACAACGACCTTTTCACCATACTTTGTCGATATGACACTCAGATTGAGTATCCTGTTTTCGACTCCAAATCATTAATGTTTTTGAATGGATTAAAGCCGGTTGATGAATTTAGGGCAGATAAACTCATAACTGTAATTATACCATAACATTAAAACCTGTACTGGGTATTAAATAAAGTAAATAAATAAAATAAGAGTAAAAGCCAGAAATAATCACTTACCAGTGTTGTATTGAAATGAAACAACTTCTCGGAAGATTGTCACACGAGGCATTATTGAAAATAGAAAAATGCCTGGGGGGGAGGAGGGTAAATAAGCAAGCCGACTTAAATTTCTAATTTTGATAATACAACAGCGATTTGGCTTTGAAACAAAAAAAATATCAGGGTCTTTGCTATCGCAAACTTCTCGGGAGATTGACACACGAATGAATAACAGTTGGTTTTCTGTTACCTATATACTCACAGTACATACACTTCTGTGTTTTACTAGTTCTAGCCCACTGATCCCATAACCACGTAAAAAATGATGTCAAATAAATCGCCCTTTACTTTCAATATTTTCCGGACTCCCCGGTTATGTAACTGCAATAACAATCCTTCACTATTCAAATATCTCTAACCTGTATGAGGAAAACTCAGTAATTATCTAATTACGTAAAAAGGTAGGCTGTATTTAAAATGCAAATACAATGTTTTAAGTCATATAATTAGATTGAATTTTATAAACAACTTTTTTAATTAAATATCATTTCAATTTTCAATCGCTAAGTATTTGATCTTGCTTCCAGATGGTAAAAGCAATTTTTCGATTCAAAATACTGTTTTTGATTCAGGTTATGGTTTACAAAAATCCCATCTGTAGTAAAACAATTTAAGATTTATGTTTGATTGACCTTAAAAAATATAATTCAAAAAATACCACTTTGATTTTAGTTCAAGACAGTAAAGTCAACCTTCGATAGTATTTACGTACATACAAAATTATATTTTAAAAATAAACTAATAATCAATACCCCTATTAGTATTATCTAAAGTATCTACATTTATATCTGTTAGGATTAATGTACGACTGAATCATCTGATCAATTTCTATCCTGTAGTAAAACAATTTAAGATTTTTGATTAATTGAATTCTAATATTGATAAGAAACATGCTAAATCGTATAAAATGAGATTGATCCGATTACTGTATCTGAAATGTAGTTGATGTGTCGAAGTTGATTTGTAGCTTGTTTTTCTCGCCTAAACCTGTTTACGTAAAAGCCAGCGTAATTAGACTGCAGCTATAAACTGATGAAACATGCTCCAGCATCACGATTCTCCCGCTGCATGTACCTATAAGAGACCGCTTACATTGTAGATATGGCTAACCGACACTCAGAGCTGGTACTCTTCCTAAACGTGAGGGCACAATCGATCATCCGCAAATCAATCTCAACCAACTCAAACTCAATCAAATCATAACTTACAGCTTGGGATAACCAACTTACAACTCAAAAATACTGGTTTGGTTTAAGTTGCAGCTTACATTAGGTAAGGTTTTATAATTAAAATATTTTACGCACAAGATGTGTCTTACGGAAACACCCCTGTCAAAAAGGACCTTACATTTATAAACAAGTCTAAACGTCATAAGGCGTTATTGAAAATGGAAAAAATGAAAATTAAAATATTTTACACACAAGATCTGTCTTATCGGAAACACCTCTGTCAAAAAGGGCCTTAGATTTATAAATTTAAAATATAAAGATTGAACGTCATAAGGCGTTATTGAAAATAGAAAAATGAATGGGGGTAAATAAGCAAGCACACCAGCGATTTAGCTTTGAAATAAAAAAATATCAGGGCCTTAGATACCGCAAATCGCAATTAGGTAGTTAGAAGTGTGATGTAACTGAATATTTATTTTAAAGTATACAGTTATGGCCTATAATTAAATTATACAAAATGACTTGTTTGTAAGCTCTAATAAAAAGATGAAGTGTTTTAAATCATTTATTAAAACTATTCTAATAAAACTGTGTAGTCATCGTCGTCGTCGTCGCTGGTACCATTGGAATACGACATCCCCAACAGCGAGCCACGAAAGGATCATGAGTAAGGCAACGGTTTAGAACTGGGCTTACCGTCATACCGCACACCGTACAGAATGAGTCAGTCGCCCAGAGATTCATCCCCTGCGGTAGTGGTAGACCGCATACGCCACAGATGCTGTTAACGTAGTCTCCTGCCATAGTTTGCCATTATTCTTCGTATAAAGTGTTGTTGTGACGTGGTCTTATGCTGATAAATTTCAAAATGTTTGTATAATTTAATTATAAGCCATAACTGTATACTTTACAACAAATATTCTGTTACATCACACTTCTAACTAACTAACTAGTTGTGGTATGGGATAGCTAAGACCCTGATATTTTTTTATTTCAAAGCCATATCACTGGAGTATTATCAAAATTAGAAATGAAAGTCGGCTTGTTTATTTACCTCCCCCCCCTCACAGGCATTTTTTATTTTCTAAATTCATCAACATGCTTTAAACCATTCAAAAACTGTAAGGATTTGGAGACCGGAGTCGAACACAGGATACTCAATCTGAGTGTCATATTGACAAACTATGGCGAAAAGGTCGTTGTAGAACTGGTGGAGTTATATGTGTGTTACCTGACCGTTTCCACAAAGCCGAGGACCAACGTACACATCAATTTAATGAATAGCTGAAAGGTAAAGATGTTTCAATACGATCTTTAGGACCAGTAGGCAAAAGTACTAATTTAATATAAAAACGATTTTATAACCGTTATGTTATATAGTGATGAGATTGACCTAATAAATAAAATCATTTTTAACTTGTACTACAAAAATATTTTTATTATCGATAATCGAACTCTATTACGAAAGATTATTTTCAAATTTCCAGCTATAACGATTCATGTATTGGATATACTTTTTAAAAATATGCGGCTAGGTGGAATCACGATCAACCTCTATTACAAAAAACATTCATTAGTCGATATACCACTAGATGGCGTCATAAACAAATTCAAATTTTGCGTAAAAATATACTGCTAGGTGGAGGTACCTCTTTTACAGAAAACATTCATTAGTCTTAGAAATACACCACTAGATGGCGCCACAAACAAATTCAAATTTCCCGCCAATAGGACCACGACAAGGAGGCGAAAACCCTAACACATGTTCCTACACATGTCTTATGAGATTGTATGAGGCCCCTTATTAGAATACTATTTATCGTCAAGGGGATCCTGGCAAAGGGGCGAAGACCCTAACACAAGTTCCTATATTGTTTTATGTGATAGAATAAGAGCCCCTTATTAGAATACTATTTATGAGCAAGAGGGCCCCGGCAAGGAGGCGAAGACAAGTCCCTGTCCTTTTTTGTACCCAGTTCTGTATATTATGTGTACCCACCGTTATGATATTGGCCTTGATACAAGTAATATGGAATTAGTATGACGTCACGATAGTCTCTTCCCTATGTGAGATTTCGCCAGCTCACCCTGTAGGGAAGCTAAATCTCCACTGTTAATTTGACGCACTATACCTTGTATATTGCGCTTTTCGTATTTTCATACGTATAATTATTGTACAAAATGGTCAAGTATTATGTTAAAATAACCACAATAGTAATATTAAACAACGAAAATCATTGAAAGTTGTTTGTTTCAGTAACACTTGATTTGATTTAATAATAATTAGTGTTGGTAATATGCAGGTTATGTCTTGGAATCTGAATTCCTATTTTAAGTTTGTTCTTCATCCTGAAACCTCAAGTTTCTAGAACTAATAAGTACATTTGTGAAGCGTTTTTGTTATTTAGTCTGTTAATAGCTGTGAAAACTGTTTGATCTACATTATTACAAATTCAGATTTTGCACTAAATTTGCATAATTTTTCGGAAAATGAGTTTTAACAAAAAGGAAATCGGAGAATTATATTACGCGAAGTGATTATGTCTAAATTACAAATATGTGTTAATGGACTAGACTAGTGTTTTTTTCTATCACAAAGCTCTTAAAGCAATTTAAACCAAAACAAGACACCGAGCTAGTAGCGTAGTGGTGACACGACCTGCTTAGCATTCGGGAGGTAATGGGTTCGATTCCCGTTACCATCTACCTTGTTTGGGTTTTTTCAGGGGGTTTTCCTCATACACATGTAGCGGTATGGTCACTGTGTATATGCACACCATGTATGCATATATACGTAATGTATGTATTTAAAAATTATTATTAATTTTATTAAATACATAAATAAAAAGTTTACCTCGAGTAGGATTTGAACCTACGACCTGTACTTTACTAGAGTACCGCGTTAACCAACTGCACCACCAAGGTTCAAGCCCCAATCGATGTAAATTTTGTCTTTATGTATGTAGAACTGATGTAAATTCTAAATATAATGAGATTACAATCAAATTACGTATATTAATGGAATGTGAGCCTGCAATATCGCAAGGATTCACACATACCAAAGCAACTTGACTAATATTAAATTATTAAAAGTTTTTGTTATGAACGAATAAGTTCAAAGTTAAATTTGTAATTAAAAATTATTACTAATTTTATTAAATACATAAATAAAAAGTTTACCTCGAGTAGGATTTGAACCTACGACCTGTACTTTACTAGAGTACCGCGTTAACCAACTGCACCACCAAGGTTCAAGCCCCAATCGATGTAAATTTTGTCTTTATGTATGTAGAACTGATGTAAATTCTAAATATAATGAGATTACAATCAAATTACGTATAGTAATGGAATGTGAGCCTGCAATATCGCAAGGATTCACACATACCAAAGCAACTTGACTAATATTTAATTATTATAAGTTTTGTTATGAACGAATGTATGTATATATGTATGTATGCTGAGAATCCATGATCGTGGCGGAAGGGGCTCGGAAAGCTCGAGCGCCCGCACTCCCCTTGGGGAGGGAATGAAATACGTGGACTTTTCCTTTTCCTAAAACAAGACATCCTTTCGAACATATTATTCAAAGGTAATTAATGACAAGATTAATATGCAAAACAAACTTCCTTACTAAACGCAAAATACAAAATAATACATGGTTATGTACATAGTTTTGTACAGCTGAACATTTTACATGGAAATAGGGCTACCGGCGAGGTAGCCCAACGCATCATTAGGATTTGAACCTACTCGAGGTAAACTTTTTATTTATGTATTTAATAAAATTAATAATAATTTTTAATTACATATTTAACTTTGAACTTAATCGTTCATAACAAAAACTTTTAATAACTTAATATTAGCCAAGTTGCTTTGGTATGTGTGAATCCTTGCGACATTGCAGGCTCACATTCCATTAATATAAGTAATTTGATTGTAATCTCATTACAAATCAATATCTTTGCCTTCGACAAATTCCTCTTTTATTTATAGATATATCAACGTTTTTTTCTACACACGAAGGAAAAGGTACTCTAGAGCTCGATTTGCGTGGTTGCCTTCAGAGGAGTTTTATAAAAATCGCAAACTTCTTTAAATTGAGCAATTTTAACATGCTGTAATTCAAGTCATGATAGGAATTCGAAAATTGTATTTTTGCATAGATTCAGATATCACCTTTGGGAATTAAAAAAACTTGTTCGGAAAAATTCCGCGAATGAGTAATCTTTCTAAGAAAATGCATCGTCGCGTCAAACCTCAAAGTTTTACAGCCGAGACTACGAAGGGAATACACCACTACTACCGCATTCAGACCCCATCCGATCGGGCGAGCTGTTTCCACTTTCCATTGTTACTTCTAAATAAGTACTATTTGTGTTTAGTCAGTGTCGTGAAGATGTTTCAATATTCTTCCAGGACAACAATAATTTGATGTAGGCAACGACAATTTTAATTTTCAGTATAATGCGTTAAAATATCTTACCATCAAATCAATGGCACTTTTCACTAAATTTAGGGGAAAACCCAAAAAAGGTTCCTAATCAACACAACCTTCATCAGGAAGTGAAAAAGAAAATGGATGTTTTGAAATTAGATGATGTAGCCGTGCACGAAAAATTTGCGCAAAGAATTAAGTCGACGATGACGAGTTGTGCGAACGTATTCAGCAGAAAAATAATTTAAAGTGGGAGTATAAACCTTTAAGAAGTATATACCCTTAAGAAGATATGCACTTAAGTTACACCAAAATGCAAATTAAGTTGCCTACCTCCTAGCTATAATGCAAAAATAATTAATATTTTTCTTATATTTACAACTGAATGAGCGAAAGACCTAAATTACGGTATATTTTAATGCAACTCAAAATGGGTTGTTACAAACGTTTAAAATTTTTGGTATTAATGGATTCACATGTTATGTATTAATTGGGTATCATTACTTTTCATTTCTAGTTTAGGTATTATTTCTTGTAAGTTTTTCGAATAAAAGAATCATAACAATCAAAACAAATAATTTCTCCGTCTTTTATTCGAGAACGAACTATTTGGCATATTTCAGATTTCTAATACTAATTCCCTATAGCAAATGTTAAAACGAACACGGTGCATAAAAAATAAATTATGAAAGCTTGAGGATATACTTACTGTCTTTTACAGAGATCAAATGTATGGAAAATTTAAAGAAAGTTGACAAAAATGTTTACTCAAAAGATTAGGCGCGCTTGAAATTAATGGTTCGTTTATGACACTTTAGCTCGATGCAGTTTCAACAAACAAAACTGCACGTGCGTCAGATTTTGACTGTTTGTGCTCGGATCGATTTCATTTCTAGCAAAACTTTAGACTGGACAACAGTGATTGTGACTGTAAACTGTCAAGTGAACAAATATTTGATTTCATTATAAATAATTGTGACTAACCGTTAAGTTGAAATTACGTCGTAAGTACTTTGTATCTGTTATAAAAATTTGACCTCAAATTTGCAGTATAATAGATATTTATGTTACACTCATACAGCGCTTTTTATTTATATTGCAGCTATGTCTTCTAGTAGAAAGTGGAAGCTCAGAAAACCACTAGGTATACAAGAGTTGGAAGCAATATTGGAAGAAGATTCCGATCTCAAAGACATCAATCAAATAGATATAGTCTATGTTCCTCCTACTGTCGATGCTCTTACAGATGAAAAAATTTGGATGATCTTGTTGTAGGCGATACTTTACCAAAGGATTTTGTTGGAACATTTGAAATTTACACGCAGGCTTTATATGTGGAAGAAGGTAGTTTCGATGTTCCAACTCCATGCCCATCTAGCAGTAAAAAGAAAAAAAGTCGGTGGCAAATCCAAACCAAAGCAGTAAGTACCACTTTGGAAAAAACAAGAACCATCATATTTATCTTTGCTGACCACATCTGGATTTCAAAAATACAAGCAGCAAAGCAAATCACTGATGGTAAATCGCCTTTTGAAGTATTTTTATTATTTTTGATGATACTGTACTCAACGCAATAGTAAGTTACAGTTCGAAATATGCACAAGATAATAATCGTAACGATTTCAAATTTTCTTTATCTTACTCAAACAATTTTGGGAATTATAATACTGACTGATTATCACACATTACCATGTTGTGACATGTATTGGTCAAAAGATGAAGAGAAGGTGTGCATTTAGTAAGAATGCTGCATTATCAGAAATACATTCAGAGCAATAAAATAAATCTCCAGCTAGCAGATAATAGCAGCGTGGACACGGCGGACAAATTTTCTAAATTGCGTCCTGTATTCAATTTACTGCAAGAAAAATATTTACAGTTTGAGATATTTACTGACAACCTCTCTATTGACGAGAAAATGGTTCCCTATTTCGGCAGACATTCTGCAAAATGTTCATTTGGAGTGTAACTCAGGAGGATATTTATATCAAGTTTTTCCTTACGGTAGTGCCTTGTCTAAAGGTATTCAACAGGAATATTCACTAGGGACAAGAGTGGTTTTAGACTTGTTATCTGTTGTGTCTGATGCGTCTCAACACAAAGTTTCTTTCGACAAATTTTTTCGAATTACAATTTGTTCCATATGTTGGAGAAAGGATTTTTCTTCACAGGAACAGTGAGAGAAAATCGTTTACCTAATGACTTATGTTTTGACGAATCGGCCCAGGTAACTGTTGCAATGATAGTTCAGCAATAACAGTTGCTACTAATAATGGCACTTAAAGTAAAACGTTATAACAAGAAGTTGAAAAAGAAGAACAAGTGACGCAACCAAACGTTATCAACGATTATAACATGCACATGGGGAGTTCAACTTCTGGACAATGCGTTAGCAAACTACAGAATTCGAGTTAAAGTTAAAAAGTGGTGTTGGCCACTCTTTATCAATTTGGTAGATTCCACAGTAGCAAATGCCTGCATAATATTCAAGATTGCCAACGATTCTCATCTGTCCCAGTTACAATTTCGCTCATTTTTAGTTTTGTCTCCGATACTCCAATACTTCTTTCTCGATTACTTTTTGTTGAGTCAAGTTTTGCACTTAATTTAGTTTTAGTTCATACATTCTACCAAAGTATCATTAACGAACCATTAATTTTCATTTATATTTTTTTGTGTTTTCCTCTTAATTTTATCGGGAGTAATACCATAAGAGCTTGTGTTTATTCGGACAGACTTTTATTTTGAACGAAAGCTTTGTTGCTTGGTAATTGATGAGAGCAAATAATATGGTAAAATCGCTCCACCTTTGGTGTCGCGATTCTACCTGTTGTTATTTACGCGAGTCGTAATACTTAAAAGCAATAAAGCTTGAGTTTTGTCAAAATGAAGGTTTCTGCCGGGAGTAAACACAAACTCGAATGTTATTTGGTAAGACAATTTAATGAATCATTAAATTAAAAATAATAAACTATATTTTAAGCGTTACTGATAGAGTTTAACTTTCGTTACCATGGAAACATACTAATACTTCAAACATACCTACTAGCAGTATATCCGATGTGAAAGTGATAAAACGTATACTAAAATGCTTTGTTTTTGACAAACGAATACAATTGTCGGGGGTAATACCATAAGAGCTTGCGTTTATCCAGACAATCTTCATTTTGAACGAAACATTTGTTGCTTGGTAATCGACGATTTTACCTTTTGTTATTTGCTCGAGTCGTATTACCTAAAAGCAACACATCTTGAGTTTTATTAAAATAAAAGTTTGCTCCGGGAATGAACACAAGATCGAATGGTATTTGGTAAGACAATTTAATAAATCATTTAATGAAACACAAGCTCTTATGGTATTACCCTCGAAAATTTATTCATCTGTCACAAACAATGCATTCTAGTATACGTCTTATCGCTTTCACATCGGATATACTGCTAATAGGTATGTTTCCAAATGGATAAACTACGTGTTGATAAGTTTCCATGGTAACGATAGTTAAATTCTATCAGTAACGCTTCAAATATAGATTATTATTTTAATTAAGTGATTCATTAAATTGTCTTACCAAATAATTACCACACGAGCTTGTGTTTATTCCCGGAACAAACTTTCATTTTAATAAAACTCAAGCTTTGTGGCTTTTAGATAATGCAACGCGAGCAAGTAACAAAAGGTAAAATTGTCAGTTACCAAGCAACAAAGCTTTTGTTCAAAATGAAGGTTTGTCTGGATAAACGCAAGCTATTACCCCCGACGGTGTCCGGTTATTTCCCCGCCGACAAAATCCCGCCGGTCAATTGCCCGCCGGAAAATTGTTCGCCTGGAAAAAACCCCGCGCGGTGAAATGTTCGCTGGTAAAATGCCCGCTGTAGGTGAAATGATTCCCCGATATTCCCCTATTTTCGTGATAAAGCTCGTTACGTATTTTATGTTTTAATTTCCTTATGCTTGTATATTTAAAAGATAGAGTTAATAGTTTCCAATTTCAATCTTTTTCGCTTGGTTTTACAAGTAAGGCACATTTATTATTTATAAGTATCTCGTGAATGTGACTTTCTAATTCTCATAGATATCATTAAAAAATCTTTACATTAATGACAAAATGAATATGTCATTAGTGAACACTATGTGCAATAATTACCCGGGTAATTATTGCTAATGCGGTTCCTTGCATACTATTAATGTGCAAAAAACTGGTCTATTAAAATAATTAATTATTAATTAATTTTCAATGTTTCTAGGTATGAATATGTATTCGAACATAATAAAATTTATTATTATTAAAGCTCTTCCTTTCTATACGCGTATTATGTTCCTTTATTCACGACAGGGGTCGGCGGGAAATTTACCGAAGGAATTTCGTCATGGCGGGTATTTTACCAGCGAACATTTCACCGCGCGGGGTTTTTACCAGGCGAACAATTTTCCGGCGGGCAATTGACCGGCGGGATTTTGTCGGAGGGGAAATGACCGTGAACCACCCCCGACAATTCCACTCATATATAAAAAATGCCATTTAACATTACAAAAATCGTAGTTTGTTATCGGATAAATAAGAAGGAACAGAAATGAAACTGGATAAAAAAATCGGATAAATTACGTTACCATAGCAACGCAAGCATTTATCTTTATGTATGAAGCGTCGCGTCAGTTTGACAATTTTAAATATTGATAGTTGATCAATACTTATAAAAATTAACAAATATGTCGAGATTTGGAAATATATGTGAAACAGAAATAATAAATTAAATTGAAAATTGTATACCTGCAAAAAGCCAATCGTCTATTTGGAATCAATTCAGTGAATTTTGTAAACAACGAAATTTTAGTTTGGAAAGTGAGCAGCCATTGGAAGATGTGGCAGGAATATTGATGGATTGGGGTTTCAATATGAAAAAAAAAGTGGGGAGGAATATAAAGAATATGTTGTGAAAACAATGTGGAACACAACAGCTAAAATGCTGCCAAATATGTATTTTGAAAAATTTAATGTTAATTTCAATCCCTTTACCGACTCTGTGTTTAAGAAATCCCGCGATGCGCGTAATTCTAGGCGAAAAAAGTTACAAAGTAGTTTAGAAAAACGTAAAAATAGTTCAGTTGCGTTAACCAAAAGTGAAATTGTTAAAATGGCACTAATATGGAATGAAGATAATCCGACTGGTCTTTTAAAAAGATTTTTTCATATCGCAGCCTATGAATTAGCTTGGCGAGGAGGTGAGGCAGCGAATTGTAAGGTGCACTACTTTAAAGAAGAAAAATCAAATAAAGGCGATTTAACAGGTCGCATTGAATATAATACAGTCTTTTCTAAAACATGTCAAGGTGGCTCAAACAAGTGTACTGATAGTAAATGGCTAATAAAGAACCGAGAAAACTCTAATATATGCCCAGTAACTTTGTTTTATAAAATCATGTCACATAGGCCAAACCATATTACAACCGATAGATTTTTTTTAACTCATAATCCGTTTTGGAAAAATGATGCATCAAAAGGTTGGTACAAGAATGTCCGTATAGGAATCAACGAAATTCTTAAGTAGACGAAAATTTCAGCTAAAAAAATCGGACTTGATATTAAAAATAAAAAAATTTCTAATCACCGCTCCAGCACTGTGTCAAATTTAGCAAAAGCAGGCATTAACGAGCAAGAATTAATTAAAATCATCGGACATTCTTCTTCACAGTCCATAAAACCTTACTTACAACTTGATCAAGAACATCATTCAAATCTTGTGACAACTTTGAGGTCTGCGTCAATAACGGAGTCAACGTCGACTGGAAAAATTGTATACGATAACTGTGTATTTAATAATTGTTCTTTTTAAGTATTGCTTTCATAAATAATTATTGTTCTCTGGTTTGTTAAATAAAGTTTATTTGAATTGAGTTTGAACGTACCTAATCTATTCATGGAATTGTCTTACCAAATACCACTCGACCTCAGATTTAGCAGGATATTTTTTGGGAATGTTTTCTCATACATAATTATTGTTCTCTAGTTTGTTAAAAAATAAAGTTTATTTGAATTGAGTTTGAACGTACCTAATCTATTCATGGAATTGTCTTACCAAATACCACTCGACCTCAGATTTAGCAGGATATTTTTGAATGCCATACTTACTATAGGTATTTAACTCGAGCTGTTTTCAAAATCATTCGAGCTACGCTCTCGTGATTTTGTCAAAACAGCTCTCGTTAAATTGCCAATGAAAGTAAGTATTCGAAAGCAACCTCCAAAATATCCGGCTAAATCTGAGCTCTTGTGGTATTACCTATGACAATTTAATTAATCTGTCAAAAACAATGCATTCTAGTATACGTTTTATCACTTTCACATCGGATATACTGCTATAGTGCGAGTCACACCGAGAATGCAGTGTGGCGGGGTATAGGCGATGTATTTGTAATGGGAGGCCGGCACACTGTGTTGTCGGTTGTCCGATGGCTGTGACAGGGTCGGCTCTCAAGTTATTATACAGTGCCGCCAAAAAGTTGGACACAAATGAAAAACTTTTTTATTTTTTGCGAACGATACGTAAGAGTAAACTGCTCTTATTTTTGAAAAAATCGGAAAATTTTGGTTGCAAAAATCACTCAAAATTCTCAAATATGAATTTTCAAGACGATCAAAATATCGTTAAACAATTGTATTAATTAGAAAGTTACTTACAATGCATTTACGTCATTTCAAATCAAGCTTATGCGGGAAGATATCTTAATGAGTTTTTAATGTAAACAAAAGTAAACAAACAACCCTAAATATAATACTGATTTTCAGTCTTGTTTATGACTTATTACCGGTAACATGGAATTTAAGAAATTCAAACGCGGACAAATGCTCCGTGCGAGTGCGAAAATTATAATTTTCAATATCATTTGTCATTTAGTAAATGATGAAAAATTGAGATTGACTGCAGCGGTGAGTCGTGCTTCCAAAATGAGTGGGGTCAGTGAAAAAACAATTTTTACCATAAAGAAAGAGGAAGAGCAAAACAATGGTGAATTAAAATCTCCTGCAGCAAGAAAAAAGCGGGTAAGTAAGTCAAATTCTCGCGAATATGCATACGATGAGGGTTTTAAGAGCTTATTAAGAAGAATTGTGCACAATGACTTTTTCATAAAAACATTCCTCCAACTTTGTAAGCTGTATATAATGTTATACGAGGGAATGAGAATTCGCCATCGTTCTCTTTAATTACCCGAGGTAGATTGATGAAAGATATTGGTTTTGAATATATGAAGCGTGGTCGTAAAAGCATAATGTTAGAGCGAAACGACATCATTGGAGGCACAGATATTTAAGAGCCATCAAAACTATCGCCAAGAAAATTGCAACATTATCTACTTAGATGAGTGCATGGTGTGATAATACCATAACAAATCGTAGAGATGCTTTTATAAAGGGTTTAACCACAGGCCTCAAAGCACCTACACAAAGAGGTCCACGTTTCGTTATTCTTCATGCAGGATATGAAGGTGGATTTTTATTTGGCGCCGCACGTGTTTTCTTGGCAAAGAAAAACGATGTCGATTATCACGACGAAATGAACGCCGACTATTTTGAGCAATGGTTTGAAGAGTCGCTGATTCCTGCCTTACCCAAAAACGGACGGAAAAACGTTGTTGTTATGGATAACGCCTCGTATCATTCGCGTAAATTTAGTTTTCCAACTACTTCATGGAACAAACCCCCAATTAAAGATTGGCTGCTCGAAAGAAACATTTTCTTTGACGACTCCTATTTAAAATCTGAGCTGCTTGAAGTTGTCAACGCATATAGAGACCAATACGACAAGTATAAAATTGAAGAAATAGTTGTAAAATACGACGTAACTGTTTTGCGTTTACCACCATACCATTGTGAGCTTAACCCGATCGAGATGGTGTGGAGTCAGATTAAGCACTATATCGTAACAAAGAACTCCGATTTCAAGACAGAGCACGTCCGTTTATTGATAAATGAAGCATTAGGACATGTCACTGCACAAAATTGGAGTAATTGCGTTGCACATGTCAGAGAAAAAACGGAAAAAGAAATGTGGGCTGCTGATAACCTCCAAGATAACGAGGATGAACTCATAATAAGTGTAAATTTTAGCGACAGTTCTGTGAATGAGATTTCAGACCTCGATGATGACTGTGTCGACGACGTGCAGGTGTTAATAGTGTAAAAAGTGTAAATATTTTATTTGTTTATAAATGTACAATTAATTCTCTGTTTATTTTTTTTTATATTAACTTTGCCTGAAATAATTCTTTTGTAATTTTAAAATTTATTGTTTATTATTATTAATTATTGAAAACATAGTAAACGTCGGGTGTAAATAGTGTAAAAAGTGTAAATATTTTATTTGTTTATAAATGTACAATTAATTCTCTGTTTATTTTTTCTTATATTAACTTTGCCTGAAATAATTCTTTTGTAATTTCGAAATTTATTGTTTATTATTATTAATTATTGAAAACATTTAAACAAAGGCGAAGGTATAAACATCATCAAACTTCCAACAAGTTTTTAGCGAATCTGTGTGAGCGGCGAAATTTGCCTGAGACCGGACTTGAGGTTTAACCGATCCCAGCATAACGACAACTGGCAACGGTGTGCTCCATAAGACTCCACACTGCATTCTCAGTGTGACTTTCAGTATAGTAGGTATGTTTCCAAACGGATAAACTACATGTTGATATGTTTCCATGGTAACGATAGTTAAATTCTATCAGTAAATGCTTAAAATATGGTTTATTATTTTTAATTAAATGACTCATTAAATTGTCTTACCAAATACCATTCGAGCTTGTGGATTTTAAAAGTTACTGATAGAATTTAACTATCGTTACCATTGAAATATATCATCATGTAGTTTATTCACTTGCGAAGCATGTCTATTAGCAGTTTATCCGATGTCAAAGTGACAAAACGTATATTAAAATGCATTATTTTTACAGATGAATTAAATTGTGGCTGTAAAAGTTGTAGGTAACTTATGCCGCTTTCAACTGCAAGTTATACGATTTTTATACACGAATTAAGTATATTGTCATAAATAAGGAATGCATATAAATGTTTTAACAACATTCTAATTATTTTTATGCTTGACCGTAAATGGGTTAATTTATTAAACTATAGAAGATACTTATCTTTTTTGGGTTTTTTCAATGATGTATTTTTTTATTATACAATCTAATGTTTCGATAACACTTACTTACACTTCGTCAGTAGTCTATTAAAATTGTTAAAGATGTTGAAACAATTTTTTATGAAAAATTAAAACACATCAGCCTGATATTAATATAACAATTTGAGAAACGTATAAAGCCAACTATAGAATTAAACTTTAATAAAGAATAACTATTAATGTGTAATAATGGACAAAGTTTACATTTTCATATTAAACTGTATATTAATTTGATTGAAAAAATTTTGTTTTAATAATGAAAGAGATACAAACTTACATGGAGGTTGGTCCTTTTATGACTTGTTTTAACTTGTAAAACTTTCGGTAATTAAAATAATGGAATTATTTATGTTAATTTTAACCTTTTTTAAGTACTACTATATAAGTACAGCAAAACATGTAAATAAATCAACGAAATGTTTAAATGCATTCACTCAATAGAATGTCACAATCTTCCAATATATTAACATAAGAAACACTGTTTTGGTAGGGAATAAAAATACGACACGAACATTCAGACGTATAGATCGCAATAAATGTACGAACACTTGTTGAGTAATATATGGAATTAACATTTTATAAAGATCAAAAGTATTGCTAAATGATAACTTACTTACCAACGTACATGATAACTTAATATGAGGTAGTAATAATGTCACAATTCTCAAAGGGTTTTTATGTCAGCCCTAATGTAAAAGTAGGATTATGCAAAAAAAACCCTTTCTAGATAATCAGATAACAAACGTAAAGACTTTTTGGGAAAGTGACAAAAAAATAAAATTTAGTTTAATAAAAGCGTTCTGTTGCATTATATACCACGACAGACACACCTACCAATGATAAATCACTGAACTTATTAATTATTCCTTTCAAAGATTTTTAAAATTTTAAATGAGTCAATTCTATAGACATTGTTTCGATAATAGGGGACAGAATTCTTTTTCAACAGACTTACATTTACTACGTTGTAAAATATGTTATATAAGAAGAAAAAATTAAACTGTGATTAAAATTATAATTTGTGTCACATAATTTTTCACTGAAAAACCTACCGACACAACTGGATTAAGATGATATACACAATATATCCTAAACATTATACAGAAACGCACAATAAAATTAACCGGTAAATAGCAAAATTATTTTTTAACGAAGCGGCTATTCAATAACCAGAAAATTTGATAACAACCTTAAAATACTTTGTAGGTGTGGCAAGTTACTTTGTGGTTGTCCTTAAACCCGAAAGCTATGAGAAACAAGGGGGATAACTTATATAATCCACGTTTATTCAAGTTTCTTTTAATACCATTGTCTCATTAGTGCTTAATAAGTATTATAGTTACCAACGATCTAGGCCACTATACAGTGTTGCCGTATCTCAGCTCCTGTGGTATTGCCAGATCATGAATTACATTGAACCTTTCAAGGTCAAGACCACAACCATGTTCGGCTAATATTGAAGGTGTGCGTTTCTTAGTTAAAGGGGATCCTTATCAAGGGAAAGTCTGCCCCTCTAAAAGGGTTGGTTAATATCTCCGATAAGTGTGAATCCACTAAAAACGGTTAGTCCATATCTCGGAAAAAAATGTGGATTCGTTGCCATATTAAAGTAGAGCTAAATCTACCTCCATGGTTTGTTTCCTAGTTAAAGTGAAGGTTCAGATCTCTACTAACACGGAAGGTATTTCTTAGCTAAAGAGGGTTTCAATCTCGGATAAGTGCGTTCCCGTAAAAGGGTTGGTTTACATTTCGACTAAGGTGAAGGTGTGTTTCTTAACTTCCATACTAAAGGGTATTCTTATCTCGGTTAAGTGGTATCCCCGTTAAATGGTTTTTTTCCTAGCTAAGGTAAGGGTTCAGATCTCGGTTCGCATATGTATGTGTTTCTTAGCTAAGAGGATTCTTATCCTGGACTGGTTCATATC
Organism: Vesta saturnalis; assembly: GCA_036346205.1. NCBI lineage: Eukaryota > Metazoa > Arthropoda > Insecta > Coleoptera > Lampyridae > Vesta > Vesta saturnalis. The sequence goes on from JARFJB010001965.1 coordinate 10,735,141, forward strand.
TCAGACAAGTGTGACTGAACTAAAAAGTGTTAGTTCATATCTCCGCTAAAATGAGGGTTCGTTACCATACTAAAGTAGAGGGGGCGGTTCATATCTCGGCTAAGTGTATCTCTACCAAATAGTTTGTTTCCTAGATAAGATGAAAGTTCCTATCTCGACCAAAATGGCGAGTGTGTTTCTTCTTGGCTAAAGATGATTCTTATTTCGGATAAGTGTGTGCCCGCTAAAAGAGATGGTTCATATTTTGGCTAAGTTGAAGTTGTGCTTTCTAGTTAGAGGGGATCCTTATATCTGATAAGTGTGATTACTAAAAAGAGTTGGTTCATATCTCGGCTAAAGTGAGGGTTAGTTTCCGTACTAAAGCAGAGGATGTTCTCGTCTAAGTTAATTGCATCTTCGCTAAATAATTCGTTTCCTAGCTAAGGTGAGGGTTCAGATCTCTTCTGACATGGAGGGGTGTGTTTCTCAGATAATGGAAGTTCTTATTTAGGGTGTGCCCCTAAAAGGGTTGGTTCATATAAGGTTTGCTAACGAGAGTTCTTATCTCGGCTACGTACAAGCCCACTAAATAGAGATGATTGAGGCTAAATGTTTGTTGCTCAGCTAGAGGAGGTACTTATCCTGGCGCATCCTGACTCCACACACTGGTTTTATACTATATATATATATATATATATATATATATATATATATATATATATATATATATATATATATATATATATATATAGGGTGGCGCATCATACACGCGATCTGAAGTTTTTTTCTATAACACTACAAATTAAAAATAATTGTGGTTATGCAGGGTGACCCAAAAACAAGAATGTATACCAAAGTTGTTTTTTTTAAACGGAACGCCCTGTATTTGACAGTGTTATTTGATTCTACGGATAGAATAAAGTAAAGTTTCTGTAATGTTCCCGATGCCTACCTATCTATTTTCGTTTTTGAAATATTTAAAGAATTTTTAATTTGCAAGCGTGAACAAGAAAATCAACTATGTTGTGGTTATGTACAACGCATCAACATACACCTGCGGCATACGTGGTAATAATATTAGGCTATTGGCTAAAATGCATTTTGTTCTATTAGAACATACTGGGTACTCAACTAATCTAGCTGAATTTAACTTAGATGTGCAGCTGCATAATTTTATTAATTTAAGTACGATACCCTGTATTTAACAACTTTAACCGATAGCCATTTAGATTGTCTTTCATTCGGTGTAAGAGTTCCCTCTACCTAAAACTAACTGTTCTTTAGTAAATAGTTCTTTTTATTTGTAATATACGTATTTTGTAATAATCTTGTCTAATCATAGTAACCATAGAGCTAATATCACTCAAATTTTTTTCTGGTGTTTAACCAGTTGTAAGCAAGACATTTTCTAGGATCAGTAATAGCACAGGACAACTCGTCATAGACTATGATGACATCTTTGAAACTGTCATTTGGTATCATTTTTAGAGGTTGTTATGAACGTTTTCCTTATAGGTGCAGATATTAACATTATCATGGATCTATTTTTATCCATCAGGTTATACCGTACACGATAGACATCTAATTATTTTTAAGATTGATACATTTTCCAACATTTATTTTCTTTGTTTCTATTTTTAGATCGATCGTAAGTTTATTTGAAATTGCATGTATGTCTGAGATTCTTTAGATAAGGCATGGATATACATAAAATAAGTAACACATTGTATATTCACAAAACACAATCAATGGATAACATTGTATACGCAGAACAGGATAACAGGATATACACACTCTGTTATAAGTTTGTACTAATTATAGAACTAAAAGATCGTTCTATCTTTACTTATACTATGTTAGCGGAGAAAGTTATCTTAGATATGAACCAGTCTCGCCTTAACTAAGAACAACGCTTTTAGTATAGATGCACTTCTTCGCAATAAAAGCTTCCTCACTTTAGCCAAGATCAATCGCTCATTTGAGATCATTTCTACCATTGTCAGTTTTTGCTCGTGCGTAGAAGGACATTTCTCGTTTTTAATTAGCGTCTTTCACCTATTTGCTTTTTGTTTATCTAGGACGTTATACACATGAATCTATCTACATCCGACATGTTACAAGATGCAAGCTGTTTAGACATGAGTCATATTTTTTGGACACTCCCAATTGCAAGCATTAATTATTTTATTTTTAGATCCTGGATTTGTTTCTTGTTATATTTCAAGTTACACTTGAAAGGTAGAAATCCGATTCAACTAAAGAACACATCCTCATGTTAGCCGAGATATGAACCAGCACTTAGGTAAGATAAGAAACCCTTTAGTAAGGAAACAAACCTCAGCATGTACATGAATCAATCATTTGTATTAGAGTTGCAGCGAAATAATAACTCCTTTACTTTAGCTGAGAATAGGATAATAGGGTATACACGAACTTGACATAGACCTGCACATCGACGAGTCACACATTTCTAAGAATTGGTTCTGTTTCTAGGCTGTAGGTTTGTTGCTTGGAAATTCCTGTCAGGAATCTTTAGTAAATCTGGTCTTCATGAATTGGTTTTATTTTGAGATAACCTTGAAAAGACAGATTATTCATGAATTTATTTAGATAATCTCTTTTCTAGGATTAATTTTTAGATAATTTGTTTCTTGGCTTAGGTCTTCAAGAGATTAATGAACCATGGGTACGTATAAAACAGGTAACAAATTTTATAAAGTGTACACAGAAGAGCTAACAGCTTATACAGAGTGTACAAAGAGCATGTAATTAAGTTGTACAGGGTGTACAGAGAACAGATTGTACATGGTGTGCAAATAGATGTTCTGTTTGTAGGTTGTTTACTTCTGTTATTCTAGCCATAGACCGAAACGATCGTTCTAGCCTTATCCTCATTTTCAGATCATTTCTTCGGTTATCAGTCTTTGCTCAAGATACACTTCTTCTTTCTAATTAACGTATTTTATCTATGTGCTGTAGTTTATCTATGACGTGATCTACTTGGATCTGTTTTTATCCAAGAGGTTCTAATTTGCAAGTCGTCTAGACAGGAGCCATATACTTCTTTGAATAATCTCGTTTCCAAATATATGTTGTATTTATTAATGAGTCATGGGGTTTGCTTCTTGACTAAAACAATGGCTTGATAACAGGTTTGTTTCTAGGCTTTAGCCACTAAGGTTAAATGGGGAAAGTTTTAGAGGAAGCTTAGAGCATTCGATATCCGGTTTCAGATTTACGATCGGTCAATTGGTTTTGAAAATATCGGTGAAAAACCGAAAATGGCGGATTTCGTTTTTCGCCAGTAAATCCGAAATGGTTAATTTGACAGCTGTCACAATGTGAGATTATTCGGACACTTTTTTAAGACGAATAAGATGGCGTGTATGACATGTCACAATCGTCTTTTGTTATCCCACAATCTGCCTCAACTTTCATATTTCTTATTGCCGCCATATTGGATTTTTGGATTTTTTGAATGAGCGCAATATTTCCAGTTTAGTGATGTCTCACAACTGCATAAAAGATTAGAGTTTCATCGAAATATCACGCTTTCTAAAGTTAGGTCTTATTTATTATTAGTAGGCCATGATTTATTTGTCGCAAAATAACATTAATAAATAATGTATAAAATTCTTTGAATTTTCAATAAAACATGAAATTAAATAACGACCTCTCAACAAGACAGATGTTTTGGGACAAATTCCCAGCTATGAGTGTGTTAAAAATAAAGCCAGAAAAATCGTCATTAATTTAATTAATACTTGAACCTTTGAACAACCTACAACAAAATTACAATTACAATTAATTTATAGATTTGCAAAATAACGTCCATTTACATCGAGACATTTTTGACAATTGGTGACTGTTTTTCGTACAACCCTAGCAAGTGTATTTCCATTAACACTATTTCTAAATGTATCCAAAACTCTCTGTCTCAGGATTTCTATGGTTGCAGGAGGATAAAACTCGTAGACCTCATTCTTTGTGTGACCCCAGAGGTAGAAACCCAAGGGCGAAAGGTCAGGGGATCTAGGAGGCCAAGATATTGGACCATTTAATGCAATAATTCTTTCATCAAACTGCTCGCTTAAGAAGTTCCTGACTTGAATGGTGTTGTGTGCCGGACATCCATCCTGTTGAAACCAGGTTCTTCTGAACTCATCTTTGGTGAGAGTAGCTCGTAAAGCCGGCACAACCTGGTTTCGCAAAAGCTCTAGGTACCTCTGTCCGTTTAAGTTATAGTCAAACAAAAATGGTCCTATAAGTCGATTTCTTGCAATGATTAATAATTTATAATACATAGGTGGCCAATTAAAATAGGTAAGTTAGATTAAATTACCAATAATCCCACACCAAACGTTACTTCCAAATCTGGTCTGTAGACGTTTCTCTGCCACTTTACTTACATTAATTAATTACAATTTTTCTGAAGTGGGCTTTATGAGGCTGGCGTCGTCCGGGGTACATCTCCAAATACCTCGCTGAGGTAATGTCGGCGTTTCTGTTTGACTGCAAGTAAAGCGCTAACATGTCAAACTTTTCTTCATTTGAATAGGGAATACCGGCCATTTTCAACAGACTTTTACAATTTGTGTGTCACGTTTATGATTTTAATGACAGAAAAGCGTACTACTTATGAAAACACTACTTTGAATTATTTAACGTCAAAGTCAGAGCCACCTTACATGGAAAAATTGAAACCCAATTTTACTGACAAATAAATCATGTCCTACTAATAAAAATAAATAAGACCTAACTTTAGAAAGTGTGGTATTTCGATGAAACTCTAATCTTTTATGCACTTGTGAGACATCACTAAATTGGAAATATTGCGCTCTTTCCAAAAATCAAAAAATCCAATATGGTGGCCATAAGAAAAATAAAAGTTGAGGCAGATTGTGGGATAACAAAAGACGATTGTGACATGTCATACACGCCATCTTATTCGTCTTAAAAAATTGTCCGAATAATCTCACATTGTGACAGCTGTCAAATTAACCATTTCGGATTTTCTGGTGAAAAACGAAATCCGCCATTCTCGGTTTTTCGCTGATATTTTCAAAACCAATTGACCGATCGTAAATCTGAAACCGGATATCGAATGCTCTAAGCTTCCTCTAAAACTTTCCCCATTTAACCTTTGCCGTAAGTATAACAGGAGCCGAGATCACTTTATAGAGAAGCGAATTTGGGACACATTATATATATATATATATATATATATATATATATATATATATATATATATATGAAGTCATGCCAAAATATCATGAGAAACATACCCTTAGCCAAAATCAACCGTTTTTAGTTGTACTTAGTCGAGATAAAAAAAACCCTTTTAGATGAGAAGCAAATCCCCATCTTCGCTAAGATATGAACTTACCCCTTTCTAGTGGAGAATTTAACCTAGATTTCTAGATTTCTACATTAATAAGGAAACGAACTTCCACTTGATGCGAAGATGCGAAGGAACCATTTTTAGCAACCACACTTATCGGAAAAAAGAACTCCCTTTAGCTAGAATCACACGTTCAACCTAGCTAAGACATGAACCAGCCCTTGAGTCTTAGCCGAGATATGAATCAATCCTTTTAGCGGTGACACTTATCCGATATAAGAAGCTCCTTTAGCTAAGAAACAAATCTTAGAGAAGAATCATGGCTATGGTCTTGACCTTGAAGATGTCAACGTACTTCATGATCTGGCAACATCGCATGAGCTGAGGTACGCCAATACTGTAGAATGGCCTAGGTCTCTGGTAGCTATACTACTTTAATACTAGCGAAAGGCCACTAGTCCAAGCACGAACGTAAATTAAAATACTTATAATTTTGGGTTTTACATGGTGTATTTGTATATTTAAGTTATACAATCTAAACGTTACACTTACAGTTATATTCGTCAGTAGTAATATTACCACTAACTACTGAATACTACACCGTCAGTAGTAATATTACTACTGACTGAAGTGTTATCGAAACGTTTAGATTGCACAACTTAAATATACAAATACACCTTCAAAAAACCCAAAAAAGGTAAGTATTTTAATATGTGTAATAATGATGAAAGTTTACATTTTCATGTGAAACGAAAATGTTTATTTAATCATGTAAACAGTATTTTCTTTTATCTTTATCTTTATCTTTTTGTTTACAAAAATAAGTTGTTCAAAAACCATCCCCATGACGTACACAACAAAGTTGTCAAGAGACAGACACACACGGGCGCACAAGCACAAGCAAACACATGCGCGCACATTTACGCATTCTCAGACATGCACCGACTTCCTACCTAATTTTATATATTGGTGAGGGAACTGTGAGGGAAACACCTGAAGGTAATTCCAATAAACGTTCGTTACAAGAGTGTATATTTCAAAGGCAAATACATAATAATTTCGAACAGAACAGAAATATAAATGAAGTAATATGAATGAATGTAAACCGCAGGAAGGAAACTGCAAAAAGGAATTTAATTTGGGCCATAAAGATGAGGAAATCGAATTCCCTTATAAAGTGGAATCAGAAAAGTTGGACGAACACTACTAGAATGATATGATGTTTTGTGTATAACCCCGCGGGTAGTGAAGTAAAACGTACATTTACATTAAAACGTAGGTTCAATTTAAGTTCATGCGTTAGGAGAAGATGCAAATGTGCATCGACATGTTTTTACATAAATGGCGAATACCGACTTAAAATCACAACACAACAACGGTATTTAAATTTTTTTTTACTTATATCGTTTTTAAAATGTTACAAACTTAACTAAATTAAAATGAATAAATAAATTAATTACGATAATATAAAGAATTCAGTTCCTAAACGAACCTAAGCAATTAAAAAACAATTTCTGATGAGACCAAATACCTACATAAAATATTAGTATACAATTTATGTAAAACTGTTTTACTATCTAATTGCTTACAGTTAATTCGGAACCTTCAACAAGCCGCTTAAATTTTAAATTATGATGTTTTTTTTACAAAATGATAATTATTATTTTCAGTTATTTAGAACATGGCCATTCTTTTCTCAGATTACCTCCATACCATTGTCAATTCAATGCCATTGAAAAGGTTTGGGGAATTTGAAAATAATTCTATGATAATTGATAGAGATGGATATTCCGATGATAATGCACTGCAAATGTGAGAGGAGTCTTTGAAACAATGTGATGCTGATATTTGGCATACTTTAAATGGGTGGTCACGTGAAAAACTGTTAGATGTAATTCAGTTTTTGAATTTTGTGAAGTAAGGTTCGTCTTTTTTGTGCAAAATTGAAATTTAAAACGCTTTTCGAAACCAAAGAAACCATCGAATTTCAATTTTCTTAATTGGAATTTTTTTTTGTGTACAATTGTAGTTAAAAGTTACAAAAATAACTGAAAATAATAATTGTAAACTTGTCAAAATATCATAATTTAAAATTTAAGCGGCTTGTTGAAGATTCCGAATTGAGGAAACCGTAAGCAATTAGATAGTAAAACGATTTCATATAAATTCGGGCTCATCAGAAGTTGTTTTTTAATTGTTTAAGTACTTTTAGGAACTTAGTTGTTTATATAGTCATTATGCATATTTTAAACAAATGAGAATTATTCAATTTGACTTAGTTAATTTTGTAACATTTTAAAAACGATATAAGTAAACAAAATTTGAAGTACCACTGTGTAAATGCTTTTAAGTCGAATTTGCCTTTTATGTAAAGATATGCTGATGCATATTTGCATCTTCTTCTAATGCATGTACTTAAATTGAACCTACGTTTCAACGTACAGTAGAAGTTTTAGTTCACCACCCGCCGGGTTATATACAACAAATGCTTTTCCATCTTCGTCATATAACATGTGTAAAAACGACAAAGATGCATGTTCGGCCGTAGTGCTTGAATAAAAGGGCTAATCTGATACCGAAATTCTCTCATAATTTCAACTATACTATAAATCCCTCAACAGATCAGTGAAAATGATCAACCATTTTCAGAGTTTTCATGAACAGACGGTGATATAAAAATCGAAAACAAAAAAAGCAATAGTGAGTGGAAACAAAATGGGAGAAAAAACATATAGCAGTGGTGAGGAATGCTTAAATGTTAAAACGAATAGAAAACTCAAAATACCTTGTAACGAAAAACGTCGAGTATTGTTAATATAAGAAAAGGATGAAGGCATTTTTAAGTCTTTTGGGATATAGCAGATCGTACAACACAACGCCAATAAATTTTGTCTTAACAAAGAAAACGTGAACCCTTAATACACGTACTCAACAGAAAATACGAGTAGGTTACAGAATCAGGTCTACTTTCTAATCCACAAAGCGAACAAGGTCCGATTTTGTAAATAGTGTTTTTTATTGAAACTCTTGGCATTGGCGATGGAGTGACCCGTAGTATTAAAAGAACGTAATCCTAATCTAATTAAAGTAAAGTAAAGTGAAGTATAGTGTGAAGAAGAAAGACCAAAAAAAGATCAATAATTTGCTAGCGAACGCTACAAAAATTCTGAGGATGAAGAAAGGAAACAACTAGAAAAGACTTGCAATAAACAATTGGAAGATAAATAACTTTCCAGACAAGAAAAAGAGAAAGATGTTGATGATGTTAAAAAGGACAAAAATAAAATTGTCCCTGTGTGCGATCTACAAGCTTCTTCTTCCTACTCCATTTAAAAAAGTTTGGAATTTGAGCAAATAAGTGACTTATAATTCTACTTTGAATAATATTGTGCTCAAATAAGAACATTGCTACATATGGGTTCTACCTGCCCAATGTGGTGCTACTGCAATTGGAACATCTATTTGAAACTATATTAAGCAACATGCTCAAACGTGATATTCTTCAGGGCAACACAAGAATAAGTTTAGAGGTGCTATGTAGGCGCAGGTTGAGCTAAAGCATCTCAAGCACAATCCACAAATTTATGCAATTAGAGGAAACAGAATAAAGGCGACAGTATGCATTCTTGCATTGAGAATGAGAAAAACAGAATTTTTTAGAGTGGTCCGATATGCATTCCCTGCCAGTGCATACCGGTTATCCCTTTTGCCAAAAAGAATGTTCAAGAAATTGGCACGTTTAATGTGTAGGATCTGAAACAAGAATTTTGTTATAAACGTTACAAAAAGTAAGATCGTGTAGAATAAAATGAAAGTCCAAAGTTTCAAAAAATTTGCACCATTTCTAAATATGACGTAGAATACCATAACACTGAAATTAGGGGGCGTATGAGCAGACGGTTTTCTACGAAGATCGGACATATCAACATTTACCAAAGTTACCTGATACAAATTAGAATAAGGCCATAAAAGTACAGTACAGTATGAAACTTTACCATCACAATAATTTTTAGTTTTTATTCTTAATATTTGTTCTTTGAAAGCTTATTTTGCTGACAAGACAACTTTATTTTATATCGTAATTATTAATGTTCTCTAATGTTAGTTTCAGTAGAATCAATACCAACAAATCTCAAAAGAACGCGTAATTATCGAGCATACAGCAAGAAATCTGAATAGTACAACTTAAAATGCGTTTTTGTTAAAATGAAGTATTTTGGGTTCTATGAGTGTTGCTTCAAGGATGTGATAGGTCCTTCTTTTTATACGTAATACTTTTAGAATACGTTTAGAATTACTATAGAACAGAATTGATCTGGCGTGAAATCAGTTTAAATATTGAAAATGAACTATGGTGCCAATAATTAAAGTAGTAGTATACAAACTAAGCATATCGAAGACATTGCTTGTCTTACGAACATCTGATCATATCAGAAATTTTGTTAGAGAATTCTGACTTGGCGTATTTAACAGCAATATTGTATACATAAAGTAACGTTTTGCCCTTGTAAGTGATGTTGAAATCATGTATTTGAGCATGTACACATTTTTTTACATACACATGTAACACATCGGTCATCGGTCATCGTTATTTATTGTCGGTATAACGGTCTCTAGCCCACTATACCTGCATCGTATTGACTTCTCGTGGTGTCCGTAGATTCCATGTACCTGTAACAAATACACTAAATATACCTATACCTTTGCGGTTGTTTCCTGAGATGCTCTTCAGCTTGTATGCTTCAGGTCACCTCGGTGTCGTTGTCCCCAGTTCATGGTTGGGTCGGCCGCTTAAATGATGCGAAGTTTTGTGTTTCCTCTTCTAGGGAGTTATTATTTAACTTGTTTTGTAACTTATTGAGTGCCTTCAGCATCTTCATGATTAGCGTGAAGTCTTCATCTTCTGTTTCCTCAGGTGTCTGTTTCTTGTTACGTGCTGCCATCTGAGCGTAACTTATCCCTCCCTCGGTCATCCTTGCTTTCTTGCTTGTGTTAGTATGGGGGCGTTCCCTTTCTTGATATTTCTTGCATGGTCGGGGAATCCTCCGTAGTTTGTAGTGTACAACCCAGTGCAGTTGCAGCACTTTGGATCTCCCGTCTCTCGGATCTTCGTACATTCCCTGGTGTGATGCGTCCCCGCACACTTTACACATCTGGGTAAGGCGTGGCATCCGCTTGTTGTATGCCCGAACCGTTGGCATTTGTAACACTTTCCTATCCCGTTCTTCTTGTGGGGCAACTGCACTCGCACCCTCAAGTATCCGATCGTCGTGATATTGAAGATCTACTTGGCCCTTTCACTGCTCTCGAATTGGACCATCGCCATGTCGGTTTTTCTGTGTTCGCGTCCGGCGAACATTCTGCTGACCTTCTAGACGTCAAACCCCATGGATTTGAGACCATTGCGGACCGTCTCTAATATCTCGTCTTCTTGCGGGATGCCCTTGATGACCACCTTTAGTGGTTTACCTCTTCTAGTAGGTAAACGTTCAACTGCACGCCGATGTTGTCCAATGCAGTTGTTGCCGTCCTGTATTCTTCAGGGGTCTTGAGGATCACTCTGATTCCGTCGTTGGAAGTTGTTGTAGCCTTTGGTGTTATCCCGACTGAGGCTAGTTTCTTTATTGTCTTAGAGTAATCCTCCTGTCGGTGGAGGATTAGAGTCAGGATTCTTTCTTTCCGGACGGGAATTTCTGGACCTTGCACTTCGGCGTCCATCCGTTGCCGCTTGAGACCGCCTTTCTTCGTGGCGATCTTGTATCGTTCCTCGTCCTGGTTGGGAAGCTGCTGTGCAGACTTCCATCTTGTGAGGTTTTTTGGTTATCCTTGTTTCTTTAACTGATGTTTTGATGGGAGTTTCATCGGTTCCTCTCTTCTTCCCGTTGTACTTCTTCTTGTTGGAGCGCGGGGGTTTATCGTTGTCGCCGTGATCTTCTGCGCGAACTTCTGCGGTCTTGGTTAAGGTTTTATTTGTCATTTCGTCGAGTCCTGCTACGACTGCTCCGTGTTGAGCCTTGAGTGTTTTTATTGTTGCCTTCAGCTCTTCGATTAGTTTCGCTTGTTCTTGGAGTTTGATGTGTTGTCCGGCGATGTACTTTGTTTTTGGAGGCGACGTCTTCTCTTTGCCTTTTCCATTCATCCTGGTAGAATAGCTTTATGGGTCTGCGCCACTAAACCCCTTTTCATATTCGCTGTCTTCGTCCGTCATCTTGGATGACGCTTCTACGCGACGGATCTGTGCGATTTAACCGCACACTTTCGGTGGAAAGGTTGTTGATCGCTAGAATAAAATATTAATGCTCGTTTCTCATACGTCGTATGTTCTTTTTAAAAGATATCGCCCAAAGGCGTATCGAAATGTATATGTAAACTTTCACAAAACACGTGTGTTATGTTCAAGAGCTCGCATGTTGTAACACGTGTTAAGCCCCTGACATAATTTACGTAAGAATTGATACCATATATAACAAATAAAAAAATTAAAAAAAATGTGATTGTTGTTATTACAAAGGTAAATTGCACCACGGTCTAGCTCAGTGAGGTACAAACTTATAAAACTTACTGAAATTGAGAACTCGTTCATCAGGTGTGAGGAAAGCAGAGATATTTTCATAGATGTAATCAGTATTAGCATTTGTTTTATTGGACACCACTCAATTTCTAGGTTTAATAAATAAAATACAACAAAAATTGAGAAAGGTTGTATCTCAAAGCATAATAGGTAATCTGAATAAGCACTAAACATCTGTATTTATATGTATATTTAATAAAGCAAAATGTCTGATTAATATCAGAATAAAATAACTAAAACGATACTTCTTGTACGGCCTTACAATCTTAAAATTACTAAATTAAACACTGTAGATAAGTTTACAATTTATGTTTACTTAAAATTCAAAATGCAATCTATTGAACACGTATTCCATAATGAAACGTGTATTGACCTATATCAACAAATTACAGTTGTGATAGGTTATGAACTCAAATGTTTCTATTTCAGGAGCAGGACCCAGCTGTTCCTTTTTTTAACCATATCAAAATAACACCAACTGATTTGTTATTTACTTAACTGCACTAAAAGGACAAGTACTTACTTGTACAAAATAAATATTTAAATCTCGTCTGAAACGAACTGTAGCTTGAGAACTTTCATTTCCAATTCCAAAACAAATATACGATAATGTAAAGGTAATTTCCATTTGTAATTAACGTACAAATAAACGAAACAGAGACGTATAGGTAAGCACTATAAGTTTCATCTGTCTTCACATAAAAATTAGACGAACGGTAGCATATGGTGACATTCGATTATTGGCACCAAATGTTGTTGACCCTACAATAATTGAAAGATATAACGACGAACGCAAATTAGAACGACGAAAGCTGTTTATAACGACGAACGCAGAATATGTATAACAGCATATGTGATTGATGCAAAACAAAGGTATCTCCATTTATGTTCATAAAGATGACATTGCATTATCTCGCCATTTTAACAAAGTTAAGTTCGTGACGTCATACCCACGCTACTCAATGTACGTAAATTTACCAAAATAAAAGCTTTTTCTTAAGATAAACGGTTTCCTTGTTCCCTATTCTGATTCCCTATTAAATATAATATATAGAAAATGTAATTAGACGCCTTTACATACCTTATAAAAGGGAAGCAAAACTTAAAAAGATAACCTTTGAACTTCACGGCATAATATACGGAAATGTCTAAGCATGTTCAATTCACGTAGCGCATAGAACTAAAATTGAATGTCTAAAATATACATAGGGACGTTCGTAATTATGTAGACTGAAGAGAAAATATTGAAATATAAAAATTTAATTATTGAACGAAAAAAAGAAATGCTTAAAGATACTAATGTAATGTAAATATACTTATCAATAATAATGCAAATTTCGAAACTTAAATTAAGGTAACGACAGACAAGAATTGGCACGTTACACATAAACGGTATTATTTAAATTCACAAGCCGTATATTTGAAGGTCTAACGGATTTATTTATTTTCAAATATCAATTTAAGAAATATCAAAATCTCGTTACACCCACGTAATAGATTAAGCTTTGACTATGTTGTAGAAATTTTGTGGACAATGAAGGTCAAACACGCTGAAATTTTCAAATTGAATTCAAAATTGCATAGACAGATCGAAAAAACAGTATAAGAAGTTTGAAGTAGGACTTTAGTATAATTTAAATGAATATTAAAGTTTAACTGGTAATTTGGGAAAGATAATTCTCTAATGGCGGTGCTTTTGTTTAAAACGTACCACATCAATAATTGGGCATATTAATAGGAGTTACTCAATCGAGATGGATTTAAAATGTATGTAAACTAAGTAAAAGTTTTGTACTGCACACAATAATGGTTTAAGAAGTGCAAACCGAACATCTCTTCATTATTAAACTTGGAATTTTTTACTAAATTTATATGTTAGGGTATGAAAAATTAACACAGTTATTTAATTCAGTCCTTATCGAATATGAGCCGAGACGTCATACATCGAATTCATATGATACATTTTACGATTGGTTGGTTTTAAAATTTAGAGCAAAACTTCATACATTTTCTAATATCATGTCTTTTAATTATGAGCACTTTACATCATAACAAATAACGTGAATTAGTTCCATGTTAAATTACTGTGCCCAGATTGGGCTATTTCTATGGTTATGTGTGGATTTTCTATTAATTGAAGACAGGAATATGTTTTAAAGATACAAAACTCTCAATTTCTTTTTTCAAAGTATAAGCGTTTATAACAGTTCCGTTAGATACGCATCAATGGCCTCAAGTAAATCAACATGAAACAAGTTCAATTTATAAACGAGCGGAAAGGGATAGTTAAATTTTAACCTTTTTAGACTATAATAAAATTACGAAGTCATGTAAAATAAAGTATACAGCTGCCTATTCCTAAAGATTTTTTGCGAAATAATGAGTTTTATGTACAGTGGAACGATAATTATAACCAGTAGGGGATGCTGTCATTTTAATTGGATTACCAGAATTGGGAGTCAGATATTTATTTTTCTTAATTGTTATTGCATTTTCGTAAATGAATACAGATTCTCTTAATTTATTTTTCTACTCCTATGCTTTAATTGGTTTATTAAATGTACACGCCCCGTACTTTGATGATACCCATAATGATTCAAATTTTTCATAATGATACAAGCGTACAGCCAATAGAAATGCAGAATTACTACAATATCTGCTATCAAATTTGCTGTGATTTTACAACCAATAGAAATGCAACATCAGCACAGTGGTCGCTAAATATCGAAGTGGCCATATGAGTATTTCTGACAGATATAAAATTAATTCATTGTGACAGTTCTAAGCTTTTTGAATAAAAGTTGTGAAAATTTGTACTTTCTTCAAATAAAAACCCCGCAAAAATGGACGATAGTGACAGTGAAATAGAAAACTTAACTCCTCCAGAAATTACAGAACACGCTACAATAGCTGCAAACAATTTATTACCCGCAAAATCGGCAAAAGCGTATGAAAAATGTTATTCCAAATTTATGGATTGGAGAAATACCAAGAACGTTAACAGCTTTTCGGAAAACGTTCTAATTGTTTATTTTGAAGAAGCGGCTAAAAAATTTAAATCTTCAAATTTATGGACACGATACTCAATTTTAAAATCTACGTTATCTCTTAAACATAAAGTGAATATATCCAAATACACCAAATTGCATGCTCTAATGAAAAGGAAATCTGAAGGGTATAAACCCAAAAAATCTAAAACGTTTTCTACGAATGAAATGAAACAATTTATTGGAGAAGCCCCTGATGTTAAATATTTATTGGCAAAGGTCAGTGAATCTAAATTTTGTTTGTACAGGAAAAATAGTGTTTCTTTCATAGGTGGTATGTATTTTTGGCATTATGGGTGCTTACAGAAGGAACGAGCTCCACAGATTGGAACTAAAAGATGTAAATGATGATTTTAAATCAACGCTGTTAGTTACAATTAGGGACACAAAAACAAAAACAAGAAGAAAATTTACAATAACAGGAAAGTATTATGAAACATGCAAAAAGTACATGAACCTTTGTCCTAAAAACTGTGTAACTACGTCATTTTTGATAAATTACATAAATGGGAAATGCACCGTACAAAACGTAGGAATAAATAAATTTGGTGGGATAGGAAAAGAATTTGCTATCTACCTAAATCTTCCTGGTCCCAATTTATATACCGGACATTGCTTTCGTCGCACTTCTGCAACAATATTAGTTGATGCTGGTGGTGACATCACCTCTTTAAAATGCCACGGTGGGTGAAAATCTAAGGCAGTAGCCGAAAATTACATTGAGGATTCAGTTCAAAATAAAATCAATGTAGCCAATCAAATTTTAAATTCGATTGAATACAACGAAATCAACAATTAAATAAATGTTAACCCATTACCTTCAACATCAGCAATGGCATCAACTAATGTTATCCCAAAAGTGCCGCAAATGCAATTTAATAATTGTACTATAGAAAATGTAATTATTAATCAAAAAGAATAGGTAATTGTACTGTTTTGTTTCTTTTTTTGTCAAAGTTCATTTTTTGCTATTTTTGTAATAAAGGTTTTTTAGTACAAGTTAGAACTGTTCATTATACTATAAACATAAATGTTCAAAATAAAGTACATACCTACCTAGTTATTTTTTTTATTAAGAGGTCGTAGAAAAAATAGTGTATGCAACTCGTGTCTTAATAGCCGTCATTAAATGCTCTTTGCATAATATACTATTTGTGCACATTTTATGTAACTTTAACTTAAATTTTAACGGGTGTTATGTATTCAATCACAATTACTTATTGTGTATGTGTTTAGTGTAAATTTACAGGGATATTACTTTTATTCCCAATATATTAACGTGTCCTATTTTGTATTTTATAAAAGTGTTATATCTGGCTTGCTACAATTTGAATCCCAAATTGTTTATAGTATGTTGGGCTTTAACGTTTGCATTGTCTGGGCAGTCACCTTTTCAAAATACACTTGTTTTGAGTGCCACTGCCCTTAACAGTAATAAATCGATGTAGTTTACTTTTGAAACAATAAGATTATTAAAACCACAGGTTATGTTTGTATCTGAAATTTGGAATAATATTTACACATAATTAAAATAACGTTTGTGAATAAATTTTAATTAGTGAGTTTTATCCAACTACAGTCTACTACGTTCGCTCAATTGCAGTAAGTAATTAAATACTTAGAACAAGTTGAAGTAAGTCTTGTTAAGTAAAAAGTGTATACTTAAAATTTGATTAGACATGAGTCTTAAGTATATTTATACAGCATTATGGAACTACCAATGACCTATTTTTATTTTCATGTCCTGTAATCACGTAGAAAGCAATATTGACAATACTGACATCCAGAAATAAGTTTTGATTACAATGGCACCTTATGACGTTTTGAGCTTCAGTTTAGGGTCAGTATGAAGGGTGAAACAATAGTTCAGCTATTCTACAACTTACTAAGACCTGCGTCCTTCTTTGTCAGTTTATTCGGCAACCTGCTGTGTTTATCTTAGTAGTATAGCTATAGGGATCCTAACTCACCGTGCACGTACGCGTTCCCCGTTTCAAGGTCACAGGTTAGTAACATTGCCTATTTTAAGGGGTAGCTGCTAAGTAAAGGCCACGTGGTTTGTACTCCTGCCAAGGCCACGTGTTAGGTACCCCCGCCTCTTCAAGTCATGCTTGCACGAGTCCTTCAAGGTCACTAGAAAAGTTACTAGACTGTTGATTATCCTGAAGGTCATTGCCCTCAAGCAAGTCTATGCATGTTTCGAGGCCACGCCCTATTCTGAGAAATCAAGAAGGTGGCTCATTGTTTAAAGTCTATGCTTTAAGGTCAGATAATAACGCTCACAATGAATCTTCAGACATCTTAATATATAACACAATTGTAATTCAAGTTAAATGGATTGTACTCGTAATGAGTAAAAAGCATGCAATTGAAAAATGCATCCATATAGTATGATTTGTGATATTATATTCAAGTACTGCATAATTGCAACGTGTTAGGTTGGTAACCCTGCTAAGTCAAGGTAAAAAAAGTTGCAAGGTAATCAAAAATAGTATTCAAGGTCGAAGACTTACGGGGTCATATTTCTTAGAAATATAAAAGGTGAAAAGCTAAAATAGAAATTGCCAGGTAATCATAAATAATTTTCAAGGTTAAACTTTTTGCGGAAATATAAATTTTGGAGCTGATCATCATATTTCTAGTCGAGGTCAAATAGGTATTTAAAAGTTTAAGCATGTTGTAATATGTAGGACGCATATTTCTTATATAAATTGGCAGTGTATGTTGAGATCAGTCTGCAACACAAGATGACATTTATAAAGATATTGATGATGTTATAAATGCTAAGTATAATTTAATTCATATAACACTGTATGTTTAATGGAAATTTTGTATTATCGTCCTGCTTATCTAATGATAATTTATTGAATAAAGAAATAGCTATGATTTGTTTTCTTTACCCAAAAATTCTGAAATTTCGTATAAGGTCCAATAAATTAGAGCGCCAATGATAGCAATTTCAAAATTTGCTAAAACCAAAAAAAATTTGATAAAAAAAGATGAATTTTACCAAATGAAAATTTATATGTGTTAAAGTTGTTAACTGCTTAATAAATCACAACTCCAATGTCCTTTACCCAAAAATTCTGAAATTTCGTAACAGGTCCAATAAATGAGAGCGCCAATGATAGCAGTTTCCAAATTTACCAAAACAAAAATGTGATAAAAAAAAATTTTGTTTATCAATACGTAACTGAACGTTGTTAATTGCTTAATAAATCGCAACTCGATAATCCTTTACCCAAAAATTCTGAAATTTCGTATACAGGTCCAATTTAGAGCGCTAATGATAGAACTAAAAAAATTTAAAAAACTTGAAGGTCCTCTTTTACTATTGGAATATTAAAATACATTTTCCTCAATAAATTAGGCAGCAATATGAAATATGATATAATAAAAAGAATGGTGTAACTAATTTGTAAACTATTTGTAATACGGTTTTTTCTAAAATAGATTGTAACGATTTTTCATGAAATAAAGTAATAATAACGCTCACAATGAATCTTCAGAACTTAATATATATATATATATATATATATATATATATATATATATATATATATATATATATTTCAATTCAAGTTAAATGGATTGTACTGTAATGAGTAAAAGCATGCAAGAAAATGCATCCATATAGTATGATTTGTAATATTATATTCAAGTACTGTACTATATGGAATGCATAATTGCAACGTGTTGGTTTAACCCTGCTAAGTCAAGCTCAAAGGTAAAAGTTGCAAGGTAATCAAAAATAGTATTCAAGGTCGAAGACTTAGGTTGTGTCATATTTCTTAGAAATAAAAGGTGAAAAGCTAAAAATAGAAATTAGGTAATCATTAATTTTCAAAAACTTTTGCGGGAAATATAAATTTTGGAGCTGATCATCATATTTATAGTCAAGGTCAACAGTAGGTATTTAACAAGTTTAAGCATGTTGTAATATGTAGGACCTATTTCTTATATAAATTGCAGCGAGCTGTATGTTGAGATCAGTCTGAAACATAATTGTTAAATATGGAATTAACAGGGTTAAACCAAAGCACCTATTGCAAACCCTTTAAAAATGCGTGGAGCTCGATATATCGAGAAAGTATAAAGTAACGAATATGGATATAATTAAACTAAGTATGGTGAACGTATAGTGATAGAAACGGGGATTTTAAATGTGTATTGCCGGAACGCTTTTATGTGTATTTCAAAAAAAAACACGAATTGAAGAATTTAAAACACTCCTAAACATGAAGGATGTGTTTATAAGTAGTTTGGGTGGCTGGCAAAACAACAAACATAACATTTTCTTTTTAATAGTAGCAACCATATGTAAAATGAGAGAAATTCAATTTGATGATGACATTTATAAAGATATTGATGATTTATAAATGCTAAGTATAATATTAATTCATATAACACTGTATGTTTAATGGAAATTTTGTATTATCAACCTGTTTCTAATGTATAGCATTTACTGAATAAAGAAATAACTATGATTTGTTTTTCCTTTACCCAAAAATTCTGAAATTTCGTATACAGGTCCAATAAATGAGAGCAAATGATAGCAGTTTCCAAATTTACAAAACAAAAATGTGATAAAAAAAAAAAATTTTGTTTATCAATTAACTGAACGTTGAATTGCTTAATAAATCACAACTCAATGTCCTTTAAAAATTCTGAAATTTCGTATACAGGTCCAATAAATGGGCGCCAATGATAGCAGTTTCGAAAATGTCCCAAAATGTGATAAAAAAATTTGTTTTACCAACTAAAGCAATATGAAATTGAAAGTTGTAAATTGTAATAAATCACAACTCGATAATTCTTTACCCAAAATTCTGAATTTTCGTATATAGGTTCAATAAATAAGAGCGCCAATAATAGCAGTTTAAAAATTCCCAAAAAAAAAAAATTTGATAAAAAATTTTGCTTTTGAATTAAACTAATACGTAACTGAACGTTAATTGTTAATAAATCCCTCGATAATCCTTTACCCAAAAATTCTGAAATTTCGTATACAGATCCAATAATAAAGCCCAATAATAGCAGTTTCAAAATTCCCAAATGTGATAAAAAAAATTGTTTTACCAACTAAAGCAATATGAAATTGAAAGTTGTTAATTTTAATAAATCACAACTCGATAATCCTTTACC
Source organism: Vesta saturnalis (assembly GCA_036346205.1). Taxonomy (NCBI): domain Eukaryota; kingdom Metazoa; phylum Arthropoda; class Insecta; order Coleoptera; family Lampyridae; genus Vesta; species Vesta saturnalis. The sequence continues at coordinate 10,755,224 of JARFJB010001965.1, forward strand.
CAAAAATTCAAATTTCGTATACAGATCCAATAAATTAGAGCGCCAATGATAAACTAAAAAAATTGGAAAAACTTGAAGGTCGTCTTTCTATTGGAATATTAAAATACATTTTCCTCAATAAATTAACAATATGAAATTAATATAATAAAACCTTAATGTAACTAATTTGTAAACTATTTTAATACGGTTTTTTCTAAAATAGATTGTAACGATTTTCATGAAATAAAGTAATAATCGCTTGAATCTTCAGTTTACATATATACACAATTGCAATTCAAGTTTGGATTGTATCGTAATGAGTAAAAGCATGCAATTGCAAAATGCATCCATATAGTATGATTTATAATATTTATTCAAGTACTGTACTATATGGAATGCATAATTCAATTATTGTTTGTAAACGATAGACGTGTTGAACTATAAAATGATAGCCGTTTCCAACATTTCTTAGAAATGGTCAGGGCGAAAAGCTATAAATAAAACAAGGTATTCATAAATCTAAGAATAGAATTTTCAAGATCTACTCCACTTGAAGGTCCGACGATGATCTCATAATATGCATAAAAGTAGGTCATGAGTTCATTGAAGGTGAATACTCCACTTCAAGCTAAAAATAGAAAATGTCACCATCCTCATCATATTACAAGGTCAAGGTCCGAAGCTAAAAATAGAAACTGTAATGTCATCATCATCATAATCATCATATTACAATTCTTAGAAGTCTATAAAATAGTGTGTTCAAAATTGATCATATCATAGCTAAAAATGGCCGGTTCAAGTCCTCACTAAAAAGTTGATCGCGTTACAGCTAAAAGTATAGTGACAGCATGATCGTTGAAAGTAGCTTAGCCCCAGATATGTATGGTAATCAAAGAGATGGTTCATATCTGCACTAATGTAACATAGGGGGTCGTTTAATAAAATAAAATAGTGTAATGGGTAGTGAGTGTTGTGTCAAACATGTGGATGGCATATGCTCAAGAGCAATGGACCAAAGCAACTGACCTGAGAACAGCGGTGGAACGCTTGAAGCAAGAATTTTCAGCATTAGTATTCGATGCCGAACATGAGGCGGTTTACGGGCGATGATTATAGTGGAGTGTAACGTCCTAGTGAAAAAGTATGAAAAAATAAAGATATGGAAAAGTTTTTAAATTTAAAAAATATGTAGAACATGTTTTGTAGAAGAATTGAAAGCCCTTGCATCAGTTTTGCAATGAAAATGGACGGCATCTCTTGATGGTAGTAGTAGTTCATCCTCATCAGATGCAGATTAGCCTATCGATACAATTATCAAAGTGCACTCTCCTCTAACATCATGATGCAGTAATATATAGGACAGTTCCGGTGTCAACTATAATTCATAAGGTTCTCGAATCAATAAAGATGGATCTATCAGCATTGAACAGTAGCACTTTCTGTAAATCCTTCACGAACGTAAAGACGCAAAATATAAAGTGATTGATATGAATACTATCAGTATGGAAACATATTATCATTGAAACCCAGAACTTTAAGTGCATACTTTTTTTTATGAATAGTTCAAAAGAAGATCGCATTGAAAAGTTTAAGCAATATCTGGTTGAGAATGATGCATTACCAGCGCCGGAACTGTAGGAAAGATGACTAATTTAACATTTCTGTAAAAAATAATAACATATATATCTATGTATAATTGTTTGAAATAAATTATATATTTTTGTTGCAAAAAAGAAAGTCTTCTATTTTGATTAAATGAAGGGTATATCATAATGAAGAGGCTATTGATGAGACAAAAAAAATGGGTGTATAATAATATGGTGTCTGCAGCTATATTGGCTAAGCTCTTCAAGGTTAAGATTTATTGGTATCATATTACAATTCATACCAACCAAAGCAATATCTGGTTGAGAATGATGCATTACCAGCGCCGGAACTGTAGGAAAGATTGCATTAGCGCATAACAACCGCTAACGAAGACAACCAAAAAAAAAAAAATGTAGCGTGTGTCTGCAGCTATTTGGCTAAGTCTTCAAGGTTAAGATTTATTGGTATCATATTACAATTCATACCAACAATCTTCAAGGTTAAATTTTATTGACAAGGTATTGAGAAGGTATAATATTACAGTTCTTATGTTAGACTCTTAAATTCTTAGGAATAGCAAAATAAAATATACATATTATGGTAACATTTTGTAATACCTTTACTGGAGCATATCTATTTATTTTTTTTTCCATTCAATTTTCGTTTAATGTGGTCCACGATATCATCATCATCTTTCCTAATAGGTCATCGCTTCATTATATTGTATACTACCATACATTCAGCTTACTTAGAGACGTTGTCCCATTACAAACCTAAGCAAAGAGGTGTTGTCTATGCATGTTTCAAGGTCATCAAGCCATGTCACACCCCTAGAGCCCTGAAGTGGTCTAAACAGGTAGCCGTTTCAAAACAGGTAGCTGTTTCCTAAAACAGGTAGCCGTTTCCAAAACAGGTAGCCGTTTCCTAAAACAGGTAGCCGTTTCCCAAAACAGATAGCTGTTTGGTAACCTTTTCGAAGGTTATACGAGATCCATTGTTCAGGTGGAAATAGATTCAACATCTCAATTCTGAGAAATCAGGAACAAAGTGGGCCCATTGTTTAGCCAACGGTTCAAAGTCTATGCTAACAATTTTGTGATGAATGAACAAAGACGATCCATTGTTCAGTTATAATTTCTAAAAATAGATTGTTATCTAAATACATCTCAATTCTAGGAAATCAAGAACTAAGACGATGCATTGTTCTAACCAACGCTTCAAAGTCTATGCTTATAATTTTCAAGGTCACACCTCTGATAACAAAGGTGATTCATTGTTTTGGCAAAACCCTCTGATGCAAACTATTTCTCAGGTTATAACCCAGCCTATCCATCTTGTCAACTTTTAACATTCCTTGAGGTAAAATTCTGAAATAGCAAATGAGTTCCTATTACTGAATTCTAGTAAATAATCAGTTCGTGGAAACAAGAGGGTTGTTGTCTTTGAATATCAAGGTTCCTGTATTGGCTAAACGTTATGCTTACAGTATCTGGTGGTTGCACATTCTCAAGGTCTCCAAGAAATTTCAAGGCCATATGTTACAGACCGATCTTACCCGACATCATTCGATCGAAATGTAGCCAAACCCAGGAAATTCTAAACGAGTCATGGAAACAAGAAGAATGATAGGCTAATATCATGGTTATTAACTAAATTGTAATAAAAGCGTGGGCCTCAATAGTCATCCAGGATGTTTCTCCAAATATAGATAACCGTTTAAAACCGACGGTTGTTTCTCAACACAGGCTAAACTGAACTAGGTCAAAACCTAAACATCTGGTCATGAGGGAAGGTTCAAGTACAATCTGAAAGTAGTTTTATATTATAGAAAATAATCACCTACTTTGGGGTAGTACTTAGGTAGTAGTTTCTTAAATCCCTTTTTGAGGTAAATAGCTTTTCCAATAATCATCTAGGGTTTTCGAAAAATAATAATTCTGGGATTTATTTCAAGGTCAAGTGAGTTTTCTTTATGCCAGAACGCTCCACGTCTCACTGACGTTTGAAGCATGCTTGTGGTGGGGATTTAAATTTTGGGTCACTCACCCTCTGGTGGTGAAATCGGAAGCTTTTGGAGCTCTTTCAAGGTTAAACTGTAAGCGGAGGTTTAAAATGTTGGAGTTGGTCAAGGTCAAAGCTAAAAGTTGCAAGGTAATCATTCATATAAATCTAAAAGTTTTTGAGTAAGTTAGCAGTTTTGAAAGGATGCATGTTTATAATAAAAGGCTTCTCCGGGATTGCATTATTCAGTAAACTTTTATTGCTAGAAATGGTGAAAGTAATAAGAATGATAAGAAGAAAAAAATTATTAAGTATTGACGAGAGGAAGAAAAGACTCGAGGTGTTAATCAAAATAAAAAATTGAGGGTAGATTTAGAGCTGTATGAGGTAAAAAAAATGATGCAACTTCAGTGAATGTGCCATGAAAAAGGTGCATTATAATTTGAAAGAGATGTATTAGTAAATAAGTAATTAAGTAATGATAGTTATATGTAAAATATATGGTTTTAATCCCTAATAAATCACAACTCGATAATCCTTTACCCAAAAATTCCGAATTTTCATATATAGGTCCAATAAATTAGAGCGCCATTGATAGCAGTGTCTAAAATTTGTTAAAACAATAAATGTCATAAAAATTTTGTTTAACTAATAAAATTGATATGTAAGTGAACGTCGTTAAGGCTTAATAAATCGCAACTCAATGTCCTTTACCCAAAATTCTGAATTTTCGTATATATATCAATAAGTAAGAGCGCCAAAGATAATAGTTTCCAAAATTTGTAAAAAAAAAATGTGATAAAAAAAATTTGTTTTATCAATACGTAACTGAACGTTGTTAATTTTGCAATTCATTTTAATTAATTTTCTTCTCATATGCCTACACACTTTATTTTTAATTAAAATGAACACTGAAGTTTCTTATCATGATTTATTAAATTATTCAAATTATGTAAAGAAATGACCCATAAAACTTATATTACAAAGAAAGAAAGAAAAAGGTCAATAACATTATCCTGTTATATGAAATGTATGTCAGCATTTCTGTATGTGTCTATTTTAAAATAAATAAATACACTCTTTTATAATATCAGATTAATTTTTAACTCAAAATTTTGAATTTTTATATATGTTGAATAAATAACAGCGCAAGGATAGCATTAAAATAAATTTAGAATATAAAAATTTCAAAACAGTCTTGTGAAAATAGTACATAAAGGTTGAAACTTGCGTACATTTATATTTATATTTATTTATAAATCAGTAGTCCTTTACCCAAAAATTCCAATTTTCGGCATGTAGACTAAACAGGCATGAGCGCAAAAGATAGCACTCCAAAAATTCTCAAAACTAAAAGAATGTGAAAAAAAAAAATTTTCAATTATTAATGATAAAGTTTGCAGTTTTGATGTGTAAGTGAACGTTGTTAAGGCTTAATAAATCATAACTCCTATGTCCTTTACCCAAAATTCTGAAATTTCGTATACAGGTTCAATAAATTAGAGCGCCAATGATGGCAGTTCCAAAATTTACCAAAATGTGATAAAAAAAGATGAATTTTACCAATGTAAATTTATATGTAAGTTAAAGTTGTTAACTGCTTAAAATAGACACATACAGAAATGCTGACATACATTTCATATAACAGGATAATGTTATTGACCTTTTTCTTTCTTTCTTTGTAATATAAGTTTTATGGGTCATTTCTTCCTACATAATTTGAATAATTTAATAAATCATGATAAGAAACTTCAGTGTTCATTTTAATTAAAAATAAAGTGTGTGTAGGCATATGAGAAGAAAATTAATTCGGAAAAGGTGAATTGCAAAATTAACAACGTTCAGTTACGTATTGATAAAACAAATTTTTTTATCACATTTTTGTTTTACAAATTTTGGAAACTACTATCTTTGGCGCTCTTATTGGATATATATCGAAAATTCAGAATTTTCGGGTAAAGGACATTGAGTTGCGATTTATTAAGCCTTAACGACGTTCACTTACATATAATTTTATTAGTTAAACAAAATTTTTTATGACATTTATTGTTTTAACAAATTTTAGACACTGCTATCAATGGCGCTCTAATTTATTGGACCTATATATGAAAATTCGGAATTTTTGGGTAAAGGATTATCGAGTTGTGATTTATTAGGCGATTAAAACCATATATATTTACATATAACTATCATTACTACCGTAATTACTTATTTACTAATACATCTCTCATTCAAATTATAATGCACCTTTTTTCATGGCACATTCACTCGAAGTTGCATCATTTTCTTTTTTACCTCATACAGCTCTAAATCTACCCTCAATTTTTATTTCCTTGATTAACACCTCGAGTCTTTTCTTCCTCTCGTCAATACTTAATAATTCTTTTCTCTTCTTATCATTCTTATTACTTTCACCATTTCTAGCAATAAAAGTTTACTGAATAATGCAATCCCGGAGAAGCCTTTTATTATAAACATGCATCCTTTCAAAACTGCTAACTTACTCAAAAACTTTTAGATTTATATGAATGATTACCTTGCAACTTTTTAGCTTTGACCTTGACCAACTCCAACATTTTAAACCTCCGCTCAGTTTAACCTTGAAAGAGCTCCAAAGCTTCCGATTTCACCACCAGAGGGTGAGTGACTCCAAAATTTAAATCCCCACCACAAGCATGCTTCAAACGTCAGTGAGACGTGGAGCGCGTTCTGGCATAACGAGAAAACTCACTTGACCTTGAAATAAATCAGAATTCATTATTTTTCTCGGGTCAGAAATGCACCCCTAGATGATAAGCCTATTGGAAAAGCTACCTTTACCTCAAAAAGTAGGGATTTATAGAAACTACTACCTATCAGTACTACCCCAAAGTAGGTGATTAGCTTTTCTATAATATAAAACTACTTTCAGATTGTACTTGAACCTTCCCTCATGACCAGATGTTTAGGTTTTGACCTAGTTCAGTTTAGCCTGTGTTGAGAAACAACCGTCGGTTTTGGGAAACGGTTATCTATATTTGGAGAAACATCCTGGATGACTATTGTATGAGCCCACGCTTTTATTACAATTTAGTTAATAACCATGATATTAGCCTATCATTCTTCTTGTTTCCATGACTCGTTTAGAATTGATCCTGCAGGTTTCGGCTACATTTCGATCGAATGATGTCGGGTAAGATCGGTCTGTAGGACATATGGCCTTGAAATTTCTTGGAGACCTTGAGAATGTGCAACCACCAGATACTGTAAGCATAACGTTTAGCCAATACAGGAACCTTGATATTCAGCATAGACAACAACCTCTTGTTTCCACGAACTGATTATATTACTAGAATTCAGTAATAGGAACTCTTATTTGCTATTTCCTAGAATTTTACCTCAAGGAATGTTAAAAGTTGACTTGTTGACCTAGATGGATAGGCTGGGTTATAACCTGAGAAATAGTTTGCATCAGAGGCTTTTGCCAAAACAATGAATCACCTTTGTTATCAGAGGTGTGACCTTGAAAATTATAAGCATAGACTTTGAAGCGTTGGTTAGAACAATGCATCGTCTTAGTTCTTGATTTCTAGAATTGAGATGTATTTAGATAACAATCTATTTTAGAAATTATAACTGAACAATGGATCGTCTTTGTTCATTCATCACAAAATTGTTAGCATAGACTTTGAACCGTTGGCTAGAACAATGGGCCCACTTTGTTCCTGATTTCAGAATTGAGATGTTGAATCTATTTCCACCTGAACAATGGATCTCTCGTATAACCTTCGAGGAAGGTTACCAAACAGCTATCTGTTTTGAAACGGCTACCTGTTTTAAAACGGCTACCTGTTTTGAAACGGCTACCTGTTTTTAGAAACAGCTACCTGTTTTAGGAAACGGCTACCTGTTTAGACTACTTCAGGGCTCTAGGGGTGTGACATGGCTTGATGACCTTGAAACATGCATAGACAACACCTCGGTTTGCTTAGGTTTGTAATAAGTTACGGACAACGTCTCTAAGTAAGCTGAATGTATGGCTAGTATACAATATAATGAAGCGATGACCTATTAGGAAGATGATGATGATATCTTGTGGACCACATTAAACGAAATTGAATGCGAAAACAAATAATAAATAGATATGCTCCAGTAAAGGTATTACAAAATGTTACCATAATATGTATATTTTATTTTGCTATTCCTAAGAAGCTTTAAGAGTCTAACATAAGAACTGTAATATTATACCTTCTCAATACCTTGTCAATAAAATTTAACCTTGAAGATTGGTTGGTATGAATTGTAATATGATACCAATAAATCTTAACCTTGAAGAGCTTAGCCAATATAGCTGCAGACACACGCTACATTTTTTTTTTGTCTGGTTGTCTTCGTTAGCGTGTTGTATATGCGCTAATGCAATCTTTCCTACAGTTCCGGCGCTGGTAATGCATCATTCTCAACCAGATATTGCTTTGGTTGGTATGAATTGTAATATGATACCAATAAATCTTAACCTTGAAGAGCTTAGCCAATATAGCTGCAGACACCATATTATTATACCACATTTTTTTTGTCTCATCAATAGCAGCTCTTCATTATGATATACCCTTCATTTAATCAAAATAGAAGACTTTCTTTTTTGCAACAAAAATATATAATTTATTTCAAACAATTATACATAGATATATATGTTATTATTTTTTACAGAAATGTTAAATTAGTCATCTTTCCTACAGTTCCGGCGCTGGTAATGCATCATTCTCAACCAGATATTGCTTAAACTTTTCAATGCGATCTTCTTTTGAACTATTCATAAAATCCTAAGGTAAGTATGCACTTAAAGTTCTGGGTTTCAATGATAATATGTTTCCCATACTGATAGTATTCATATCAATCACTTTATATTTTGCGTCTTTTACGTTCGTGAAGGATTTACAGAAAGTGCTACTGTTCAATGCGATAGATCCATCTTTATTGATTCGAGAACGCTTTGAATTATAGTTGACACCGGAACTGTCCTATATATTACTGCATCATGATGTTAGGGAGAGTGCACTTTATAATTGTATCGATAGGCTAATCTGCATCTGATGAGGATGAAACTACTACCATCAAGAGATGCCTATTTTCATTGCAAAACTGATGCAATTGGCGCTTTCAATTCTTCTACAAAACATGTTCTACATATTTCCTTTAAATTTAAAAACTTTTCACATATCTTTACTCCTTTTTCATACTTTTTCACTAGGACGTTACACTCCCTTCACTATAATCACCTCGCCCGTAAACCGCCTCATGTTCGGCATCGAATACTAATGCTGAAAATTTTGCTTCAAGCGTTCCACCGCTGTTCTCAGGTCAGTTGCTTTGGTCCATTGCTCTTGAGCGTATGCCATCCACATGTTTGACACAACACTCACTACCCATTACACTATTTCCATATTGTTACTCTAAACGACCCCACTATGTTACATTAGTGCAGATATGAACCATCTCTTTGATTACCATACATATCTGGTTACGCGCATAAGCTACTTTCAACGATCATGCTGTCACTATACTTTTAGCTGTAACGCGATCAACTTTTTTGTGAGGACTTGAACCGGCCATTTTAGCTATGATATACAGATCAATAACCTTTGAACACACTATTTTTAGACTTCTAAGAATTGTTATGATGATGATTATGATGATGATGACATTACAGTTTCTATTTTTAGCTTCGGACCTTGACCTTGTAATATGATGAGGATGGTGACATTGCAATTTCTTTTTAGCTTGAAGTGGAGTATTCACCTTCAATGAACTCATGACCTACTTTTTGCATAGCTTATGAGATCATCGTCGGACCTTCAAGTGGGAGATCTTGAAAATTCTATTCTTAGATTTATGAATACCTTGCAATTTCTATTTATAGCTTTTGCCCTGACCATTTCTAAGAAATGTTGCGCGGCTATCACTTTCATAGTTGACACGTCTATCGTTTACAAACAATAAAATTATGCATTCCAATATCAGTACTTGAAATAATTATAAATCATACTATATGGATGCATTTTGCAATTACTTTTTACTCATTACGAGTACAATCCATTTAATTGAATTGCAATTGTGTATATATATATGTAAGATGTCTGAAGATTCATTGTGAGCGTTATTATTACTTTATTTCATGAAAAATCGTTACAATCTATTTTAGAAAAACCGTATTACAAATAGTTTACAAATTAGTTACATTAAGGTTTTATTATATCATATTTCATATTGCTGCCTAATTTATTGAGGAAAATGTATTTTAATATTCCAAATAAAAGACGACCTTCAAGTTTTTTTCCAATTTTTTAGTTCTATCATTGGCGCTCTAATTTATTGGATCTGTATACGAAATTTCGAATTTTTGGGTAAAGGATTATCGAGTTGTGATTTTTAAAATTAACAACTTTCAATTTCATATTGCTTTAGTTGGTAAAACAATTTTTTTTATCACATTTGAATTTTGAAACTGCTATTATTGGGTTTTTATTGGATCTGTATACGAAATTTCAGAATTTTTAAAGGATTATCGAGTTGTGATTTATTAAATTAACGTTCAGTTACGTATTAGTTTAATTCATAAAGCAAAATTTTTTATCAAATTTTTTTTTTTAATTTTTAAACTGCTATTATTGGCGCTCTTATTTATTGAACCTATAACGAAAATTCAGAATTTTTGGGTAAAGAATTATCGAGTTGTGATTTATTAGGCAATTTACAACTTTCAATTTCATATTGCTTTGTTGGTAAAACAAATTTTTTTATCAATTTTGGGGACATTTTCGAAACTGCTATCATTGGCGCTCTCATTTATTGGACCTGTATACGAAATTTCAGAATTTTGGGTAAAGGACATTGAGTTGTGATTTATTAAAATTAAAACGTTCAGTTACGTATTGATAAACAAAATTTTTTTTTTTATCACATTTTTTTTTGAAATTTGGAAACTGCTATCATTGGCGCTTCATTTATTGGACCTGTATACGAAATTTCAGAATTTTTGGGTAAAGGAAAAAAAAATCATAGTTATTTTTTATTCAGTAAATGCTATACATTAGATAAGCAGGTTGAAATACAAAACCATTAAACATACAGTGTTATATGAATTAATATTATACTTAGCATTTATAACATCATCAATATCTTTATAAATGTCATCATCACCACCATTGAATTCTCTCTCATTTTACATATGGTGGGGTGCTACTATTAAAAAAATGTTATGTTTGTTGTTTTGCCAGCCACCAAACTACTTATAAACACATCCTTCATGTTTAGGAGTGTTTTAAATTCTTCAATTGTGTTTCTTCTTTTTGAAATACAATAAAAGCGTTCCGGCAATAACATTTAAAATCACCCGTTTCTATCACTATGTTCACCATACTTAGTATTAATTTATCCATATTCGTTACTTTATACTTTCTCGATATATCGGGCCCACGCATTTTTAAAGGGTTTGCAATAGGTGCTTTGGTTTAACCCTGTTAATTCCATATTTAACAATTATGTGTTGCAGACTGATCTCAACATACAGGCTCAATTTATATAAGAAATATGCGTCCTACATATTACAACATGCTTAAACTTGTTAAATACCTACTGTTGACCTTGACTATAAATATGATGATCAGCTAAAAAATTTATATTTTAAAAAGTTTGACCTTGAAAATTATTTATGATTACCTGGCAATTTCTATTTTTAGCTTTTCATTTTTATATTTCTAAGAAAATGACACAACCGTAAGTCTTCGACCTTGAATACTATTTTGATTACCTTGCAACTTTTTACCTTTTTGGGATTCAGGGTTACCAACCTAACACGTTTTATGCATTCCATATAGTACAGTACTTGAATATAATATTACAAATCATACTATATGGATGCATTTTGAATTGCATGCTTTTACTCATTACGAGTACAATCCATTTAACTTGAATTGCAATTTATATATATATATATATATATATATATATATATATATATATATATATATATTAAATGTCTGAAGATTCATTTGAGCGTTATTATTACTTTATTTCATGAAAAATCGTTACAATCTATTTTAGAAAAAACCGTATTACAAATAGTTTACAAATTAGTTAAACTTTTATTATATCATATTTCATATTGCTGCCTAATTTATTGAGGAAAAATGTATTTTAATATTCCAATAGTAAAAGAGGACCTTCAAGTTTTTCCAAATTTTTTTAGTTCTATCATTAGCGCTCTAATTTATTGGACCTGTATACGAAATTTCAGAATTTTTGGGTAAAGGATTATCGAGTTGCGATTTATTAAGCAATTAACAACGTTCAGTTACGTATTGATAAACAAAATTTTTTTTTTATCACATTTTTTGTTTTGGTAAATTTGGAAACTGCTATCATTGGCGCCTCATTTATTGGACCTGTATACGAAATTTAATTTTTGGGTAAAGGACATTGAGTTGTGATTTATTAAGCAATTAACAACGTTCAGTTACGTATTGATAAACAAAATTTTTTTTTATCACATTTTTGTTTTTAAATTTGGAAACTGCTATCATTGGCGCCTCATTTATTGGACCTGTATACGAAATTTCAGAATTTTGGGTAAAGGACATTGAGTTGTGATTTATTAAGTTAACAACTTTAACTTACATATAAATTTTCATTTGGAAAATTTCTTTTTTTTTTATCAAATTTTTTTTGGTTTTAGCAAATTTTGAAATTGCTATCATTGGCGCTCTAATTTATTGGACCTGTATACGAAATTTCAGAATTTTTGGGTAAAGGAAAAACAAATCATAGCTATTTCTTTATTCAATAAATGCTATACATTAGATAAGCAGGACGATAATACAAAATTTCCATTAAACATACAGTGTTATATGAATTAATATTATACTTAGCATTTATAACATCATCAATATCTTTATAAATGTCATCTATGTGTTGCAGACTGATCTCAACATACAGCTGCTGCAATTTTATAAGAAATAGGTCCTAAATTAAACATGCTTAAACTTGTTAAAATACTGTTGACCTCGACTAGAAATATGATGATCAGCTAAAATTTATATTTCCCGCTAAAAGTTTAACCTTGAAAATTATTTATGATTACCTGGCAATTTTATTTTTAGCTTTTCACCTTTTATATTTCTAAGAAATATGACACAACCGTAAGTCTTCGACCTTGAATACTATTTTTGATTACCTTGCAACTTTTTACCTTTGACCTTGACTTAGCATTAAACCTAACACGTTGCAATTATGCAATTGAATATAATATCACAAATCATACTATATGGATGCATTTTTACAATTGCATGCTTTTTACTCATTACGAGTACAATCCAAATTGAATTACAATTGTGTATATATATGTAAGATGTCTGAAGATTCATTGTGAGCGTTATTATCTGACCTTGAAAGCATAGACTTTAAACAATGAGCCACCTTCTTGATTTCTCAGAATAGGGCGTGGCCTCGAAACATGCATAGACTTTTGAGGGCAATGACCTTCAGGATAATCAACAGTTTTTAGGCCCACTTTGTTCCTGATTTTCAGAATTGAGATGTTGAATCTATTTCCACCTGAACAATGGATCTCGTATAACCTTCGAGGGAAAGGTTACCAAACAGCTATCTGTTTTGGGAAACGGCTACCTGTTTTAAAACGGCTACCTGTTTTGGAAACGGCTACCTGTTTTTAGGAAACAGCTACCTGTTTTAGGAAACGGCTACCTGTTTAGACTACTTCAGGGCTCTAGGGGTGTGACATGGCTTGAACCTTGAAACATGCATAGACAACACCTTTTGAGGTTTGTAATAAGTTACGGACAACGTCTCATAAGCTGAATGTATGGCTAGTATACAATATAATGAAGCGATGACCTATTAGGAAAGATGATGATGATATCTTGTGGACCACATTAAACGAAAATTGAATGCGAAAAAAAAATAAATAGATATGCTCCAGTAAAGGTATTAAAAATGTTACCATAATATGTATATTTTATTTTTATTCCTAAGAAGCTTTAAGAGTCTAACATAAGAACTGTAATATTATACCTTCTCAATACCTTGTCAATAAAATTTAACCTTGAAGATTGGTTGGTATGAATTGTAATATGATACCAATAAATCTTAACCTTGAAGAGCTTAGCCAATAAGCTGCAGACACACCTACATTTTTTTTTGTCTGGTTGTCTTCGTTAGCGTGTTGTATTGCGCTAATGCAATCTTTCCTACAGTTCCGGCGCTGGTTGCATCATTCTCAACCAGATATTGCTTTGGTTGGTATGAATTGTAATATGATACCAATAAATCTTAACCTTGAAGAGCTTAGCCAATAAGCTGCAGACACCATATTATTATACCAACATTTTTTTTGTCCATCAATAGCAGCTCTCCATTATGATATACCCTTCATTTAATCAAAAAGAAGACTTTCTTTTTTGCAACAAAAATATATAATTTTTTCAAACAATTATACATAGATATATATGTTATTATTTTTTACAGAAATGTTAAATTAGTCATCTTTCCTACAGTTCCGGCGCTGGTAATGCATCATTCTCAACCAGATATTGCTTAAACTTTTCAATGCGATCTTCTTTTGAACTATTCATAAAATCCTAAGGTAAGTATGCACTTAAAGTTCTGGGTTTCAATGATAATATGTTTCCCATACTGATAGTATTCATATCAATCACTTTATATTTTGCGTCTTTTACGTTCGTGAAGGATTTACAGAAAGTGCTACTGTTCAATGCTGATAGATCCATCTTTATTGATTCGAGAACGCTTATGAATTATAGTTGACACCGGAACTGTCCTATATATTACTGCATCATGATGTTAGAGGGGAGAGTGCACTTTGATAATTGTATCGATAGGCTAATCTGCATCTGATGAGGATGAACTACTACTACCATCAAGAGATGCCGTCCATTTTTCATTGCAAAACTGATGCAATTGCGCGGCTTTCAATTCTTCTACAAAACATGTTCTACATATTTCCTTTAAATTTAAAAACTTTTCACATATCTTTACTCCTTTTTCATACTTTTCACTAGGACGTTACACTCCGCTTCACTATAATCACCTCGCCCGTAAACCGCCTCATGTTCGGCATCGAATACTAATGCTGAAAATTCTTGCTTCAAGCGTTCCACCGCTGTTCTCAGGTCAGTTGCTTTGGTCCATTGCTCTTGAGCGTATGCCATCCACATGTTTGACACAACACTCACTACCCATTACACTATTTCCTTATATTGTTACTCTAAACGACCCCACTATGTTACATTAGTGCAGATATGAACCATCTCTTTGATTACCATACATATCTGGTTACGCGCATAAGCTACTTTCAACGATCATGCTGTCACTATACTTTTAGCTGTAACGCGATCAACTTTTTAGTGAGGACTTGAACCGGCCATTTTAGCTATGATATACAGATCAATAACCTTTGAACACACTATTTATAGACTTCTAAGAATTGTAATATGATGATGATTATGATGATGATGACATTACAGTTTCTATTTTTAGCTTCGGACCTTGACCTTGTAATATGATGAGGATGGTGACATTGCAATTTCTATTTTAGCTTGAAGTGGAGTATTCACCTTCAATGAACTCATGACCTACTTTTTATGCATAGCTTATGAGATCATCGTCGTGACCTTCAAGTGGAGTAGATCTTGAAAATTCTATTCTTAGATTTATGAATACCTTGCAATTTCTATTTATAGCTTTTCGCCCTGACCATTTCTAAGAAATGTTGCGAAACGGCTATCACTTTCATAGTTCAAGCACACGTCTATCGTTTACAAACAATAATTGAATTATGCATTCCATATAGTACAGTACTTGAATATAATATTATAAATCATACTATATGGATGCATTTTTGCAATTGCATGCTTTTACTCATTACGAGTACAATCCATTTAACTTGAATTGCAATTGTGTATATATATATAGTAAGATGTCTGAAGATTCATTGTGAGCGTTATTATTACTTTATTTCATGAAAAATCGTTACAATCTAT
Organism: Vesta saturnalis; assembly: GCA_036346205.1. Taxonomy (NCBI): domain Eukaryota; kingdom Metazoa; phylum Arthropoda; class Insecta; order Coleoptera; family Lampyridae; genus Vesta; species Vesta saturnalis. The sequence goes on from JARFJB010001965.1 coordinate 10,770,847, forward strand.
TTTAGAAAAAAACCGTATTACAAATAGTTTACAAATTAGTTACATTAAGGTTTTATTATATCATATTTCATATTGCTGCCTAATTTATTGAGGAAAATGTATTTTAATATTCCAATAGTAAAGACGACCTTCAAGTTTTTCCAATTTTTTAGTTCTATCATTGGCGCTCTAATTTATTGGATCTGTATACGAAATTTCAGAATTTTTGGGTAAAGGATTATCGAGTTGTGATTTATTAAGCAATTAACAACTTTCAATTTCATATTGCTTTAGTTGGTAAAACAATTTTTTTATCACATTTTGGGGAATTTTTGAAACTGCTATTATTGGCGCTCTTACTTATTGGATCTGTATACGAAATTTCAGAATTTTTGGGTAAAGGATTATCGAGTTGTGATTTATTAAGCAATTAACGTTCAGTTACGTATTAGTTTAATTCATAAAGCAAAATTTTTTTATCAAATTTCTTTTTTTTTTTTTGGGAATTTTTTAAACTGCTATTATTGGCGCTCTTATTTATTGAACCTATATACGAAAATTCAGAATTTTTGGGTAAAGAATTATCGAGTTGTGATTTATTAAGCAATTTACAACTTTCAATTTCATATTGCTTTAGTTGGTAAAACAAATTTTTTTTTATCACATTTTGGGGACATTTTCGAAACTGCTATCATTGGCGCTCTCATTTATTGGACCTGTATACGAAATTTCAGAATTTTTGGGTAAAGGACATTGGAGTTGTGATTTATTAAGCAATTAACAACGTTCAGTTACGTATTGATAAACAAAATTTTTTTTTATCACATTTTTTGTTTTGGTAAATTTGGAAACTGCTATCATTGGCGCTCTCATTTATTGGACCTGTATACGAAATTTCAGAATTTTTGGGTAAAGGAGAAAAACAAATCATAGTTATTTCTTTATTCAGTAAATGCTATACATTAGATAAGCAGGTTGATAATACAAAATTTCCATTAAACATACAGTGTTATATGAATTAATATTATACTTAGCATTTATAACATCATCAATATCTTTATAAATGTCATCATCACCACCATTGAATTCTCTCTCATTTTACATATGGTGGGGGTGCTACTATTAAAAAGAAAATGTTATGTTTGTTGTTTTGCCAGCTGCACCCAAACTACTTATAAACACATCCTTCATGTTTAGGAGTGTTTTAAATTCTTCAATTCGTGTTTCTTCTTTTTGAAATACACATAAAAGCGTTCCGGCAATACATTTAAAATCACCCGTTTCTATCACTATACGTTCACCATACTTAGTATTAATTATATCCATATTCGTTACTTTATACTTTCTCGATATATCGAGCTCGCACGCATTTTTAAAGGGTTTGCAATAGGTGCTTTGGTTTAACCCTGTTAATTCCATATTTAACAATTATGTGTTGCAGACTGATCTCAACATACAGCTCGCTGCAATTTATATAAGAAATATGCGTCCTACATATTACAACATGCTTAAACTTGTTAAATACCTACTGTTGACCTTGACTATAAATATGATGATCAGCTCCAAAAATTTATATTTCCCGCTAAAAAGTTTGACCTTGAAAATTATTTATGATTACCTGGCAATTTCTATTTTTAGCTTTTCACCTTTTATATTTCTAAGAAATATGACACAACCGTAAGTCTTCGACCTTGAATACTATTTTTGATTACCTTGCAACTTTTTACCTTTGAGCTTGACTTAGCAGGGTTACCAACCTAACACGTTGCAATTATGCATTCCATATAGTACAGTACTTGAATATAATATTACAAATCATACTATATGGATGCATTTTGCAATTGCATGCTTTTACTCATTACGAGTACAATCCATTTAACTTGAATTGCAATTGTGTATATATATATATATATATATATATATATATATATATATATATATATATATATATGTAAGATGTCTGAAGATTCATTGTGAGCGTTATTATTACTTTATTTCATGAAAAATCGTTACAATCTATTTTAGAAAAAAACCGTATTACAAATAGTTTACAAATTAGTTACACCATTCTTTTATTATATCATATTTCATATTGCTGCCTAATTTATTGAGGAAAAATGTATTTTAATATTCCAATAGTAAAAGAGGACCTTCAAGTTTTTCCAAATTTTTAGTTCTATCATTAGCGCTCTAATTTATTGGACCTGTATACGAAATTTCAGAATTTTTGGGTAAAGGATTATCGAGTTGCGATTTATTAAGCAATTAACAACGTTCAGTTACGTATTGATAAACAAAATTTTTTTTATCACATTTTGTTTTGGTAAATTTGGAAACTGCTATCATTGGCGCTCTCATTTATTGGACCTGTATACGAAATTTCAGAATTTTTGGGTAAAGGACATTGAGTTGTGATTTATTAAGCAATTAACAACGTTCAGTTACGTATTGATAAACAAAATTTTTTTTTATCACATTTTTGTTTTGTAAATTTGGAAACTGCTATCATTGGCGCTCTCATTTATTGGACCTGTATACGAAATTTCAGAATTTTGGGTAAAGGACATTGAGTTGTGATTTATTAAGCAGTTAACAACTTTAACTTACATATAAATTTTCATTTGGTAAAATTCATCTTTTTTTATCAAATTTTTTTTGGTTTTAGCAAATTTTGAAATTGCTATCATTGGCGCTCTAATTTATTGGACCTGTATACGAAATTTCAGAATTTTTGGGTAAAGGAGAAAAACAAATCATAGCTATTTCTTTATTCAATAAATGCTATACATTAGATAAGCAGGACGATAATACAAAATTTCCATTAAACATACAGTGTTATATGAATTAATATTATACTTAGCATTTATAACATCATCAATATCTTTATAAATGTCATCTATGTGTTGCAGACTGATCTCAACATACAGCTCGCTGCAATTTATATAAGAAATATGCGTCCTACATATTACAACATGCTTAAACTTGTTAAATACCTACTGTTGACCTCGACTAGAAATATGATGATCAGCTCCAAAAATTTATATTTCCCGCTAAAAAGTTTAACCTTGAAAATTATTTATGATTACCTGGCAATTTCTATTTTTAGCTTTTCACCTTTTTATATTTCTAAGAAATATGACACAACCGTAAGTCTTCGACCTTGAATACTATTTTTGATTACCTTGCAACTTTTTACCTTTGACCTTGACTTAGCAGGGTTACCAACCTAACACGTTGCAATTATGCAGTACTTGAATATAATATCACAAATCATACTATATGGATGCATTTTTACAATTGCATGCTTTTTACTCATTACGAGTACAATCCATTTAACTTGAATTACAATTGTGTATATATATGTAAGATGTCTGAAGATTCATTGTGAGCGTTATTATCTGACCTTGAAAGCATAGACTTTAAACAATGAGCCACCTTCTTGATTTCTCAGAATAGGGCGTGGCCTCGAAACATGCATAGACTTGCTTGAGGGCAATGACCTTCAGGATAATCAACAGTCTAGTAACTTTTCTAGTGACCTTGAAGGACTCGTGCAAGCATGACTTGAAGAGGCGGGGTACCTAACACGTGGCCTTGGCAGGAGTACAAACCACGTGGCCTTTACTTAGCAGCTACCCTTAAAATAGGCAATGTTACTAACCTGTGACCTTGAAACGGGGAACGCGTACGTGCACGGTGAGTTAGGATCCCTATAGCTATACTACTTATCTTTACTAAAAAATCCCAAAGCAGTTATGAAATCAAGAAGGTTGTGATAGTTATTTGGTTTGTAAGTAATATGTGAGAAGATGTTTTCCATATTATATTCAACAAAACCTAGAAATACAGTTATTATAACTAAGAAGTTTAGCTTATGAGCAATATTAGAAATAGGATTGAAATCTTTTCACACATATATTATAACGTTAAACGTGTAAAACTGTACAAATATTGTAACTATAAAAATACTTATACAGTGAACACATAAAGTATGGAACCACTTCACTAAAAATTGTCCTGTTTAATTAATTCAAAATCGCTCGAACCCGTTCATTTTTGTCTTTGTATATTCTATAGATACGTTTTTCTAACCTGAATGGTTTTTAAAATAATAAAAGTTTTTAAATAGATTAAAATGCATATTAAGGGTAACAGTTAAACAAAATTGTTTACAACATCTTTAACAATTTTTAACAGATATTACTACTGACGAAAATAATTGTAAGTGTTATCGAAACGTTTAGATTGTATAATTAAAAAAACCCAAAGAAGATAAGTATTTTATTATGTGTGATAATTAGGGCTAGGATTTCTATGCATTTGTATGTTTTTTTTGCTTGCAGTAATCATATGAAAACTGAAGTATAAACATGTTTTATGAGTTTGTGCACCACATATGTGAATTTGAAAGTGCATATAAATGCATATTTTAATGATTTTTCTAAATGCATGCATATTTCGTAATATTTTAATGTTAGTGCATATTTTGTACGTTTTTGCTCGCGTTTTTGCATTTTACAGTTACTTTTGCATGTGATTTAAAAATAACTATTTAAAAAATTCTTCTTTTAAAATTTATTTTGTGTTTATTTTTAACATGGGAGGATTTATTTTTACAGTCGGAAGTATTTACCGATTATTCATCCTCTGAGTATTAAGTATGCTATTGTCCGATTGTTAATAACTGGAGGATTATACCTTTTAGGTATACAGCTTTCATAAATATTTCTTGGAACATCCTACCTGTCTGTAACTGTTGTACTTGTTATTGTAATTTACACAGTTGAGTTCAGAACTTTGTGTCCAAAGGATGGGAAAAGAAAAGCGATCCGTTTCTGTAACTCTGCGAAGTTACGTTCGCGAATTCGAGGTTTTTATGACCGACGATAAAGTAGTATTTTGTATAGTGTGGTGAGGATAAAGTCAGTGCAAACAAACGATTTCAAGTAACACAACTTAACACATTAAAACACCAAAAGTGTGTGGATTTAAAAACTAAAAAACAGTCTCTGTTGCCGGGATGTCTTAATAATTTAAGTAGTGCCAGTAGTAAATCTGCGGAATTTAATAAAAACTGTGTAGTGCGTTTGTGGCTGCGGTGGAAGATTAACCACCCCGCATTTCGAAATGTTTTAGAAGAAATTTCAAAAATCCCTATGCCTGATGAATCTACTCTTAGAAAAAATTACTTACCTAACTTGTACCATGATACCATCCAATTAATCAGAAGAGCTATAGGTGACAATTATATTTGGGTTTCGATTGATGAAGTTACAGACAGCGTTGGCAGGTACGTAGAAACATAATTATTGTTTTGTTAGATTAAATGGCTGATGTACTAATACGAAGGTTTTACGAAATCAAGAATATTTCTTTGTCGAATTTCACCCATACTCGTTTTTAAAATGTATTGTTCTTTCAATAATGATATAAGTTTGTTGTTGCAACTAAACGTTGCTAACGTTATAATAGGCATTTTAACTGGAGAGCGAATACCAGTTCATATCTTTTAACCATGGATGTTTTTGAAAATACAAATAATTCGGCAATTGCAAAATTGTTAAATGATTCCATGGCTCTTTTGTGGCCCCAGGGTATTCAGTACGAGAAAGTGCTCCTTTATGTTACTGATGCAGCACCTTACATGCTCAAGGCTGGAGCAGGCCTTCAAGTCTTATACTCAAAGATGATTCATCTCACCTGCCTGGCACATGGATTGCACAGAGTCGTGGAAAAAGTGCGGGAAGTACATCCAAAAGTGTATAATTTAATTTCAAACGTTAAGAAAGTCTTTCGTAAAGCTCCTCATCGTATACAGGCATTTAAGGAAATAGCACACCAAATACCACTGCCCCCAGAGCCTGTAATAATAAGATTGTGTACCTGGCTGTCTGCAGCAGAATATTATTCAAATTACTTTGATACAATTAAAGAAATAGTAAACATATTTAACAAAGATGATGCACTTTGTATACAAAATGCACAAGACGCAGTTAATGCGAAAGGAATTAAAGAAAAACTACTGTTTGTTTTTTCAAATTTTGTTTGTTTGTCAAAAACAATTACTTTATTATAAAGACAAGGTTATTCAATTTCATAAAGTATTAATCTGGTAGATAATATTAGTACCTCTCTTGCTAAAGTTAAAGATCCAAAGGGCCTTGCAGTACATAAAAAAATGAAATATGTTTTAGAGAAAAATGTAGGTTTTGCCTTAATTAGAAAAATAGATGACAAAATAACTGGTCAAGCTACTATAGCAGATGAACTGAAAGAATATAGTATAGTCGAATTGAACAATTATAAATACGTTCCAGTTACATCTTGCGATGTTGAAAGGAGTTTTTCCAAGTATACAAGTATTTTTACAGACAATCGACAAAGTTTTACTTTTGATAATTTACAAATGTATATAATTGTAAATAGTAATTCACTTAATATATAGGCTAAATTTATTTTGTAAAATTGAATTATTTTTTATAAATAAAATAAATTAATGTGATTATTTTTATTTTTTGATTTCTTTTTCCGAACTGCAAAACGCATATTTTCTATAAAATATTGCTTTTAATGCATATATCTCCAATTTTAAGAGTATATTTAAGTGCATATTTCAGTATTTTATAGTGCATAAGTGCATGCATATTTTGGCATTTTTAAGTGCATACAAATCCTAGCCCTAGTGATAATGGTGAAAGTTTACATTTTCATAAGTTAAACAGTTTGATTCAAATTGAAATAATTTTCGCCATTTATTTTCATCCATTCCGGTTACTGTTAGACAGTTGATGAAAAATTATGGGAATGTGAAAATTATTTCAATTTGTATTAAACTATTGAACTGTTGCAACCTTGAACCTATTAAAGAACTATTATTTCAAAAACCATTCGGGTTAAAAAAATATGAAATATTTCTAGATTTTTAATCTAAAAATCTAAAATGTAATAATGTGAGTATTCCGTTTAAAACTGAAAGTTAAAAGTTGAATATTGTCCTGGTTTACTGAGACGGGTCCGAGTGATCTTTAATTAAACGAACAGGAAAATGTTTACTGACGTGCTCACTGTATATAATTTTATAAGGCACAATAATCAAATTTAATAATACGAAAATGGAGGATAATCTTGCATGAACGCCACCTGAAATATGTGAAATTGCCAAAAATACGGTCGCGAGTTTGCTCACACCAAAGTTTTCCACTGGATGGATCATGTGTTACACATTTTGTAAGTACAACATGCATTACATAATTCCGAATCAAGCTTTGCCAACCTAAAAATTTTCGTAAAATGTTCCGTGAATTAATGGATATGATGACGTCTCCTTTCTTAATATGGCTGTTAAAGAATCAAAATGGAAGCAAATTACAAAAATATATTTTCTTAAGTGTAAATTAAAAATGGCTTTATGAAGAAAGTAATAACTTAACTAGTTAAAATGTTTAATGTATATTCAACCACCCTAATTCTGTGAAAGTACATTTGAACTTATACTTCGTCCAAAATTTAAAAATAATAAATGGAGTTATCTTGTAATGAGGCATTTTAGCTACTGTTTAGTTCCCTAGATGCCTATTAACCATACACAGTGTTTCATTACCAAGCTTATAGTTCATAAATCAAAACTCTAAACTTGGGAAGCTTGACAGAATCTTTTCTCTCGTTTATTTAATATTACACGAGCATACGAACTTTATCTGGAATCAATCAATCATAACGGATGTAAGACATATGACGCGAGGGTATATATGTATAGCTTTACGAAAACTTACTCACTTTCAAAATTAGATTTGCAGGTCTTCAATTTTATCAATTTATTTCATAATGTAATTAATATTACTTTATAATAAACGAACACGAACACTTTTGAGTTTGATGTGTCTAATATTAGCTACGCGAAGCGGCTCAGGTCCGAATGAACAAGTGCTTAGAAAGCCTTCTGCAACGAATGTTTTATAGTATTTTCTCGGGTTGATTTCATCTTATTTATTAATTACTGATGGCTTAAAAAATCTGGTTGTAAAATAATTAAGTTGGCAATAGTGAGTTAATTAGATAGTTTCCGTGGCAACTCAAACAATTTTTATATTTAATTTTCTAATAACTTGTATAACGTAAATTTTTGAAAAGAGTCACTAAAAGTTGTTTCAGAATTAAAATCATTCCAACACCAAAATGCATGCGAGAATTGTGAATTCTAATCCCGAAACAGAAAAAAATATCTTAACACATAATTGATGAAGAGGGGTTTGATAAACACGCCCGTGAAGTTGGAGTTAACAATGCAAAAATATTTAACTAATTAGCACTTATGATGTGGCACAATTCAAATTTTGTACTCATGCAATTTCAGCAATACTAATGATTTTATACCTCTACGTTGTGGATAGCAGACCGAGAAAATGTTATTATTGTATATAAGCGTTTTCACATCGCAATTGTTACCGCGATAGGAAAGATAATTAATGGGTTTAAATATCTTGGTAATACGTCGTAGTTCGATAATGTTTTCGGGATATTTTATTTGAATATCTCAGGGTTTGATATGAAAAAGGAAATCACGTTGGGGTAGAAAACAGGTGTTTTGTCGAAACTGCTTTTACCAAAAGCAGTACCACGAATCACGAATGAAAATTTCTATACACACGTTTTGGGGGTAAAAACATAGCAGCTAGTAATTAATTATATCGGAACATACCGCAAATCAAAAGACATCTTTGTTTGTTACGATGAAATTCGAGACCTATAAGGTTTGTTATGGACGATGCATATTTTAAAAATTAATACTTCTTTTAGTAATAAATATGAAAAAATTCCCACGTAATATTTCTAGTCTTTTTTTTTATAACTTTTAAAAATGGAGGTTGATTTGGGGAGTAAATATCATTAGTTGAAGTGTGTCTATAAATGTTTTATCGTGTATATTTTAGTAAAACTAAAAGTGAGAATTTGTGCTTTTCTTGTGTTGGTTTAATAGTAAGTTTTCCCAAAAATTAATCTATAAATAATCGCCGTCGCGTCGAGTTTAAACCGCGTACTTTAACTAGATAAAGTGTTTAACTAAAGGATTATATTCAAATGTAAGTAGGTATTTTAATGTAAATTAAGCTCGCAGCAAACAATTCAACAAGCTTATGTAACCTATTAAAAATCAATCATTGCCTTGCAAGAAGTATCTATTTAATTACTTAAGCACGCTCCTCAAATTGAAATCTGTTACAGAAAAAGAACTCCGCGTCATACAGTACAGTGCCCCCTCTCTCAGTGCTTGTTGACTGTTTACTAATGTTTTCGCCCGTGTAGAGAGTAAGGCGTGCACAAACGTAACACGATAAATCCCAGTTAAATTGTTATAAACGATACCGAGGTTTACAGGCACGGGTTCAGATGACCTTAAAAACCACCTCGAATTTCATTGTTACTGTTAAAGTAACCCGTTCTTATTGCTTCTAAATGAGGAGAGATGTATAGATGAACGTGTAAGCTGAGTAAGTCATGCTGTAGTCATTTTCAGGTAGGTTATTGGTAACTTTGTTATGATTTATTTGCACTTTACTCTTGCAAGGCTTTGTTTTTAATGATGTTTTTTAAAGTATCTTTGGTTCAGCTAGCTTATTTAGAATAATTTGTTTACGAACTGATTTTTATTTACACATCTAACTTATTGTAATTGTACGTATGTACTTTTGTGCTTTTATTAACCACACAATTGAGTATGCCTAAGTGTAGGTAAACTGCATTGCAGTTACCTTATTTCTACCTTATTGCTACTATTTATCGTATTTTATGTGTACCTTAACCTGTATTATTATTTTCTTAATTACCTTGGTGGTAACTGACAGTCCGGCATGATTGCTTGTATAAGGACCACATGTTAGGTGTCACCATTTTTATTCTGATTTATTTAAAGACACAACTGTGGGTGTGATTACACTGCTTGTTTTTTTATTGTGTATATGTGTAGTTATAATATAATATTCACTTTCAAAGTGTTTAAAAGCGTTATTAATTGTTAAACAAACCAAAACTACCAAAGACAATGTGTCAAAAGAATCTGTCAAACAAAAAAATCGCGAGTCTGCACTCTAAGCCCACTTAATTCAAGTAAATCAAATTAACTCAATATTTCTTTTATTTTCTTATTTTAGGTAAAATATGTTAAAACCTCAAATAACTCCAAAACCAGTAATATTTTTGATTTTCAGCAAGGGTACCTTTTTTGAGAAAAATTGTTCAAGAAATATTCTTTTTCCCAAAAAAATTAAACATATCCCCATAAAAAAAAAGCTTGGAGGTAAAATAAGTGGCACCCCCCCCCCTTTAGCAACACTCCTGTACAAAATATAAAAAAATTGTCAACCACTATTTTGTGATCTAAATTTCATTTAGGTATCTTAAATCGTTTCAGAGGTAATAAAAAAAAAGGATTTTTGGGGCCACTTTTACAGGGCCGTACCTTCTTAAGGAGGCATTTTCGGACACATGTTTATTAACCAAACTAACATTATTTTTTAATATTCTATTTACCTAGAAATTAGAGGAACGTTTTTTCAAACACCCAGTATATATTATATATATATATATATATATATATATATATATATACAGGGTGTCCAGTTTAGGATGAAATGCATGGGGATATTGGAAACCGTTAGAGATACGAAGATGGTTAAATGGAGAAAAAGTTGCGTCATTATATGCCCAAGAAGTAACCATGGTTACATGTCAAAAATCCTTCCATTTACTAGACACAGGGTGATAACTGAAAATATCCGTTTTCTAAAAATCGCTATATCTTGTTTCTTGCAAGAGATATCCCACGATTTTTGCAGGATGGGGTAACAGGTAGCGAGGATTTCAAAATGATTTTGAAAAAATCTAGGCCTACTAGATTTTGAGATAATGCACGCAACTTTCGATTTTCTTATGGACGCCATATTGGATTTTTGCATTTTTAATTCTTCATAAAAATGATTTTCAACCATATATCATATGTTTATAATCTGCCAATGAGAAAGTGTCAAATTACACAATTAAATTTATATCAAAGCAACCTTGACATATTATGTATTTTAATTAAATGAAAATTAATCTACAAATTAAACTAACTATTGAGAACAATATTATTGATTATTAACATAAATCATAATAATAAAAGTGACAAAAACAACAAAAATAAAATTTAATATTATACTGAATTTTACTATTAATTAATCAAATGCTCGAATAAACCTTCATTCTCCTGCAAACACCATCTGCATCGAGTTAGCACTGCATCACATGAGTTCCTTATCATCTCGCATTTTTGAATTCTTCATAAAAATGCTTTTCAACCATATATCAGATGTTTATAATCTGCCAATGAGAAAGTGTCAAATTACACAATTAAATTTATATCAAACTAGGCCTTTGCCAATCAACCATCTATTCAATTATTGCAAGAGAATGGAGGTTTATTCGAGCATTTGATTAATTAATAGTAAAATTCAGTATAATATTAAATTTTATTTTTGTTGTTTTTGTCACTTTTATTATTATGATTTATGTTAATAATCAATAATATTGTTCTCAATAGTTAGTTTAATTTGTAGATTAATTTTCATTTAATTAAAATACATAATATGTCAAGGTTGCTTTGATATAAATTTAATTGTGTAATTTGACACTTTCTCATTGGCAGATTATAAACATATGATATATGGTTGAAAATCATTTTTTATGAAGAATTCAAAAATGCAAAAATCCAATATGGCGTCCATAAGAAAATCGAAAGTTGCGTGCATTATCTCAAAATCTAGTAGGCCTAGATTTTTTTCAAAATCATTTTTGAAATCCTCGCTACCTGTTACCCCCATCCTGCAAAAATCGTGAATGTATCTCTTGCAAGAAACAAGATATAGCGATTTTTAGAAAACGCATATTTTCAGTTATCACCCTGTCTCTAGTAAATGGAAGGATTTTTGACATGTAACCATGGTTACTTCTTGGGCATATAATGACGCAACTTTTTCTCCATTTAACCATCTTCGTATCTCTAACGGTTTCCAATATCCCCATGCATTTCATCTTAAACTGGACACCCTGTATATATATATATATATATATATATATATATATATATATATATATATATACGAGAGGGTACCCAAAAAAAAAAGGAATAGCTCTGGTGTGGGCGGGCCTCGTGAAGTATGAATTTCTCCCGCTAGGTGTGTGTAGCGCAACTCATTACCAGTTCAGTACCGCCTGGTTTGTACCCCGGGTTCTGACTCCACATTTCCTGTCACAGGTGATGAATCATGGTGCTATAGTTACGACCCAGAAACAAAGCAACAATCAAGCCAATAGAAGACGTCATTGTCACCCGTGGAAAAAAAGTCGTCAAGCAAATCAAACATCAAAATAATTCTCATTTGCTTTTTTGATATAAAGGGGGTAGTTCATTCAGAGTTTGTTCCACCAGGCCAGACCGTTAATCAAGCTTTTTATTTGGAAGTTTTAAGAAAATTGTATAACAGTGTTCTACAAAAAAGATCCGATTTGTGGCAGACAGGGGACTGGGTTTTCCAAAAGGACAACGTGTCTGCACACACAACCATCTCTGTTAAACGGTTTATGGCAAAAAATAACAAGGTGGATACGACAACATTTGTTGTGCCAAGAAAAAAATGAGGGAAGAGCTGACAGCCATTACTGAAGAAGAGTACAAAAAATGTTTCGAACAGTGAAAACACCGATGGGACATATGTATCAAGCGTAATAGAGAGTACTTTTAAGCAGATAGGGTTGTTAGGTAAAAAATTGAAATAGCTTTTAAAAAATAACTCCGTTTTTTTTGGGTACCCCCTCAAACAGTAGCCAAACAGTACTAAGTCCACTTTTTTCGTTTTTTGAGGTTATGATTGTTCCTTTGGTGTTTTTTCCGCTCTTTCCAATGAAGACATCCCTCATAAAAGTTTGAACCAGATGTGGCAACGCTACAGGGGATATTATTTGTTTGGACAACGATATGTACAATACCATCTTTGTTAGTAAAAACAGTCTGCCTTTTTTCAATACCCAAGAAATTCTCAGAGATAATACAGACGAGTCTCAGCTACCAGAAAGCTTATCAGAGTATTTAGTTCAAGGCAATGAAAATGAAGATAAAAACGAATGCAAGAAAACTTCTAAAATTAATATTTTACAATTTATTATTATTCAAAGTAATGAGGATGGATTTCACTATAAAACAGATGAAGTAGGCGCAAATAATTTACAACATGAAGAAGACTGTACTGAATCTGAGGACCCACCTTATCTATCTGAGGAAAGTAGTGATATAAACGAACTGGAAGAAGAACAAGAGGAAGAAGCAGTAGAAATCCGAGAAACTAAAGGAAAGAAAAGAAAAAGAAATTCTGTGAATTGGAAGAAAAACATTAGAGAGCAAAGGAGAGCTGCTGGGGAAGAATATCTTTTAGCCGCCAATAAGCGTGTTTGTCATGATGAATGTAAAAAGCAGTGCAAACAGAGCATATCAGTTGCGTCGTGCTCTAATTCAATCACAATTTTGGAATGGTAACATCGAAGTTGACCAGAAAAGTCAATTTATAGCTAGTTGCATCGAAGAAGTTCCAACTGAGCGTGTACGTGGTAGAACGGGATCTCGTACTGCAACAAGAATAACGTCGTTGAAGTATTTTTTAAGTAGTAAGAAGTTTACTGTGTGTCGTACTTATTTTCTTAATACCCTAAATATATCCCAAACCTCTGTGCGTAATGCATTATCGAAAAGACAAGTTGGTGGAATCGTAATACCTGATCAAAGGGGTAAACAAGGACCCTCAAACAAAATTGCCTCAAATGTAAGAAAGAATATCATAAAGCACACACAGAAGCGTAAAGAATCACATTATTCCAGCAATAAATCTCAGACAAAGTATTTAGGCAGTCATCTCAACATTTCAATAATTTATCGGTGCTTCTATAAAGAATGTGTAGAAAACCCAATTCCTAAAGAAGATATTCCCAAGCAATGGTTATATAGTGGAATTTTGAATTCTGAATTTAATTTATCCTTCAAAGAGCCATATTTATATATATATATATATATATATATATATATATATATATATATATGTATATATATATTTTCCTGGAAGAACGTCTTGCTTACCCACTCCCCTACTAACAAATGCTCAGAGTTTCTATTTAAAGCTATGGATTTAAAATTTTATTTTTAGGCAATTATAAATTACTAGTCATTTCAATTTCGTTAGTTGGCTGCATTGTAAACATTTACTGTCAGAAATATTACTATAATTAATAACCTTAAATCTGCATTAGCGCAGATGATGTTACTAACTGCAACATATCATAAGTTCCCATTTGCGTTGCAATAAAACTCTTTATTGTAACACATTGATAAAACTAATTGTACAGCATGATCATTATAACGCCGAAATAGAAAAATAGAATGGTTATCTATACGAATTAATAAGTCATATTAAAATTATGAGATGTTTGCTAACAAGAAAGCCACATTAAGCGACATGAAAATCATGAAATCGGATCTAATATGTTTTTGATATAAATAAATCGTTAATTGTTATTTATATCATAATATGGAAGATTAAAAATGCAGGAATTATTACAACTACACTAATTAGTTTAACCTTTTAATTCAAATGGAAGGTTCACAATAATAATTATATTAATTAGCGAATATTAACTAATAAAATCAATTCAAATTTGATTAATCAGTTGCCATAATAATGTATAACAGTAGATTCTACAGTCGATGAGTTCGAAAAGTATTCAATATATATCGCAATGCCGTTGTAATATTCACAATCAGCGTGAAATTATAGGTACTGTGAAATAAATAAATAAACGTGAAATTAAAAAAATAATGTTCTAAATATTATTAAATAACTACTAATAACAAACAATATGGGTTTTGCAAACAAGTAAATTAAAGCACTGTAAAAATTCGTTGCAAAAATTAAAAGAGGTTTATTTTAATACACTGCGTTTCAAACGAAATGTACCACTTAGAAATAATAATGCTATGATCTTGAAAGTATGGTAAAATAATGCTTTATTAACATGCATAAGATGATGAAATTTTGAAGGCAAAATATTAACAGTTAACAAGAAAATGTCTATAGTGTGTAGCATCGCCACGCACAGAAATGCAGGCATTCACTCTCCGATGCATGCTTGCTATGAGATGGTCTATATCCTCCTGAGGCACCTCATCCCAGGATACCTGGAGATGGTGTGGTAATTCATCCAAGTTGTTTGTGGGCCTTGGCAGTTGTCTTAGTCTTCGAACAATCATGTCCCATACATGTTCAATGGGCGAAAGATCTGGCGATCGCGCAGGCCACGGCAATACTGGTAGCTGCACTTGATCCAGATACCTTCCTTTATCATGTGCGGTATGTGGTCTAGCATTATCTTGTTGCAAAATACCATTTGGAAACGTCTGCATTAACGGTACTACCACTGGCTCCAAAACATTATCAATGTAACGCTGAGCACTTAATGTGCCTAGAATGAATACAAGAGGAGATCTTCCACCAACACGTATGGTACCTCAAACCATGTCTCCAGGTGTTAAGTCTGTGAGTCGTCTGTCAACAAACTCTAAATTTCGACGTTCTCCTCGAAACCGCCGCACCTTCTGACGACCATCGTTTCGCCACAAACAAAAACACGATTCGCCGCTGAAGACGATGTTACTCCATTGAAGGTCCCAGTCCCGCCGCTCTTGACACCATGCCAATTTAGCAGTCTTGCGCTCTTGTGTTAACTGGGGTCGTGGGTACGGACGATACGAATGTAAGCCAAAAGACTTAATTCTCCTGTAGATTGTTGACATTGATAGGCGACGACCGAGAGCTCCTGTCCAGTTGACCGCAACAGACCTTGTTGACTGAAACCGATCTCTTGTGGCCATCCGCCTAAGAACTCGTTCTTCACGATCACTGGTGCTGCGTGGTGGTCTTCTTCAGACCAAGAAGACCAAATGCAGGCCACCGTGGTGTGGTCTCGATTAAGTCTTCTGCCGATTTCTCGAAATGACAAACCTGCTTCTTTCATGCCGATAATTCTATCCCTGTCAAAATCTGAAACTTGGGCAAAGTTTAGTCGTTGTCTTACTAGGGGCATTTTTTTCAGAATAAATGTGTTAGTTTAATAACAAAGATTTCTCAAAATGCATAAATAAATAAAAATTGTTGATAATTGATGTTAACAGTGGTGCAAAGTACATAATGACTTGTTCTTTTTCAATGAAACTTCCATCGTTTTCTATATGATACTGAAACATTACATTGCCAAAATTTCAAAATCATAGCATTATTATTTCTACGTGGTGCATTTCATTTGAAACGTAGTGTAATTTATTCAAAATACAAAAATGATTGATCTTAAGCTGCATTAATTTCAATTCTGTCAAAAGGTTAAAATTAAAGAGCCTCTGGTCATTTTACCAGCCGGATAATAAAATCGCAGCTTTCAATTAATCACGTGCTGATCGGTGGCGATCATGCGTTGTTATTGACAAATGGTTAGTACAGCTGGAATATGAATAGACGATAATATCTGTATATTATCGTTATCAATGAAACGTCAATTATTAAAAGGCAGTTCTGAGATAATCCATACTTAAATACAAACACAAATTATTTATACAGGGTGTTTACTAATTGGCTTAAAATAAATTCGTAGTAATATTATTCACGATGAATTTAAGTTGAACCATTTGTGCTGCATTGTATTGTGTAAATAAGTTTACCCATTGATTTGTAACTAATAATAGAAGTTAAATGTAGAAGTAAAACAATTTTTTTAAACTTTTCTGGGTGAAAAAAACTACTACATTGTAAATTATACACTAAAATAAAATACTTATCTTTTTTGGGGGTTTTTAATGGTGTATTTTAAATTATACATTTCGATAACACTTACAGTTATCTTCGTCAATAGTAATATTTGTTAAAAATTGTTAAAGATGTTGTAAACAATTTTGTCAAAGTTGAAAAATTAAAACATAAATATCAGCCGGCTCTTAATATAACAGTTTGAGAAACGTATAAAGCCAACTATAAAATTAAATTTTAGTAAAGAATAACTAGGTCATTAAAAATTAAATATTGTTCAAATGCCTTAAAGATGACAAATCAGAACAATATCTACGGCGAACGCTAACAATGAAAAATGTCAGCAAATGATTTACCAATTATATGTTAAATTACCACAGCACTATAATTTAACATAAGTAGTTGAAATTAAATTAAAATTAAAAATTACAAAAAAACGTTCTGCATTATGCTTTTCATTGTTAGTAACACTTCCACTTATTGATAAAGATATCTCTTTGTTAGATTTAACTGGGTTATTTTATTTGATGTGATGTTTAGATTTGTGAATGCTTCTATCATTTTCAAATTTTTCACAACTTTACGCTTACATCATAACTCGATTAAATTTTGTTAAATGTGTTTTTTTGGTTTTTAGTTGGTGTCGGAGGAGGGTAGTGTCGATTAGAGTTTTGTTTGAGCCAGATCGATTTTATTAATAATATACCGTCATTGTAAGCAGGCTGCCTTTAAAAATATTTTTTTCCGGTACAATTTTCTTTTGAACTAACCAAAGCGAATTTGTCTTTTTCTTTTGGGTGTTAGTTTTAATATGTTTTTCAAATATTAATTTATAAATAACATTCACCATTTTGAAGTTAAACCGCGTATGTTAACCATTTGTGTCTGTGATCAGTTAAAGGAATCTATATTCAAAATGTAGTAGGTATTTTAATGTAAATTAAAGCTTGCAGCAAATAATTCTACAAGCCTATGTAACGCATTAAAAATGAAACATTGCATTGCAAAAAGCATCTAATTACGCACTCATCTGTTAAAATACAAGGGCGAGCGTCTGGAAATGCAGGGCTCCCTCCCTCATCCTTTGGGCGAATTAGCATTGTTGTTTGTTGATTATATTTATATTTGTGTAGAGGTGGGCGTGGACGAACGGGTACAGGATAAACCTCAGTTATAATTGTCAAAAGGCAATACCGAGTGTTTACATACTCCCGGGTCCAGATGACGAAACACCTCGAATTATATTTTTACTGTATTTATAGTTGTGTAACCTGAGAAAGGGACGCTGTATTTTTTTTAATGCAGCCACGCAAGATTGTATTTCGGTGACGTTTATTTATTTACAACTTTAAGGCTTTGTTTTAAAGAGTTCTTTTTGTGTCTTTGATTCAGTCGGCTTATTTAGAATTGTTTGCCTGCGAACTAATTTCTCTTCATATGTAATTTATTGTGATTGTCCGCAATTGTGTAGGTGTAAATTCCTTGCCTTTTTTTTGTTCTTGCAGTTACCTTATTATCACCTGTGCAATTTTACTGTTGCTATATTTTATACGTACCGTAATTTGCCTTATTGTTTTATTTGCTTATTTACTCAAAGACCAGCATGATTGGTTTCAAAGGGCCACATGTTTGATATTACAATTTTTATTCTGATTTATTTATGACATTGTTTTTTTTTGTTGTGTTTATGTGCTTTTTATTTATTTTTTTCTTAATGTTATAATTTTGTACGCACTTTAACCTGATTTAATGGTGTTTTGTTATATTGAACCCTTTAATTCTTTTGATCAGATTTGAGGTTTTCGAGTAATTAAATATCAGACTTGTAAATAAATTCTAATGTTTTAGTCATTGCCACGAATGTAAGGCAAGCAATTAATTTGAGTAATAGTAGCAGTATTGTCAGTAAAGTCAAGATAAACCACTGAGCGATTGTTTTTTCTTGAATTTGCATTATTGCGAATAATTTCAAATTACACTTTTTAAGATAGGGTACCTGGGAAACGCTACAACCTCACGTCGCGGAGTTATTTACGACTCCGTTTTAGGGTGGAATAAAAAAACTGAACTGAATGTGAATGGACCGTAAATATTTTGTTGCTATTCCTACAAATCTATCAATTGGGAAAGCAATCAATCACCTTGCATGGGGGCAATACCCCCGTTGCCTCACCTTGTATGGGGGAATTGGCATCGGTGCCTACCCCCCATAAGTCGCTGCCCCTGGTTTACACAACAGCGGGAATCCATGTTGAAGAAATAAAAAGGCATGTAATTACAAATTATACCTAACATAATAATCATGTAACTGTTGTCTTTTTAGAGAGATGATATGTCTTGGGCACAGCGTATGCAGAAAAAAAATTGGAAGAATTTTATTTGAAATCACTTTTGCCGGAATTAGTGGTTCCGCGACGATCTCACAATATGGAAATTAAGACGGTACAAATGGTTAATTATATAATATATTTAGAAATACAAATTGGTATTCGATTATTTGTCTTTTGTTAATGTCATATTATCCTTACATGTATACTTTTATTGCTGTTTTTCTAAATAAAAGTACTACCCATTGACTAATATTCAACAGTTATACCTAATAGTAAAAGTGTTCATGTTTTACTATAATAGAGAGTGTATTGTGTTTAAAACTGACATTCAAACCCAGTACAAATCACACGTTCTACTGTAACCAGAATTAATCAAAAAGATAATAGTACAGGAACTGTATGTATTATTTTACTCAAAAATAGTTTCGTTTTTATATGATAAACATTGTTCATCAGGAGCTATGCTAAGATAATTTTCAGTAACGCATTCTGTTGACTTATAAGCATACGTGATAAACGATGTTTCGAAAATTATATAAATTGTGTTGTCTGACAAAGCCACATTTTCACTGAGCAGAGCTGTAAATAGACACAATTGCCGTTAGTGGCAGTAGCGTAATATTCTTTGGGTAGATTTGTGTGAAGTTGAATTATCGTCTTGTCTTAGGATACGTTACATGCCATTCGATATTTAGATTTCTTGGTTTATACTCGTTGTTACGTTAGCTATATTATTTTCAAATGAAGCACACCCAAACGTGTAGACCGAAGCAATATGAGGACAATACTAGAGTAGTTTTCAATAGAATTTCTCATAGCTAATGCTAAATGTCTGTTTGAGAACTATCCATTTGTAAGGCGAATTCGGATAAAAGCCATTTATGCCTGGTACCATATTATTTTTAAAATATTGAGTATATCGAGGTTTAGTAAGCGTCAATTTATATACTTATGCAAATAAAAATCTTTTTCCCCAATTTTACTTACTAGGTATATTAATTAAAATTGTTATTTAGAAGTTAGTCCCGACCCCTAATTTTTCATTGAAGCAATTCACCTTGAGCGAGCTAGTTTTAATGTTCTTTACGTGAGTACACTTCTCTTGATAGGTTCGTTTAATAAATAAGGCCTCTGTTAGCTAAATTACTATTATTATTAACACAGACTTTAATCAGCCTTTATGAATTCTCACATTTTAGCGTAGCAAATAATTACATTTTGTCATATTCATATTTCATATTCTTTTCACAAACGATACATTGAATTTTTTAACAAGAAACAGTAAACTTGTTCAGGTTTCAAACGTTTTTAGGACTTTCATAATTCTGACGTTTTAACCTACCCGCAGTCTTACTTGCAGTAAGCTGTACAGTTTACGTACTAAGCGGAATTTGCTCTAAAATGCTTTGAGAGAGAATACAGTGTCAATAAATTTACTCTTTTAGGATTTAGTTTGAATTGGTAATAATCCATTACACTCCCTTAAAATGTATTAAAAATAAATCTCAAGTTAACTTTAAAAGAAACTTCATTTCTGTAATAAGACACTACATTTTAACAATAAAACAGTAGTTCGAGACTGTTCAGTACATTTTGCAGTAAAAATAAGTTTATTACACTTTCGAATCAATAGCTTACGGTTGGTTAACTTTTGCTAGTGAGTTGTGGCGCTTAGAGAAACAATTATATATTTTATTCGGATAAAAACTGATCTCGGGCTTCGCAAGACTGGTACACTTCGCTTCACGTGATCCAGCAAACTTTCCTCCTCGTCCCAAAACCTTTTTGTACTAATAAAAAAAGCAATTATCTTGTGCTGCTCTCTGGCATTACAAACTTTACAACTCACAAAAGTGTCCAAAAACCCATTGTTTCAGACGAAAACGTTAAGAACTTTGGTTTGGCACGACTGATATTTTCATATTTGTGAGTATGAGCAGAACTGCGAATACTCCAAAAATAGTGTTTGGACGTGTGATACACAACATTATTGTGCTGATGTTATTGATTCATTAAAAATACTTAAAAATGTTTTTGGTGACGCAATCATATGTTGGCAGCACTCAACACAAATTTTGCCGATCTGGACGATTTTGAGGATTAGAAAGTTGGTATCGCCGGATGGAAGCACAAAATAGTTATTTGAATTACTAGTCCAAAACGATAGTTTTGCGAGCCGTGCAATAACACTAAATTTTGTGCTGGCGTCTTGGCACATTAAAGATCCCTTTTAATGAAAATACAATCCCTCCCTTAAGGCAACATTCTAAGCCTGGGTGTGTTATATAACATTAATATAACACATCTACTACCAAACTCTAGAAAGTTACAACTCCTGCACAAGTATATTTTAATAAAATACCCTCATATATAAAATATTGCTAATTTCCATTGTATTAATTTGCTAGGTCATTATGTGTTACTAAGTACATTAGGTCCTGCTTCGGGCGTTATACTTACTAGATCCCCAAACAAAGTATGTTTACAAACATATATTGCAGTGGATTTTGAACCTAATTGTCATGAAATATTCTTATTGATTTTATCATTTTTTTCTCATAATATAGGCACTAGATTATAATTTTACAACGTTCGTTATAGTTTAAACTTTTCTACACTCATTCTCACACTGTGTCATAATAGTATATTATTGAATAATAACGGTATCAACGATTAGAAATATTAGAAATCAGTAATTATATATATATATATATATATATATATATATATATATATATATATATATATTGAGATGGTTAGATATAAGTTTAAGACAGGGATAAGAGTGAATAAGCTGGTATTCTTTATAGTGGACAAATTGAGATAAATTAGAGTATATTTACACTGCATTTTATTAAGTAAAATATTAGACGAGTGAAAGAAATTGATTTTGATTTAACGAAACAGGCTTGGTGAAATTTGCACAAGTTTGTTTAATCATAAAAAGCATTGGGCTATGTAAGGAGCATGTGAGGAAGGTCAGAAGGAGTTATATTTGTAAGTACGATTAAGTTCGTAGAACATATTTCATTAAATTCACAGTTTATTCAAAGTATTTTGGCATTTTAGAAACCTTACAGATGTTTATCACACGGATTAGGTTTATAATTATATCTAGAACATGTATCGAGTTAGTTACAATGCAGGAAAGATTTAAATTTTAAGAAAGGGTTATGGTGCGGACACGGTTTAGTTTTCACTCACAGACATAGTGTACAAGAAGTGCAGGAGAAGAAGTAGTGCGTTGTAAACATTAAAGACAATATAAACAACAATTTTACATTTGGATATTTTACATATAAATACTTTTTGTGTAAAAATTCTGCAGAAGTGTGTTTAACAATATGGATTGTTGAGTTGACAAAGTTTTAGACATTACAATAAAAGTGAACAGTGTTGATATTGAAGACAGTTTTAACAACATCTTAGAGTAACATTTTATGTAATTTGGACGTTGTATACGCAAATTATGAGTATATCTGTATAAAGTTAGGTTAAGTTTTAATTTTAAGGTTTTTGCAAATTTATAGTTTTTATAGGATAAGTTAAGCATAAAATAAATTATTAGAGTAATTAATAGGAAGTTTCACCCGTTTCCATGTAGAAATTTACATTGTACAAGCTATTTAAACATAAAATTACGAAAATGGGGTTAACTACATATATTTCCGCTTAAAATTAAGATATATGAGTTTAAATAAATGTATTCTGATTCAGTTTTTCGTGTAGATTAAGAATATGTATTTAGTTTAGGTGTAGAATTTAGGGTTTCTTCGATATAAGTAAATTTAGATTAGAATATGTCAAATCGTACAATTTTGAGGCAATATATGGCTCGCGAGGTATCATTTTGTGCGGAATTCTGCACAGATTCCAATTCTGTTATCAAAATGTAAATCCGAAGTATTTTAAGAAAGTTATGGCATAATTTGTGTTTTAGTTAAGTTTTCAAATTTGTTTAAACCAATCAGAGGCTGGGTTACTTTGTTTGTATGGTACAGAAAAAGTTGAAATTTTTGTAGCTAACAGAATAGTATATAAGGAATTGTTCCTGAATTATCACTCTCTTCCAATTTTTAATTTTTCTATCAAAAAGTAAAAGTGTTGATAGTGTTTTGTGTTAACATGTTTTAAGTTACGTTATTATCGGAAATTTTGAAACGGGGTTAGTGAAGAGTCGAGACATCAGAAACAATTGTTTTTAACCTACGATCAAATATAAAAAGTTAGGTTACCGATATAATTTTCAATTATAATAAAATTTTGTTTCGATTCAATTTACGTGTTCAAATTTCGGTTGATGTGTTTTTGTTTTTGTTTACTTTTGTTGTTAATAAAATTATTCAGTTCTCTGAACTGATGATTATTTTTCTGAAGCGACGTATAACAATTAATAAACGATATTCCATAACGGGATCTAAAACAAAAGTGAATTTGAATTGTTATATGAGCCTAATATAAAATTCTTAAATCGTAAATTTTATAAACATTTAAAACAATAGTTAAATAAAATACAAGTTAAAACACAGTGCTTAGTTGAAGCTATGTAAGCAATTATATGTAACTTCACGATTACCACAAAGAAAAGTCGTCCTTCAACAAAGTGTACATTGGATGAAGAATGGAAGTATATGCAGCACCACTTTGAACAACGGACCAGTAACGTCAGCCACATATGGGAAGAAGTCTACCCAAGATTATTATGGAACCAGCCAAATGAAAACTTCTTTTGGGAGTATGCAGATACACATGTGAGTAAGATTTTATTCATCATAACCCTTAAATTGTCTCCATTATTTGTGTAATTTCCTGCATTTGTGTTTATCATTTATATGTGTATATGTTTGTGCAATAACGGTATAAACATCTGTAAAGTAAATGAGCCTTTATTATTTTTATCAACATTTCAATTTCAATTACAAATTAATTAAAATCACATATTTAAGATTTCTCTATTTGACATTTTTGACAGGCTGCTGTTTAATTCAGCTAGGACGCTACGCATGCGTTATTGTGCAGGTTTAACTAAGGCCTGTTTCACATAACATCCATTTATTATCATTTGGAAGTTATATAACAAAGAACATTTCATGATTTCACTTTTTCCTTTAAATGCATTAAATTCACACCAAAGAGTAAATTATGATTATTTTATTTTGCCAACAATAAATGAACCTTATCTCCAATTATGAGAGTCAATACATCATTATTATATATATATTGGGATGTTAAAATAATATGGGGAAAAATGAATATATAAATTATAATTGAATACTTATATTTATCTCAAATGTAGGGATAGAGTTCAGGATTTAATTTGTAAATATTCTCATATAATGATATTAAATAATTATAATTTTGCACCGGACTAGCTCAAATCTCAATGTGGGGATAGAGTTCAGGATTTAGTGGGAAATTATATTTGATTTGGATATAATTATGTAAATTGCCCTTTATGAAAAATATCATATATGTAAAAAAAATATATCTGAACAGAATTTATACTTTTAACGCATGCGTTGTAACGTTACTGAATAAAATTATTAAATGTCAGAACTGTCAAAAAAATGACTTGTTGATTTTATGTTTATGCTTTTAATTGACTTTAAATTTTGGAAATAATTTAAAATTTTGTTTCTTTTGCAGGTGTTTACACAAGTATTATTTGTAAATACACACCTATACATATAACCAATAATAATAATTGCAGGAAATCAAACACAACAATGAACACAATAGATAGGGTTATAATAAAAGGTGACTCACATATAAATGTTCCAAATTCAAATCGATGTCTTCATACAGGTAGTTCCAATTAGATGCAGGCACTTTCCAATATTTTCGAAGATCTTTATATGTTAATTCTTATTGCTACCATTTACCCACAAGCTGCTAACTGGTGCTCGGGTTGTTGATCACGTTCGCTTCCGTAACTGGTAATATTTCTCTTTCAATACGACTTCACTCCAACCACAAATTTAATTTCGATAAAATTTTATTTAAATATATTAATGATTTCTGATGGTATCGTTTATAAAATATTTACTGGTTGTCCAAGGTTTAAATTAATGTCACTTTATTTTAGGTTCCGGCTCAAATGTAAATTATTAAAAGAAATTCGCAGCAAGAAATAAAACACAATTGACAAAAAATGATTACGAATTTATTTTGGTATAACGTAACCAAATTAACTTCAACAAACCGAAAAATTTAAACGTTCAACATAAATCGTCACAAAAATTATTAATTCGTAATGAATTTTACGAAAACGTACAGGTATCGGTAACCGAACTTAAATATTTAAATTATTGTCGGTATAAAAACAATTGCACCTGAATACTCGTCTCTCCGTTTTTTATTAACTTTTTCTCGATGATTATTTAGGTTAGGAAAACTTACTTGTAACACAAAAACACAACACTATTTTAACCTTTTCAAAAAAACTGACAAATTATAGAGCGCTATCCACTTCCAGAGCAATTCCTTTTATACCCTTTTGGTTGTTACTAAATCTTCAATTTTTTTCTAGCAAATCTACCTATGTAACCATGTTTCTGATTGGTTGAAAAATTTTACAAATTTAACAAAAATAGAAATTTAGCCATATCTTTCTTATACAATTACGGATTCAAAATCTAATGACAGAAATGAAAACTGTGTAAAATTGCGAATAGATAGACATCCAACAAGATATGGTTCCCTTAAATATTATGCGAAATGACCTAATCTAATTTAAATTTGCTTATAACTACCTAATCTTACAAGCTACACTTAATTTAATTACATATATATAATCCTGATAAAATTTAGCATAGGAAAACACACATTTAAAGTTCGAAATCTTGAATTCAAAGGAATTTTATGTTTATCTAGAAAAATTATGAATTCAACCCCCATTTCATGAAACTTTGCGCTGAAATGCATTGTCTACTTTATATTGCTATGAGATATTGAGGAAGACCTCCTATTAATCACTTTAATAATATAATTTAAGCCTAATATAATCAAAAAAACTATAAATTTGTGAAAAAACATACAATTTAAAACCTAACCAAACTTAATTCTAAAATTACAAATAACTTACACTTAAAAACGTTTATGTAACTCAAAATGTTATCCTAATGACTTGTAATAACTGTCTTTATTTTATTTAATGTTCATTTCTCCTGCATTGTATAAATGAATGTTACATTAAGAAGTCACATCGTTTAACACACTTTCTTGAAATTTCATTATAAAAATGTATCTACATGTAAATGTCTTTGTGCGAATATGTTCTATGCACTACTCTTACCATTTAAATTGTATCGCTACGTTTGTCACACAATCGCTTCCAAAAATATGTGAGAAATAATCATATTAAGTCCATATTATAACCCTTTCTTAAATTTTATCAAATTTCCTGCATTCTAAAACTATTTACACAATATCCCTAATATAAATCTATCTTTACACTTTGTGTTAAACACCTGTAAAATATTCACATGCCAAAATACTTTCGAAAAATTGATTTTTATTGAAATAAACTAAAATACTAAATTGAAATTACGGAAATAAGTTTTTTTGACATTCCTGACATTTTTGTTGGTAGCACAATGCTTTTTATGATTAAATCAAATTGTATAAATGTTATTCAGATTATTTTGCCCAAAACAAATCCACTTTCAACCCATCGTGAACCAAATTATATCAAATCAATGTCTCGCACATGTATCATTCTTGAAATCACCCCTTTTTTTAAAGAAATTACTATTTAAACTGCCCGACCCTTGTCTTACTCCTATCTAAACATCTATATCATATATATATATATATATATATATATATCTTATTTTACCGTTAAGGTGTTTAGTAATAATAATAATAATAGTAATGTATATATTACAAATTATTATTAATTTTATTAAATACATAAATAAAAAGTTTACCTCGAGTAGGATTTGAACCTACGACCTGTACTTTGCTAGAGTACCGCACTAACCAACTACGCCATCAAGGTTCAAGCCCCAATCGATGTAAATTTTGTCTTTATGTATGTAGAACTGAAGTACTCGAGGTAAACTTTTTATTTATGTACTTAATAAAATTAATAATAATTTTTAATTACATATTTACCTTTGAACTTATTCGTTCATAACAAAAACTTATAATAATTTAATATTAGTCAAGTTGCTTTGGTATGTGTGAATCCTTGCGATATTGCAGGCTCACATTCCATTAATAAAAGTAATTTGATTGTAATCTCATTATATTTAGAATTTACTTCACATAAAAACAAAATTTACATCGATTGGGGCTTGAACCTTGATGGCGCAGTTGGTTAGCAAAGTACAGGTCGTAGGTTCAAATCCTACTCGAGCTACACTTTTTATTTATGAATTTAATAAAATTAATAATAATTTTTAATTACATATTTACCTTTGAACTTATTCGTTCATAACAAAAACTTATAATAATTTAATGTATATATTGTTCAACAGATACGAAATCCTTTTACAGGACATAATTAAATGATAAAATTCAGTAATGTATAAGTACTATAAATAATAAAATTTTGTATAATTAAATCGACATAATACTCTGAAGTTAATAAAAAACAAAAAGAAAAGAAAAAATTAGTAAATCTAATACAGGATGATAATCTTTGTGTGTATATTTACATAATAAAATAATTGAATAAATAATTAAAAATAAATAGGCCAATACATAATTTAAAAGCGAGTTACATACTATAATATGTAATAGTTTAGTTACTGCACAGATTGTAAAATTCAATTGAGGGAAAAAATAATTATATCAAAGACCATACAAAAAGAGTTATAGTTCTGTATCATTGTATAAACAGGTGACTTATGAAGCAAATTTGTTTTTGGAACAGCATTTTTAAACGAGACGGGGAATCTTGACATATGAGAAGGGACAGAAAAATTAATTAACAAAAGGATGAACGAACAGTCCATATCACCATGTGAAAGACCATAAAGGGATTTTATGCATTCCTAAAGCGTCTCTTTTCTAAAGATTGCAAATTGAAACGTTGAAGGAATAGATCCTGCAGATAACCTCTTTCTGGATAAACACCATCTATTTTAAAGAACATATATTTTAATAATTTCCTTTGAATATTTTCTAGAGCCGTTATATGGATATTATAGAAAGGGTACCAAACGATATCGTAATAATCAAGCACTGGCCTAATTAAGGAGAAATATAGGGTCAAAATAATTTCAGGTTTAGAAAATGTTTTGCTATTTCTTATGAGCGAGCCTAACATTTTGAAAGCCGAGGAGCAAACATGTTGAATATGTTCTATAAAACTTAAACGGCTGTCAAATATGACACCTAAATCTTCAATAACCAATACACGATTAATCTAAATGGTGTTTGTAGTGTAATCATAATCAATTTCATTGTGTTTCCTTACTATAAGACAATATTTTACATTTGCTAACGTTTAAGTCAAGTTTGTCAAGTATACACCAGTAATGTATGACTTTGAAGAGCCTCGCAGTCGTCCAATGCCCTAATTTGAGAGAATATCCTAAGATCATCCGCAAATAAGAGATAGTTGGCAGATATATTATTCATAATATCATTAATAAATATAAGAAATAAGAGTGGACCTAAATTCGAACCCTAGGGTACTCCAGAGGTAGTAAAATAAGTGTTCAGAAGTGAAGTTGTTGTAGTATACATACTAGGAGCGAGTGAGTCCTAATTGACAGATAATAGACAACGAAAAAGTAAAGACATTAATATAATCTTTAAAAAGAAAGGAGGGCACTTGATCGTGTCCAGCTGTTGCTTTGTTTTTTAACTTGGAAATAGCTTCTTTGATCATAGTTTCGGTAATTACATTAAAGTTTATACATGGTAGGTTATTGTAAATACAACTCGATGCGCATAAACCTGAAGGCTGACGATAAACGCTAGCAAAATGTTGCTTAAAGGAATTAACAATATCTTGAGGAGTAGTAAAAAATTCACAACGATATCTGATGGAACGTATATAACGAACACAAAAGTTAAAAGTTAAATTATTATTATTATTGAAATAACACTTACACCCAACTACATCAATAAGCGGTATTAGATTGTACAATTCACCAGTGGCAACTGATCTGACGGCGTCATTTTTTATAGCAAGCAGAGCACCACCACCGCATTTTTGTTGATCACGATGTGTTGCCTATCACTTTTAAAAACAGTGAATGAAGAAGGAACCAATTCTGAACTAAATATGTCATCAGAGAGAAAAGTTTCCACGATACTGATGATACTGCATTCACTAGCTGCCATATATGCATAGTAGTCAACCATTTTTTATCTTAAACCACAAACGTTCTAAAAGTAACAACTAAGCCCATTCGGTAGCGCATTAAAGTTTATCGGTGTTGCATCAACACTTAGTTTTTTGATTGCTTGAATATCTTCGGTATACTATTCACATAACATATAGTTAGATTTCTTTCACCGTTAGAGATTCTATTAGCCAATTCGGAACGCAAATTTTTTAGGTATTCACGCTGACAAGGGGAATCGTCAGCTGAAATTGAAATAAAGCTGTTAAAATCTTTGTTTATACTTATTTTTTAACACTTAAACGACATCAGCAGAAGAGTATGAAACAACTTTGATTGGTCTTGGATTATTGTCTGCCCTCAGACGTCCCAGACGAAAAGTCCTAATGTTATTTACGGGTATATCAACTAAACTAAAAATGGTATCTACAATCTTACGAGTATCATTACTGTTACGTAGAATAGAATTATAGGCGACATCTTCAGCAATATTATACAAAATAATATTTTTGGCTCTTCTTTGACGCTCAGATACTTCACAAATGATCTCTTCTTTAGCGTGTATAATATTGTCCTTATAATTACCCTGAGCAATAATCAAATCTCTGAGAAGCTCAATTTCTTAAATGAAAAATTCTTTTAGCTCGATTACACCAATATTTGAAGCGATATTACTATCAGGAGGATTACTTTTTTTAATTGCTCAGCACAATAAATGCATAAATAGAACGTTCGTGAACCCTTTGCTAATATTTGTTGCACCTCTTGTCTACTTAAATCTGTACACGTAGTATGAAAACCGCATCTACATTTATCGCAGATTATTTCATCAGTAGCACACAAAGATTTAGCACATTCAACTTTGCTGAATAAATTGCGTTTAATAATTGGCATGATTATAATTAAAAGTACGCTCAAAAGATATTACAACACGTTCAGGTATTTTACAGTTCTACATTACATTTATTACAAGGTTATTAAATATTAACTTTTTCTGTAAATCCTCTTGGCCCACCATTTTTTATTCCTTGCCTATGTTTTCTCTTCATTGCATGTCAGTTCCTGTTCTCTTAGGTTCTCCTCAATTTATTTGTTCCCCATTTTTCTTAATATTCCCCTTTCCTGTTGTTTTCTTGTCTCCCATATTCTTTTAGTTGTCCTTTATTCCCCCATTCGCACTAGGTGCCTCAACCATCGTAGCTGTCGTTTTATATCTTTCATGTTCGGTTCAACTTTTAATTCTTCTCTTATTCTTCCTAAGAGAGCTGGCGCCCTAACATCGGTTTAATTCAAATATCTTCAAAATGGTTTCCCTTTAAATGATAGCGTTCTGTACATTTATTTAGTGGAATATGCCCAATCGTATGGCGTGAATATGATTTTTTAGTTGTACTCATAAGCGACTCGTTGGGGCGGAGCATTGAACATTGTTATTTATAAGTTTTTTTTTCAAAATTTCGCAATTTTACATAAAATTTAAAAAAATTAGATTTTTTCATAAAAGAGAAATAAATCGATTTGAACTTTTCATGTGTTAATTATACTTTTATAAAATCAACTAACGAATTCATTTACAATTATGAAAGATGGCTATGGAAAATAAACAAAATAACAATTGCGTGAACGTCAAACTGCTCTCATGTCATAAACTAATTTTGCTTTAGAAAGTAAGAAATAAACTCGGATAAAAAAGAATCGTTTTAATACAAAAAAATGTTGCTGACACAATTAATAATAAAAAATACTCAAAATGGCAACTGGAAGCATGAAACACAAAACTGAATCTACAAAAGATGCTCCACATAACGACCATCCATTTCTATGCACAAATTGATTCGTTTATGTAAAGATTGCCGATCCTGAATTCTTCTCCAAAGCTGATCGCGTGTTTCTATTAGTTAGGAATAAACCAGTGATTTTAGATATCCCCAAACACAAAAACCGCAAGGATTTAAATCTAGAGACCTTGCTGGCTAAGCAACCGGACCGCCTCTTCCGATCCATCACTCTCGGTAATTGTTATCTAAAAAGTATGAACAGTTCTGTTATAGTGATCACATGTAAAAACCAGAAGTTCCGCCGAATATTCAGATTAATATCATCTAATAAATCCGGTAAAGTATCTTGTATAAAGTTGAGATATTCTTCGCCGTTTAAACGATTAGGCAATTCTACAGGTCCAAGCAAATTATCACCAAGAACACGTTAATGCTAAACCTTTCCCGATGTTTACTTTCCCTTATCGCATGAGGGTTTTCATCAACATAGGAGTAATAGTGTCCATTCTGCGTATTAAAAATTCCATCTTTTGTAAAAGCGGTTTCATCACAAAACAAAATATTAAAAAAAAAATCTTGGTCTTGATTCTCTTTATTTTGCATCCAATTGGAAAAATCAACACGAGCAGAAAAATCACCTGCTTACAAGGCCTGGACTTTTTTGAATTGAAAAGGATACAAGCGTTCCTTATGTAGAATGTTCCACATAGAAGATTTTGACACATTGGGATACATTGCAGCCAACCTTCTTACGTTTATTTCGGGATTGTACTCAATTTCCATTAAAATATCATCCTGATATTCTTCCATTACATCAGCATGTCTTCCCGTTTCATTATTTTTAGGAATTACCGATCCTGTTGGCTGTTTCCCTAATTCTTTGATGAAGAAGCGTAAATGATTTAGGAGCAGGATGATACCTGTAAATGTATCTGCATATCTACATGCTGCTGCCCAAACGTTGCGTTGCATTTCGCCGTAGACTAAATGCATATCGGCATATTCTTCGTTACTAAACGAAACCATTCTAACAATATTCAACTTTTTGTATTTACGGTAATGTAACTAAATAATAAAAAATCTTTCACTTAAAACTTATTTGACACTTTAACCTCAACTAGTATCTGTAATACTAGTTTCACGCAATTGTTATTTTGTTTATTTTCCATAGCCATCTTTCATAATTGTAAATGAATTAGTTAGTTAATTTTATAAAAGTATGATTAACACATGAAAAGTTCAAATTGATTTATTTCGAAAACGGTGCGTCGTAGCGACATCAGACAAGAGTATCGTTCTTTTATGAAGAAATCGAAATTTTTTAAATTTTATGTTAAATTGCGAAATTTTGAAAAACAAAAAACTTATGAATAACAATGTCCAATGCCCCGCCCAAACGAGCCGCTTATGAGTACAACTAAAAAATCATATTCACGCCATGCGATATTTGAATTAAACCGATGTTAAGGCGCCATCTTCCAAGAGCTCCAGCTCTCTCAGGAAGTATTTTTGCTTAAGGTAATTTACGTTAAATCGACATAAAATCAGCTCTAGAATCTGCAGTTTTCTTTTGTGAAAAGAGTTTGTGGACACCCTGTATAGCTCTTAGGAATTTTATTTTCATCTCTATGGCTTGTATTTTACTTTGCTTTTGCTTTGTCAACACCCAACTTTCGCTACCGTATCTCAATGTAGGCTTGAAAACGGCGTTAAACACCGTGGTATTCGTCTTTTTCGATTTTTTTTTCTTCCGAGTGAATGAATTGTTTAATGCATGTTCAACTAGTCTATCGTTTAATTCCGTATCTATTCTTCCATTACTTTGTATTTTCACTCCAAGATATTTAAATGATTTTACTTGTTATATCTCTGTCACGTTTAGTTTTATTACTATGTTTGTGTCCTCTTTTCCTATCACCTTAGCTTTCTCAGTATTTATTTCTAAGTTTTTATTACGTAAAGCATTGTTCCATATTTGTTTTAATACATGCACACGGTGTCCAAAAAATAGTGGAAAAACCACACGTGGCGATCTTGCTTAGACTATTTTGAGTAAAAAATCGTAATACAAAAATGCCGTACATCTGTACATCTGGCAACACAGAATCACACAGGTATCATGTAGTCATGTGTAAAACGCAAACAAATCGGTATGTCAAATTGACGATATTAATTATTTAAACACAGATGTGCTTAAGAGTAAATCATATTATTTGCAAAGCACCGATGCATTGTTGTATGAAATTGATTTTGTAAGGTGAGGAGGTCGGAGTGTACAAATTTGTTATTACTGAATTCCAGTGTTCACTTTAAGGGAACGGTTGTGTAACAAAGAAACGAAAAACAAGAACACAGAAACGATAATCGCAATGGGAAAACAAGTACGGTACTTATGACACTGAAAATCTGACCATTCGCGTGACATATAATTGTGAAAACTGTTGAAATTTGCAGTGTTGACAAACGTCCCAATTTAGTTAAAATGCACATTTATAAATGTTTAAAAAGTTAATTACTGGAATGCAATGAGAATTAAACGAAATAGGACTTTGCAAAAGTCTTAAAATGTTAAACGTAATTGCCAAAAGAAAAAGAATTGAAATAAAATATGCATATTTGTGACCCAAAATTTCAAAGTTTGATGACCTCGTGTGTGGTTTAGAGCATTTTTGTATTAGGATCTTGTACTCAAAATAGTCCAAGGAAGATCGCTACGTGTGGCTTTTCCACTATTTTCTGGACACCGTGTATACGATCTTGGACCCCTCTACCCTTCCTAAACGCACACTGCGAGTCTTCTAATTGTTTTTCTGTTATTTTCCTTAGTCTTGCTTATAGGATAAGTTCATATAACAACGTTATTATGGGTAACATTGTAATTCCTCGATAGTTTATGCAATCCCTTTTATTCCCCTTCTTAAATATTGGGAGCAGTATTCCAAATTCCCAACCTTTTGGAATCTTCTCTTCTTGCCAAACTTTATTAAACAGTTTAGTTGGTATTTCTTTACCCGTTTTATCCAGATTTATAACCATTTCTGTAGTTATAGCATCATGACCTGCCGCTTAACTTTTTCACAGCTTCTCTTCCTCTATTTCATTCTTTTCTACACTTTATTCTATAGTTTGTTCCGTATTCATTTTTTCCTCGTCCTCAGTTGTTATGCTATTCCATCTTTCTATGATGTCATCTTCATTTCATAACGTTCTTCCACCTTTCGATTTTATATATTTAATTTTCTCATTATTTCTTTTCCGTAGTGTTCTGAGTACATCGTAAAATAACTTTTGATTTCCTAAGCTGCCCTTTTCCATCCACTCACCAAACCCATCTCAGGCTTTTACTTTCGCTTGTTTGACCTTTTCCTTTACTTTGCCTTTCTGTTTTTTATACCTGTCATACTTTTCCTGTGTTCTATTTCCCAAATACTCTTTGCATAATTGTTTCTTTTGTTGTACTTCTTTTCTTATGTCTTCACTACATCAGCTTGTTTGCCTCTTGCCTCTGATGATTTTTGTACTTCCACATACTTCTTTTGCCGTTGTTAATAATGCTTCTTTAATACATTTCCATATTGCTTCCAGTGATAAGAGTGATAAGTTATTTATCTTTTTGCTGATCTCTTTCATCTTTTCTTCTGCTCTCTCTTTGTATACTTTTGATGTCTCCTCATTTCGCAATTTATATGATTTGCTTGATTTGTTAATTATACTTCTACTCTTTCCAGTCTTCCTACTTAGCTTATTCCTTTATGTTTGTATCTCTAGCTTTGA
This sequence comes from Vesta saturnalis, assembly GCA_036346205.1. Classification (NCBI taxonomy): domain Eukaryota; kingdom Metazoa; phylum Arthropoda; class Insecta; order Coleoptera; family Lampyridae; genus Vesta; species Vesta saturnalis. Next base: position 10,805,880 of record JARFJB010001965.1, read on the forward strand.
CATCGCTAAATTGCGATCCGAATATATCTCAAGTCCCCTTTTCACTCTTGTATCCTTTATGTCGTTTCTATATTGTCTGTTTATGATTACATAATCTATAATGGATTTTACTTTCCTGTTACTACTTCTGTAGTATACAGTGCGGTCATTTAATATGGACACTTGGAAATACTAATTTCTGTTATAATTTTCCGAAAAAATCCTAAGACCCGTCGATTTTTATTTTTTAATGCGGACATTTAGACTCAGTGGAAACTTTTTTCTCGCCATATTTAAAAGAGCTATGACGTCATCGCAACTTTTTTTAAATAGCAACCATATATTTTTTCATCATATTTGGATAGGCGGTGTAATTCTAAAAATGATGATGTGTAAAAGTATTGCACTACAGTTGATAATTTCCAAAAAAAGTTATATCAAAATTCAAAGATTTAAGTCACAAAATTGCGCTAGTCTTGCAAAAGAATTACTATTATTACAACAAAACATATCGATAAACATTAAAACCATTTAATTCAACAAAAAAAAGGTACAATCTCATCTACGTCTGGTCCATAGACCACTACTAAAGTTATTCTTGTGTGTTTTTCCATTTCCATTTGTATCATTTATATTGTTCATCTCTGGTGTCTTTATCTCCTGTCTACTAAATAGCAACTACTTCTATATGTTTTGTCCCCTCTGAATTCCTTACTGCTTAAAAAATGTTGTAAAACTTTATAAAATCTCACATTATAGCTAAGTGTTAATATTCAAATTATACACAAATATTATTTTCCTTGATTGTTATTTTATTTGAAATTACCCGTGCCTACCTGTCCGGGTCTACCCCTCGGAGACCGTTAAGAGCTGCGGTCAACTTCTCTGGCTAACCCGCTCTCTTAGCTCTAACGCTTTTAATAATTACTTATTGCTATTCACTCACCTAATTGACTTATTATCTTAAATACCTGTCCCTAATTGGTATACTCAGCACTTTTTCGTAAATTTAATTTCACTAACACCGTGTTAAATAGCTTGAAAACTTCGCTGGGTGATAGAGCCGCTACGTTCGGTTCTCGCGTCAACAAAAATTCAGAAATCAGTAATTCCGGAAAAAATTCATCATGCGTCATTTTCAAAAAAAGAAATTCCATTATAATATTTAGATAGTTTGCTATAAGAAGACGTTGGGTGTTTCTTCAACATTTTAAATTAAGTTTTATTTGTGAACAAAAGTTAACATTGCTCTTATGGGAGTATAACGTTGCAGACTTTCTCTTTAGAACCGCCTTAAACAAGGCACAAGTTTACATTAAGTACAATATACAAAACAAGGATGACGGTTGGTTGCTACGAACGGAAAAGGTTTTAACGGGAAACCGAAGTTGTCGCTACTGTATGGTAACTGTGATATTATACAGGACGCACATACTAGACGTAAATGTAATCGGCGCGGTTTGAAGAAGTTGATTACAAGTACAATAAATATACTTGCCATATAAGAAATGCATTATGATCACTACAATTGTACAATTTTTAGGCAATAACAATTAAACACTGCTTAAAATGAATTTCGAATGATTTTATAATGTGAAATTGTATAATGCAGCTGGTATACCTACATCTAATTGGAATGTACATACGGTACATACACAGCATTAATTACTTTTTAAATTATTCTGTTTGGTGATATAATAAAAGGTTTATGTAAATATGCACAAAATTATTTCTAATTAGTGCGACAGTCTACAATGAATTTTCAAATGCCGAGTATTCTACAGCTTTTGAAGTATTTAGATTACAATACAAAATATTCGCAAAACAATGTGGCTCATGCTGTTTTACATAACACATAACAATGCATATATATTTGTACTTACCATCCAAAAAAGTGTTTCGTTTGCGAAATTTGAATAAGTGTCTATTGTAGAAAGAACACTAAATATGAGGCACACGAGTACTAGCATAAATCTGAAACAATAAAAATATATTAGTGCAAACATCTATACAAAACTGTTTCCAGTAAATTAATAACATGTTATACATGATTTTATACATGTTTTACTACAAGCAATGTACAACGAAGAACGCTCAGTATGAATAAAAATGAAATGCCAATAAAGCATTTTGTTATTGCTTGTATTAAGGGTAATAAAAATTCAATTGTGTTTTAACTGCATACATTACATTGTGAACATTCACATTTTACATTTATTTCATTATAAATTATAATGCGCCTTTCTCCATTTTGGTACCACCTCGATCTAGTCGGTAGTCACTACGGATATGTTTAATTTAATTTTCATTTAATAATACACGGTAAACTAGAAATATTTAATATTCCTTTCTCTGTAAAATATAATTCAGTATAATCGAAATACCTATTCTGTTATTCTGTTTGGGTGCAAAAATTTACACTGAAAAAGTTTCATGCAAAATATACGATTACCGGCGCACACGAACTGCGGTCAGCGCAGCGATGACCCTTTAATCCGACACCGAATTGCGGACATCCTAATCTTCTCTCGAATTGCGGTCAAGAAATTTTAACAATTAAAACAGAAAATACAAAAATTTATTTATAATATTACATTACAAAACTTCCGAGAAACACATTTAATATGTTTATACCTGTTAATATTTTTTAATTCCAACTGTTGAATCTTAGCAATAATTATTATAAGTTCTTGTTATGAACGAATAAGTTCAAAAGTAAATATGTAATTAAAAATTATTATTAATTTTATTAAATACATAAATAAAAAGTTTACCTCGAGCAGGATTTGAACCTATGACCTGTACCGCGCTAACCAACTGCGATATCGAGATTCAAGCCCCAATCGATGTAAATTTTGTCTTTATGTATGTAGAACTGATGTAAATTCTAAATATATTGAGATTACAATCAAATTACTTATACAAGGTTATTGCAAATGATGTTCATGATTTCAAGTGCACATAAATCTAGTTTTATTTATCATACAAAAAAATAAAATGGTTACATTTTAAGAAAAACTTAAAAAGTTTCATCCCGGGTGCCAAGAATTATAAACGTTCCACATGGGAACCCCTTGTGATACGACAGATGTTAAGCGTGTAATCAAGCTCTTGCCATACTTTGTTAAGTGTTCAGGTCGATTGTTTCGATAGCTCTGGTAATTCGTTGTTGGATCTCAGGTATGCTTTCTGGTGGTGTATACACTTTATGTTTGATGTATCCTCACAAGAAAAAATCACAGGGGGTGATGGTCGGAGACCTTGTAGGCCAGTTCAAGAGTGCACCATCACTTGGATCTGCACGGCCGATTCATCTGCCAGGCAGCCGATTTTGAAGTCCAGAATGAAGTTTAGGGATTCTTGTTCTAATTTCGGTAGAAGCCATTCCGTCATCATGTCCAAGATTTATTCCATTTATTGTTTATCCAACAAAGAAAAAGTTCCGTACACTTTGTTGTAAATGATAGTACAAGACAAATTAACTTTCGGAGTGTAAGTGCTCGTTGTAGGTGTGTGGGTTATCCGAACCCCATATTATGACATTATGTCTGTTCACGGTACCACACAAGTGGGATGTGGCTTCATCACTAAAGACTAAACATTTTACACAGTTTGAATTTTCCATCAATGCCTACATGTTCTCACAAAAAGAAAGTCTTAGAACTTTGTCCTTTGGTTTTAATGCTTGTACAAGCTGAAGTTTGTAAGGCTTGAAATTTATACGTTTACGTAAATTTTTCTAAACTGTTGGCTGTGGTATACCAAGCTGTTTGCTGCATTTAACAGTAGATTTTTGTGGACTACGCGTAAAACTTTCCCTTACCTGCTCTACAGCGTCATTGCTTACTGACGGCCTTCCAGTTGATTTCTTTTTACAAATGCACCAATTTCTCTTAAAATTCAAGTACCACTGGCGAATAGGGTGATTGCTAGGAGGATCTTCATTAAATTTGGTTCTCAAGTGACGTTGCATACTAATAACTGATTGGTTGATGTGATAATCCAAAACATAAAATGCATTCCTGTCTTCAAATTCAGCCATTACACAATCGACAACAATTGACTTTAACAAACAGCTGATACGTACTTAAATCAATGTAAACAAAACTTTATGAGTTTTTCTTTCCAGTGGTACCAACTGAAATGGCCTTAAAACAGGTTAATCCAGTAATATTTATAATTGAAATCGCGAACATCATTTGTAATAACCTTGTATTAATGCCTGCGTGCATAAAGACAAAATTTACATCAATTGGGACTTGAATCTCGATAGCGCAGTTGGTTAGCGCGATACTCTAGCAAAGTACAGGTCGTAGGTTCAAATCCTACTCGAGGTAAACTTTTTATTTATGTATTTAATAAAATTAATAATAATTTTTAAGTAGCAATAATGAAATTTTGTTTTTCAATTACATCTCTCCAAACTTTTCTAACTACGTTTAAGGTTACTGAGTTTATTCTAATATATGTATCTATCTGCATAGACTTCGGTGAATTTAGAAAAGCATATATATATATATATATATATATATATATATATATATATATATATATTGGGATGTGCGGAAATGCAGTAATTATTAAATTTGGAATGGAAAGATTCACATGTGTTTGTTGTTCATGATAGAGAAGCAGTCTGTTGGATCCATATGCTTGGTGGAAAAGAACTTTCATCATCGATATAGGTTTCCACCAAATACTTCGCAAATTGATCAACTCGGTCGTCCTCTGGTGTGTCTGGCATTAGATCTTCTACGAAACAATCGCCGACTTCATGGGGAGGCAAGAAAGTCTTACAAAAACAAATGGCGAAGTCACTTTCCAATACATGTTATATTCTACTGAAAGTCCTAAGTTTTTGAATTTTTCTCCACCGACAATGCACGTAAGGGTTATAACCACAAGAAAAATAGATAAGAAAATACACACCACGACTGAGCTAAGTGAAATCTACAACCAACGATTTCAACGTTTTGAAATACGGTCTTGACAGATGTATGAATCGGCTTCTCGAAATCCATCACCATCATCTTCGGATTTAATATATATCCCATATATTACCTTGTTTAACTTAGAACGATTGTATCGGATTAACAAGGAGGATTGTCAATATATGGTTCTATTGTGCTTGAAACCGCTTAATGCGTAACGTTCGATTATTGTACGTGACAAAGAAAGATGGATATATTAAATATTCCATTCACAAAAAAGCGTTTGCAACTTTCACAAATAATGACAAGGCAATAAGAATCAGATGCAGGTAGAATAGAAATTCAATAGGTATAATAAAATGCCAGTGGTTCTCAACACTGCTTTAACATTACATTTAAAATTTATGGAAGAATGGTTTTATAATAAACATTTATAAAAGCCATTCATAATAATGAATATTCGATTAAGTATAGGTATTTCAATTTACATTTAGAAAGTTCATTGTATACCTAAGTATGGTAATGACGTTTTAGTGTACTCAATTACAAAAGAATCCAAATAAATATGCAATACTGTAACAATAAGTAATTAATAATAGATTATTATACCATTTAGTAGGTACATATAGGTATAAATAAAACAACCAATATCTATATTATCATTATTCTTTGAGTAAGCGTTTATATAAACTAACCATTAATATAATGCCGAAAAGTTGAGTAAAGAAATTGAATTAGTTTTAAATACAGTCGATTATTTTAAAGAAGAAAAAAAATGGTTCCACTATTATCTACATTTTCTGTTCAACAAAAACAAAAACGCGTTAAAACTTTCGGTTTCGACGGTGGGGAAAATCTGTGCTTTAAAAAAATGGCGGCGAGTTGGAACCTCCAGTGAAAAAACAGCGTGTCAAACTTTGCACTACAGATTTTCCAGAAAATGGAAAACAAACAATTCGTGCATTAATATACGAGATGTACGCGAAGAAGGAACACGTAACGTTAAATTCATTATTAAACTTCTTAAAATTGAGAACCGCGTATGAAATAGGAAAAACCAGTTTGGCTCTAGTGTTAAAAAATATGGGCTTTAAATTCCAAAAAACCAACAATAGACGCGGTTTGTGTGAACAAAGCCACATTGTCGCCAAAAGAAACGTTTTTCTGAGAAAGTATCTCAAAAATCTTAACTCCGAAAGTTCGAGACAGTTTGTTTTTACAGACGAAACGTGGATATTTAGTAAAGGTAGTACGTCAAAATGTACTTATTATACAAAAGTTGCATTTCTTCACAAATTATATAATGTTAAAGCAGTGTTGAGAACCACTGGCATTTTATTATACCTATTGAATTTCTATTCTACCTGCATCTGATTCTTATTGCCTTGTCATTATGTGTGAAAGTTGCAAACGCTTTTGTTCGGCAGAAATAGAGGCATTATTCATAATATATCCATCTTTCTTTGTCACGTACAATAAGTACGAGACAGCAAAGCATTAAGGCGGTTTCAAGCACAATAGAACCATATATTGACAATCCTCCTTGTTAATCCGATACCCGTTCAGTTCTACCGGACAGGCTTTATATGGGATATATTATAATCCGAAGATGATGGTGATGGATTTCGAGAAGCCGATTCATACATCTGTCAAGACCGTATTTCAAAACGTTGAAATCGTTGGTTGTAGATTTCACTTAGCTCAGTCGTGGTGTGATTTTCTTATCTATTTTCTTGTGGTTATAACTTACGCATTGTCGTGGAGAAAATTCAAAAACTTAGGACTTTCAGTGGAATATAACATGTATTGAAAGTGACTTCGCCATTTGTTTTTGTAAGACTTTCTTGTCTCCATGAAGTCGGCGATTGTTTCGTAGAAAATCTAATGCCAGACACCAGAGGACGACCGAGTTGATCAATTTGCGAAGTATTTGGTGAAACCTATCGATGATGAAAGTTCTTTTCCACCAAGCATATGGATCCAACAGACTGCTTTCTATCATGAACAACAAACACATGTGAATCTTTCCATTCAAATTTAATAATCTGCATTTCCGCATCCATAATATATATATATATATATATATATATATATATATATATATATATATATATATATATATATTCTTTAAATTCACCGAAGTCTATGCAGATAGATACATATATTAGAATAAACTCAGTAACCTTAAACGTAGTTAGAAAAGTTTGAGAGATGTAATTGAAAAACGTTTTTCTGAGAAAGTATCTCAAAATCTTAACTGAAAGTTCGAGACAGTTTGTTTTACAGACGAAACGTGGATATTTAGTAAAGGTAGTACGTCAAAATGTACTTGGCAAGATAACAGTGCAAAGAGTTATTTTTATTATACAAAAGTTGCATTTCTTCACAAATTATATAATGTTAAAGCAGTGTTGAGAACCACTGGCATTTTATTATACCTATTGAATTTCTATTCTACCTGCATCTGATTCTTATTGCCTTGTCATTATGTGTGAAAGTTGCAAACGCTTTTGTTCGGCAGAAATAGAGGCATTATTCATAATATATCCATCTTTCTTTGTCACGTACAATAAGTACGAGACAGCAAAGCATTAAGGCGGTTTCAAGCACAATAGAACCATATATTGACAATCCTCCTTGTTAATCCGATACCCGTTCAGTTCTACCGGACAGGCTTTATTCACACTTTTGTTTTAACATTAGAAACATTTTAATGGAAGTTTCCACAGTTTTATCCTTCTGTAAACAGAAAGCAGTAGGTACGTAAACATTATTCACGTAAACGTGGATTGTTTACATTTGCAAAAAGAATTTGGCACAATAATCAAATGTTCCATCAACAAAGAATATTTCTTGTTGACACATAAATTGCAAACTAGTTTCACAAGAAAATATTATTATATGAAATACAGTATCATTGACTAACAAAAAAATTTCGTCCCTAGACGTCCTGATTTCAATAGAATTCAGTAGTTCTTGAGTTTTTTCAATACTTATCGGGCGTAACAAGTTATTGCGAATGTACTGTAGAAATTGTTTTTAAAGTAGTACTATTTTGCTTAATTTTCGCATGTATTAATTTGTTAATTTTCTGTCAATTGATAACTCTTTCATTTGTTGGTTCATGTATGTGTACACCACTTTTTCTTGAAAATGTTGAATCATCCCCTAGAGTGTACACTTTTGCACATTTTTTATTAGTACAACACCGCACCACTTCACCACTTGATTTTAATTTACAGAAGCACCGATGCATAAAATTTTCCAAAATTATTAATCGGTTCACTAAATATTTTGGTAATATCCATGTTTAATATAACTAGAAATATTTTGAACTAAAGATGAAATGAGTATAAACTTATTTTATTTAACCCTACTTAAATTGTACTTGACCGTTCGGGAGAAGATTAGTAAACCCTTTTAATGGCATTTTTACCTGTCCGTACTTCGACCGCAATTCGATTGCGCCCGCAATTACAATGCATGCATCCGCTACACCATGGATTTGGATTGAAGTACAACATTAATTTTTACTATACACTAGAACTGCCGCGGCGGTCAATTTCACCACGGACCTTCTTTAAAATGTTGTTTCTCCGTTGTTCTTGGAGTTACTTTTAAAATATCAAAAAATATATATAGAAAATTAAGCCGTTTTAGAGTTTTTTTTTTGTAGTATTTTGTATAACTGCCGGAACCGTCATTTTGACCGTTCATAATGAGTTTCGAGATTGTATAACTTAAATAATTACAACGTTGAGATAAAACAATGTATTTTATTATTATTATGGTAATTTTTAGGAGTTTACTGCAAGTCAGAACTTGTCCAGTCGTATCCGAAATTATGAATAATCTTCGATATTTTTATCTACGCACCCGAGATATGAAAAATGCAAGTTATAACTTGTTACTGTAGAGACCTATATATTTAAGTACTTTGAGTTTTCAAATTAGTTGCAAGTGAACGTTGTTGTGAGATACTTCTGTACTTACGGGGTTAATTTAGTAGTAAAAAAAATGTGGTCATCTCGCGGTTTTACACAACAACACGCTTTAGATTATCTTGCGGAGTTGGAAAACTTATCTGAATGCGAATCTGAAAAAAAAATAACCACTCCAAAGATGGTGAAGGTGAGGAAGCTGCTCCTGTTGATGACAAAAGTAGTGAACAAAGTGAACGATCTGATGTGGGCGTAAATAATGTCACTTCTTATCCTTGTAGGTACATCTGATGAAATTAGTGATGGCATTGAACACCATCCAAAACGAAAAAATTACATGCATTTACCTGTGGGGAGTAAACAATCATCCAAATCTAATGATATATGGGAAGTTGTGAAATCAAGTGGATCTTATGTTGGCCGTATAGTACAAAGAAATGTTATGCAAAATACTCCTGGACCAACTCCTTATGCAAAAATAAGTGTGTTTGCTAACACTGTGCTAACTGCATTTCGATTGTTCATAGATAATACAACGCTAAAACACATTCAGAAATGTACTGAAATTGAAGATAAACGACAACTAGGAGATGATAGAAACTGGTCATTGTCTCTTCAAGAACTTGACGCGTTTCTTGCAATATTGCTAGCTCGTGGTGCTTACGGCGCAAGAACATTACAGCTTGACAGTTTATGGTCTGTTACTTGGTGACCGCGATTTTTTCGTGAGACCATGTCACGCTATCGATTTCGTGAAATTATGAGATTTTTAAGATTTGATATTCGATCAACACGAAAAGAACGCCTAGTTAGTGATAAGTTTGCCTTGGCGTCCGAAATATGGAATAAATTTATTAGTAACTGTAAAGCTTGCTATGTTCCAGGAGCAAACATTACAGTAGACGAACAACTGTTTCCTACTCAAGCTAGATACAGATTTACACAATATAAGCCTGATAAATTTGGTGTAAAATTTTGGCTAGCTCTTGATACGAATTCTAAATATCTCCTGAATGGTTTTCCTTATGTAGAAAAAGATGATATGCATCCTAACAACCAACCCCTTCCAGAATATGTTGTTTTAAAATTAATGGAACCTTTCCTAAATATGAGTCACTACCGACAACTCTTTTACCAGCCAAAAGTTGGCAACAATGCTGGCAAAAAAGAACACAACAATAGTAGGAACAATGAACCAAGCAAGAAGCGAATTACCAATTTGTATCAAGAATAAAAGGGCAGAGTTATATTCTACCACAGTAATGGAAAATGATAAAAGTACCTTGCCAATTTATCAGGGTAAAGTTAATAAAAGTGTCATATTGCTAAGTACGCTACATCCAACTGTGGCTATAGATGATGTCAAAAAGAAGAAACCTGAGACAGTGTTGTATTACAATGAAACAAAGTTTAGGGTAGATGTGTTAGACCAAATGACTAGAAAATATTCTATGAAAGCCGGTTCACGTAGATGGCCAGTTCATGTGTTTTACAATGTTTTAGATCTTGCCACAAGCAACGCCTGGATAGTTTATAAGGAAGTCGTAGGCAGTAAAATAAAAAGAAGAGACTTTATTTTCACTTTAGCTCAGGAACTAAGAAAAGAGTATTTCGATTCGAAATAAGATTCTGGTGCAAGTACCAACACATCTGATACAACAAAACCTAAAAAACGTCATCAGTACCAAATTAAAAAATGTGACAAAAATAAAACTGCAGACGTTTGTTCAATGTATAACAAATGTGTTTGTAGAAAATGTGGAAGTGTAACAAAGACAGTTATTTGTTTGAACTGCAGAGCGTAATACAGCTTGTAAAACTGTACCGAATTCTAAATGTATTAGAATCAATTTGATTTTTATTTAATTAAAATGAATATCAGCCTAAAATGTGTTTTTTTAATCAAAATTACCTTTCTTGTCCAGAGGTCAAAATGACTGGCCACGGCAGTTTTAGGTATTTACAATAGCCGGCGGTGCTAGTGTTAAACGGTCTGAACTTGATGAAAAGTTTCTCTTTTTTATTAAAGAATGATGGGATTATTTAAATAAAATCAGCAGAATGGAATAAGAGCAGATTACTAATAAAGTTTTAGATGTCACAATTAGATTAAATTTAAAAATTTATGACAATAAACCCTCATTGTTAAAATACGTCTCGTTATAGATTAAACTGACAGTGTTACAAATAAAATATATTTGAAATCAAACAAAAAAAAATATCTATTATTGTGATGTACCTTCCTTGCATACGCGTACTTATTTGGTTATAAGCAAAGCTCGAATTTTAGGCAAATTGCCTTTTTTTGCCATTTTTGGCTATTTCATTGGTTTTCTGCCTTTTTGCCTTTTACGAAAAATACTGCCTATTGGTGCCTTTATACTAAATTTATATAGGTATTATTACTAGACCTCGGATTTCTAAGCAAATGCTTATTTGTGTGTATTAGGTATACTGCCTTGAAAATAAAAATAAAGTCGTTTCAGACAATTTGATGGAAAATGGGCTAAAGTTATTTATGCTTATTCTGCTTATTTTGGTGTTTAAGTGCTTATTTATGTAAAACGTGCTTATTTGTGCTTATTTTCTGCTCGGGGATTTTTACCTTTTAACTTATATTTAAAATTTAAGCTTGTCTATTTTAAAATCTCTTCAACAATGCGTTTTTGTAAAGTTTTTAAATAAACACGACAGATACAATAAGCTACCACTCTAGAGATTAACTATGTCGTAAGCCGACGGCTTACTTGTTAAGATTTTCGAGAATTGTGTAGTTTAAGTAGGCACAGATGTTTGTTTACAACTCAAGTATATTCAAGACCAAGAGTCAGCAGCGTAAACAAGTGTACAGCGCGTGATCGCCTCGTGCTTTGTAGGTGTCGAATGGTCAAGCAGCCCTAAAACATGTGGTTTTCTATCCCTTCCACTTCAAAAACATTCTCAGTTTGAATTTTCATATACATTCGGTAGTGACTACTTGCTGTTGCTGCTTCAATGCACTTTGTAACAGCAAATGAAATTAATTTTAATTAAATTCAACTGATTACTAAATAATTAAACTATAACTTTCGGTTATTAAAAAAAAACAAAAATGGGAAAGGATAAACTTCCAAAAAGTGTGCTAATTAAACAGTGGTTAAAAGACTACGACTGCTTTTCATCTGATAGTGACGTCATATTTTGTAACGTTTGCAACAAAGAAGTAAGTATTCAACGCAATTTTAATTTTAATTACATAATTTCGGTCATAAGTTTTTTCCGAATAATAAACAAATAGATTTAATATTAAATAATAATGCATTTTTGTGTTTTCAAGGTATCAGGCAACAAAAAACATCAAATTCAACAACACGTTAAAACATCTTTGCATCAGGCCAGTGTTGCTCGAAAACAATCATTAAAACAAACATTTTTAACCAATTCAACTGAGAAAAGAAATGGTTTTTCTGAAGATTTGTGTCGTGCTTTAATCGCTGCAAATATCCCGTGGAAAGCTGTTGAAAATCCAATTTTTAAAACATTTTTGGAAAAATATTGTGATCGCAGTATTCCTACGGAATCAACATTAAGAAAAAACTATCTGGACGTTTGCTATAATTCTGCCATACAGCAAATACGAGAAGACGTATCAGGACATCCAATTTGGTTTTCAGTTGACGAAACTACTGATGCCGTAGGAAATTACGTTGCCAATTTTATAGTAGGCAAATTAAGCAAATTCGATTCAACAAGATCATATTTGGTATGTTCTAAAGTCTTAGAAAAAACGAATAGCAATACGGTAGCTTATTTTGTGAATTCCTGCTTAAGATTTCTATTCCCCACGGAGTTTAACGACAAAAATGTTTTACTCATGTACACAGATGCCGCAGCTTACATGGTAGCTGCAGGAAAATTACTGAAAACATTTTACCCTAACTTAGTACATATTACGTGTCTAGCACATGGTCTTCACCGAATAGCAGAAACTATTAGGGATTCATATCCAAGCGTTAATACTTTCATTGCTGTAATTAAAAAAATATTTCTTAAAGCACCCACGCGCGTAGCTCACTATAAATCTAAATTGCCCAATTTATCATTACCCCCAGAACCTATTATTACAAGATGGGGTACTTGGTTAAAAGCAGTAGACTTTTATGCAAACCATTTTAACGATATAGCAGAACTAATTAATGATTTTGACGAAACTGACGCAATTTCCATTCAAACTGAAAAACGTCTTGTGAAAGACAGGAATTTGCATAAGGATATTGTATATATCTCCAGCAAATTTTTATGCATTGCAGAAGCAATTAAAAAACTAGAAAATTCCCATCTTTCCCTTAATGATAGTTTAAATATAGTAAGAACTCTCAAAACCGAAATAGAAAGTTCAAACGGAAAAACTGCGGAAATTGTTAAAAGCAAATTTGCTTTCGTTATTAATAAAAATCTTGGATACCATACTTTGGATGTCATTGATAAAATACTATCAGGGAAGGAATTTTGATTCGCCCAGTAATATTCCCTTGGAACTAGTGCAGTTTTTTTAATTTGCACCGTTAACATCGGTAGAGGTTGAAAGATCATTTTCTGCCTATAAATTAATTTTCAATGAAAAGCGAAGAAGTTTTACTTCAGAAAATTTAGAAAAAGTATTAATTACGTATTGCTTTTCAAATTACCATTAATTTTTTTATGAGTTTAGTTGTTAAAAAAAACCTCGTAGTTGTTAGGGGTTAATCGTTTTATGTTTCTTTTAGAACATTAGGGCACATTGTATTTTATTTAAACATATATTGTTCCATAAATAAATACATGAACTACTTTACTGTTGTTTTTATTTTTTAAAAACCCATTATTGCCTTTCACTCTGGAAATAAATAAGGCAATTTTTTATTGGTGTATAAGGAATGCTTATTGTTGCATATAAACGTTTATTTGTGCTTATAAATGCTTATTTTAACAATTTTAAAATGCATATTGAATGATTAATTTGGGAATTATTTGTGCTTAGAAATCCGAGGTCTAATTATTACACGAATTTATCATTATGGCATTTTAGTGACAGACAGATAGAATGCGGGCTGAATTCGACCTTCGGAGTAAAGTGTTTATCGGATTAAGTGTGTTTAAAAACTTTGGGTTTCCCTTGCAATAAACCACATCCTTTCTTAGTTCTTAGAATTTCTAATGAGGGAAGATAAATACTACAGAGAGGTAATGGTTTACGAATTAGGAGAACTAAAATCATTTACATTTTATCTTCGACATCTACTTGGTTGGTTGTACTTAGATATTATTTTCAGTGTTTATTGAAAATTTGAAAAGTGTATTAATTTAATTTAAGATGACTTCTAAATTTTGTGCTTGGATACGCCTTTACCCTGAACTTTTCCTCGACGGTGATGGTGTTTTTTGCAAACCTTGTGGCAAAGCGGTAAGTAAAAATTTTAAATATATAGGTAATTTACTAAACAGTTATTTTTTAACTTTATCTATGACGGATTTACAGTACGTCAATTAAAAACTTATGCTTGGTTTATTTTCAGCGTCTCAAATTTATTAATGCTTACCTGTACCTAAATATGAAAATTAAGAAAAAGGCCTTTTTTGGATTACGGTTGATTAGATTTTATTTGGATACGATTGATTAGATTAAATTCCAGTTTTAGTTTGGCCACCAAATATGGTTATTTGAAAACAAATTCCCATATTTTTTTTGAAAAATTTAAATACATGCATCTGTGTTTTTTTAGTTGTACACCCTGTACGTCAATTGCAAGTTTTATTGCAATTAAGATTTAATGCCGACTTAAAGTCATATTTACAAATTCTTGTTGGCTGAATATTTTTTTTTTAGATTCCTGTCAACAAAAAGTATTTTGTTGATCAACATTGCAAAACTGCACTTCACCAAAAAAATTGTACAGCAAAAAATGCTAACATGTCTCAGTTAAGCATAAGGCAATCACTGTCAACCCATTATAAGAAAAACGAAGAAGATGAGTTTAAATTAGATTTATGCCGGTCTATGGTTCAATCCAATATTCCTTTAAGCAAATTAAATAATCCTAGTTTTAAAATTTTTCTGGACAAATGGTGTAAAAAACAAGTTCCTGACGAAAGTACTTTGAGAAAGAAAACTTTGGATCATTGTTACAATGAAGCTATTACAAAAATTAAGGCGTCTTTACAAAATCAGTTCATATATATAGTAGTCGATGAAACAACGGATGTGCGCGGTCGATACATCGCTAATTTATTAATTGGTGTTTTGTCTAAAGATGCTCCAAGCGTGCCATTTTTAGTTGCCGTAAAAGAATTGAACAAAACGAACAATGTTACAATTAGCAGATTTATTCAAGAAGCTTAACAAATATATTTTTGCCGAACGCAGTACCATTTGATAAAATTGTATTAATGCTAACCGGCGCCGCATCATATACGTTAAAAGCAGCAGTACATTTAAAGGTGTTCTATCCCAATTTAATTCATTGTACTTGCCTGGCGCACGGCGTCAGCAGAGTGGCAGAAAAAATTCGAAATCAGTTTCCGCTTGTAAATGATTTAATTAATAGTATGAAAAAGTTTTTATTAAGTCACCTTTAAGAGTACAAATATATCGGAAATATTACTCAATGTACCACTTCCTCCTAAACCTATAATTTACACGTTGGGGTACGTGGCTTGAAGCGGCGTTATTTTATTCAAGGTATTGTAAAGAAATTAAAGAAATTATGGAACAGTTTACTTGCAAATCATCGTACTCAATCGGGGAAGCTAAGAAAGTTTTAAATAATGAAAAAATAAATAAATATATATATATATATATATATATATATATATATATATATATATATATATATATATATAAATATACCAATTATAAAATAGTTACCAATACCATTTTAAAACTCGAAACACAAAACGTGCTATCAGATTCGGTAGAATTAATAGAACAGTTAAAGATAAATATTAAAAAACTTAAAGATCCAATTGGTCAAATCATTTCAAAGAAACTAGATAATGTTTTACAAAACAATGAGGGATTTAAAATTTTGTGCAATGTATCAAACAGTTTAAATGGCACTTTTTCAAATGAATTAGAGCTTAATCCACAAATAATATCTGCCTTAAAGTATGCGCCTATTACTTCTGTTGACGTCGAGCGTAGTTTTTCTGCATACAAAAATATACTAAGCGACAAAAGACACTCTTTTAAAATGCCTAATTTAGAAAAACACTTAGTGATAGGTTATAATAACTAATTTTTTTAACTATATTTTAAAATGGTATTTTATAATGTTGTATTAAGCTTATGTAAATAAATCTTGTAGTTTTGTAAGAATTTGCCTTTTTGCTTAAATCCTTGCCTTTTTAAAGATTTTTTGCCTTTTTAAGCCAAATTTCTTGCCTTTACAGGCGCCTTTTTGGTATTATTTTTCTGCCTATAAATCCGAGCTTTAGTTCTACTTATAAGTCATACCAAACAAAAGGTTATTTCACATCGTTACATTTTCTTAACAACACGTCTAGGGTTTATATCCTTTTTAGTACTGGTTGACTTTAGTGCATTACAATCCGTCACTACGATAAATTGCAGACCCAGAAGATATACCCTGAACGTTTTAATCTTTTCGATTTATGGGGGCCATTTCGCCCGACTTCGTACAGCTTAGTTCCTGTAATCTTTGTGCAAAATGGTCCCGATACTTCTGAAGAAGAGCTCGGAGTGCTTCGGTTTGTTCAGTGCTTATTGGTCCTATTTGAACATTTTCGATTCACAACTCAGGCAGAGGTGCGTGTCCACACGTAGAACTTAAACACTAGGAAGATTTGCACGCATGACCAAGCCCTGAACAACGAGCGTCTACTTTTTACCTGTAGATCATTGTCTAACAAATCGATGACTGGTAGAAGAGCTGTCCAGCTCGAATTAGTAGGACATTTCAGGGGACGCAACATTCAGGTCCTTCTTCAAGTATCATACTAGCGTCTACATACAGGTCTCCCAGATAACGACCCAGATGAACCCGTAGTATCATCATTGCACGCGTTGCCTACAGTAGTATTTTTTTTAGTTGTATGGAGATTGCGATATGGTGTTCCCTTATCTCCGTTCATAAAGGTAAAGTTACTATCATCCTTAACAACTAATAGGTGTGGTTGTTCCGTAAACGGTTGACCGATCAATTATGGTATTTTATGGATGTAGTTGAGAACGACAAGTGTTGTCATATTTGGTTCTACGTGGTCTACCTCAGAATAAAATTGGTGCTGCCTAAAGTGTCAACACGCCCCTGGCAAAACCCCAGAATATGAGTGACGTCTTCGTTATTCCCTGTTTTCTTGCAGTAATTGCACGTGAGTTTTTTCGAGTACATTCATAGTCTCTATGACCTCCTCATTTTGTTTTAACCCAAACCCAACTGTAACGGAAATACTCCATACTATATACTATCTATTATGACTTCACAGTTAACAGCAGTCATTCCATTATACACAGTCAAAAATTAATAATAACTCTGAATACGGTAAGGCGTAAATAGAGCCCACTTCTGATATGTAAGAACCTTCCTAGTTTTGATATGTAAGAGGAAAGAGGATCTCACCTAATCTTACACAATTCATTACATCGATCTATAATCGCATAACTTTTATTATCACTCACAAAACTTAATCCGGCTTGATAGGGCCTCTAACAGGATTGTGCCATTACTGCCCTTGGCTTGGCTACTGTAATTATAAAGAAAACCATGGAGCATCTCGGACTATGTCAGGTTCTTCTACCTTCAATTACGTAAGCGCGAATACGTAACTCCAATGAATTAAACGAATCCTAGTACATAATAAATAAGGGTCTCCAAGGGTCACCCAACGACAGACCAAGGACACATGCTGCATGGAATGGATACTGACCCTGTGACTGAACGTAACACCAATGAGATAAAGGCGGCCTTCTAACGTCGGTCGAGACGCCCTGCAAGCACTTAATATTAGGTATTCAAACCAAATATGTATCCTCTCACGCAATAAAGAGGTATTCCAACGACAGACCAAGGCCACATAATATATGGCATGTATACTGACCCAGTGCCTGAACGTAACCCTCACGAGATACATGAGGCCTTCTAAGGTCGCTCTGGTTCTAATCATCCCTAACGGACAGCATTTAAACTGCTCGTACGAACGCAAGTTAATTACCACGCAACATCACATCGTGTGCATCAAGTAATCATAGATACAAAACCGTAAAATACTAACATTCGCACGCTTCTTAGTAAACATTAACATAACGTTATTGTAAGATACCTTTAACATATCATGTAGTTATACATAATATTGTTAATAACAGCTATTATTGTCGTACTCACGCATGCATATAATTACACATAATGACACTAAATGTAGGTGTCAATAAACTAAACAAGAAAAATGATTACTCTATTTGTACAATAATAATGCAAGTTAGATATATGCTCACCTTTAACGCAGAAAAATATAACACAAAAACTCAAATACGTACTGAACATTTCTTTAAGTCAATATTAGTAATTTGTAATATCGATATTGTTATCGACCGTCTCTAAGTTTATTATGCTTGACATATTTATGAGGTCCGTACTTTAATTATTATACAACAAACTCGACAAAGAAAAAGGAATACGTGTGTTGAATAATCCATAAATTTTACTTCCAATTAGGCATTTTCAAGTACGTCACACTGACGTCACAAGCTCCGTCTCTAACAGCTGATCTTGGACAACCTGTGTTAGCGTTTCATAGGAACCTACGGGTTTTGCTGTGATTTTTGAGTGTTTTCTCCAGAAAAAAATCATGGTAATTGACTTATTGTAGTGTTAGATTTTATGAACATTGCAATAGAAATTTGTAAGTATTTTGTTACTTGCTTTAATAAAGTAAAGCCCATGTGAAGTTTGGTAAATGCCAGAACAAATGGCTTTAAGTGGTTCCACCATCTGCTCGTGAAATATAAGAAATCGAGCCTGCTGGTGTTATCCCTATGAGAATTTTGATGGTGTTATGATGTTTATAGGTAGACCAAGTTGTGCAGTGTATTTCCATTTTTTTTGTCTTTTGCAATTTAATTTCAAAGCAAGCTATAATTATGGTGATTCTATTACCAAATGCCTGTTTAAAACAAGGTGGCATTACTTTTATTAATTTGTCACTTTAAGGCAAAAAAAAATGTACATGGTCGAAAATACATTACATTTAGTATCGAATGGAAAATTCTAGAAATAGTAGGGATACTAACATGAAATGTATAAGAAAACAAAGTAAAATCTAAATTTAACCTGCGTTTTATTAACACTATCAAAAAATTATTGAACTTATTTGTAATAACTGCATGTGGTGCTATTTTGATATGAGGTTCAATTAGTTTTGTAAATATATTGAAAGCCTAATAGCTTGGTATTCCCGTGTAGTAACGAATTTATAACATCCACAATTTAACATATCATAGTCAAAAAAGCCTTGTCTTGAATGTAATTCTTTAATTCGACGAGTTTGATGATAAGATAACTAACCTAAAAATTACACGAACTTTTCAATATTATGTAGGATTTGTTCACTTCATTCACGTATTTCTGATGAATTGTATCAATACAATCCTCATCTACAAATATTAGCACAGAAACATTTTCACCGCCCATGATTTTCGATAAAATTGTCAGAAAACAATCACATCCCATAAGAGCGTGTGTTAAAGTTGACCAACATCAGGCAAGGTCACACGTTGTGACCTCACTTGAAAATGCCTAATTACATAATGGAAAATAATTTTTGTATAATGCTATTTACATTTACTATTTACAAGACATAACAATAATTAATGCTGTCTATAATTTTGTGACAATTTACAAGAATTTGAAACATTATTTTGTTTTTACTATTTACTTGTAAATTGAAATCTAGTGCTTATTTGTCTATCACTAGGTAGTACGCCCATAAAAATAGGGTGGGCGATTCTTGGTCATCCGCGTCCCCCTGGCGCCATGGCGCCTTTTACGGTGTTGTAGTTACGGCACTGAAGTATAGAAAGTTGCCATAACGTTTTATATTAGTCGTGAGAGCCTTATGTGTAATACACTAAATACATTTTGATATATGAAATCATTTCACACTAATTACTTGAACGGAAGTAATATGAACGCACAATTGGATGCACGCACCAAGCACCACTAATGAAAAGATTCAAATTCGCATTACATGCGCATTGTTAAGTATGACTTGAATAGATTTTACCTTTACTAATTGTATGCCTTTATTTTAATGGAAAGAAGTTAAAAAATTAGTCATAAGTAGTCATAATAAGGCTTTACTAAGTGTAAAAGTAGCAAACTTTAAAAATCAAGACTGTATAAATAAATCATACTTAAAAAAGTTCTATTCGTGATACACGCACTTCCTTATATTTCGAACCTAATCTTTTATTGCTCAATAAATCAAATCGACTGTAACTTAAATATTGGAAAGAAAAATATTTTCGTATTTTCGCATCAGTGTACATTACTTTTTCAAATAAAATTATGCACACAACATAACGAAAAATTTCGGAATGCAAAGTATAGACTTCAGAGTTTTATAGCTTAGAATAAATAACATAATTAAACTGTAAAAATTGTACTCGTAATTTGAAATTCAAAACAAAATTACTACACAAACTAGGGCGTACCAAAAACATGTTAAACAAATTTATAAGATAAACTCAGGGCCCTACATAAATCACTATTCGAGCATGCATTTACTACACTTAAGCTTATGAAAAGCACCTAAATTGATTTATTTAGGATCTCTTAGGAAATGCGTTTCACCCGATTTACAAACACGGATAAGTATTATTTAGTAAATAAAAATTCCTTAACAAATTTATTAACAATTCGATTAGTTTATTTGGAATCGAAATTACAAGTGTTATACACGGAAAAATCAAACAATTCGCCAGAAATTAAACATTGGTGGAAAACAGTAAATAAGAGAGACGCGAAGGTAAATTTAAGATTAAAACAAAACAATGCTTTTGATTTTGCATCACAACAAGGGTATAAAATTTAAATTAGAAGTGTTTTCGTTTTCTTTACTTTACAAAATGTTAACGTCTAAATGTAATACTTTACGAAAGTCTCGAATACAACTTAGTGCGATTAAATACCAAAGCCTTGTCTTTAAGATGTATACATTATTTATTAATCTGTCAATTTAATTTAAACCATACTTTTCACAAAATAAGGCATTTTCAACATTCAAAATATAGTAATCATCGTCATTCCTTCGGGAACTCATATTTAACAGTACGTATGAGACGTTCAAACTCGAAATGAGTACTACTAGAACAGGGACACTTGCACCGCCAACTTGGATTTTTGTGACCTAGGACACTTTAACTTTCACTTTTTTTTTGTATGCCCACGAGGGGATCGTATCTTTTCACCCCTATGTTTTCTTTTCGGAGGCCTTTTTCAACCCCTTGATGGAATTTTCACCGTAAGTAAGACCCTGGAGGGTAAGTAAATGCGTGCGCATGCAGTGTTCTGAGTGAAAAAAGATTTAATCTGTTATTAATTAGGGTTGTTTTTATCAAAACAGATTGCATAATTATCATTACATTTCTTTTAATCCCATCTACAGATTGTGACCTAATTTATTTATACATTGGGGGTTGTATTCAATAAGAGATCCTAATCTTGTAAGACGGGAATATGTTCGCGTGCTTCTTAATCTGTGTTTATTATTATTAAACAGTTATACAACTTCATTTTATATGAATTCGAAAGTAGCAGTCAACTGTCCACATCGTGTTAATTAATGTGTTTACAAACATTTTAAAATTTTACTATCTTGGATTTTAGTGGCCTTGGGACACATTGGCAGCCATTTTTTTAATATGCCCACGTGGGGATCGTATTTTGGTCTATTTTGTAAAGCTAATAAGCAATTGGATTATTTCTGATAATAAAGAATCTAATCAAGATAAAGATAACATATACAATTGATTTTAAATACGCTGTTAAATTCTATATAATGATAATAAACAGTTAATGGGTATTGCGTAATCAGTTAAACAATAATAATAAACACCGTACATATTTACGTACATGTATATATCGGTGCTTTTAGCTATCACAGGCTAGATTAGAGATGTAATACAATTGCGAAGCTGTTATAATTAAATTAAATTAGTAACTAACTTAGAATAAAATGTCTATCAAACTCTTCGTGTAAACCGTCAACAGCCAAAACCAAATATATATTTGCGCAAACAGGTTACTTAATATTGTGATGTATGCAGCGAACTGCCTGTGTCTTCTTCTTTAAGCTAGATTTCGCCTCTATATTATTT
This sequence comes from Vesta saturnalis, assembly GCA_036346205.1. NCBI lineage: Eukaryota > Metazoa > Arthropoda > Insecta > Coleoptera > Lampyridae > Vesta > Vesta saturnalis. The sequence continues at coordinate 10,828,082 of JARFJB010001965.1, forward strand.
TACATACATAAAAGTTCTGTGTCATCAGAGATGTAGTGAGAAATTTACTCGAAATAGGTACATTGTGGGTAACACTTTTTTGAGTTATGACAGGCGGGATCTTTGCGTTATGAGAAATTTAAGTAAATATAATGACGGGTATAATTATATACAGACGGTTACCGATGTATTTAGCAAGATGGCGTGGACACGAGCTCTGAAGCTGAAAAACTACATGTTCTATAATCGACGTATTTTAGATTATTTTTCAAAGATGCCACAATGCACCTATTTCGAGTAAATTTCTCACTACAGGTTTAGTGCACGCTACTTGTTTCTGTAACCGCGCTCTAATATCTTCCCTAGGGGCCTGTTTATAAATCTAAGTTCCTTTTTGACAGGGGTATTTCTGCTAAGGCAGAGCTTGTATGTAGAATAGGCTTATGTGATGGTATGACAACCCCATTATCGGTAAATCCCAAAAAATTAAAAATAGTGCTCTAATAAGCGGTCAGAATGCATGCTTAACCTGATTATAAAATCTAAAGCCGTTTTTTTTTGGACAGAGGTATTTCTGAAGAGACAGAATTTTTATGTAGTAAAATAATACAGAGGCGAAATCTAGCGTATAGAAGAAGACACAGGCAATTCGCTGCATACATCACAATATTAAACATATATTTGGTTTTGGCTGTTGACAGTTTACACGAAGAGTTTGATAGACATTTTATTCTAAGTTAGTTAGTAATTTAATTTAATTATAACAGCTTCGCAATTGCATTGGATGTCTCTAACTAATCTAGCCTGTGATAACTAAAATCCCCGATATATACATGTACGTAAATATGTACGGTGTTTATTATTATTGTGTACGTCCAATTGCGAAATCGTACATTCACTTTTATATAACAACAAGTTAATTAACTGATTACACCCACTAACTGTTTATTATCATTATATAGAATTTAACAGCGTATTTAAAATCAATTGTATATGTTATCTTTATCTTGATTAGATTCTTTAACATCAGAAATAATCCAATTGTTGATTATCTTTACAAAATAGACCAAAATACGATCCCCACGTGGGCATACAAAAAAAATGGCTGCCAAGGTTTCCCAGGGCCACAAAAATCCAAGGTAGCAAAATTTTAAAATGTTTGTAAACACATTAATTAACACGATGTCGACGGCTGACTGCTACTTTCCAATTCATATAAAATGAAGTTGTATAACTGTTTAATAATAATAAACACAGATTAAGAAGCCCGCGAACAGATTCCCGTCTTACAAGACTAGGACCCCTTATTGATTACAACCCCCAATGTATAAATAAATTAGGTCACAATCTGTAGATGGGATTAAAAGAAATGTAATAATAATTATGCAATCTCCTTTGATAACAACAAACCTAATTAATAACAGACTAAATCTTTTATCACTCATAACACTGCATGCGCACGCATTCACCTACCCTCCAGTGGCTGAACTTTAAAACATTTCTTAATACAGCCAAAAGGGTCCTATTTAGGGTGAAAAAGATGATCCCCACGTGGGCATATAAAAAAAAGTGAAAGTTAAAGTGTCCCAGGTCACAAAAATCCAAGATGGCGGCGAAAGTGTCCCTGTTCTACTAGCACTGTTAAAAGAGTTCACGGACGAATGTCGTTATGGATTTTATTTCATTCTGCCAACTTCAAAAACATTGAATCGAAAAATTTCAAAATATTGTACCGAACCCTTTAAATCTACTTGTATAGCACCGGGGAGAGGTGTCTCATGACGGACTCGGGAATGGGGATATGATTATTACTGTAAAATGCATCTGTTTCCCTTTATCTTAGTGCGAAGTTCCCACTTAAAGAAAGACGGGTTATAATTTATACGTCTACTATATATTTTAAATGTAGGACTTAAAAACGTATGTCGATTCTAAAGTCAAAGCGCATGACGTTGTCAGATGTCTTATTGGCTACTTAACCTCAAATTATTCTTGGTATTTCGTTTCGTATAATCGCATCGTGTTTTGTAGTTATAATAATTTATCTTTCGCTTCGTAATTTATTAGTTTCCATTGCATTTGTAAACAACAGCTTTTTTCAAAACTATTATTATTAATAGTCACTATTACGAGGTAAGTTTATAAAGCAAAATGTATTTCCAATTGATTGAATGCATTTATTCATTTTGCAGCAAATAATGATGTCAATAAAAGGTAAATCTTTGAAAAGCCAAACTCAAGTAATGTTAATTAATATACTGCATTATTTCGAGATGGAACGCGATAACGGGGGGCCAAGTTTACCTTTAACTTCCATTATCCAGGTACGCTAATAATTTTCACTATTTAAATTTATATTTATGTAATATTATGTTGCAGCAAACTGCTCTCGCATGCGGCATTTCCGAGAAAACCGTAACTCGGACAAAGGCAAGAATGGCTCTCGCTTTAGAATCTTGGAAATCGGTGCCGGATTCACCGGAAAAACATAGGCTACGTTTGAAGTCGAAGTCAGAGGATGTCGACAAATACGTAAAAGACGTTTTAAAACGAAAAATTTACACCATGCATGCAACTGGTAAATAATTCAGAAATTATTGTTGAAATGTTAATCACTGTTTAATTTTAGGTTCACATATTACTATAGAAAAACTCCAAACTGAACTTAAAGAGGATGAAATATTTACCTTCAGTAAAACGAGTTTGGTACAATTGTTGCACAAAATTGGTTTTGAATTCAAAGTTGACGATGGAAGAAGGCGTTTAATGGAGCAGGTTTCATATTGCTGGTACTCGAACAACATTTTTGCGAAAATATTGTTCTAATAAAAGTTGTGAAATTAGTTACGATTCTGTCTTTTTGGATGAGACGTGGATTTTTTGTCGAGAAAGCGTTCCAAAATCATGGCATGATAATGATTTGAAAAGCACAAAAAACAAACCGCTAGGAGAAGGGAAACGGTAATTAAAACAAGCAGATTGCTTAAAAATATTTTCATTAAACAAGTAACTGGAGAACTGCAAATGTGTATTTTACATGCTGAAAAGGAAATGAGCCAGTGGTAGGACGTTCAAAAAAGAGCTGAGGAAATGGTAAAACCTCTAGAAATAAATGTCGGAGAGTCGAGTAAAGATGATAGTGAAAGTGATAACTTTTAATTACATGTACATAGGTTTACATTCCTTATATATATATATATATATATATATATATTGACAAACTGTAAACTGAGATTTCTAAAATCGCTTATATTATTAACTAATAAAAAATCTCATTTTTAACATCCAATACAGTGTATTTATTTATGACAAAATCAGTTATTTATAAGTGGCTTCGATAACCAAATTACAGTCTTGACTCTTTTGACGCAGTGAGATCTGTTGGCTAAAAGCGATCCTCCGCAGTTAACCAAACTTTTCGCACTTCATTCGGGCACTGCCTACTGCTAGCTAATTCGTTTCTTATTGAAAATTATTGATATAATTAATTTGTAAAACAGATCCAAAACGAAATGTTGTTGACCCGGTCTCGGTTCTGATAATCATTTACAGTTGTACAATATATTTTTATCATATGACTACCCACACTCGGTGGACATGCCAGAATAAGTGCGAACAGACCTTAAACGGAATTCGACTTTATTTATACGAGTGGATGGGGCTTTTTAAGACCTTCCGGACGCTAAATCCCGAGATATTCGAACAATAATTTTATTTGAATTTGACAGCGCGGCTTAAATTTGAAAATAACCTAGAAACATTGAGGATGTTTCGTTGGTATTAAAAATTATTAACTGTATGAACCAGTAACGACATACGTTTTTAAAATCTTAAACCATGAGTCATAAAACATCTCTTGCCGGTCCGACTATATTTGCGAAACATGATTAGCAACGGCGGTTTCCCCATTGTTTACTTGTTTTGTCGATTTCTCCCGTACGTACGTCAAAATGTTAATTCTTCAGAAATTTTAAGAAAGTCTACAGAAGCGTGTGCTAAATTAATACCTAGAAAGAGTGGGGAAAAGTATCAAACTCAATTCAGCCATTTTTGTGAATGGAAAGTTGAAAATAATGTTGAGAAAATTACGGAAGAAGTTATGTTGGCTTATGTTTTAGATATGGTAAGAATGCTAATGGTTATATTGTCTCTTTTAATTGCAACTGAACGTTTTTATTCTACGAAAATAAGTGCATCCTCTTTTTGGCCGAAATACTCCATGATTAAATCAACATTAATTGCGAATGAAAATCTGGACATATCACGTCTTCCTATGCTGGTAGCATTCTTGAAAAAACAATCAATGAACCTAAACAATCTAAAACATTAACCTGAGAAGAAATCTATCGATTTATTAAAGAAGCTTATAATGACAAATATCTCCTGGCAAAGGTAAGACAAAATTTCAAATAAAACAATAAAATTAACGTTTTTTTTTGTTTACACGTTATAGCTATGATCGTAATAGCGGGCGGTTTAAGACGAGAAGAATTATATAATTTTTCACTAGACGATATTAAAAAAACTGAAGCGCAGTTAGTTATTGCGATTCCCTGCACTAAGACAAATCAAAGAAGAACCTTCACTGTAATAAACGAAGTAGAGAAGATTAACTATTTGCAGTTATTCAGAAAATACATGTCACTGGGACCAAAAAGTGTTAACCACAGAATGTTGTTTTTGGGATACATACATTCAAAATGTACAGTTCAAAGGGTAGGATCCGTACAGTTTGAGGAATTCCAAAACAAATTGCACTGTTTTTGGGTCTTCAAGATGCTGACAGATACACTGGGCATTCATTTCGACGAAGTTCTGCAATGCTTTTGTCCAATGCTGCTGCTGATTTAGCAGTACTAAAAAGACATTGAGGTTGGAAGAGTGCGTCGGGGGCTGAAAAATACATAGAACACTCTTTAGAAAGCAAAAATATAATTGCCAGGATGATTCTGAACGGAGAAACATTTGTTGAAGTGTTGCAGCAGCAAAACAAAGAAATTGCTAATAAAACTAGTCATAGTAACACCATTTCTTCTAACAGCAATTATCCTCCAGTAACCATTGAGGGAAATACAAATTGTACACATTAATATTTAAGTTTAATTCTTAATTTGTATTGCAGATCTTTTTTTGAATAAAATATTGCTTTAACTTTAACTTTGTGTTTCCGGAGTAACACTTTACAGGACAAGGCCGTTTTTTCCGTTTTCCCGGACTGAAACTGGGACGTAAAGTAGTAAAATTAGATGCAGAATGAAATAAAACAATTTTCAATTTTGATATATGTTTACTATTTAGTACTTAAATATATTACACACTTGTTCTCTTGTTCAAAACGAAAACAGCCGATTTCTCTGACCAAATAAAACAAAAAATTGTTAGTAAATGTAGGGTCAATTGTTACTGGTTTTCAAGATACAGTATCTTGTAATTTTGTCGATTTCGCAGTTACCATAAAAATTACCCTGTATGTTCCAAACTAAAATTAAAATTAAAGATAATTTATGACAATTCTTGTGTTATAAACAATTCGTTGCCATAGATTTAAATAAAACAATTCATGTATAGGTAAGTAATAACATTCGTTAGGTGCCGAGTAGCAAGGTCTGCTGGTTGGCAGTAGTCATCACTCTGAAGTTGTGGGTTCGAATTCCGGCAGCGCAAAGAATTTTTGTTTTCGAAAAGTAGCTAAACTGTGGTGAAGAAACAAACAGGTGATGTCAAATAATAGATTCATTTCCTTCATATCAATCATTTGAACATTTCTTGTGGATTTGATTACCATACCTTAATTAACTCTCAGTGTCATAATTCGAAAACTAGTGTGTTAACCTCCGACTTCTGTTAAAGGTTACAGAATACAGAAGTTTTTCCTTCGTTAGCCGTACATCAAGTGGGTCCCCATAAAAGACTATTGCTATTGCAAATTCGTCATAAAGTTTGAAAAATTCTTATTTTAAAATTAATTCAAGTGTTAAAAATCGTGAATATGAATTGGTTTCGAATCGATTCAAGATTCCGGAAGAAAATTTTGTGCTCTTCAAATTTTTCCTTGGGCATATTTCTGTAACTTCTCTAGTTTGGAATATACAGGGTCATTTTTATGGTAACTGCGAAATCGAAAAAATTAAAAAACACTTTGTATCTTGAAAACCGGTAACAATAGACCCTACATTTATTAACAATTTTTGACCATCGAGCTCGGGCCACCCAGTGTAACATAACATAACCTTCACGGTGTTCCATTGCCGAGTAGGCGAAACAATCCCTGACTCTTATTTATTTTCATTCAATAATATTTCTCCATGCTTTTCCATCTCTGCATACCTCCCTAGCTTCCGCAAGATTCATACATTGTCTCTGGCATGTCCTTTTATTTTTAAAACTCTTTCTTTCTTTTATCATACATTCTACTACATTCAGCCAAGTTTTACGCGGCCTACCAGGCCTTACCTCTAATCTCACCCACATATATTTGCTTCGTTAATCTTGCGTTGTTCAATGTCTCAACGTGACCACACCAACGTAATGTATTACTTTTATATCTATCCATCATGGTCTTTTCCTCGCCAGACTCCGTCATTATACACTAATTCTTTATCTTATCCCTTCTAGTTTTACCACATGCGCTTCTCAGGAATCTCATACCCACGGCATTTATTTTTCTTTCGTATTTTTTTTGACATACCCATGTCTCACTTCCATACAACACTGACGGGACAAACACGCCATTATAGTTTCGCAACTAGGATCATGCTTTCGTTTCTCATTATCATCCACATACGTCTAATCACATTCCTTCGAGCATTGACGCTTTGCCCAATCTCGCCATCCATTGTACCATCTGCAGTAAACTTTCTACCCAGATATACCAACTCGTCCACTTGCTCCACAATTTCATCTTGCAGAGTAAATACTCTACTCTCCTTTACACCTTCCCGATTGAACACCACAATCTTAGTTTTGTTCACGTTTACCTTTAGGTCCATGATCTCACAGGTTGTATCAAACTTCCTCAGAGCAGTTTGTAGCTCATTCGTGCTGTCACTTAATAAGACTGTGTCATCTACATACACCAGAACTAATACTTGCCCGGCTACCGGTGTATACTGTTCTTATTCCGTTTATTAAACTTTATTCATTTAATATTTCCCTGCAGCTTCTCCCTATTCCCTCTGTCATATGCTTTTTCGAGGTCTACAAACGCACAGTACCGCTTCCTTTTTACACTTCAACACTTTTCGATCACCTGCTGGGAGGCAACCATCTGATCAACACATCCTCTCCCTGACACGAAGCCACCCTGAACATCCCAAATCTTAGCTTGTGTAGTCTCCCGTACTCAATTAATATTTTTCCAAATACTATACCAGGTACACTGAGCAAACTTATTCCTCTGTAGTTCTTGCAATCACTCTTGTTCCCCTTACCCTAATACAGTGGCACAATGTCTAGGTCTTAAAACAAGTAATGAAACAGGCCTAATTTGACGGGATGTTCGGTTACAGAAATATCTACAGAATAAGTTATTTAATCCTTCTTTTATTGGCAGAATGAAAGATTAATTACAGGCTTTTGATTAATTTAGGACATTCTTTCAAGTGTTAAAATGGTGGGTTCATAACAGGATTTTAATGAGATAAAATCTAACAAGGCTGGTGCTTTGTAACAAGCTAGATATAGTTTTTATCACGTGGTAAATTTACAGAGCGTTTTTCGTAATAGGTAATAATCAGGAATAATTTAAGCATTATTATACATAAATAAATTCTATCACGCCTGGGTGATATTTTAATCTTCAGGAAATATTTTAAGCAGAAGAACTATTCTTTGTGTCAACATGATACAATCACTACTGTACAGACGGGATATAATAAATGGATTTTAATTAATTCAAGACATAAACAGCAACTCAATGTATTACTGAGATAATCTGGAATTTCTATATAAACTGCGTAATTTATTTTAATACATCGAAAAACTTACGTCGACGAAAGGTACACTGTGGCTAACGACCATGAAGTTGCTTTCATCTAGTGTTTGTGTAAGTAGTGCAGGAGAGGCAGTGCATTGAACGATAGCAGGTTTGAACTAGATGGGAGCTCGTCTGGAAAGTCAGATGCAGGGGGAGAATGACCGAGGCGGAAAAAGGAGTCGAAACAAACCCTTGTGAGGGAGGATGCCCAATGCGGAAATGTCCTCGAAATAAATTTCGATTTTTCAATTCAATTAAACAAGGTTTATTACAATTTTAGAATATTTAACAATAAATGGTCTTAAAACATATATGCAAAATGAGACAAGTATAATACACTATATAGTATTCTCTGGTACGGTGCTCAAGATGTTCCAATCCTATTCAGCGCTATGTAATGTTGGTTTTGGGTGATAATGACTTCCGAAAAAGCTTAATATAGAGCCTCTAAAACAGGTTGGGCAACCGGGGCTGGAGTCAGAGTACTGTTACGTGCCAATAAGGCAGAGGCAACAACTTAAAGAATTCTGGGGCTCAGTTCGCCGGAGCCACTGGATGCGTGGGTGTGTCTATTATTATAGGATCGAGACAGAGAGAGTTCACTACTCAACCGTAGCTATTTAAACGACCGTTTTGCTCAGAACGGATCGTGCGGAGGGGGAATAAAAGTTTATAGTAATTCTGGGCGCCAGAAATCGCCCCCAACGCCAGCCCGCACCGTTATCCCGACTCCTGGGTACCCGGTGGTGCAGTGGATGGGTAAGGAACTATAGGAAAAAGGGAGGAAGAAAACAACACCAAACAAAACAACTACAGTACTGTAGTACATGTAAATTTAATAGTAATCTTTGATTATTTTTCAAAACTGTGTCGAACTTATTCTCACAAAACAAAAAAAAAAATAGATTAACATTTCAAGTTTATAAATGCTATTAAGAGCCGAAGTAATACTATTACGATTCAAAATAACCCCAAATTTGACCCATATACCAAATAAATAAAAACCAATGTTTATAGTATTTTAGCAAATTGCTGGGTAACTACACGCAACCCAAAGCCAATTAATTCTAGAGTAAATTTTAAATAATTAACTGGAAACGTTTCCTTTGCTTAATGAAAGACCTTTCATTGTGTGCACTGAAAGAAACACAAAAAATGAAACAGAATAGTGACTAACACTTGCTGCAGCTTACACAAATAGTATAATTATTCCCTGAAATTATCGTATAGATAAGTAATTCTTATCGAAGTTCACAGAAAACACATTATTGTTTAATTAATTAACCGCCCATTTAAAGCGGTGACAATAAAGAAAAGAGGAGCGATTCGGTTGGCCCGCGTTATTTATTTCTGAGAAAACAAATTCAGTAACCAAATATTTAGAAAGAAAGGAGCCAGAAATAAATAATTGAGTCACTACATTTTCTCAACCTCATTTTGATTAAAAAAAAATCTTTTATGAGAAAAGAAATATTCCACTTTATACAGTAAAAGTAATAATTTCTACACAGGTAATTTAACGTCAGTGATACCATGTAGCCACTTCCATTTGGCCTAGATTCTCGTGACGCGCATACTTAAATAATGAAACTCGTCTGTTGCGCAGCTAGCATTTACATTAAAACAAATGGCAGTGTGAAGCCTAATACGAAAATCAATTAATAAGCAGGGCTGTAAATATCACCTCAATCAGATGATGAAACTCCCTTAATTGCAGGGTATAGGCTTAAGAAGGTAGTACGATATTAAATCAACCATAGCAACAGCTGTTAACTAGAAGTTATTAATCATATTTGTAGATACCATTTAGTTAAGGTGAGCATTTATACGGTCGTTAACCCTAACAGAATTCTATATCTTAATTCATATGTAGTAATAGAAATAGTAAACAAAATAATACAGATAAACTCTTTGACCGTATTAGATGGCGAGAGTTCTTACTCTAACGATGGAGTCGCAACTAAAGCAGGTGCAGCACTCCCGGTATGATATGTCCAATGGTTTGTTCTAGAGTAGCCAATCCAACTTCCCATTTAAGTTACCGTAATGTTACACATGAAGAATAGTAGGCTCGTAAGAAGAGTAATTTTTCCTTCTAACTCCCCAAATCGATTGATAATCGCTAAAAAAAGGAAGCGTAGGTGAGCACGATGATAAGAGAGGTTTACGAGTTTACCACTAAGTTGTAAGGCGTGCGATAAATGTGAGAACGAGCCTGCTAGGTTCGAATCTAAAGCTTTATACTTGTAGATTGCATGGGTTCCGTTCCCTAAGAAGGAAGATTTTAAATTAGTACCAACTGAGAAAAACTGTAATTCTTACCTCTTATTGGACACGATTAAATTTTGCTTAAAATCCGCAAAGCTTGCGATCAATAGGAATAGAAAATTTGGTAGGAATTCCTATTGTTTTGAAATCTTTTACTAGTATCCGAAAAATTTCGTCTATTAGAGAAAGTGTAAAAGAAATCACAAAATTTTCGTAGCGTCTCCAACATGGCGGAGAAGAAAGTGAAAATTTTTGTTATCAAAATGGAATTTGTGATCTATTAGATCTACATTCAATAAACGATCTTCCCATTGGTTATTTGATACATTAAACCTCGCCCTCTTACGAGAATTTCGTAAACTAACCTAAAGTATTGGTGTTTACAACCATTGCATAGTACAGAGTTTGGCTAGATGCCGACAGAAATTATTAACATTAACCGGATTTTTGTTAAATTACACAACTGAAGACATATAAATTACTGCAATGTTTTTCAACACTGAGTGTACGAATTGTGCGTTTAGTACATATCGCCTATTTCGATCCTGGTTCACGGCCTTGGTCGTCATAAAAGCAACCCAGTTCTCCTTCGGACGGCTGCGGTAGCCGTCTGGTCCATGGCTGCTAGGCTGTCCGTAAACTCCTCCAGTGACGTAAACACGTTGTGTGCCGGGGTTGGTGTAAACGGATAAAACATCGATGTCTTCTTAGGCGGCGGTAATGGACGTCGCCGGAACCTCTAGCTGGGCTTGAGCTAGCGCACGGTGTCTGTGGGCGGAGCTTGCTCCACCCTCTTTGGGCGCCTCTTCTGTGCGGCGGCTGCCGATGCTGCGTCGCTGCTCAGTCGGTAGAACAGTAGTTCTAGCAGCAACGGTATCACGTCCTACAGTGTTGGCGGCGGCGACCATGTGTGTTCCACACAGTAGAAATGGTAGCCCCGTTACCTCTCCTCTCTATTGTACATCGCAAAAACGACGCGACTGATTATTGAATTAAGATTTTAAATTTTTATGCTGTGAGTTACATATACTTTCACTCGTCGGATTCGAATTTCGGAGTGCCGATTTTTCAAGCGTTGTCGGTGTGGTTCTTAGACATCTTGTATTTATTAAACAGATGTTATTTTGTACTATTTGTATGCTGCATCTTCTAGAGTCTATACGAATTACATACTTTGTCTTCAATTCATCTGTACTCCATTATACAAATTTAAGCTCATGTACAATAAATGAATAGGTTACCTTTTCAGTATATAGTACAGGGTGTCCAGAAACTGTCCTAACAAACGGAAACTACACATACTAGACATGATTTTATGTCGATTTAACCTAAATTAACTTAATCCAATAATGCCTCCTAAGGGAGCTAGAGCCCTTTTAAGATGGCACTATCAAGTCATTTTTTGTTAAATATCTCAAAAATGCTGCCACGTAACAAGTTAAAACGTGGTACAACGAATACGTCGATAATGACAAACCGGTCACTGAGAATACGATTTTCTTATTGCCATCAGAAGCGATTCACTGGGGGGGCCAACAGAGTTTTTTTAACAAATTTTTTTTATTTTCAATTTTTTAATGGATTTTACATCAAATTCAAAAACTTTACGAAATAATCGTGGAATTATTGCAAGAATTAGCCAATCTTTACAGAAAAGAATAGATTTATGTATTGAAACAAATGGTCATCATACAGAGCATGTGCTACAAAAATTCGTTTTGTTCTTACTGTTGTTAGTTGCTCTTAATGTTACTTTTTATGTTAGATACATAAATTGTATTATACTATCTTTAGAAAAAGAAAACATTTGTTTTATGAATCATGATTTCCACAAAATTTTACAGCAAATTAAATAACTAATTAAACCAAGTAAAATCAAACCCTATTTGTTGATTTATCTCAGCCAACTAGTCATTGAAAACATAATTTAGTAATGAAACGGTATTTTCTGCCAGAAATACAAAAGATTAAATAGATTCTTCTCGCAAACGGTAGGATATAGCGATTTCAACAAAGAGCACATTTTGTATGAAAAATATCGTAAAGTTTTTAAATGTGATGTAAAGTCCATTAAAAAATTGAAAATAAAAATTTTGGATAAAGGAAATTCAGGTTAAATCGACATTAAATGATGTCTAGTATGAGTAGTTTCCGTTTGTCAGGAGAGTTTCAGGACACCCTGTATACGTTAGAAATAAAAAGCGAAAAAAACATATAAACAAAAATAAAAAAAAACGTTATGTATGTAAAAAGGAATTTCCTGCTTTCAGACACACTAAGCCTCTTGTAGTGTTTTACATATACATGGATTTTAGGTTATACATAAGATTTTCTCTTTTCATGAATCAATATTACAAACATATTTTAGGTACCTATAGAATTTTTCATAAAAATAGGATTGTAACTGTATTCGCGAGTTGAATTACGTTTTTACCCCTTTTTACTATCGTTGTGCTCGCCTTTAATAGATTGCTAAAAATGGTTAAAATTGGTATTCAAATATAAACAACTCGACATTTATGCACATCCTGAAAGAAATTACTTTCGAAAGTAATCATAAATTAGAATTTTGTTAATATCTTAAATTTAAAATTGGACACTGCATTAGCATTTTTACGTTTGGTAATCTATTAACGAATGAAAGTGAATGCTTTTGAAATATACCCCTAATTAAATCTAATGAGAATATTAATTTACACTGAGAACAAAGAAATTTTGATTTCTGTTTATATACTATCATTAAAAAGTGATTAGTATTGATTTTAATTGAACGTACTTGGTCTCATTGTTTAAAAACGCAGTACTTCTATAGTTATCGTCCTTTTGTTAGCACGAACTTGCTTGTCATTTGAATGAAGATAGATAATTGTTTTATTTAGTAGGATTAATGATCGTACACAAAAGGTATAGCCTTATTCATTTTCTTAATGAGAGAATTTCATGTATATTAGAATATATTAAACATACATCGTTTTCTGTAATAAACCGAAAACTAATTAATCCCGATACAAAAATAAACGTAGACATATTTTGTTCTTTTGTACAACTTTGGCTTCAGCAATCAAAAATATAATAGTTACTTAACAAAAACTGAACATAAAGTTTGTGGACACAATTATTAGGTTATGCGTTGCATATCCTTATAAGCTCATCATACTAGTCAGATGTCATGTCCGCTCGTCCGACAAGGCATCAGCCCGTCTGTGTCCGTGATTACATAAAAACGGTTCAACTCCTACTTGTTTTTTTGCTAATTGATAGTACACCTACTAAAGATATGAACCTTCTATTGGGTCAACGGAGAAGGTCAATAAAATTTTCAAAATATAACCTATGGGAAATTTGAAGTCATTTTGTAGTGGTATGTTAGAAATTTCGGTAGTTACTTTTGAATAACCCCAATTTCTAAGGTTTCAAGTGAAAGAGGCCTACGTTCGCAGAGGAATGTAATAATTTAAGAGTTTGAGAAATTAGTTAAACATTGTTAAGTTTTATCTACTCAACATGTTATTTCTTATAACTCTGCACTTGATATTTGGAAATTCCAATGCTTGAGCTATTCAGTACCGAGATGAGTTTAGCAAATCACTCTTGTGTAGTCCGTAAAATGAATGATTCCGAATTTCGGCTTAGCGCTTTATTTGGCTTGCACACTCATAGTTCGTATCTATTTCGTTCTAAGACACAATATTCGGAACTAGAGAGAATGGAATACTACATTATCGTCGCCGCGGGTGGTGAACTAAGACGGACACTATACGTTTAAAACATCTGTATTTGTGTCAGGTGTGTTAGAAGGAGATAGTAGTATTTGTTTCAGGCGTCTCTTTAAAGACTAAATTAAATCCTTGGACAGTGGTATTCAAAAGTTTATTTCGCGTGTTTGTAACTAACAACTACTGAAATATGTTATATTCCTTCAATTTATAAAAAAAAATTAAAACGTAATTGAAAATATAATATAATTTATTCTTATAAATAAAATTACCTTATAAGGAACTACTTTTTATTAAGGAGATTAAAGAATGTCGGTCATTAATATATCATTATTTTACACAATGTAACGAAATCTACAAATATGTATGCAAATAATTTAATTTTGTTGAAACCATTTATAATTTAGACTTCAGTATTAATAATAGATATATAAATATTAAAATAATAAATAAAAACTACAAGTAATAACTGTAAATAAGCATGTAGTTTAATATGCAGCTTTAATTAGAAGAATGTAATATTTACAATTTTTACAATTAGAGTAGGAGAAATTAACAAAAAGGATCATGTCAAAAATTATATCTCTTATGGTATGTTTTAGCCCTTCTTGTATATCATCACTTTTACACTTAGTTCGTGGTTTTCTGATAGTTTTTGGCAATGAAATGGTCCCATTTTTACTCTCGACGATTTTGTGTAACGTATTGAGGCTAATTTTTAAAGCTGCTGCGGTTCTTTTGTTCACTGCATCAATATTGCACAGAGGACCAATATTATCCTTTTCGCGACAAAAATATTCATACACATTAAACACGAGTTCATGGCAATGTTCGTTTAAAAACTTTCCTGGCATTTTACGGTTGATAGAACAATAATATACAAACAGTACTGTACATGCAAGAAAAATAGCAAATTAATTTTTCAATGTAAAATCCCGTAAAAATCATACAGGTTCTAAATTATCGCGCTTATCAATTTTAAAAATGAGTTTGCCTTTGGACGTCTCGCTGGCTTGTTGTACGTCAACCGGTCAGTTATCATTATTATCAATAATTTACGTGATGTTATTATTAGTGGTTTATCAACGGGGGCCCCCTTCCACCAGAAGTAGCCTGTACTACCAAGTCAAGGTAAGCGCTTTGATAACAGATTTGACAATTTTTAAAGTATATAATTCAATACAGTCTACTATTAAAACAATATTTTTTTTATCTATCTCTTGCACAAACAAGTACTAACAAAAATTTGTAATCTGTAGGCATTACTCAATTGTGTAAAATAATGATATATTAATGACCCTACATTCTTTAATGTACATATTTAGAAAGTAGTTAATTATGAGGTAATTTTGTAGTTGAAAAATATCACAAAAACTATTTACCATGTTGTATTCAATTTAATAACATAATTGAATTCCAATTAGGTTCATAAAAATAAATATTTTCAATTACGTTTTAATTTTTTTTTATAAATTGAAGGAAATTTTATAAAAGACGTGTGCCCTTAATCTCTCTCCAAAAACTGCCTTAAAGTACTTTGCGTAAACTTAACTCGCACTCATATCGAAAATCGGGTTGGTATTTAACATAAAGAATCCTACTCAGGTGATTTCGTGAGACCCACCAATAAGTAATTGTTAGTTACAAACACGCGAAATAAACTTTTGAATACCACTGTCAAAGGATTACAAGAGACAATTTAGTCTTCAAAGAGACGCCTAAAACACAAATATTACTATCTCCTTGTAACACATCTGACACAAATACAGATGTTTTAAACGTATAGTATCCGCCTTAGTTCACCACCCGCAGCGACGATAATGTAGCATTCCATTCTCTCTATTTCCAAATATTGTGTGTTAGAACGAAATACTAACTACGAGTGTGCACGCCAAATAATGCGGTAAGCTGAAATTCGCAATCATTCATTTTACGGACTATAGTATAAATACGATCTAAACCGTTTAAAAGGGTTTGGTAGATTATTACTTGTGCGTTCGGCGCAGCATTAAATTTTTAGAGGTAATTGTGAATTATGCAGTTCTTTCCCAGTTTTTGGGTATTTCCATTTACATTCCAGTCAAAATGATTAATTAGTTGGTATAGCAGTTAAAATTATTGCAACTGTGTTAAATTACAACCAGTATTTTGGTAGCGTACATGTTTTGTTGTGGCGACGTAGAAGTTACTGATACATTGTGGTGATATAGGACGAGCAGGCGAAATTAGGCATACACAGCTGGTTAAGTAAGGCTTGTTTTCAGTTGAATTTTTATTGGTTCGGTTTTTGCACGGCTTCGTTCGATGGAGTGGGGGTATTTTTTTTTTAATTTTTGGAGAATGTAATTGGATGTAACCCTTTGGGTTTGTATTGGTGGGTCTCACGAAATCACCTGAGTAGGATTCTTTATGTTAAATACCAATCCGATTTTCGATATGAGTGCGAGTTAAGTTTACGCAAAGTACTTTAAGGCAGTTTTTGGAGAGAGATTAAGGACACACGTCTTTTATAAAATTAAATAAACTGTATTATGCAGGAAAAGTTCATGAACGCATTTTAGTCTAAAAGGTGGACAGTTTTTTGTTTTATTTCCACAAAAGAAATAATACTTTATTAATTAAAAATTTATAATTTTAGGTATATTTATATGTTTAACTTTGATATTCTATTCTTTTAGGCTCTTTAAGTTCATTGACTACAAGTCAAGTTAGCGTGGCGTTTTATCCGTAGACATCGCAACGTGCGCAATAAACTACTGCACAACCACGAAGAAAATATATATATATATATATATATATATATATATATATATATATATATATATATATATATATATATATATATATATATATATATATATATATATATATATATATATATATACATATGTTTTAAAAATATATATTGGATTACTCAGTGGCTCAGCGGGAAAGTGAAAGGCACCAAAGTTCGAATCTGAGAGTAGTCAAGCGCTTGGGAAAAAATCATACCATATGAATTCTACTCAAGTGCGGAAAGAGTCTTTCTTAGGACTAAGCTTGATGCCGGAAGCAGAGTCCGCTTCCGAAACGTCGCGCTATAGATGCAAATACTTAGGAAATAAGTCAATAAACTCAACTAATATGAAACACTAATAATACAGAAAGAATAAATAGATTTGTTAAATAACGGTTTGAAATACAAATTTTAATTTAAAAAAATCTCCATTGGATAAAACCATAGGTGGTATAGAAAGTTTGATTAGATAATTAGAAAGACCTCAAAATTTAAAATTATTTCAGCCTCAAAGGAGATAAAGGCAATCAAGTGGACATTTTTAAGAAAGAGAATATTTTTCTGCATCAAAGAACTCTTAGATTCTAGTTCTTATTCACTCATTACCAAAGATCCTCTTCCTAAAATGGTTACTTTAACTAGAAGGATTTTTTTAGAATGTAAAAGAGTTGTAGATGACTCTCAGCTAGTGGTATCCAGTCCTGTACAACCTAGAATGTATTGCTTGCACATATTCACAAACCAGGTAACCCTATGCGGTCCACTGTTTCTGATGTTAATGTACCTATTCATCTGATGTCCTAATTGTTTTCTAGTAAATTTAATAACCTTTATTATCAACAATCTAACTTTAGTGATTCAAATTTGTATATGAATTTGTTGACACAATTAAAGATATTCATCTTACATAAGATGAAATTTTCGAGTATTCCAATATATCCAACTTTAGTTTATTTACAAGATGTGTTGAAACGAAACCATTTTGATGATGCAGAATAGAAGAATTTCTTAAAATAACAGCATTGTGCGTGAAACAAACTTTTTAAAAAAATTAACAATCAATTTTTTAAACAAGGTCATGGTACCTATGGGTAATTGCTTGCCTCCTTTTATGGCCAAACAGATGTAAAGCAAGATTTATCTAATTTTCCTAGAGTTTGGATTAGATACGTGGATGATGTGTCTGCTACCCTTAATACTAAAATTTGCAATGTTCAGGAGTTTGGAAAAACTTTAAGTTCTAATATATCGTAAGAAAACAAACACTAAACGATTCCAATTCCAATCTCTGTAGGTAGCCTAAACTATCAGCATTGAGTAATAATCTCAATGTTATCTAATTTCTTGGCTAATAGATTGTTTAATTGTCCTCGATCCGTTCAAAATTATAATAAAAAATTACGCATTGTTAAGAAATTGCTGCACCCAATGCGTTTTTCGATGAAGTGGTTATGAACATATAGGATAGGGTTAAACAGTTAACATATAAAAGTATATTATGTAAAATTATCAAACTATCCAATTTATACAGGGTGAGTCATGACGAACTTTACATACTTATACGATATATAGAGTCCCTTATGGGGAATATCGTATGACCATTAAAAAGTGTCAACTCGGCTTTTTTATTAATATACAGGGTGATTTATCAATTTTGATAAAAAATTCATTTGGCTGTAATATTCTCAAATCTTAGAAATTCCAGGACCGGCTTCGGAAAAATTAATTGGCCCTGTTCATATTAAAAATTGTAACTAGTGATTTTCAAAGTACACAAAAAGACAATGAAAACCATGTGTGTGACATTTTTGTCACACTTTTATTTCATTTTTAATAAACGATCAAATTTGGGTGAAATTGTAAATCCGCCATGGCTTATCACATAATAATGTAATAATTGAAAAGAAACATTGTCAGTGGCAGATATTTTCACGTGAAGGTAAACGTGGAGGCCACGAAATAGAACCTGAACGTCCGATCCACCTGTTCCCATAAATATTGTTTAAATGATTTCTTACTGCAACTGAAAAGTGAGGCGACGCCCCATCATTTTGAAAATACATCCCTAGGATTCCTATGTGGACAAGTAAGTTAGGAAAGGTATTTTGTTATTTAACACCTTAGCTGCGCATCCAGTTATTTAAAACTTCCTATTTAGCGGAACGAGGTAAAAAAGACCCCGTCATAATACTTCTTATTTGGCGAATTCTAAATTCATAAAACTTCCCAACATGCTAAGCTCATAACTTCGTTATTTTTTCTCAGTTTTTAATGTTATTGGTAGCGTTCAAACCCTTATAGACTAATCTAACAGAATTTTTAACAAAAAATGTATGAGACATATTTGACCCCGTACCGCCGTACAGTACGATTTTTATCAATTTTGCAAAGACGAGGTCATATAAGCCTCGTATTTACAACTACAATGCACTGACGAAATTGTAGATATTATTGTTGAGCAAACGAATACATACGCTTCTCAAATTATAAATAAAAATATTATGCGCAGATGTTTAAGAATGAAAGCTTGGAAACCTACCACTAATCAAGAAATACATGCATTCTTTTTCGCAGTTTTGGCAATGGGTTTAGTATACGAGCCGGAAATATCCTTATATTGGTCCAAGGATCCTTTATATAATAATTCATTTATTTCTACAATCATGACTAGAGACAGATTCTTGTTGTTATTAAATTGTTTGCATTTCGCTAACAGCAAAGATGACTTAGGACAAGATAAGTTATATAAAATACGTCCTGTACTAGACCTACTGCTAGGTTACTTTCCTACTTACGTCATGCCTGATGAAACGCTTGTAATAGATGAGAGTGTTATACCTTTTAGAGTCCGTCTGAAGTTTAGACAGTACATCAAAAATAAAAGTCATCCCTATGGAATTAAGGTATATAAATTATGTACTGTGATCAGATACGTTCTTAATTTGCGGATTTACACTGGAAAGGGAACTGATATAACTTCTGGAAAAGGTCATTCCGAAGCTGTAATTAATACGCTTACGGCCAATTATATAAATTCTGGAAGAACCCTATGTTGTGATCATTACTACGCGAGTATACCGGGAGCAGAACAGTTACTACGCAAAAAAACTAGAATTTGTGGTACCCTCAGATCCAACAGAATTTTTTTTCCAAAAGAGGTTAAAGACAAAAAATTAAAGAAAGGTGAAGTTTTTGGACAAGAGAAGGAAAATGTAAAAGTGATTAAATAGTACGATAAGAGAGCTGTTTTAATGTTATCAACCAAAGAAAATCATGATGATACACTAAAGGAGACTGGAAAAATTCGTCATAACCAACCTGTTCAAAAACCATTATGTATCTCTGACTACAATGCTGCCAAGAAAGGAGTAGACTACAGATAATTAAATTTTAATTAATTAAATGTCTATAAAACAATAAAAAATGATTTTTTAGTGATCAAATGGGGTCATACTACACTGTATTGAGAAAAACAAAAAAGTGGTATAGAAAAGCAGCATTTTCCTTATTTTTTGATGTGTGGTTAATGCATGGTTACTATACAACAAAAAACACGGCAATAATAAAAAATCCATGTTGGATTTTCGAGATGCGTTGTGTAAAAATGTATTACAACAGTCAGATGCTGAACTACCACCAAGACCAAGAACACCAAAGCGGATACACACGCTTGTAAAAAATGGCCCCGACAGCAAAAAGAGACGTAAATGCAAAGGGTGTTATCAACTACTTAGGCAAACGTTTAGCAGCAAGGAAGCAGATGAGAAAGTAAAAAAAGTTATTAATTACTTTTTGCGAAGAATGTGAAGGGAAACCGGCCTACTGCTTAACATGTTTTAACAACACTTACGAAAAGAAAACAACCGAGAGTGTATAGTTATTTTTGTTCTCTCTTTTTTTAGGTTCATTTTTGGAAGTAATTTATTTTTATTTTAGTTTGACCATGTAAGTACATGTTGTTTGATTGGGGATCCTTCCCAAATAAAAAAGATCATAAAATTTGCTATAGTACTTTTGTTATGAATTAATGAATTCAGTCAATATAGCAACTGTCAAAGGGGAATATTAGCCGATTGTTTTACTGTGACTGTGTATAAGAATTAATTGGTTTTCAATAATTATAACACTAACTTTTTTAAAAATATAGTGCAATGTTTTCGGGGTCATACATGCCCCGAACCGCCAAATAGGAAAGTATCTGACGGGGCCAATTAGACCTCTTGTCGCTATATATGAAGACTTATAAAAATTGTTTTCGCCAAATACGAATTACTGTGACGGGGCCTAATAGGTATCGTCCCGCATTTAAGGTGTTAAATGAAATAAGACATGATTACCTTGATACAAATGTATTTTTTACAACTATTGTATTTGCAAAAATAAAATGAGGAGTGATCTTTAGAGCTTAATAATTATTAGCAATTGTAATTATTTATAAATTATTGTAAATTGTGTTTTCAAATTATTTACGTTTTTATATTATGTAGTTTTAATTTTAAAATTTCTTAGAGTCGTTTCTTATTACTTGTTATTACTATCCGTTGCAGTTTATTTATTATTTATTGATCTGATATTTAATAATAAAATATTTCTAATGAAAATGAAGCAATTTTCATTTTATTTGAGTATTTTGATTATTCCAGCTACGTTCTATAAAAATGTACAGGGTAATTTTCTTTTAAAAATTAAATTTAAAAAAATTGTTTAATCCAGTCCTGGAAACAACACAAAAGGACAGTAACAATGTAGATAAAGCAATGTTCACGTATTATGTATCGTTTATTAAAAATGAAAGTGTGACAAAAATGTCACATACACGTGGTTTTCATTGTCTTTTTGTGTACTTTGATAATCAATAATTACAATTTTAAAAAGTCGTATACTTAACTTTTTAATATGAACAGGCCCAATTAATTTTTCCGAAGCCGGTCCTGGAATTTCTAAGATTTGAGAACAGCGACCGAATAATACATAATAGAGTAATGTTTCTCCAAAAAATCAAACAATCCGTGTAGATATTATAGCCAAATGAATTATTTATAAAAATTGATAAGTCACCCTGTACATTAACAAAAAAGCGGAGTTGACATTTTTTAACGGTCATATGATATTCCTCTATATATGGTATAAGTATGTAAAGTTCGTCACGACTCGCCCTGTATAAAAGGTTTATTTAAAATATATTCCAAAGTTAATTTAAAAACAGTAACTGCTTCAGATACCAGTTTGCAAACTTTTCTAGGCAATCCAAGAGATCAAGCGATAAACAGGATAGGTTAGGAATGTATAAAATTAATCTTTAATTTTTAAACACATGTGAGGCCAACTAAACGATCTTTCAGAGTTCGCTTTAGAGAACGTTCAGATCATATATAAACAAGTCTGCCGTCGTCTCCGACAACCCCACAGGAAGCTATACCGTCGCTGCTCGACCAGCAGTTTCAGCGATCGAGCAGCACCAAAGAAAAGGTGCCACCGATAATCCTTCGTCAGAGGGAGAACTGGGCGCGAGAATTAGACCGACACCTAGTCGCCTTTAAGAGGACCAAGGCAATCAGCGAGGGAATCCGGATACAGCCTGTCTCACTCCAGGACCGAGACAGACAGATGAGATATATCGCAAGGTGTGGTAACCCGTACCACTGTGGCCTAGCCGTAAAACTTTCCGAGGCTGATGTTAGCACAGAACTAACTTTATAAAACATTAACGTTCCCCTTTGTTTCATAATGAAACAGCGAGGACGACCGATCCCCCTTGTGCTGTTACACCTAACGACAGAAGAGGACCACAAAAAGATATAGGAGGTGGAGTACGTCGCCCGCATACGAGTCACCGGTGTCAAGTGCACCGAGATCACCTCTCCAGTCAATGCACGAAACCCCAAACCGACTGAGATAAGCTCGTTAACACCGACGACCGCGGCACCCTCTCAAGAATGGAAAGGCGTTAGTTACGCCGAAGCGACGGCGACGGTAGCGAGAAGGCGGAAGTACCGAATGTTGTGAGTGCCGCAGTCGAGAAAACGCTCGCTCCACCCGCTTTAATTTGGTGAAATCCCTACCTGTCATCCGCATGGTGCCAGCGGCACTAGCGAAGGTGCAAACTACGACGGATTATCTCGTGTAACAGTTAAATTGTAAGTACAATTCAACGTTTCGACGATGAATGGTGAATTGCACCAATACATTAATAAATCAAATAACAAAAAACCAATGAAAGGGTTCGATATATATACCGAAACACTATTAGACCAGGTTTAAGTGCGTACAAAATTACAAAATTAAGTAACAGAAAAAAAATGAAAAGCAATTTAACTAATTACACATAAACACAAAAAACAGTATAATCACACCCTCAATTGTGTCATAAATAACTCAGAATAAATATGGTGACGTCAAACATGTGGCCCTTCCACAATCAATTATGTCGGTCTTTAAGTTAACACTAAAGTAAATAAGAAAATAATAAGGTAGGTTAAGGTACATATAAACTAGAACGAACAGTAAAATTAGCCAGGTAAAAATAAGGTAACTGCAATGCAGTTAGACAAGGGATTTGAACACACACACATAATTGTACAGCACAAAAAATATATACATACAATTACAATAAATTACATATATAAAGAAAAATCAGTTTGTAGATAAACAATTCTAAATAAGCTGGCTGAATCAAAGACACAAAAAAAACATCATTAAAACAAAGCCTTGCAAATAAATCATAACAAAGTGACCGGCAACCTACCCGCAAGTGACTCGCGACAAACGACAGCATCCCTTCCTCAGCTTACACGTTCATCTATATACATCTCTCTACATTTAAAAATAATAAGAACGAGTTAGTTTAACAGTAACAATGGAATCCGAGGTGGTTTTAAGGTCATTTGGACCCGTGTCTGTAAACCCCGGTATCGTTTATAACCATTTAACTGGGGTCTATCCTGCCGGGCAAAAAGATTAGCAAACAGTCAACAATGCCAACTCATGCAAGCAAGGGAGGGGGCACTGTACTGTCTGCCGTGGATTTATTTTAACCGATTTCAGCTTAATGAGGAGGCTTGTGTAATTAAACAGATACTTCTTGCAATAGCAATGATTGATTTTTAGTAGGTTAGGTATGCTTGTTGAATTGTTTGCTGCCAGCTTTAATTTACATTAAAATACCTACTTACGTTTGAATATAATCCTTTATAATCACTTGATCACTAATACTTAACGAGTTAAGATACGCCATTTAAACCTAAGACGGTAACAATTATTAATAGATATATTGTTTACACGCCCGCTTATTAAAACCCGAATATTTATCGATACGTTTATTTACACGACCACTTTAATTTTGTGAAAAACCTACATTAAAAACAACACAGAAAAGAAAGAAAACCAAATTCGCGGATTTAGTTTTACTAAAATGTACACGATAAAGAATTTTTGGACAGAACGGTGTATAGTGACGGTTTGTAATTAAACAATCAGATCGATCCGATCTGAATAGAAATTCTAATTGTAACTAACTGTCCTTACTCCCCAAATCCACCCCCGTTTTTAAAAGACAAGAATTATTACGTGGGAATATTTTCATATCTATTACTAAAAGAAGTATTAATTAATTACTAACTGTGACGTTTTTACCCCATAAACGCGTGTATAGAAACGTTCAACGATTCGTCACGGTCTTTCAGTAAAGGCAGTTTCGACAGAACACCTGTTTTCTACCCTAACATGTTTTTCCTTTTCTTACCAACCCTTAGTCAAATATCAATTACATAAAATACATAAAATAAAATATCCCGAAAACCATTATCAAATTATGACTTATTACCAACATATTAAAACCCATTAATTGCCTTATCTTTCGCGGCAACAATTGCGATTTGAAAATTTTTGTTACAATCATAAAATTTTCTCAGTTCGCTACCATAGACACAAAATAAATTTGCAATATGATACGAATATACAATTATTGAGGTCTATTAACCTGGCACCCCACCATGTCAAAAATTTTTGGGCTTCGTATAGAAATTACAGGCTTTTATGGGCTTTCAAATTTTACCAATTAAATTTTTTGGGCTCTTTTCATTCCCGAGGAAAAAGATATTTAAGTGTGGGGGTGCTGATTTGCCGTTAAGCTAGCGCCAACTTTTTTCCTGGGATACTTAAAAATTTCCCGTTTTTCTCAGATTTATGGGCTTTTTATGGGCTTTTCGAATATGCAACTCCCGATTTACTTGAATCAACCCTAACAAAGATATCAACCCTCAAAAATTAAAAGAACAAAAATATTTTTCAAAATAAATATTCTTGTCAGATAATTACGGGCTATTTATGGGCTCTTCGAGAATGCAACTCTTGATTGCCCCGAATTAACCTCAATAACATTATCAACCCTTAAAGAAAGAAAAGATTGAAATATTTTAAAAAATAAAAATTCTTTTCATATCGCATCAATGATTATTCAAACTGCAGAAAAAGGTCGTAAAAGTGTCAAATATTTTGATAAAATGATGTATTATTGCTATCCTGCTGAGCTTTGCGTTACAGGAAGCATCGGTCCCTAATCTTGCTAATAAAATATTGGCGCCTGCAAGACGCATCATACGTACGCATAATGCGTGGGCGTGTGAATTCGCAAAGTAATCAGTAATATTAGTACCTTTATATTTTGTTTAGACTAGTCGACTACTTTTATTTATTGTTTTAACTTTAAACTAATCTGTATTTTGTAAAATATTATACTACACTTTAATAACTTTTAGTTCGTAGCCGACTATCGTTGAGTAGGTAATCCGTGTCGCAATAATTTTTGCGAGTGTATACAAATTTGAAATTTGTAGTTATATTTTAGCAATATTTTAGCAGCCTACTGCCGCCTATATCCGTTTGAGTGTGTCCTATAAAAGTGATTACCGTGTGTACGTATTAATTAGTTACTATTATAAAAATAAAAACTGATAAAAGTATTTCAAGTAGCGAAGCATAGCAGCGCTTTAAAATCGCAAATGTTATCAGAAAATTATTATTTATTTATGAGCTCAACATTTCTGCCGTTCATGATTTTTGGGCTGCCCTCCCCCGTCAAAAAAATTACCCGTATATTGGTTATAAGCGATATCTGGGATGATCAACGTCTCACAGTCATGTAAACTGTCTTAAAATTAATATTCATTTATGGGTTTAACACTTCTGTTACTCATGAGTTTTGGGCTGACCTCCAGGTTAAAAAAAACTACCACTGAATGAAGTTTCAACCAAGCAAACGAAAGTACAACGTATTATTATAAAAAATATGATAAAATCTTTATTTCTTTATAGATCTAACCCGTGTGTCTGTGGCCCGTGATTTTTGCGCTGGACGAAAAAATCTACACCCAAATCCATTATATATCAATACCTGAGGAAGCAACACCCAACGATCACATAAACTAATAAATTTATTATTTATTTATGAACTCAATCTTTCTATAGTCTACCAGTTCTGAGTTGCTATCAAAACATTGTTTTTAAGTGGTGATATCTTGGATAGATTTGATCCAGACACATCGGCGATAATATACACGGAGAGCCCGCAAATAACCCATAAATACCCACGCGAACTTTTATTTTTGAACATATTTTTATTTTTATCAACCTTTAAGTGTTGATATTTTTATTAGGCTTAAACTGGTATAATCAGGAGTTACATATTTGAAGAGCTCATAAATAACCCATGATTATCTGGCAGGAATTTTTTTTAAATATAATTTTTTTTTTATCGTTAAGGGTTGATACCTTTGTAAGGATTGATCCAGGAAAATCGGGAGTTACATATTCGAAGAGCCAATAAACAGCCCATATTTATATGAAAAGAATTTTTATTTTTTAAAATATTTCAATCTTTTCTTTCTTTAAGGGTTGATACTGTTATTGAGGTTAATCCGGGGCAATCAAGAGTTGCATTCTCGAAGAGCCCATAAATAGCCCGTAATTATCTGATAAGAATATTTATTTTAAAAAATATTTTTGTTCTTTTAATTTTTAAGGGTTGATATCTTTGTAAGGATTGATCCAGGAAAATCGGGAGTTACATATTCGAAGAGCCAATAAACAGCCCATATTTATATGAAAAGAATTTTTATTTTTTAAAATATTTCAATCTTTTCTTTCTTTAAGGGTTGATACTGTTATTGAGGTTAATCCGGGGCAATCAAGAGTTGCATTCTCGAAGAGCCCATAAATAGCCCGTAATTATCTGATAAGAATATTTATTTTAAAAAATATTTTTGTTCTTTTAATTTTTAAGGGTTGATATCTTTGTTAGGGTTGATCCAAGTAAATCGGGAGGTGCATATTCGAAAAGCCCATAAATCTGAGACAAACGGGAAATTTTTAAGTATTCCAGGAAAAAAGTTGGCGCTAGCTTAACGGCAAATCAGCACCCTCGCACTTAAATATCGATTTCCTCGGGAATGAAAAGTGCCGAAAAAATTTAATTGACAAAATTTGAAAGCACATTAAAAGCCTGTAAGAATATTTATTTTAAAAAATATTTTTATGTCCTTTTAATTTTTAACGGTTGATATCTTTGTTAGGGTTGATCCAAGTAAATCGAGAGTTGCATATTCGAAAAGCCCATAAAAAGCCCATAAATCTGAGACAAACGAGAAATTTTTAAGTATTCCAGGAAAAAAGTTGGCGCTAGCTTAACGGCAAATCAGCACCCTCACACTTAAATATCGATTTCCTCGGGAATGAAAAGTGCCGAAAAATTTGAAAGCACATTAAAAGCCTGTAAGAATATTTATTTTAAAAAATATTTTTATGTTCTTTTAATTTTAAGGGTTGATATCTTTGTTAGGGTTGATCCAAGTAAATCGGGAGTTGCATATTCGAAAAGCCCATAAATCTGAGACAAACGAGAAATTTTTAAGTATCCCAGGAAAAAAGTTGGCGCTAGCTCAACGGCAAATCAGCGCCCCCACACTTAAATATCGATTTCCTCGGGAATGAAAAGAGCCCAAAAAATTTAATTGACAAAGTTTGAAAGCCCATAAAAAGCCTGTAATTTCTATACAAAGCCCAAAAATTTTTGACATGGTGGGGGTGCCAGGTTAATAGACCTCAATTATTGCACGTGGTCAAAACCAGTTTTAAATATTATCTTAAGCACCTTGCAACTACAATTGACAATTACAAAATAAGTAACAAATTATCAAAATTACCTTGTGTTGAGATTATTTATTCAAGTATATGACCTTGTAGTGTTTATTGTAATAATGAACGTAGTATACAGTGACTCTTAGAAGTTATGACTAAATTCATTTAAAGTTCAAGGCTCTAGTTCTTGGAGAAACGTCGATTTTTATTTCTGACTGCGGTTTTTTTAGTGGTAAAACTTTATATATAGGGTGGCCGAAAAATTAGTTACGACCACAACTTGATTTTGTCAAATGGACCTGTTTCCTATTTCATTTTCTGAATATGCTTTGAATTCTGAGTAAATTTCATGTACCATGTCCTATACCTATAGTCAACAGATCTCAAGATATTTACGAAAAAAAATGGTGCATATTTTGAACATTTGATTTGCTTTGTTGTTGTTTTTTGAATAAATTGTTCCTTTTGACAGAAAACAAAGGCCGCCTTTCTTGATACCGTCTTAATTGTTGATACGGTCAATTGTAAATTCCTCGAGATCTGTTGATTTTCGGTATAGGACATGGTACATGAGATTTACTCAGAATTCAAAGCAGATTCAGAAAATGAAATAAAAAACGGGTGGTTCCATTTGACAAAATCAAGTTTGTGGTCGTCACTTATTTTTGGGCCACCCTATATACAAAATTTTACCACTAAAAAACCGCAGTCAAAAATAAAAATCGACGTGTCCGAGCGTTTCTCCAAAAACTAAGCCCTTGAACTTTAAATGAATTTAGACAACTTCTGGGACTCACTGTATAAGAAAAGGTTATTTAAGTGTAAATAATTTGCATGGAATGGATTGACGGTTTATAATATCTGGAAACTTACTGTTCATTAATTTAAATTACAATCAGATCAACGTCTAATTAATTAAATTAGCATGATTAAATAGCGTTAATGACATCTGGCATCTAATAGCCACTGTATCAACAATCAACGATTCCAATCTGAGCATTTAAATCCTTTGCCACTCCAATTCAGAAGCAATGAGTTTCTGGACAATTTTGAAGATTGGAAAGCCAGTATTCTCGTAGGAAAGTATAAAAAGATATTTATTTATTGACATTTGAATTTAGTATTTAACGCTCACTTGTCAAAATTTATGTTTAAAATTGAAACTTCTTTTTTTGTTGGCGGTGCTCCATCGCATTTTATCCTTAATTTTTGACAAGTGAATAATATATATTTATTGATAGGACAAGAAGAAGTAGTAGCTTGGTTATAATTACATATGTTTTAACTACACGTTATAAGAATTGATTTCGCTGTACTCAAAACATGTAACTTAAATATTTGGTTAATTAGTCCACGTTGAAGTGTTGATTTACATAACCTTTACAAATTACTATTGATAGTATAATATCGATTTCATTTTTTACAATTCTTAATTAAACCGTTTTTACAAACACGTTTAGAATCATTAATTCTGAAGTAAAGCAAGGCATAGAGACTTGAAAAACAGGATTCAGTACATTCCTAGAATTGATCACTATGTCGAAGTGTTACCCATAATTTATTACTACCATACAGAATTGGTCTGACAGTAACAAAAAACGATTTTAAACACTCATCGATATCAATCTAAGGGTTTGTAGTAAAAGGGAGAATGGATTTTTTAGGTTATTTAGCAACTATTTGTTACATTTGTCTAATCGGAAAAGAAAGACGCAGAAAACATTAACATACAATTCAGTTTAACTGAGACTATCTTTGAAGGATTATCCAGCACCATATTGCGGTGTTTACCTTTAGATCTTAACCAATTGGTGCTTACCGAACTCGCACTATTAAAATAGATTGCCAAATCATGTTTCCATCTCAAATTATGCATTTCTTTCTTAGAACAAAATTATAGTTAACACTAGGTATATCCTTTAAACCTATACAAATAAGCAAATTACAAAATCGATTCATTAATTTAAAATTAGTATCTACATGGTTTAGAAATCTGTGTTTAACAAATCGTTTTCCAGTTCAGATTAACTAATAATTTAGAGAAATATCAAAAAGTACTAATTTTAGTATGCCAGAACTTAAGTATAGTGAAAGATGAACACATACTATCATTAATACCAAGTGCGAATGTAACAGCAATTTTAGAATTAACAACCGTTGTAATCGCAATAATTAACAATAAATAACAAGTAAGATATAGATTATACGCAAGAAAATGGATCGCACTGGCTCTTGAAGATTACAGACTCGCCTGCGGCTCGTAGGCAAGACGCAGTAAAAACCTCTTTGTTATGCGAATAATGTAAAATACTATGAACAAAACCAATAATGTAGCAAATATTTGTTAAAACAAGCGTCGTCTATGCACAAATCCCTATCATTAAATCAGTTATTGCATTTATGTAAATAATAATTGTGACGTACTATAGTATTAACGAATAGGCATTTCTTAAAGCGCACAAGATAAAGCTAGACG
The DNA here is from genome assembly GCA_036346205.1 of Vesta saturnalis. NCBI lineage: Eukaryota > Metazoa > Arthropoda > Insecta > Coleoptera > Lampyridae > Vesta > Vesta saturnalis. Next base: position 10,858,405 of record JARFJB010001965.1, read on the forward strand.
AAAATCGTTTAAGGGTGGAGTTCAAAGACGTTACTAAGTTAGACTAATACGTTACTAATAGCGCACTTAGCTTAATTGAAGTACAACTCATATTAACGGCCGGTATTCGTAAACCAATGTGGAATGGTACTTAGTGTAGTGTAAGTTAAGTTTCTGTTATGAAAATTACAACCGGGCAACATCGCATTTTAGGCCAAATGAACAAAATTGCTATCTTCAATTCAGTTGTCGGTGTATTTCATTTTGTGCTTAGGTTTGTGTTTACGTTGGAAGTTTGGAATAGTAATTAACAGGTAAGTACTTATAAGTAGTAGTAGAAAACCCCGCACGGGCAGAATTTGCTCAATATCAAGCACGTACAGAGTGGGAGTCAGATGGAAAGTGGGTGCGATTGAGATGAATGGGAGTGAGATGCAATTTAATCGGGTGGCGCCATAATTAAAAGGCCACGCCCACTTCTATCTGAATAATCGTGCGCGCGCATACTGACCCAGCTTGAGGGCTGTGATTGGAAGGCCTAAGGGCGGACCATTCCTCCTGGTTTCTATGGTGGCTATTTTGTTGGCCACCTTGTCGACCAGACTTCGTGCTATGATCAATTAATCAAATCCTTCTCAATCAAATCAAGCCAAATCAAGTCAACAAATCAAAATCAAACTCAATCAAATTAATCGCAATCAATTCAATTAATCAAATTAATCTCAATGAAATCAATATCAATCAAATACATAAACAGATGTTTAGTTACAGTCGAATTTCAAATTGCAAAGTAATATCGAAATGAATTCAAGATAAAGTACTTAACAATTTTTCCCACTCATTAATATAAAGTTATTCTGGATTTCGCCAGTTATGTATCCACAATAACATCCGCTCACTATTCAAATATCTCTGACGTGGTTGGAATAACCCACTAATCAGCTAATTGCATAAAAGGCAAACGGACCTTGAAAATACAATTATGGTGTTTAAGTTCTTTTGTGTGTACAGCATGGGGATTTCCCGGTTATGTACAACAGTAACATCCTTTCACTATTCAAATACCTCTAACGTGTTTGGAAAAACCCACTAATTACCTTAAGTGACAGACAAGTCGACATTTTCAATTTTGATAATACACTTCATACAGTTCGATTTAACTTACAGCTTGCAAAAACCAACTTTCAATTAAAAAATGGCAGTATGATTTAACATACAGATTGCAAAAACCAACTTTCATTTCAAAAATACTGGTTTGATATAGCTTACAGCTTGAAAAAACCAACTTTTATTTAAAAAAATACTGGCTTAATTTAAATTACAGCTTCCAAAAACGAACTTTCAAATTAAAAAATAGTGGCTTGATTTAAGTTAAAGCTTTCAAAAACCAATTTTCAATTCAAAAATACCGGTTTGATTTAACTTACACCGTGAAAAAACTAACTTTCACTTAAAAAATACTGGCTTAATATAGCTTACACCTTCCAAAAACCAACCTTTATTTCAAAAATAGTGGCTTGATTTAAGTTACAGCTTGCAAAAACCAAGTTTCAATTAAAAATACTGGTTTGGTTTAACTTATACCTTGCAAAACCAACTTTCAATTCAAAAATTCAGGTTTAACTTAAGTTACAGCTTGCAAAAACCAACTGTCAATTCAAAAATACTTTCCTTACCTTCATTTACAGTTCATATGTCGTGTGTTAAACTGTGCTACAATGTCAACCTTGTCAATTTCTACACTTCTAAACATTTTTTAGCGCGGATTAATGTCTGAAGATTAGGTAGTGCAAATGTACTATTACATTATTAATCGCAGTGTTGATGGTGAGACCATATCCGGGGTTTTTGTGTGAACAGGTTTTAAACTGGAAAAACAAGTCACGCAAAGAACGTAAACTTCGCAATTACATTTCAAGAACATTTTAGCTTTCACATAATTACCTAATTAAGTGACTTTCTAAAACATTTGTTTGTAAATAACACGATATTGTGAATTGTTCAAACTGCAATTTAAATCAAAGCAGCATTTAAGAACTGAATTTTAAATCTTATTTCTATATGTAAAATATGGGCAGAAGCTGTTTCTCAAATCAACATTTTAAACTTTCATCAAGAGGATACTGACACAAAACGCGGACATTGACAGCTAAAACAAATACAGTAAAGGGCATTGCTATACGTATAATTCTCGGAACAAAGGTTTTAATAAATTTGATGGTATCCGTCTTAATAACCTTAAAACGTTCAGATAGTGTAATTTGATCACCCTCATTTTATACGCTTAAAAATGTCTCTTACCAGTGTTTGGATTCAATCAATCAAAAATCTTAAATTGTTGTACTAATTACTTTTTGTAAACTGTAAGTTGAGCCAAACAGTATTTTTGAATTCAAATTGGATTTTGCAAGCTGTAACTTAAATCAAGTCTGCATTTTTGAAATGAAAGGTTGGTTTTTGCAAGCTGTAACTTAAATCAAGTCAGTGTTCTTGAAATGAAAGTTGGTTTTTGCAAGCTGTAACTTAAATCAAACGATATAAAGTGCATTATCAAAACTGAAATGAAAGTCGATTTGTCTGTCGTTTATGTAATTAGTAAGTTTTTCCAAACACGTTAGAGGTGTTTCAATAGTGAAATAGTGAAAGGATGCTATTGTTGGTTACATAACGGGGAAATCCCCACGCCGTACACATAAAAGAACATGAACATCATAACTATATTTTCAAGGTCTGTTTACCTTTTATGTAATTAGCGTTTTTTCAGGCACGTCAGAGGTACTTGAATAGTAAAAGGATGTTATTGTGATTACATAACGGAAAATCCAGAAAATAATAATGATTGGGGAAAACAGATAAGTACTTTATCTTGACTTTATTTCTATATTGCTTTGCGATTTGAAACTGGACTGTAATTAAAAATATGTTTATGTATTTGATTGAGATTGATTTGATTGACCTTCAGTAGATTGAGATTGATGTGATTGAGAAGAATTTGACTGATTGATCGGACCACGGAGTTTGGGCGGGATCTATGGAGCCTAACAAGCGGCGAAGACCTGATATCAAGTTCCGGAATTGTACTGGGTGTCCGGATAAGGGTACGGAGAGGCTGTATCTCGACAATGGTGATAGGACCTAGTCAATCTTGAAAACACTTCTCGTGAAAAATGTTGCCTTTGTGAATATTGCATTGCATATTGACGCGACGCAATTACAGCGTTTTCGTAACATTGAAATTAAATGCGCAACATATCATATGCTTCCGCGTTAGTAAATGGTATGTTTTATGATAATCGAATTAAAAAAGTAAATCTGAGACACAAAAACTATAAGAACTAACTTTTGACAGTTGTGAAATCAGTATTTTTCAATTTAGCAGTTACAATGGCTACGGCATTTGTTTTTCTCGATAAGGTAACTTAATCTGATTATAGCACTCCAATTTTTTGGCCCTTTCTCATATAAATCAAGATCGGTTGGAGATATCTGGATGCGGTTTTCACTAAAATTTAGCTATTTTTATGTTGGTTTAGAGCCTTTCAAGAAAGTAGTACCTTTCTATTTAACTTTTTTCCAAAAATCATCAAAATGTGTAAACGCTGCAGATAACGCCCTCTAGTTTATTTACTTTAAACTAAAGAGTTTACCAATAAATTTTCTTTAAAAGAGTATAAAATATTCTTTCAAATGAGACCAAAAATGTTCAAATCGGTTGAACGGTTCAGGCGATATTGAAATGCAAATATTGACAAATACTTTGGCTACCCCCCCTTGTGATATGTACTAAAAAATGTCGTAAAGCAAAATTATGTGGTATTACCCAAGCCGTCAAATGATGTTTTGAAAGTTATAGCTCATCGTCTAACTTTCCAAGACAGCGTGAATTTTATGTTTCTTCATAGTGTTACGTCCCCTAGCGGTGAAATTACGAACTTCAAAATAATTTCCAGCTATTTCTCTTGCCCATTTTACTTATAAGGATTTTTTTCCAAACCTCTAGGCTCTACCATTGTCGCGATACAGCCGCTCCGTACCCTTATCTGGACACCCAGTGTACCTGCCTTACGAGACCAAATCGGACCCCCCATTATTAGAATACTGTTTCAAATTTCCCCCATAGCATTTAAAAATAACCGTCAAAACAAAAATTCCGACAAGCCACGCCCGAAAAATGGCCGACAAAATAGCCGCCACCAATCAGAAACCAAGGGGCATAGTCTGCCCTTAGGCTTTGCAAACACAGCCATCAGCCTGGGGCAGTATTGTGCACCCACGTTCAATCAGACAGAAGTGGGCGTGGCCTTTTAATTATGACGTCATCCGTTAAATTCAATCTCACTCCCACTCATATCAGTCCCACCCACTTTCCATCTCACTTGTACAAATATTTCTCTGAATACCAAAATATTGCTAAGTATACGTTAAGTATGAGTAATGCGTAAGTCGTTCTAAAAGAGGATGTTTGAATTCCACCTTAAAAGGTATCTATAATAAATGTGTTTAAATTAATTTTTCTGCTAATTAGTTTTCTATAACATGTTTGTTTAAATGCAAGATGTTTAGGTTCTAAAGTTTTTAGCTCCAATGGTAATCGCCATAAAAAAAGTAGCGGAAACAATTTAAATGCTTAAAAAATAGTATTAAAACAGTATATCACATGATTAGGAATTATACGCAACAAATCAAAATTACACCTTTTGCTCCATTTCAATTACATACTGGTAATGGTTGACACGTTTTCTGTTCATTTTTAGATAGAAAAAGCTTCAAGCAATCAAGTAAATTCAATAACATTCACATTTCTGGCTCTATGTACATTGAAACGAGTAAAACGTGTGAGTTTAATTGGATTTCACAAAAAGATGAAAATCGGATGGAAAATGGTATTTATTCGTATTCGTTTTTACACACGTTTAATTAGTACTATGGTATCAACAAGTGATGATTTTAATAAATAAAGGTTCCAATTATCGAGGTATTAATCCTCTGTGCACCATTTAAGTTTAGCCAGTATTTCCAGTATTTTCGAGCTAGACAATAGGCATCTAAAATGTTCCTAGTAAATGCGCCTTTTAAAACACAATTAATGGAACATTTCTATTGCACTCGGAACGTAATTCATTATTTAAGACATTTTAAGGAATTTTCAGACATTTTTAAATATCGAAGAAGCACGCACGTCCGTGGGATGTAGGGGGCCCGCCGCAGAAGAATAATAATAACCTAATAACAAATATTTAACTCATTCAAACAGAAAAAAGAAATCAGGTTTTCACGTCGTTGATGTCCGCTTGTATAATACATAGGAACATAACATTGAATAGTTGAGAAAAATAAGAATTGAGATCTTATTACAGAGTTGAAGTATTGTATAACAGATTAGTAATGTGGTTGCGTTTATACTTCCGTCTCTTAATAGGTATACCTAAGAGACTAAACATCCCTGATTTGCACTTTGGCGACAGGCCAAGTCACTGGCACTATTCATTATTCTATTTAAAGCAGGCCTTGTTAACCTAAGGAAACCATTTGTCTCGTATTATACGGACAGTCCCTTCTTTAAACACATTATTGCGTATATGTAATTATTTTAATAAATTACGTGTTTTGTATTTATAAAGAAGTCCTCTTGTTGTCCCGTTTCTGACGTTTCATTGTTTAGAAGGAACTAATCAGTCTAGAAAGTACCAAAAAGATAGCGCGACGTTCAGATAAGACAAAATCGGATGACATCAGAAGCTCTACAATTTACGAGACTATTCTAGCACCTATGTCGTCTTACATAAATAGCGCGCGATCCCTCTAGCGCGAAAGGATTTGCGTACGATGGTTATTGTACGTATGAAAATAATTATACCAATGCGTGTAATTAAATATAGTGTAAATAGTTCGTTAGTCAAGGTTAAGTGTTAATAAATAACTGTTTTTAAATAAATAATCATTATAGTGTAGTGTGTATCTATGACGGTAGAAAATCGGACAATTCTAAAAAGAAAGTGTAGTAGTGTAGTAGAGATTTGGAAAGTGAACATCATTTATTAAAAAGATAGTGATGCCAAGTGCTTAGAATGTTGTGCACAGTTTTCAGTTGCACATGGTGGAAAGGTGGATTTAACACATAGCGACACGTAAGCCATAAAAAGGTAGATATTGCTGCTTCTAGTAGTAGCAAAGTGTCATTATTTTTTCGTAAGCACACATTTGGAAATGAAGAACAAAAGCTATCTGCGATTTAATGTACTTGGTCATACCACAACGTGATCCAGAATAAGTCTTTTCGTTTTATGGATTGTACTAGTAAGCTAAAATTTGCATGTGCTAGAACCAAATCTGAAAGTATTATGTGTAACGTTTTACACAAATAACTATTAAGTTCCATACAAGATGATCTTGGAACGGTCAATTTTGTAACCATAAATACCCATTGTTCAAATGACGGGAGTAAAATTTGTTCAATGCACGTAAGATATTTTATGAAAGACAAGGGTATTCTAGTAAAACTTTTGGAAGATCATGATCTTCCAGGTGAAACTTCCAACATTATATCCGAATATATTATTAAAATGATTGACTAATACGAATTAACAACAAAAGTAATCGAAATGTGCGCTGACAACACAAATTGCAATTTTGAAAGAGCAGCAAGGTTGAAAGGGTAGCAAGGCATCACCGAAATAATATCATTCATAAACTTCCGTAGTTACTTAAAAGACCTTTAGTTGGGGTGAACTGTACTGCTTATAGCCTTCATAACTGTATCTAAACATCCTCAGGCTATTTGCCTAATGAGATCGAAGCCATTATTGTGAAAATCTACGGCTATTCCTATATTTACACTGTTCCAGTTGACCAGTTAAAACAATTTTGTGAGTCTGTTAATGTTGAGTACCAAAAACTGTTGGGATACAGTGAAATCGATGGTTGTTACCTTCGATAGAAAGAATATTAAAAATGTGCATACGGTCACAGAGTTGCTTTCTCTGTTAAGAAATATGTCCAATGTTGATTATTAAAAGTTTTAAAACCAATTTATTTGAAGTTTGTCTATGTTTTTTCACTCACAAGCCCTATATTTTATAAATTTGAAGATTCGCAAGCGTTTCGTTGGGTATTGCTAGAAAAGGAGCTTCTGTGGTCACATGTTGGAAACTCATTAACTGTTTTTCAAAAACAATACCCTGATATTCATATAGATGGTTCGGAACTTTTTGATGAAATTGTGTGCATTAAAAAAGTTACAACCAGTGAAAAAATAAAAGAATGAAAATAAGTTTCTGTTTCTATTGACAATGGGTCGAGATTTTTAACTACTTCGGTATATATACCACACAACAACATACTAAAAAAGTTGGAAGGTGCATGAGTTTACCAGGACCAAGCGCCGTCTCTGAAAGGATTTTTTCTGATATCAATAAAATTTGGACCAGCGAAAAACTAGCCTTACTGTAAGAAACATAATTTTGAAATTAATTCCCTTGCATTTTTTAAGTACCTCCAAGAACGCCCAGATATTTTACCTATACTGCGTTATTAAGTCAATGAAAATATAAAAATGAGAATACGTTTCGCTTGCCATTTTATTAATTATAACTTTAAAGAACCGAAGTAAATAGATTTTTTTTATTTTTTTTTGACACTATTGCATTAACATTGAACGCCTAAAACTTATCATAAACAACCACTACATTTGTCACTTAGACTAGAGAGCATAAAAACTCATAATTTTGTATCTCATTTAAAAGAAATTCCTCCCTCTCCTTCCCCTTACTGAGGAGCACTTGGTACCCCTCATAGTCATCGGGTGATGCGCCCATGCCCCGTATTTCCTTTTTACACAAATGGCCACCATATGTTAACCATCGGTTGGTAGTTGTAGCTAGAGTAGTGAACGATCTGTGGTCTCCTTTAATTAACCAGTTAATTATTGAAAAGTGTCGCGTGTCGATTAAAATCAGTGAAGTGATACAAATCTTTAGAACTACATTTTTTAGTTTTTATTTTCAATATAAGTAAATTTCGTGTTTATTTTGGGTATGTATGTTTATTATTATGTCAATGAATACAATAAATTAGTAAACATTCGTATTTAAACATAAATCTCACAACAGAATATTTAAGAATTAAGCTATGCCACTAGAAAGGGTTGAAAATAAATTGCGAACGCCTTAAAACATTTTATGTAAATATAACATAAATCATGTATGTACGTTAAGAATAAGTTTACGAATTACCGTTTAAAACTATTAAATAATTTTAAACGATGTATAAATTAACATTTACTTCAATAAAAAATTTTAACTCCAAATGCAGAAATTGTAGAAGACAATGGTCGCATAAAGAGATCTGACCAAAATGATAAATATTGAATGTTAAATTCAATTTAAAATGTGAATATGTGTGCTAAACTTAAAAGCATACTGAACGTTTAATAACTACAGCGTTAGTTCACATTGTTAAAATAATTATAAAACAGGTTTTCTTAATTAATAGAAATTTGTGAATTAACTTCATTATGAAGAAGTGTAAAATGTAAGTTAAATTATATCTACACATTTAATATTAAGTAATTTAACAGTTACTTATACACAAATTACATTTGAAATAAACACAAGTGGGGAACGATTTTATTTAAAGTACAGTTGGTTGTACTTCCAGTACTAATATAAGTGGTCAACTAGTTGAAGAGAACAATCTAAGTTAGAAGGATATTGGATCATTGAATATACTCGCTGCTAGCCCAGGAGCACAGTTAGTGATGTGTGAATAGTGACCAGAGGGATTAGATCATATGGATTTAAATACTGTAAGTGTAACATTAAGTAATAATTCAATTGATAATTAATGGTTGAGGACTAATAGGAAATTGAAATTTATCGTATGTATATCTATTTTATAATTAAATTGTGTTATATTTGAACTTTTTAATAGTTTTAAGATTTATATAGCCAGCAGCGACAAAGGTAGTTTAAGTTTTGTTTATATTTCTAAAATTTACTAATAAATATTTAACATTTTTACATTTAAATTTATACTTTAATGATCTTTAAGATTCTATTTCTGATTTTTGGCTTAAACTGAAGGTCAGATAATTATGAATCTTAATAGAAACAAATAGTGAACATCTCATGGACTGAGCTTATTTAAAAAAAAATTATATTCAAGGCCAACAATTTTTTATTTAGTCTAACACTTGATAAATTACACACAGGCTTAGTTAATTAATTAATGCTCTATGCAGTTTGTTTGTAGTGATAAGGAAGTTAATTTATTCTTTGACTTTAGTCAAAATTTCGTGGTGTTTTATTATTTTGTGTATTAATTCTTGATTAAAACTATTGCAGCTATGTAAACATACTACAAATGAATTGATACTTGTGATTATAGATCAGAGATCAATTTAATAAAATTAATAAAGTTATAAAGTTAAACAGAGAATTCTAGAAACAATTAAGACATTTATTTATAGCATATTATTGATAAATTGGATCTTCATATTAATAATAAATATTAATAACCGTAAGTAGAGTTGACGGAAATTATATTAAAGTGGGAAATTGATATTGAGGAACATCAATTCCAAATTAAATTAAAGGCATCCTACCTGGAGTGGATAGAGTTTAGTTTCTTTTAATATATATATATATATATATATATATATATATATATATATATATATATATATATATATATATATATATATACTTGTATCAATACCTGATATTGGAAATAAGTTTTGATCTTCCTTAAATTATAGTCAGATTTTATTAATTGTTGTGTTGTTTGTCAAAATTTAGACATTTCACATTGAATGTAAATTATAATTACATTCCAATCATACGCGTGTGGCTCGAACTGCTAACGTTTCGGTACAATTTGTCGCCCAATTTGGTGGCGAGATATAGAGTAACACTTTAAGTCTTACTTCTTTTTCATTTTCAACGAAGATTAAAAAGATAGCATTACACTGGATTCTCGGCAAGTAGACGCTTGACTGTGTCGAAGGTTGCGAAAGATTTTATATCTAAATTCAATGAGTAGAGTAGACGAAAAGGAATAATGTTGAAAAAATATTTCCGTGAAAAATATGCTTCGCGAAACTTCGACAGAATAATACATGTAAGTGGGTAACTTTAGTTTACATTTTTAGGAGAAATATCGGACTGACCAAATCACAGTTCCCTATCCATCAGGCTCAAGGTATTCAGTTGTATTTTAATTGGTCACAGATAAATTGGGTATTATAATTTTAGATAACCTATTTGAATATTCCAAATATTCCGATGTAAATTATTTCTTTTAAGACAACATAGATCCAACAGATTTTCGGTATTCAACTAACACCGAAAAGAGGTTTATTATTGACAATACACTTTGTCGCCCTTTAGGTATCTGTTCCAAAGACTAAAATAGAAGCTGTGTTATTGCCAGCCTTGTTGAGTCTTCTATGATAAAATATACGATTCAAGGGATTCTTTGACGTTTGGTTTTGGGATTGGATGTACGTCACACAAGCAATTACGCACATGAAGAGAACACAGTGACAAACATTGTTGTACAATATACGCTAAATGATGTTTAAATAAAACAATTAACCGTTAATAGGAAACATCAATTAGACAAGCGACATCAATTTGGAGGCACATTTAATAACGCATATTTGACATTTCTCTTATGTTGTCTACTGCAAATGTGCCATTCTGTTATGTAGTTACTAGTTAAGTACGACGTAGTAAAATCTGTTCGATACTAAGAAAAAACACTAAGTTACTTGTTTCAGTCCAGCGATACAAAAATTCAAACTTATTAATATTATAGGGACTATTTCACTCCTTAACATTTTACTTAGGAAATCGCCATAGTAACGAACGTATTTCAGCGGCAAAACACGTTGCTTGATAAAATTTGGCAAAACCTACAAGTTGGTATTGATAAGTGATAAAATTTTGACGTTTATAAAATATTTTAAGTATGCTTTGTAATAAAAAATTGTCAAATTGACAGCGCGTGTTTGTGTTACATATTCTGTTCTTTGTTCAATAAAAGCTAAATATTAAAATATGTGTAATATTCAAGTGTTGCTTTGAGGCAATTTCGCTCATGACATTTAAAACCACTCGCCTGACGGCTCGTGGTTTTGTTACAAATGTCATTCGCGAAATTGCCAAGCAACACACTTTCATAACACCATCGCAAATTTTGCCGACAAAATTTTTTCTCTAGTGGTATTATATATGAATAAAACACAGGGTGATATTTTGTTTTTTTTTCCATAATTATCGACATCACACAATATATATCGAAAAATGACTAACTAATACAAATTATTCGATTTGTGCAAGTTAAATATGAAGACAAGAAAATAAATATGTACTAGGTGTTATTCTTATTAAAGATCAGACGTTTTAATCACTTGCGACACATAATTTATTTATTAAAGGTAATAACTTGCCATTGGACAAACTTCGCGGCGGGGTGATATGATGATGCTGCTAACATGAGTGTTGTATAGAATGGGGTTTAAGCAAGATTGTTACAAATTGTCCCAAATGTTACCTTGCAGCACATAATTTAAATCAAATGCTTATTGATTCCGTCAAAAAAGTGGAAGAAATAGATGTCCTTAAAGCGTTGTCAGAAATAATATTAACTTCAAAGTAGAAAAGTGAAGTTGAAGAAGCCGAAATTTTGAAAATTAAATTACACACATTTGAAAATATATTTCTGATTGTTCTAAAAAAACAATAATACTCAGTTTTAAAATGCCTACAAGATTCTTATGAAAACTTATGCTACCAACACTAATGCATAATCCTAGAAAACAGCTCAACTTAACAATAACTCATATATGGGATCGTAGCATAAAATCGTCTAGCCAACTCAGTCCGGGTGTGGGTAATACTCTAACTGACAAGATGTAAGAAACGATAAGGCTCAATGGTATTTATTTAGTGGGCGCCAGGCGCTTTGGAGCCGCAAGATTATCTTTTCCTAAACCAGGAATCTAATTCCCACAACGAATCAAAAGAAAACAACCATACATTAGTTTAAAACGTATAAGGTTTGAATATTTCAATATAATTAATAATACAAAAGAAGAAAAACATAGAGTTAGGGGTATTTACGTTATCAAGAACCTTAATTAATTACCATGCGTAAATACTACGTAACCTAACCGGAAGTCGTGGCGTGTCTATGCCGAATACGCCGTACAGGTCCTGACGTAAGCGCTTGCGGCACATACTGCACCTACGATCTCGCAGAGCGATCGTCCTTAACGTTTGTACTAATCAACAGTAGGCTCTGTGACAGTAAAGTCAATTTCTACACAACAATATAATTTCGTCATAATGAACAGAGACGGCTAGGGTAAGTAAATTGATTTCCAACAAAATTTACATTAAAATATACTATTAAAAACCCCAAATCATTATAAGCAATCACGAATAACTCTTTACAGCAGTTTTTAATAACATACGGAAAATGAATAAGTTCAATTGTGAAGGTAGGTATAGTCCAGCTTATGACTAATGGTTAACTAATATTAATAATATTTATACGTAAGCAAGACTACGAACTACTATTTACATTGGTAATTGACGTTCCTGATAATCAGATAAACAAAGGCGAACATACATGCATGAATCGACAAAGAAATACTGGTTCAACGTGGATTCTGATAGCTTCTTTGCGCAGATTAACAGGTTAGTATAAATAATAAAAATAAGTAAAATTTTTTTTTAAAAAAACGCTTTTATTTTCTAATGTACTAAAAAGAATAAAATAATTTTTTTTATCTACCCAGTAACATCAAACATTTTTGTGACTAAAAATTACAGTGTGGGGCGCTCTTTGTACTGCCTTGCTCTTTATTGTTTAAATGTAGGTGTTGTTAGGCTTTGCTATAAGTATTATTATCATGTATGCCCCACACTTTATTTTTAGTCACAAAATTTTTTGATATTACTGGGTAGATAAAAGAATTATTTTAAACTTTGTAGTACATTTGGAAATAAAAGCGTTTTTTAAAAATGTGTTTTTTTTACTTATTTTTATTTTCTACTTTTTAGTCGCTTGGGTGTAAGTTCCAACAAAGAAAGAAACTAAATTTTTCAAGTCGCTAGTTTTATACACAAAAATTTCGAACTTACTTGGCCAATATACACATATATGACGAAATTCAGCTCAACCTGAGATCGGAAAATAGTAGATTTTTATACAATACTTTGTTACTTTGCTACCAGAAGTAAATATTCGAAGACCAAGGCAATGCACAAGGAAATTCAGCAGAAGAAACTCGAAAAGCTAATGAAGAAGAAGAAAGAACCAACCAACATCAATCGAATAAACACTGTCATAAACATCTCTAACCGACAGTTGAACGAAAACGAAACACAGGTTCTGGACAAAGGCTTGAACTATGCGATAAAACCGAGGTATATTCCGAAAGTAGATTTAATAACCGCAGTCGAAGAAACAACTATGAAATTAGATCCTGAAGAAGCCGAAGAATACAGAAGTAAGGTTAGATCAGTCCTAGATTCAACTAGGCGAACTCAACCTAACGTCTCTAAGCTAGAAAGAAGAGCAGTTATTCCCCTTAAGAATGACCCAATGATCAAAATTCTCCCGTCAGACAAAGGAAACGCAACTGTGGTAATGGATGTGGACACTTACAACAGTAAGATCCAAGAACTACTAGACGGGGGCGAGTACACACAAATACCAAAAGACCCCACACCATCAATTGAAAGACGGATATACCTGACGCTGGCAAAACCTGGGGGAGTTCTCCGATGACCAGAGAACTAGATTTACCCCACACTACAGCAAACCTACGCATCTGTACGCCTACCAAAGATTCATAAGCAAGGAATTCCTCTGAGACCAATTGTGAGCTCGAGAAATTCATCTTGTCACCCATTAGCACACTATCTGCTAGGTATGATCACACCCTTATCGAGAAATACCGAGTCCATGATCAAGAATATGCAGCACTTCGTGGAAACCATCAGAACCTTCCAACCAAACCACGAAGGAATACTGCTAAGCTTTGACATTTTGAGTCTATTCACAAATGTGCCTACCAATAAGGCACTAACTATCATAAGGGACAAGCTGGAAAAGGATGAAACGTTAGACGAACGCACGCAACTCTCGGTAAACACAATAATGGAACTTCTGACAATATGCATTAGAACTACATATTTCTAGGTAGAAGGCAAATTCTACCAACAAGAGTTTGGGATGGCGATGGGTTCCCGTTTATCACCCATAGTAAGATATATATATATATATATATATATATATATATATATATATATATATATATATATATATATATATATGGAAAACTTTGAAGACCAAGCGATATCCGAATTCACAGAGAAACCAAGGATGTGGCTTAGATACGTGAACGATACTTTCGTATTTTTAAACAACGCAAGCATAAGCTAGATGAATTCCTAGATCATCTAAATAGCCGCGCACCCTCCATAAAATTCACAATGGAATTGAAGTCGGAACAAAAACTGCCACTCCTGGATACAATTAGTTGCAGATAATGCGATACCAGAGGTGTACGAAATAGATGAAAAAGCACACAAGTGGGGACACAGAGTATTGGGGTTAACACCATATCACTGTCTATTTAATCCAATCCAACCGGTGTGGGCAAACTGCAAAGAACACTGCAACAAAAATATAGGAAGACTGGATTCCAAATTTAACGATGACCATGTAAAAGAAATACGGATGAAATCCTTGCAACGAATTGATGGGACATGTTGACAGAAATGCATTAAACATGCCTAAGTGTCTATGTTAAGAGTGGTGCGAAATCTATAATTTCGTTGAACTTCGAACTACATTACACTGTGCACACTTTCTTCTACAAGAATGAAATAATCACAAATGTATCGATATTTATGTTATCGTAAAGTATGTACAAGAATTGTGTCGATTACAAAGCAATAATTATGCTTCTAGAAGGGTTGTTATAAATCTTGAGAATAACAAACTAATTGCAACTTTGGTCAATTTTTCCAACTGAAATGATTTAAGCAGGAATGAACACACTCTCACGACAGTTGTATACAGGAAACCTATCCACACAGGGAGGTACGTACACTACAACTCCAATCACCACAAAAACGTGAAGTTAGGCGTGGCAAAATACTTGTACGTAGAGAAAAACAATATGATTAAAACAAGAGGACTTGAACAAATAAAAAGAAAAGTTCGCTAGAACACTCAAAGAAAATGGCTACCCCGATCTAACACCTAACCTAAGCAGGGAAAGGGTAACCGAAAAAGAAGAACCTAAATATACAGCGATAATACCACATATACAAGGTACCTCAGACAAAATACGAAGGATAATCAGCAATTACAAGATACGCACTGCCTTCAAATCGACCAGAACGCTCAGGGGAATACTAACCAAAACCAAACCATACAATGAAGATCAGAATTCCAGTAATTGTGTATACAACCTACCATGCAAATGCGGCAAAGCATACATAGGAGAGAGCAGTAGACCACTCAAAGTGAGAACTCCGGAGCATAAGAACAACGTCCGCAAAGGCGAAACAGAAAGATCAAGAATCGCCGAACATGTCTGAAACGAAGACCACCGCATCCAATGGGATAACATACAGATAGTGGCAAAAGACGAGAACACAACTCGTCGGAAACTCAAAGAAGCCACATACATCCCACTAGCAGAAAATCCAATAAACCAAGCTAGTGTAGAAATGAAACCCATATGGATTCCAATAATGCGCGAAGATGCATATACAGGGTCCGCCAATAGTGCGTGGACGAAGCTTTATGAGTTTATACAATATCGTTTTCAAAATTATTTATTGCAGGATGGTGTGGAATCTTTCGGGTTACAGTTAATTACTACTCGTATACAGGGTATTACAACACAAAGTTATATTTTTTTAAATGGAACATACCGTATATTATTATAAATTTGGATTCCCTGGTTTATTTTAAAGGCACTTTATTCACTATATGAGGTATCTTAAACGCGCAATTTAGGCGCTGCATTCAATTTTTTGAAAATTTAGAGGTTGAAAAGAAAAATTGTAACAACCGTATTGAGAAATGTGTAACACTAAACTTTTAATGGTTGATTAGTCATAGACTGTGCTACATAAAATCGTGAAAATAGTAATATTATCTTTTTTAATTTTCGAGATATCGTAATGCAAAGTTTAAGATTTTCAATCATAATAACTTGATTTTTTTAAATGGAAAGGTATACATTGTTTTACATTGTTAGATAGGAAATTTAATTAAATTTTTTTTGATATAACATTGTTGGTATTTATTTTTTGCCGTTTTTTGATAATCCAGCTTTTTTACTGAATTTGTCGATTTTCGTAGGTTTACATACATATGTATGTATAATTGTTTAAATCACATCAAGCTATGAAAACAAAAGAATATTAGAAACAAAATTCAGCAATAGTATCTGTTTTGTCATTTCGCGTGTATGTTCAAACGTAACTGAGTTAATTACTTTATTGCAGTGTGAATGTTTGACGCTTAACTTTACGAACATCATATACGTAATACGTTTATTTAAGAATTATAATGAGTAATTTTTTGCAAATTGAATTAGTTACATGATATTTGTGCTTGGAGAATCAAACAAAAATTGTTTATTGGCCGGTCGAATCTACGGGCAGCGTTATCCTGATCGAAGACAACCAAGAGAAGAATCGTTTCGCAATCTTTTAGAAAGATTTGAAAGTACTGGAAGTGTTGGATATCCTAAAAACGAAAGAGCTAAAGTTGTTACAAATGAAGAAAATGAATTTCGTGTACTTGTAGCTACAGTTGAAAACCCCCACGTTAGTATTCCGAAATTAAGTGACAATTTAGAAATCAGTCAAACATCCGTGAGACGAATGTTAAAAAGAAAAATAAATTTCACTCCTATCGCGTACAATTACATCAAGAGCTGAAAGAATAAGATTTTCAAAATCGAATTAATTTTTGTCAGTGGGTTCAACAACAGTTAAATGCGAACGAAAATTTTATATCGGGGATATTATTTACCGACGAATGTACAATTCATCGAAATGGATTTGTGAACAGACATAATTTTCATTTTTATTCAGATGAAAATTCACACCAATTTCGGTTAGTCTCTTAGTCTCTCAAAATAAATGGTCAGTGAATGTTTGGCCAGGTATATTCGGCGGAACTATTGTTGGTCCCTTTTTTTTTCAATGGCACACTCACTGGGGTAGAATATCATAATTTTCTAGAAAACGAATTATATCATTTATTGGAGAATGTACCTTTGGCTCAAAGAAGAGGTATGTATTTCCAACAAGACGGGGCACCTCCTCATCATGCCAGAATTGTAACCCAGTGGTTAAATTCGACGTTTCACGAAAATTGGATAGGAAGACAAGGACCGATACCTTGGCCAGCTAGATCTCCTGATATAACTATATATATATATATATATATATATATATATATATATATATATATATATATATATATATATATATATGCATATGCGCTGTCAAACGCGATTGATACTTCGTGATGTCCTATGTATATTCTAGCAAATTGCGTATGGCCGACATGTCACTGTAAATAAACATTTGTGGTGCTGTATATTAGACTTTGAAGTTTTCAAGGAGATATGTGGACAGTCTCACATTATCTACAGTATAGCCCAGGGAATGTCGGCGACAGAAATAAGGGAAATATTTGCATAACAGAAAGAAGAAAATATACCACTTTTAGTATAAAATCCATCACTCAATTATAAATTACACTTTTAAAAGCATTGTAATAGCACCACAAAACTTACCATACGAAGTTGAAACATAACGTTAAATAGAGAAAGAGAAAAATTCGCTAGAGTTGAGAATATTGGTTCAAAGTAAAGCGTCGCTTTAAAATTTACGGAAAAATTATCACCGTACTCTATACACTGTGTGCAATTTTGTAGTGTTCATTTAACATACGAGGGTCACTATTTATATTTTGAGCCTTGTTGACAATAACATACTTCAAACTTTTTGTCAATAGCGTTATTTGTGTTGTTTACGGTTACTTGAAGATTTCGTGTCAGCGAAGAAATGGAATTAAGTCGTGAAAATTTTCGTGCGATGATTAATTACGATTTTCAACAAGACAAGAGTGCATTGATCAACTTACTTCCACATTTGGCGATGAAGCTCCATCCTCTGCCACTGTGAAACGCTGAAATTGAGGGAACCGTTGGTATTAGTTCCACCAGTACGTATAAAATATTACATGATCATTTAGCCATGAAACAGATTTGTTCTCTTCGGATCCCGCATAATTTGACCATATCTCAAAAAGATGCTCGCATCCATTGGTACACACAAATGCTCGGGAACGCAATGGCGGTGCTTCAAAAGACGTATATAAGATTGTAACAGGTGACGAATCATGGATATATGCATACGAGCCGGAACGTAAACACCAGTCGACTGTGTGAGTGTTTCAAGATGAACCAAATCCAACAAAAGTTGCTCGCTCTCCACGCACATAGAAACAAATGGTCGCCTTTTTTTTCAGAAAAATTGGTCATGTGGCAACTGTGCCTTTCGAGGAACGTAGAACAGTCATTATGAATGGTACACAACCATTTGTTTGTCGGAACTCAAAAAATCGAATTGATGGGTCATCCGCCGTACAGCCCTGATTTGGCACCCAATGACTTCTTCTTGTTCCCGAATGTCAAGAATAAATTGCGTGGGCGATTATCGTCGGCGGAAGAAGCCGTTGATGCGTTCAAAAACCATGTTATCGAGGTGTCTCAAGAAGAATAGAAAAATGCTATGACAAATGGTTGGAACGTATGCAAAAGTGTATTAATCATAAAGGAGAATATTTCGAAAAACAATAAAACAATTTTCAACGACAAATTACTATTTTTTCATTGTTAGGTTCAAAATATAAATAGTGGCCCTCGTATAAATACAATATTACTCGTTGCTTAGTTAAAAAAGAAGGAAAAGGAAATATCCCACAATAAAGATATTTATAGCTAAAATTCGATCTGTAGAGCATGAACTGCTATAATAAAAAAAATTAGCATAAAGGTTTTCTGCTTAAGAACAAAATATCTAGATGCTGGATACGTTTTTTACGTTGTTGTGTCTTAAAAATATTCCATAAACTTTTTAATTAAAAATTTTTAAGCGCTACTCTAAAATTTTTAAAATATTTATAGAAGAGTAAACTAAAAATGGATGTATATTCAATCGTGAGATTATTTTTAACGTAAAACACTGGAACCTCTCAAAGTTTACCAAAATCAAGTTAAATCGAATGTAAATATATTTAAATCTTGATTTGCATTTAAAATGTGGCTTGTACCAACTAGCGGTAAAAATAGGATTTCAATACAAATGTACATCATTATAGTTATTTACATTTACACAAAAAGACTAACATGTAAGGCATTTATTATGATTACATTAATTAGAGATGTTTATGGAAAACTACTGGAAGATTTGTATCAAACAATCCTAAAAACAACAGTTTTATACAGTTTTCGACATCGAGTTTCAATACAAACAAGGAATAAATTTTATGCCACTTAATAAAATAGACGTTCTAGAAACTTAGACCTTTAACACTAAAAAGGACGAGCTGTGTTTAGTTTGTTGTATGGGATTCTAGGAAACTTTAAATTGGGGAAACTATGCAATACCACGCTCAGTTAAAACTTGGTCATGATCGACAAGATGTGGTCAAAGGAAAAGATTGTATATATATATATATATATATATATATATATATATATATATATATATATATATATATATATATACATAATTAAAATTGTTGGTTTAAAGTCAATAAAATAAACTATTATGATTGAAAAACATATATTTCGAAATCGGTTGGTATCTTCGTCAGTGACAAATTACATATACCGATTTTAATTTCTTTAAAATAAACGTCATTAAAAGATTGTACAATGTACAGGTCTCTTTTAAAATTGCAAGTACTCTTTTCATTAATTTTTATACAGTGAAAATTTAACAGAAATTTAAAAAGAATCACATTACTAGAACAGCAGTGTCGTCAACTTCAACCCAAAACATTATTTTTGCAAAATAAATTAAAATTTTTATGGCTTTATTTTGGTAATACATTGTAAAATAAAGGAATTTTGTCTCTTAAATTTTTCTTCTAAAATCGACGGTTCTTGGGAAATTTGAAAAATAATTTGTATTCTGCAACGATCCGTGCTAATTTGATAATTCATTTAGTAGCAGGCTGCGACTCCAAGACAAAACAAAATTGGTTAATTGTCATAAGTTCTTACCCACTTAAGTTAAACGTGTTCCTGTTTATTATTTTATTGTTATTTATGACGGAACGTTACTCGTATGCAGAATTAACTGATATGCATTTTGTATTCGGCGAATGTGGAGGTAATTCTCGAGCAAGAAGATATTTAGAAAGATTTACAAATAGACATGTACTGCAGCATACCAGTTTTTTGCAAAGGAAGTCAAATTCTGGCAGTCAGCGTCACAATAGAACTGTTTAGGTAGAAGAGCGCAGATTGGAAATTATTGAGGATAATCCAATTACAAGCACCAGACGCGTCGCTTCTCAATGGAGTATTTTTAAAAATACTGTTCGCAGAACAACTACTGAACAATTGTTAAAATCGTACGATATCCAAAAAGTTCTTTTTTTACCGACAGACGAGAATATTGTCAATGGTTGATGAACAATTTCATTGAAGATCTTCAGATTATTGCTCGATTTCTTTTTACGGGCGAAGCCTGTTTTACTAGAGATTAATTCCCATAATTTCCACAATTGGGCAGATGAGAATCCTAATGAAATTCGAGAAGGTCGCTTCTAACATAAATTCAGCATAAACGTCTGGGTAGGAATTGTTCCCTAACCGGTGGATCGGATGAGGTAACGATGTTCCTATAGCCTGGCCGCCTAGATTACCGGATCACAATCTCTTAGACTTCTTTGTTTGGGGTGGCTGTTAAAGAAAAGGTCTATTCAGTTCCAGAAATGACTAGAGGCGGTTTCTGGAATCGCATTTTTGAAGCATTCAAGGAAATTAGGCAACATTCCAGGGATAGTTCGATCAACGCGAATGTCTGTAATACGTCGAACGAATGCTTGCATTGAAGCACATGAGGGCCACTTTGATTAATTATAAAATTAGTGTTTTATTTTAATATATTTATTTTTTTAATTTTTATTTTAATTCTTTATTTTAAAATATATTATTAAAATAAATCAATTGTCAAATAAGCACAGATCAGTTAGCTACAGAATACAAACTTATTTTTGAAATTTTCTCAAGAACCGTGGATTTTAGAAGAAAAATTTAAGATACAAAATTCCTTTATTTAAAGACGCATTAACAAAATAAAGCCGAAAAATTTTAATTTATTTTGTAAAAATAATTTTTTTGAGGTTTGTGAGGGTAGTGATGCGATTTTTCATATTATATACAGGGTTTTCACGTAAGTTCTCACCAAATGAATTTTTTTTATTAACAGTGTATTAGAAAATATTTTTCTTGGAAAAAGTTCTGCTTCGCCGAAAGCCGTAAATCACCAAAAAAATGTATTTACTCTTAGCATGTACGGGGGAAAATCAAAAAGTTTTATTTTTTTCTTAGTACTATACAAGGTGATTCCAAATTAGATGCTAACCTTCAAGGAGGTGTTAGTGTATGACTCATTTGTGATCGATTGAGCCATATTTACCTATATCCAAAAATCAACGGTTTTCTAGATATATCTCCAAAACGAAAAAAGATATTTTTCTCACTCTTGGTGTGATAAACAGATATAAAGTAGATTGGTTTTAGCTTACTAATACGTTTTTATTATGTATAATGACGTGGAACGCAAGAGGCAGTGCAACGTTTTAATCCCTAATTACTACGCCAATGGAATAAATTGAGTTTTTTATTAAAATACGAAACCTTGATGTTTTTCAGATAACACCTTGTCTAATTCGATAACTTTAACAGTTTCTAAGATATTTATCTTTTTAGGTGTTTATTACCAGCTGCTTAGTTTGTTTGGTATCAATGAAAATAATTTTTCAAGAGCTCTCCAATTATGTAACGCAAGGGTGGTGGAGGTGCCATTTAAAATTTAGAAGTTGAGGTGGCTAGGGGGTGAGCGGTATATACCTATATATTTAAAAAGAATAACTGAGTTCTTTAAAATTGGAACGAATAGTATTTTTCTGTTTTTTGAGAGTAAGTTTGACATTACCATTGTATAGGGCAACTTTTATCCCATTTGATCAAACCTGCATCTTTTACGTTTTCTGAGATCCCATTGGTAACTTCTTCAATTTTAAATCATCGGTTAAGTTAGCAAACTTGTATAATTTTGTCCGCTAATTACAATAGTAGAAGTTTTTGAGTTTTGAGATAGAATAACGTTTTTTTTAAATAGAACACCATGTATATTATTATTTTCTAAGAATCTCCAGGAAATTTGGAATAAAAATGGTTACAAACTTTTTGTTAGGATTAAAAATAACGTGGTTGTGAGAACCTAAACCTAAATTAATTCTAAACTTATTTTAGGAGGCCATGGAAACATATCACGATATTCATAATGAAGTTATGAGGATATAGAAAAAAAAACTAAAGTTAAAAAATACTGAAAACCGTTAATTTGATTATCAAACAATGTTTTGTTCTAGGTTCTAGCTCCACAACTTAATTTAAGAAGATTCCACCTCGTTCTTGAAGACATTTGTCAACTCGTTTATGAATCCTTTACACCTTTCAAAACGGTTTTACCATCTATTTGACAATGTAATTAAAAAGGTTATTCAGAAGATGACTAGTTTCTCGATAATTCTGAACAATTGCTAAAAAATTACATTTTGTCTGCATACAAGATCTATCTCATGTACATAATTGTACAAAATCTCTTGTATAAATTCCACATATCTTTCGCTGGTGAGGGAACCTTCATAAATAAAAAGTCCAATCATTCTAGATGAAAGTACCCCACACCAAACATTCAACAATTAGAAAAGTTTGACTCATCACTCCACAGAATATTTTGATAATTATTGGCGTTTTCTTGAAAATAGTTAGTATACCAATAGCAAAAAACCATTTTTCGTTCAGGATCTACCGGGAGCAATGTTTGAACAGGTTTTTTTTTATGTTTTTTCAGTATTTTGTGAATCGTACCATACGTCAAATTGGATCGAATTATTGAGATAAGCTTCAGAATAACCAACTTCTGTTTCAACTGCTTCACTAATTAACCAATTCTTTTTCAATGATACCTTTATATTAAAAACATTCTCATCAGTTCTAATCTTCCGGTAGAGTTTCGACGATTCGGTTGATCACGAAACGAGTATAACTGCTCGTAATATTCTTTTGCTCTTAGCGAACATTTGTTATTCACCGAGGAAGCTTCCAACATGTCCATTCATCACTATGAGAAAAGAATATTTTCAAAACACACAAAGGACACAATTAACGTCATGTGTTTCCGTAGTCCCCTAAATTATTTTAGGTTTAGGTTTTTATAACTCTGTTATTTTTCATCCTAGCAAAAAGTTTCTAATAATCATTTATCTTTAAAATTTTATGGATATTCTTAAAAAAATTATAATATACATGGTGTTCTATTTAAAAAAAAATTTTGTTTGTAATTTAATCGATGTTGTAGCTTTAACAATAAAGGAGTTACCAATGGTGCGCACTTGATTTGGATCACCTTATAGCGTGTGTGCGTGTGTGCGTGCGTGCATACGTGCGTGCGCGTACGTGTGCGTGTATCTGTATGGATGTATGCTAGTATCCACGATAACTCCAGAACGAAAATACCTAGATACCTAAAATTTTGTATCTGAGCTTTTTTTCATTTGCCTTGGAGCTGATTATATTTTGAAAGAAATCCAGAGGCGGAGGGGGATTAATTACGTTCTATGCAGTTTTTTGATACGACGTGTAACTTAGCGACAAAAAATTCCTAAAGAAGGAATTCAAAGTTTTCCAATATCTATAACGATTAATTTTATAAGAAAAATTGTAGACACATTTTTTAAAGAAAATTTTATTTTACATAACTTTTCCTTATAAAATTTCTTAACATAACGCAAGATAAGTCTAAAAATTAATTAAATATGAATGAAAATTATTAAACTGTACTATTGATATCTTATAGAAGCGGGCGGCGTTGAAGTTTTAAACGTCATTTTGACATAGATTATTTTTTTGTTTTCACAATGTTGCCTATTTTCGTTATGCATGTATAAAAAATAGAGGTTGCATAGTTACCTTAAAAAGTTATAATAAAAATTTTATTTCTTTAATTTTCTAATTTAGCATCTACATGTCCATTAACCTTTG
Organism: Vesta saturnalis; assembly: GCA_036346205.1. Classification (NCBI taxonomy): domain Eukaryota; kingdom Metazoa; phylum Arthropoda; class Insecta; order Coleoptera; family Lampyridae; genus Vesta; species Vesta saturnalis. The sequence goes on from JARFJB010001965.1 coordinate 10,882,781, forward strand.
TCAGACATGAAGTTTTAAACGTCTGTTTGACATAGATCATTGTTTTTGTTTGCATATTTACGTAATTAACTTATTATAGAAGAGGTTGTATAATTCTAAAAAAATTATTTAAAATTACTTCATTTCTTTTAATTTATATTTTGTAGGTTGGAAGGTCGTGTGGTGTACCACACCAGATATTTATATACGTATAAATTATGATCTGTATATACTCTGTTTCTTCTTATTTTACATTAAAACAGGCCATGGAAATCTAGGGAGAACGTGGTAGCACTGTCAAAAGAACAAAAAGTTACTACCGTAGCTTGAATTTTTAAAACCGTAGGTCATATTTGTTATGTGAAATTAATGCAGTGTTTCAAAATAGTTTTTCACGATATTTAGACATTGTTTGCACGAAAATAGTTATCTATTTAAAAAAAGTAAATGTTAGTCTTTAGGCTTAGAACGTTTATTACCTACATACAGCGGATATTGTACATAAATTGCTCTGTGATGAGAAGTTTTGATAAGAAAATCTACGTAAAAACTAATAAGAATGTTTCCTCCTTTTTTTCACTTTTTCAAAAAAAAAGAAGCGAGAAATATGCAGGAAAGGTAACTTCAATCTGTAATCAAAATATTATTAGAGACATAATTTTTCCTGAACCTAAAAGGTCGAATTTTGTCCTCAGTTGCTTTTTTGTAATTTTGCCCTTAATTTGGACTCCGTCCTACAGCTGATGTTTCTTACTATAAAATGAGGGTGGCTTGTCTTAACTGCACCGAACGATACGGTGCGTTATCGGTAACCACCACACAATTTCCGGATAGTTGGGACAGCGCAGGAATGAGCAGTTTAATCAACCAATTTTGAAACCGGTCCCAATTCATAGTTTTACGATAATTCCAACCGTCGTTCGCCGAATCGAGCCAATCGTCATAGTTTTCCAAAAATCTTAAATTATATTCCGCGTGTAAAATGGTAAACCTTTTACCTTCACTTTTAATTTTGTATGGATTACCTTGATGTGAGAATCGTGCATCTAACGATGGATATTAGAACCATTTGGATAAATTCACGTTTCGTCTAAATACACAAACCGTGCAACTGCAGAAATTTCCTCAAAAACTTAATTTTGGTTACAACGACGTGTTTCATTTCACATGAAATTGTATGTCCATTGACACACGTTTGTGTTTGTAAACCAATGATTTCAATATTCTACATAATATCGTTCGACCCCCATCAAAATCAAAATTTGTTTTAACGTGAAACGTGATGATACAATTTATCCAAAGTGAAATATTTTTCGAATTAAACTGCGCAACTAGTCGTTGTATTATCTTTACGAAAGGTCAAATCTTAAAGCTCAGATTTTCCGCGTTTACCACAGTATATCGATTTTAAATTTTGAGGTCTTGCCATTATAGTGTCTTGGACAGTTCGCTGTGAAACCTAAAATCAAATACATACTTAACGTGTGCATGAAAAAATGATTTAAGTTCTTACGTACTTGAAATATATCCGACACCATTACGATAAGTTCCCCACTACTTTTTAAGGTTCTTATAGTACCTTAAAATTTGCAGCTCTTTGCGATGACTTATGGGATTTTCTCAACAAATTGACTTCTTGTCATTTTTACAAATGGGAATATCATGGCCTGCTCCAACGCAAAATAAGATGGAACAGAGTATAGATTTCGTATTTTTTCTCGAATTAAATTTTGTTTTGTACGCCTAAACTAGGGTATGCTACCTTCATTGCAAAAAATAATTTCCTCTCAACGATTTGTAAATTATTAGTATTGCAGTTAGTCACTGGAGTATTTAGACAAGTTGTTTACACGTGACGAATTAATATGGAATTTTAGGTTTTGCCTTAAGAATATACAGGGTTCGTCTTTGGGAGCTGATCCTATGAGTATCTGCTAAACCAAACTTACTATAATTTTGAAAATTTGGTGACAGGGTAATGATGTTAGGGCTAACTCATCTAAAATATTTTCACGTTCGTACCACTTCCGGTTATACCGGAAGTCGGTACTTAGTCGCTTAGTTTAAATGGAACACCCCGTATATTAATACATGTTTGGATTCTATGTCGAATTTTAAGGTAAGTTTGTTAAATCAACTAGATACGAAATTTCAGTCGTTTTAAACAAAAACATTTTTCTAAAAAAATTGATAGATGCGGTCTTAGTAATAACTCGTTAATTGTTCTGTTCCTGTCAAACAATTTGAATAAAACTTTGAGGTGTTGTAGGCAAAGGTTTATTGCAACAGTCTGCAGTTTCTGAAAAAGCGTATGTTAAAAGTTCATGTACGAGAATCACTGCTAAAGTTAGCGTAATGAAGGACTCCTTGTAGTGCTAAGGTTCTGCGATTGTCTTAATTTGATACTTTATACAATTAGTACAACTGACAGTTTGATTGTAAACAGAGCACTTTAATTTCAGTAGAATTTTAAAAGTAGTAAGTTTGTCAAAAAATGAATATTTCGAAGCATGATTTTCGAGTAATCATTTCGATACGGGTTAACGCCACAGCAATGTGTAGAAAAACTAAAGTTTTTTGCGGAATCAAATCTGGAAGATCAATTTATGACGATGATTTTCGCGTGGGTAGACCATGCACTTCTGTTGACGCATAGAATATTGATGATGAGCGTGAAATGATTTTATCAGATCGACCTGCAACATACAGTGAGATGCAGGAATCCTTAGACATTTCGGCGAAACAAATACCATTTTGAAACAATGTTCAAATGTCAGGAAACTTTGTAGTTGGATTCCTCACAATCTAAAAGAAGCTAAAAAAAGCACGTGTCAAGGGGTGCAAGGAAATTTGACCGTGGTCGCTCAAATTCTGTATATTACATTGTAATCGGTGACCAAACATGGATATATTCATAAGAGCTTGAAACTAAACAGCAATCATCTGTATGGGTGTTCAAAAATGAACCTAAACCAACAAAAGTGGTGCGCTCGCAAAGTGTTTAAAAAAAATATTGCTAGGTTTTTTCGGAAAAACCGATCATGTTGCAACGGTTGCATTGGAGGATTGAAGAAGAGTTACTACTGATTGGTATACTTCAATTTATCTCCCCCAAGTGATCGGTGAAATTAGAAAAAATAATACATAAAGAAGCGAATCATTCTACACCATGACAATGCAAGTGCGCACACAGCACATCAAAGTACGGAATGTTTGACTAGCCAAAATATCAAATTAATGACTCATTGCCCATATTCGCCTGATCTGTCTTCAAATTACTTTTTTGTTCAAAAATATCAAAAATAAAATGCGCGGTACGCGTTTTTCATCACCTGAAGAGGTCATTGAAGCGTTTAAAGTACTTGCTTTGGAGGTACTTCGCTCAGAAAGGCAAAAATGTTTTGAAGATTGGTTTTACCGAATGAAAAAGTGTACAGATCTTAAGGGAAAATTTTACGTAACATAATGTGTGCATTTCCACATTTTCCACGAATTTTAGCAGTGACCCTCTATTGTCGATTCAACATATTATTTTTTGTAACAATTGGTATGGTTCGTAATTGGTTAACTCTTAAATCTGATAGGCTTGAACTTATAAAACAGAGAGAACTGATTTTAGAGGAGTTAGCCTTGAATGTTAGGTATAATCTTGTTGAACTCGCTCCCCATTCTTAAATATGGAACCATATTGAGTAGGCTAAATCAAAATATATTGTCCAAAAAATAGAACTAAACTTTGTAACGTGCCAATTCTTATCTATCGTGACCTTAATTTAAGTTTCGAAATTTGCATTATTATTGATAAATATATTTACATTACACTAGTATCTTTAAGCATTTCTTTTTTCGTTCAATAATAAAAATTTTTATATTTCGACATTTTCACTTTAGTATACATAATTACGAGTACCTCTGTATATAATCTGCTATGGTCTTTGTTTTGTGCTAACCTTGGCACGCTCTGACGCTTAACTCATTCCCGTTTGTCATGCAGTGTAGTTCAGACGTTATCTTTTTTAATTTTGCTTCCCTTTTATAATTACATTTTCTATATATTATATTTAATAGGGAACAAAGGTAGGAAGAGAAGTAGGAATAAGGAAACCGCTTATGTTAAGAAAATGGCGCACGATAATGCATTGTCATCTCCATGAACATAAATGAGATACCTTTGTTTTGCATAAAACACACATGCTGTTATGTATATTCTGCATAGAACATTTAATGGGAAAGCTACCTTATGTTAATACCTGCTACAGTTCGTTTATGTTTCGTTTATTTGTACGTTAAATATAAATGAAAATTACCTTTACATTATCGTATATATTTCTTGGAATTGTAAATGAAGGTTCGCAAGCTACAGTTCGTCTAAGACAAGATTAAAATAGTTATTTTGTACAAGTAAGTATTATCCTAGTGCAGTTTAAGAAAATAACAAATCAGTTAGTGTTATGTTGATACGGTTAAAAAAAGGAACAGCTAAGTCCTGCTCCTAAGATAAAAACATTTAAGTTCATAACCTACACGTCAAATAATTTGATGTGATGTTTAAATTTGTGAATGTATTTTTCACAACTTTACACTTACGTCATAACTTGATTAAATTTTGTTAAATGTGTTTTTTGACTGACAAATTTCATTGTTAGCTTTCGCAGTAGAGAGTGTTCTGATTTGTCATCTTTAAGGCAGTTTAACAATATTTAATTTTTAATGACCTAGTTATTCTTTACTAAAATTTAATTTTATAGTTGGCTTTATACGTTTCTCAAACTGTTATATTAATAGCAGGCTGATGTTTATGTTTTAATTTTTCAACTTTGACAAAATTGTTTACAACATCTAATAACTTTTAACAAATATTACTACTGACGAAGATAACTGTAAGTGTTATTGAAACGTTTAGTTTGTATAATTTAAAATACACCATTAAAAAACCCAAAAAAGATAAGTATTTTATTTTTATTTATGTATTTAATAAAATTAATAATGATTTTTAATTACATATTTACTTTTTAACTTATTCGTTCATAATAAAAACTTATAATGTCTAAACATTCATTAAATAAAATTGAAACTGCTTAAACTGTATCGATGTTTTTATAGAATCGGGCGGCTTTGAATTTTTTTTTCAAGTTAGCATCTAGATGTCTATTAACCTCTATTTGACATGAAGTTTTAAACGTCCATCTGACATAGATTATTGTCATTTTTACAATTTTTTTTTCGTTAAGAACGTATTACAAAGAAGGTCTCATAATTATCCTAAAGAAATATTATTATTAAAATTATTTTATAGAAGAGGGCGGCTTTGAAATTTTTCTTTCAAGTTAGCATCTGCATGCCTGTCTGTTAATCTCTATCTGACATGAATGTTTCAACTGTTGCTTTACAATGTTGCCTATTTTCGTTATGAACGTATTACAACAGAGGTTCCATAATTATCCTTAAAATTTATATTTTTTTATTTCTTTTAATTTTGTTGGAAGTTCATGTGTTGTTCCACACCAGATATATTTGGCTAAAAAACGTATGTAGAGAAAATAATTTTCGTTTAAATTTTTAGTAAATGTAATCGTGTAAATGCTCTGTACACACAAAACCTTTTTACAGCGAGTGATAAAAGTTGTATCGATTTATTTGAAAGTATCAATTTTTGCAAAATAAATGTCTGGAATACTTGGAGTATCAAATATCAATGAATTTCTTTACTAATTTCAAACAATATGTTTAAACTTCAAAGGCTCTTAAAACTAAACGTTGTCACGGTGGCTGTCTGGAAGTTAATTACGTGTAATCTTCAGCCATTATTTTAATCTTCTGTTCACTTTAATGTACTTAAGAGGTACTTACAGAATAGAAATAGGATTAATACTGTTCCTAGAGATAAGAGAAGTTTTGAAATTTATTATTGATAAAGTAATATAAGGTGAAATTAAAATTAATGAAACCTGTAATTACATGGTGGTGGGAGACAAACTTGAAATAATACAATATCTATTTATTTAAAGTAAGTGTCTAAAAATGTAAATGCGATGTAATACATAGAATAAAAATCCTTTACAAGATTTTGGGAAAATGAGCACGGAAACACTGGTCGCTGTTCACTGGAAAGAAAAGTACGATATACCGCGGTTTCCATCTAAAAATTATTGGACAAATGTTATACAAAAGGTGCAATACGTTATAATATACTTAACTTTTTCAACCTTTGGGAGTTAAATGTCATGTAAAAAATATAATACTAGGATTACCAATTATAATTAAAGTGTAAAATGTAACGTCAACAATTGCGGCATTTTATAGATTTTGTTAGCTTTAATTAATCGAGTCGTGTTATTACTGAATAATTACTTATCGTAACAAAGCAAATATTTACACCAACGATCAACGAATGTTGCTTTGGTTTTAGTTGTGTGATCAAGTTTCAGATTAACATGTATTAGATGTTTATAAGTTTCCTGTTTTCTCAATCGACTTTCGTATTATACTGAACTACCAACGCTTGTATATCATAAACAAAATTAGTGTATTAAAAAATTACTGCTGGTTATGAGCTGAAATCTATAATATACTTGTGGTTATGCTATCAACAAACAAAAACAATAATCTATGTCAGAATGACGTTTAGAACTTCATGTCAGATAGACATTAATAGACAAACCTTAAAAACAAAATTCTAAAGCCGCCCGCTCTATAAGATATCAATAATATAGTTTAACCATATTTATTTATATGTAATTAACTTTTTTGACTTACCCTGCGTTATATTAAGAAACTTTACAAGGAAATGTTACATAAAATAAAATTTTCTTTAAAACATATGTCTGCAAGTTTTCTTATAAAATTACTCGTTATTCAAACTTATCCAGACAGGATAACTCAATTTGGAGACCAATAAAGAATAAAAACAAACCAAAATTAACATCACCTCCTATAAGATAAAACACTACTCCACTAGGTCCTTGGGCAAAAGCGATAAACAGAAACCCACTTTATTTGCAGAACACCTGTCAAAAGTATCTTCCCCACATAACAATGATCAAATCCAAGGGGTAGAATAAGAACTAGTATTATTACCCATTCCGGAACATGAACATCTAAGACTATTTACTCCAAAAGAAATCAGGATTGAAATCAACAAATTAAATAAAAAAGGCACCTGGTATCGACCTCGTCACAGCCAAAATGCTTAAAGAACTTCCGCGGAAAGGCTTAATCAAACTATTGCACATACTTAAGGCCATACTAAAACATGAGTATTAGGCTAAATTACTTAGAACGACGCAGATAATAATGATACCAAACCCCACAGATGTATCATCATACCGTCCAATTAGCTTATTGCCTATACTATCTAAACGACTACAAGAACTTCTACTTAAAATAATTCAACAAAACCTCAAGCCTAACGACTGGATACCAGTTCGGTTTCCGATAGGATCACACCAGAGTGCAACAATCCCACCAAATCAATCAAGCTATGGAAAGCAAACTGTATTACTCAGCAGCCTTTCCTGACGTAAGCCAGGCCTTTGACACGGTGTGACACCCAGTCCTACAGTACAAAATTAAACAAACTCTCCCGATTAAATATTTAAAATTCCTAAAATCATACATACACCAACGAGACTTTGAAACAAAAATCAAGGGTGAAACTTTAAATCGATACACTGCCCAATCAGGGGTCCCACAAGGGAGTATCCTCGGCCCCCTTCTCTACGTGCTTTACACTTACGACATACCAACTTATGGAAATACAACAATCGGCACATTTGCAGACGACACTGCAATGATTGCAACTAAAAACGATCCAGTAGATGCCGCACCCAACCTTTAACAGCATTTAAACCTAATAGGAGAGTGGCTACAGAAGTGGAAAATAAAGGTCAACAAGACAAAATCAACGCACATAACTTTTACCCTTAGAAAAAGTAACTGTCCGATAGTAAACCTAATCCAAGTGAATATTCCTCAACAAGAAGCAGTAGAACTCGCATTCCACACTTGAATGTAGTAATATGGGCAACCAAGAATAAGTAAAAAATTTTCAATTTTTGTATTAATTAAACATATAAAAAAAACATATAACTATGAAATGTTGAATGGATGGTTTTTTAATGGGTTTTAGTAATTTAATTTTTAGAATACAAGCAATTAATTGAACAGATACGTCATTAGGTATCCATAATAATGTAATCTTGGTATTCCATAATTAAAAAAAAAATTGTGTACATGTAACGTAGAGTATTCACCAGTTTAAATTAAAAAAGTCACTGTTCAGTTTACAGTCTGAAGAAATATTTACATATATGAAACGTCACTCTGAATGAACGTTATTGTGTTTACTAGTCCTCTGATGCAGTAAACAACATCGAAATTAATGTATTTAAGTTATATCAACAACATGAGACACATTTACAATTATATACCCGCAAAAACAAAATCCATCGTCAGATGCAGTTAAATAAACAAATAGAAAATTTCAAGAACTTTGGATACGTCAAAATAGCATAGTATTTAAAGAAGAAAATAACTAAAATTAGATGTTGAAGTAAAACAAACATTACTTTTTTAATAACTGTTCAAACTGGCACTCTTGAACTTCCAAAGAATTCTTCGCATCCAAGCATTACTTGTTCATGGATTGCTTTTTTTATTAACTAGGGTTTGAAATTCGTAAATTAATTCCTGAGTCATTGAACGCAATCTTCCGTAGTTGTTAAGGGAGAGTTATACACTCGATCCTTAAGATATCCAACGTGTGGAAGTGCGTCATCAGGTTGGTAAAATAGGTTTCCCTAAACATTTACAAGTAAATTGTCTAAGTAGTCCGATTCAAAATATTCAAATGGTCTTCACCTACAATTTAGGCACATTTTATATCTAGAATGATACAAAAACTTTAACCTCTGTCTTACCATTTAAGTTGATAAAAATGTAGTGCCACGACGCCTATCATTTCTTAGCGCACAGTAAACATTGAAACGCCAAGATTCTTGAAAATGTTGTTCTCTAAATACATTTAAATTGACATCAATGCAATAATGAGAATTATGGTGATTGAATGCTCCATTTTTTGTAAATTTGCCTTCGTCTGTCCAAATGACATTGTACAAAAATAAATTGTTTCCTTCCGACCAAGTTATAAATTCACAAAATTTCCACTTGATCCAAAGTTCTTCAAATTCTCTATAATTTGTTTAACTGCACATAATGATGTTTTCTGCTTTTGTGGATATCGAATGGCAAAGTGTCACATGTCCTTGATGTAACTTTATCACTTTCTCCATAAATAATAAATAAGTTTAAGTAATTATTAGTTTTACTATATACCTATACCTATAACCTGTACTTTGCTAGAGTACCGCGCTAACCAACTGCGCTATCGAGATACAAGCCCCAAACGATGTAAATTTTGTATAATGAGATTACAATCAAATTACTTATATTAATGGAATGTGAGTATGCAATATCGCAAAGATTCACACATACCAAAGCAACTTGAGTAATATTAAATTATTGTTAAAACTTTTTATTTATGTATTTAATACAATTAATAATAATTTTTACTTACATATTTACTTTGAACTTATTCGTTCATAACAAAGCTAATAAGTTTAAATGGTCTTCGTTGGAGTAATTTAGGTGTCCCGGCATGATTGTTTACAACTTTTAAACAGTAGAATGTCGCAATGGCAGACACTTAACGAGCATTTGATTGTTTTTCAACGCAGTCTTGTCTTAGCCAACTAAGAGTAATTTTGGTATCAAAGTCACAGCAAAATCTCCATTTAAAAATATTAAATTGGCAAATGAACTATAGTCACGGCAAAATTTTTTCCGTTGTGGGGGTGAAATTGTTAGAGAGGGACAAACTTAACATACCAACTTCCATAATAACCCTGATAATTACAAATGATATATCTATGTTAGTGAAATACACGTTGTTGGGTTGTTAGAACTGCCGAATAAATTACAATGTTGTCAGCTCTTCTGTTTACACATAACTTCTAATTTTGACGTTTTCCACATTTTGAGATTTTCGATAAGCTCCTCGAAATTATACATGACTACTTCAAAATGTTACAATTGCTTAATCATCGTAAAATGATCTAAGAACTGTTAAAAGTATTGTTACTTAGTTGAGAACGAGTATTTCCATCAAAAACTAATTTTCAAAATAAATGTAAACAATATAACCTAAGTATTATGTTGACGTCGAATTTCATACGTTTGGCAACAATGTCAAGCGCTGACGTTTATCCCCACATTGGAAAAGAGTTTGCCGCGACTCTAGCTTTTTTTTGTTAACATTGTTTTTAAATTTCATTTTAATATGCATACTTTCAAATGGCGTACTTTATATATATATATATATATATATATATATATATATATATATATATATATATATATATATATATATATATACATATATTCCTTTCGTGCCCTAGGCGTCAAATATGAAGCGGTTTTACGAAATTCGGCCCCTAAGTGCCAAAAAAAAGGATTTTCTGACCAAAACGGCGCCCCGCGTCCGAAATATCAACACGTCGATTTTTATTTTCAGTCTGCCGTCTTCTCCGACGGTATCCACTAAGCAAGGGTTTTCTAAATTCCACTCCTAAGAGGGTGAAATGGGGGGTTGAATTTTTTTGTGAAACTTTATTCTGTGGGTCGATTGACTTGAAAATTGGTACACATATTCTTCAATTAAAATTATGAGACGTCTATCACGTGTTATATGTAATTTTTTGATACAGCGCGTAATTTAGCGGCCAAAAAATTCCTAAGGAATAATTTAAGTGTTAGTTCAAATTTTTTCATTATCTGAATAACGATTCATTTTATTAGAAAAAGTGTAGACATACTTTTTAAAGAAAATTTTATTTTACATAACTTTTCTTTACAAACTTTCTTAATATAATGCAAGGTAGCGCTAAAAAATAATTAAATATGAATGAAAATGGTTAAAATGTATTATTGATATTTTATAGAAGCGGGCGGCTTTGAAATTTTTTCTTAAGTTAACATGTCCATGTGAAATAAAGTTTTAAACGCCATTCTGACATAGATTACTGTTTTTGTTTTTACAATGTTGCCTGTTTTCGTTATAAACGTATGAGAGGTTGCAATTTGTTTTAATTTTTACCTTCCAGCCTACATATACATACAGGGTGGCGCATTAGTGGGTTCAATAAATTATAATATTTCGATCTGAAGTGCTCGATTTTTTTTGTTTCGCCGCGCCCCGCCGTCACGGCCAACTAACAACAAAACTTGAAGGCCGTATAGCCTTTTTACAATAAAAAAATGTTAAATTGTCATTATTTCAAAAACTACAATTTTTTTGGAATATACACTCTTATACAAAGTCATCCTTATTTTTAATGCTAAATAAGATAGAATTAAAAGAATAGAGGGTTTCCACTTAAAAAAAATGACTTTATAGGTTTTTTTGAATCTACTTTTTATTGTCCATTTTTGATCACCATGTATGGATGTATTACAAAAATATCAATACAGCCCATTAGAGTAGGTCCCATTTCCAAGGAAACCAACCATAACTAATTGATAAAGGCTTCGTTTAGAAAAGATTTCCACCTATGTTTTGGCCTGCAAACGTCATTTTTGACAAAAAATTTGAAATTTGTCAAAAACGGTTGGACTTAGGTATAGGACAATATACATAAAATGTGTCTAAAATTGTATGTAAAATATACGTATGTAATAATATATAGGATTTTATATTTAACAAAAAAATTACTTCTAAGTTTTTATGATCTACCCTGTATAATTAAAAATATTTTTGGAATATGCACCAGAACATATCTTACAACTTTTGTATTTAATTTTTTTTTGTATCTCTTTAAATAAAGGAGATATGGGACTTTGTCACACTAATGCGCCACCCTGTATGTAGGTATAGAAGGTTATGCAATCGACTTTTTAAGTTAGCATCTATACTCGAAATCAAATAAGAATAAAGCAGAGGGCGCTTGAATTCAAGTTATGTTTACACTGCTATAATGTATATATGGCGGCAAAATAATAACAAGCAAGTCATTGTCCAAGTTTGGTGACAAATTCATTCACGCAATTGACTCACTTGGCAACAACAATTTCAATCACTGATATATTCAAAGTTGCTGTATACCGTAGCGAAGCACAGGTATTCCGCTAGTTACTTATAAATGTATGTTGACTTTTATTGAAAATACTTAAAAAATGTATTGTAATTTTTGTTTTAGAGTAGAGATAAAGTGTGAAGGACACGCAAAATATGAAATTAAAGATTATAATTGTGATAGTAGTGAGTTGAAGTATGGGACAGAGCAGTTTTACTAATTTTGCAGTCTTTGGGTTTGCCGTAAGGAACATTCTCTAATACAATTTCATGCATCAACGTATTAAAATGTGACATTCCGTTTAGTTCACTAATTAACGTATTAACCAAATGGCTTCATTAGGTAGTCGATGTTGGAATCTCGAATAGTGTTTGATCATAGTGTTGTCTCAATATAGTTTTTTATTGAAGGTAAACAATGAAGGTTGGAAATAGCTATTAATGAAGTGTTCACGGAAGTAAATAACCATAACTGTTGAGATAGAACTTTCCGCTACTTTTTGAGTGGGTGACCGGATCATCCATATTTGGCGCTTGCCGATCTGTAAACGTTGAGTAATGAAATAAAATTCGGAAAATTTCGGGTGGTGTGGTTGAAAATTGAGAGAAAAAACCGATAAGTTATGTAGCGTTGGATGATCTACATACTTGCACTTTACCTAATGCCATTGGATAAAATAGGATTCATGCCTACAGTTTGGTTGAAAATGAAAAATCCCCTTTTATGTATATAACATTAATTGTATAGTTAGTAACGCATGTGCGGTAGAAAAGCCGTTAGTAAAGTGCGTGAGTTAGGCATATAAAAGGAAAAAATAGTAGGCGAACGGTGACAGAGATACCGTGCGAAAGTTACATAATTTTTTAGTAAGCAATGGAGAATATAATTAAATAAGGACTATATAGATTGTGGTTATATCATCTACAATCAAACGCGTGCCTTAAATAATTTTCCTTGCTTTATGAATTACTATATGAGGGCATAAAAGGAATACGTAATAATATTTATGTACTAAACTAGCCTGTAAGCAATGAGTACAGGATTATTTAGAACATTATCAATTTAAGAATATGAATAACCCAGTTCTTATGGTCCAAATTTGAAAATTTGGCTCACTAGTCTGTTCGACAGTGTGGCTGGGGACTGAAGTGGGTGGAGATAACACATCATAATTATAATTGAGGATAATTTTTTTTATGAAAGATGATTTGCAATATAGCTATTTTAAATGCATTTTCGAGAATTACATTTATGTTCATAAAAATTGCGAGAAATACACGTAGGATAAAAGAGAGGGCTCGACGAACGGAAACAGGGTAGCCAAACTCGCTACTACAATCGGTCGTAGAAGCTTTATTTTGTAACTTAACTTTATGACATTTGTTAATACGCTGTAAAATAATAATAGTGGGAGGATTTCGGTCAAAAACTTTATACCTGCGATTCTATTAGTTAGTGGTAGTTAGTAAGCTATAAATTGGAGTTGCTACTAGGGGTTAAATTATTTGCGACCTACCTGCTATAAATCAAGTGGAAACCCGAAGCTGGTGTACATATAGATTTAGCTAAAGAAATGTGATTGTTCCAAAACCGTCAGAAAATTCACAAAATTAGAATAATGGAAGATTTATGTTTATTGTTAGAATTTACGTAATTCTCCGCTCAGGGACATCAATTGATCTCATGCCTGATGGTTTCTTGATATCTGGCTAACTGGTATATGTCGAGGACGGGCTCTTGAATATTAATTACCGGTTTATGGGACACATTATAAGTCTTTAAATGGCGAGTGTTTCACAAAAGTCAAAATAGAAAACTTCAAATCAATTACATAAGGTGCATTAGGACCAGTGGTTTCAGAGACTTGGTTTTCAGGTTAATAGCGTTCTTTATTAGTGTTACGATTCTGTGATTGGTTTTATTCAATCGCATAGAGGGTGGTCACGATGGTGCGATGTCAGCGTCATCTAACGGTTTACGGCGGATAGGGGTAACCACTGGGAGGCTACGATATAGAAATTCTTTAAACGGTTAATATTTAACAACAGAGGAGGTATATTTGATGTTTATTAATGTTTAACTTTATTAACCATATAAAATATATAATTAATCAGGTTACCTTCTGTAAACTATTTCACCTTTTACAATTTGTACCATTTTATGAGACAACTAATGCGTAGTCAAAAAAGTATGTAGCGAACTAACATTACAGTTGTTCAGCTAGTAAAAAGAATCTGGATAGCTCCGAGTAAAGGTAAACAATTCGCAGTAAAACATGCCGGTTTACAAAAGTATCGCAAAGTGAAAAATAATTGGAATACTATTTACTTCAGTAAAAATGCACAAAACCATATGCTATGAAATCTCCTCCTGCAACATACTTAAAGTTTTCTGAAATCCCCTAGTTGGCCTTTTTATAGTGTTGTAAAACTATGGTACATTTTACACTATATGGAAAGAACTATGTAAGTTATTTTCAACGAAGAAAAGTTCGGTATATGAATTCGTGAAATTTGAGTCGTGTGTGTGTGTGTGTGTCTTGTTTCGCGTGTCGTGTGTGTGCGTGCGTGGGTGTGCGTGTCCGTATGCGTGTGAGTGTCCGTGCGCGTGCCCGTGAGGGTGTATGTGCGCCCGTGTGTGGGCGCGTGGGTGGGTGTGGTGTGTGATGTGTAGTGTGTGATGTGTGGTGCGTGGTGTGTGGTGTGTGGTGTGGCGCGTGGTGTGTGGTGTGTGGTGAGTGGTGTGTGGTGTGGTGCGTGATGCGTAGTGCGTGGTGTGTGGTGTGTGGTGTGCGGTGTGTGGTGTATGTTATGTGGTGTGTAGCGTGTGGTGTGTGGTTTGTGGTGAGTGGTGTGTGGTGTGTGGGGTGTAGTGTGGTGTGTGTGTGTCTTGTTTCGCGTGTCGCGTGTGTGCGTGCGTGGGTGTGCGTGTCCGTATGCGTGTGAGTGTCCGTGCGCGTGCCCGTGAGGGTGTATGTGCGCCCGTGTGTGGGCGCGTGGGTGGGTGTGGTGTGTGATGTGTAGTGTGTGATGTGTGGTGCGTGGTGTGTGGTGTGTGGTGTGGCGCGTGGTGTGTGGTGTGTGGTGAGTGGTGTGTGGTGTGGTGCGTGATGCGTAGTGCGTGGTGTGTGGTGTGTGGTGTGCGGTGTGTGGTGTATGTTATGTGGTGTGTAGCGTGTGGTGTGTGGTTTGTGGTGAGTGGTGTGTGGTGTGTGGGGTGTAGTGTGGTGTGTGTGTGTGTGTGTGTGTGTGTGTGTGTGTGTGGATGCTGCGTGCTTACATCTGTATGTGTGTGCGTGTGTGTGTGTGTGTGTTAGTGTTGTTGTGTGCGTGCGCATGTATGGATGTGTGCGTGTGTGCTGCTGGGGGTGGATGCGGGTGTGTGTGTGTGTGTGTGTGTGAGCGTGTAGCTTTTTTGTGTTAAGGAATATTGAATATCTGAAAATTCTGAAAGAGGATCCAGAAATAATAGGGGTCAGCATTTGTACGAACTTTGTATTTCATCGGAAACGTGGTCAAATTGGGGGTCAAAATATAAACGTTATTAATATAGATATGATACATATATACTTTGCTAAACAAGAAGATTAAATATATTTGACGTAATTTATGAACAGAAAATATAAATCAACTTTATTCTTGCTAGTAATGAGTATTGTCATCTTTATTTATCTGCGCATGTGCAGTAATTTGCTATATAAAGCAATACGAATCTCATTAATCATATCGATCTAGTAGA
The DNA here is from genome assembly GCA_036346205.1 of Vesta saturnalis. Classification (NCBI taxonomy): domain Eukaryota; kingdom Metazoa; phylum Arthropoda; class Insecta; order Coleoptera; family Lampyridae; genus Vesta; species Vesta saturnalis. Next base: position 10,898,626 of record JARFJB010001965.1, read on the forward strand.
GTTGTGGTGACACGACTTTAGCATTCGGGAGGTAATGGGTTCGATTCCCGTTACCGTCTACCCTAACGGCATGGTCGCTGCGTATACGCACACCATGTGCGGCTGATCCTATCGTTACCACACCCATTCTTAACCCATATCATCCCACGCTACTGAATGATGAAATGAATGATATTAATTTTTGTTATTTATTAATCAATTTTATTAGTGCAACAAAACTAATTAAACATACAAAAAGAGGATGGTGCGTAAGCGCTCGTCTGGTAAAATAAGGGTAACAACATATTTTTTTTATTTTAACCATCCATATTTCTAATTTATTGCATATACGTATAACGTATTTTAAACCAAGCATAAAAGATTTTAGGCACAAAATAAACAGTATTAAACAAAAAGTTTGAAAATGCCACGTTTCACTATGGTGCAAAAACGAACCATTGGTAAAATACATATAGAGAATTGGTTATTGTTGATGGTTATAATTTAAAACATGAAACATGGAGATGGACGTTGTACTTATTACATATATGAATACGTGTTTTCACATATTTTACACCTTCTTCGAACTTTCTCTGCTTGTGTTACTACTATATGGCTGACTGTATCGCAACGCACTTCGTCAATATTGGTGAGTTGTTGATGTTTTGTGGTTTTGGTGCACGTAAAGCTATATAAGATTTAAAATCAATTTGGGACATTTAATTTCATTGACAACATTGTGTAGCTTTCAAGCATTTACTACTGTGCTGTCGACCCAGTTACAAAATATCGGCTACTTTCATTTTTTGCCTAACACTCCAGACCTGTAATTGGCAACCCCTTTGTCGTGAAGGCCCACTGCATCCATATATTTATTGTATTCAGAGATAACATTCGGTTGTGGAATCTAATTTCTTTTTTTCCTTTCTACTGTAGCGTTTTGTTGTAATAAAGGGATGTACATTCAATGTATCACTCCACCTTACAAGTGAAATCTTTAAAACCTCTTCAAAAGAGCTTTAGTAAAAGCCCCTCTGCTCTTTGGACACACTTTTTACGGTTCCCAAAGTGCAACTACTTGTCCTATTCTCACGAATGGTTGCAGTAGCAAAAAATCCGTTACGCTTTAGCTCAACAAACAGTTTATAAGACGAAAAATAGTTATAGAAGAATATTCGATGCTGAACTTGATTTTTTATTATTTCAAGCAAATCTAAGGCCACTTGGTCTCCAAGTCCAAAAGGCGATTTTTCTTTTTGGGTCCCCTCCATATAGCAATGAATAAAATAAATATCCATCAGAGGAACAAAAGCACCATCGTTTGAAACCAAACAGCATAGGCTTGCCCCTTATAAACATTTTGCAATTTATTCAAAAAGGGTCGCACCTTCGAAAATTCATCACTTATATCTAGTAGGTAAATATCGTTAAATTTTTTGGAACCGATTATGACTCACGCAATTTTCAACAATAGCTGCACCTCTATCTTCTTCATTGGACCAATATATTGGTATTTGAGGCAGGGTGTGATATCCAGAAAATAATATTATTACCTCTCGGTGAAACTCAAAATTATGACAATTATTGTCTTTGACGTATTTCAAATATTATATCATTTCTGTAACACTAACCAATCAGCATTGCTTATTCTCAAAATTTTAACCAATCATGTTCTCAAGACGGGCAAGTTTCTTCGAATAAATATACCAACGAAGTCTTGTGATCTTATTACAGAAAAGTCAATCTGTCAACGATTCGTCAAAAGATAAAAAAAATAGTTCTGATGGGGAGGGGGGGGGGGGCGTTTACGAACTGTATAACTTTCAAATGTCATAGCGTTCGAATTGGTTATTATAATAATATGAAATATACACCGAGGGAAACAAAATATACTGCTAACATAAATATATAAAAATTACCTATAAAGTAATAATAACTATAATATGCGTACATTCAATTGCAAGTTCCATTATGGAAAGTATAAAAAATAGTGAAAAAATAAATAAATAACCAAAATACTTTGTTTAAAAAAATTAGGTAGTACTTTCATGTATTCTAGCATCACTCTAGTGCAGTTTCAACTTTAGCAAAATTCTCTCATGCTTTAAAAAAATATTTAACAACGTAGTTCGAAACCGCAGGAAGGAAATGGGTTCATCCCCATATAATGGTAACGTGGGAATCCATGATTGTGGCTGAAGGAGCTTGTTAAGCAAAAGCAACCCGCCCTCCCCCCTTGGCGAGGGAAGGAAATGCGATGCCTTCCCTTCCCCTTTTCAATATTCATATCATAAGTTCACAGACTCTTGTAGTGATCATTTCGTGTCCTACAATAAATGTTTTAATCAAACTAATTTATTTATTTATCTATTTGACTTCTTGACTTGATATTGATTTAAAATACCATTATTACAATATATTGTGTAATTAAAATTAACTGTTATAAATTATAATAGTGAACGTTTTAAGAATAAAGTTTAAAATTATTAGTTTGTATTTGCACTGCTATTTTGTTCGGTCTGGCAATGCTAGAAGAGCATTCTCAACTTATTTCTCTTGAATTGCTGTCGCATTCGGGTAAATTAAATGATTGGCTACCAAAGATGTGTAACGCGTTCTTTCTAGGTCTTCCAAAAAAAAGGTCTTCCAAAAAAAAAAAAATTTAGTTACCTAGTATTTTTAGTAAGTAGACAAGGGAATTTGGTAAAACTAATCAGTTTGAGCGCATACCATGGCCATTAAATAATGAGTACTACCGCTACTAGTTATACATCAGTTAATATTCTCTAAGGAATAGCACATAAGAAATTTGTAGCAGGCCATGATTATTTTATAGAAAAACAAAATCTGCATGAAACCCCATAACCTAATTATAACATAACTTGCTGAAAGGCAAATTAAGTGAAGATCGTAAACTTGAGCCAATCTAACTTCAACTATAATAATAATTAATTTTTGCTGCTCGTATAATAAAAACTTCTTGTCTAAGTTTTTATTACACAAAAAATGAATTCTCACTTTTAGTGTAATGTATACAAAATTTGCTGTTAATGTTAATATTAATTCCAACTGTATATTACTATGAATGTACCACGCCTTGAGATTACGTAATAGAACGCCCTTATACGATGATGTTAGCTGGCGCATTATGGTGATACCATAAAGGATATTCAATTGAATATTTAGCCCATTAAAAATTGGACACGCACAATGTATATTTTCCAACATTTAAAAATGTTTATGTAGTACCATTGCGTAAAAAATCATATTTTTACTCAATGATGGCGTGACCAACTATACAAGCAAACCTTGGCCATAAAAAAAATAAATAAGTATAAATTTGATAATTCCATTATCAAATTTATACTTATTTATTTTAAAATATTCTCATATGTCGTTAAAATTCATTAATCAAATATCCTTATTACAACTTTTAGTTTGAAGTAGATTCATGGTAACAACAGTTTAGGTATGAAAAAAAGTAATTAGCTCAAAGGTTAAACTTGAAACAAATAATTTTTATTTTGATGTACGTTTCGGGAAATACGAAATGATCATTTCTTAAATCCCTTCATCAGAACACATAAACTAACAAATGTTTGGTTAATTTATTGAATACTGTAGTAAAACTCCTACAATATGTAACTATATAACATAATATAACATCGGTTTTTTCACCTTTATTGAATCCCGTAACATTTTTTTTATTCCTACTTCATTTCAGTTTGTTCATAATAAGTACCTGTGATATGTATTAAAATCAATAATTTTATATTTAGAAATGTGCTTATATAAAGTGAAAATCGAATGCACTATGCAGTTTTCTTGATTATGCTAATGAATACGCACTGCATTAAACAATTCCATTTGCGTGACTTTCGATTAAAAGCACAGTAAGAAGCAACTACTTATAAAAACGTAAACTAATAAACTAACAGAAGGAATTTTTCTGCGATATGTTTTTAGGTTTACTAAATACCTAACAATATCACCTTATAACCTAGACTATATTTCATTCCACTTCCCGCTTGATTATTTTTCTACACGAAATCTAAAGGTCAAGGGTAAATGTTATCATTAAGATTATAAAGGAAAACACGAGTCTTATTCTTTTCAAAATAATATTTTAATATTGTGTTCGTGGAAGTTAAATACTAATATATGCAAAAATACCGTGTAATTGTAAGAAAATCGGAAATATCGTGATTCGCTATCGTTTTGTCTAATTCCGTGACAAGTTTTAAAATCGTGAATCGCAAGAAATGTGCTCATCCTGTAGCTATACCGGAAGAGCAACAATATATTTTTTATTGCGTGATTTTCACACAATTTCCTTGGTTTTGATTTTATATTTTAACAATTTAGAGCTTTGTAGAAGCAACGTATAGAACGGTATCTACAATCGAACAATCAATGCATAAATAATGCACATCTTTAAACCTTACACGAAGTATTCGTAATATACAGGGTGATCAAATTCGAGGCTAACCGTGGGGATTTCGAAAACGGTAAGAGATAGAGGGGTGGTTTAAATTTGGCAAAGTTGCGAAATTTTGGGAACAACAACATGCTGCCGAGAAACCAAAAAAATTTTATTTCGTTTTCGAGATTTTTTAAAAAAACCAAAATCTCTCTCATTTTCGTTTTTATTTTTTCCTAACCTTATTTACAAAGATATTCAAAATTAAACAATAGATTCTTAAGACAACTTTTTCTTGCCTACAAAATGGCGGCATCAAAATTTTAATACGACGTTTCGTCTTCTGCCGACCATCATCAACTTTTTTATTTCTTATGGCCGCCATCTTGAATTCTTAGACCACTAAATAGAGCTTTTTTTTGTGATTTCAAAAATGCATAATTTGCCTACCTTATGTTGAACCGTTTAGCTAATATTATCAAAAAAGTAAAATTATTGTTGATTTTAAAAAACGATCTAGATACCATTGCACTGTAGATGCGTGTACATATTGTTTTTTATTATCAAGATACCTTTGAATTTGATTATTCTTTATTGTATTTAATGTGGCTACTGTGCTGTAATTGTATCTGTGTTTTTTTTTTGTGAATGTTGGAATTGTATTTAAATGCCATTTTCAAACGATCAAAAGCGTGACATGTTGCAAGTCTATTATGCCAAAGGCAGAAACTCCAGAGATACATTAAACACCTATTTTGAAATGTACCCTGAAAGAAATCAACCAAACGAAAGTTATTTCTTAAGACTTCACCGAAATTTGTCAGAATACGGACAATTTAATGCATCAAGACCGAAATACGGGAGTAGGCTCCCTTTAGCAGTTAAAGAGGAAATTCTTGATACAGTAAGTCTTTCTTATGTTTTGATTTAATTTTAGGTAAACCTAAACCCGTCTATTTCTACAAGAGAGATATCTGTAAATTTAAATATTCCGCAAACAACAGCGTGGAGAACATTGAATGAGGCGAATTTCAAACCTTATAAAATACATACAAGTCAAGTTTTACATCCCGGTGATAACCAGAGGCGGCTTAGATTCTGCAATTGGTTACTTGACCAAGCAACCCACGATGCGAATTTTGTTGAAAAAATAATTTGGACTGATGAATGTCGCTTCTCCAATTTAGGCGTTTTTAATCGCAATAATGAACACATCTGGGCAACTGAAAATCCTAGAGAGAACAGGCAAGTCCGAGATCAAATTCGCTTTGGGTTTAACGTCTGGATCGGTTTAACTAAGAATAGGTTACTAGACCCTTTTATTTATGAGGATACGTTAAATTCAGTTAGATATCTAGAGTTCTTAAGAGGACCAATACTGGGGTATTTGGAAGAAATGCCACTTAACGAATTAAGAGAACTTTAGTGGCAGCAAGATGGTGCCCCACCACATAACGCTGTTTTAGTTCGTAATTACCTAAACGAAATTTTTCCAAACGCATGGATAGGTAACAGAGGTGTTATCGAATGGCCAGCGCGTAGTCCCGACCTTACTCCGCTAGATTTTTTTATGGGGAACCTTAAAAAATATTATTTATAAGCAGCGCTACGAAAACATCCAAGAACTTCGAAATAGCGTTATAACTACCTGCCAAAATATTCCCCGAAGAAGTATTCAACGAGCAATACGTAGTGTAATCAAAAGAGCTAATATGTGATTACAACAAAATGGTTTTCTTTTTGAACACCTATTGTAATCCTAAACGTTTAAAAATAGTTTAATTTATTGTTATTTTTCTTGCTTTACTTGTTCCTTTTCGTTTACTTGTTTCTCATAGTTTTTTTTATAAGTCAAAAGTACATTATGTGTTAATAGTAATTTTATTTATTTATTTTTTTTTTTTTGTAAATTTAGGTATCTTAATAATAACAAACAATATGTACACGCATCTACAGTGCAATGGTATCTAGATCGTTAATAATATTAGCTAAACGGTTCAACATAAGGTAGGCAAATTATACATTTTTGAAATCAAAAAAAGATCTATTTAGTGGTCTAAGAATTCAAGATGGCGGCCATAAGAAATAAAAAAGTTGATGATGGTCGGCAGAAGACGAAACGTCGTATTAAAATTTTGATGCCGCCATTTTGTAGGCAAGAAAAAGTTGTCTTAAGAATGTATTATTTAATTTTGAATATCTTTGTAAATAAGGTCAGGAAAAAATAAAAACGAAAATGAGAGATTTTGGTTTTTTAAAAATCTCGAAAACGAAATAAAATTTTTTTGGTTTCTCGGCAGCATGTTGTTGTTCCCAAAATTTCGCAACTTTGCCAAATTTAAACCACCCCTCTATCTCTTACCGTTTTCGAAATCCCCATGGTTAGCCTCGAATTTGAATCACCCTGTATAAACTCTGTAGTAAACATCTAAAAAAAATTGTATAGCACTAGGTACGATATTTGCCATAGTGCTCATTTACACCTTAAACACATACACTTTCAACTTACACTTATACACGAAGGAATGTTTTCTTTGATTTTAATCAAATAAAAAATGGTAGACAATAATGTGTAAATAAAAGGATTTCTTAATATGGAATCCCGTTAAAAATATATATGCGATGTTTATAATAAGTAAACCGTCTTAAATTGGTTGTAGTAATGTGTTGCAAACTCCATCTTATGCCGAAAAAAATGGTCTCTGATTCGGAAACATTATATGAGGCGGAAGAAGGGGAAAGTTGGTGGAGGACCACTCGTTGCGTCGAAACTTTTCATGAAGGTGAACCTAGGAAGATTTACAAGAATCACACGTCCCAAACTTTGTCTCACCCCGCGAAAGGGTGGTGCGATGCGAGAGCTTTCCAACGAGTCGCCACGTGACGTAGCTACAACCTACAGTTTTGAAACTGTTACCGATCTCGCTTGTGGGGGGTAAGAAGGAATAAGAGTTAGTGAAAAAATATTCCTTTCGCCGTAGTCTCTCCTTAGTGTACCATGAAGGTATATGCTTAGTTGAGGCTTGTCGAGAGCTTTCCAACAAGTGGTCGCATAACGCATCTTCAATCTACCGTTTCGGAATAATGAACGATGTTATAATCGGACGAGATAAGAGAGAAATTCGATGCATTTAAAAAATCCCTCCTCCCTAAAGTTTATGTGGACATCAATCTACTGGACGATTGGAGCAATGCAGCTTGTAGAAAGGTTTCCAACTAGTGGCCATATGACGGTATCTACGATTAACTGTTTCGTAATTATGACCGATATCGCTTATAAAAAGCCGGAGGGGATGAGGTTTAGTCAACAACTATCACTTTCGTCGAAAGCTTTCATTGAAGCACCATATTTGAGAGACCAATCACGGAGTTCGGCCAGGTGAAGATCACAATGTCTGTTATCATAAGAACTCCATAATTATTGGACATTGGAATATTGCTTCTTGATGTTTTTCCACCGAAATATTTTCATAAGTAACGATTGTCATATATCTGGTCAAGATCACTGCAATCGACGAAACCGCATTACAGTCACCCATTGGAAATTGATGCATCACGTTGTAAAATGCACCAAAACCGCATATTTCTGCTTCAAAATCGTTCACGAGGAATATGTATCTAAACGCGTTTTTCAAAATTTGACTATAACATTTTACCTTCAGGTCAACCATATTAGTAGTGGTAGATATTGATGTAATAAGGAATAATTAAAAGAAAACCGCACCATTTTACATAAAACCGTTCGGCTTAAAATCAACGTACAGGCAGACAGTCGGACAGATAAGACATTCCCATAATGTGTTTACAACACATAAAAGCCAATGAATTACTTTTATTTTTAAATGCGGGTAGTTCACGCTTAAAGAATACTGTTAGGTTTCATTAATACCCTTTGTAACGCTGAATGGAAAAAAAATTGTAAGATTAAACCGGGGATATTTACACAAAATGATAAACCAAGTAATATTATTGTGTTTAATTCAATACTCACCCCTAATGAGTCCCTCTAGTCTATAGAGTCATACACAGTTTTTCACAGAAAATTTATAAACAATTCATGAAGAAGCCAGGGACCAGAAGTTTCAAACGAATCGTTTTTTGAAACTGAAGCGAAAGCTTTAGCTCGAGGTACTTATGGAGATTGTAATGTTCCTACGATCGTCCGTCCTTGAGGATATATGAGCACACAGCCCTCCAAAACGCGTGGACCATCTCTCACTTTCAGGACAAAAACTACAATTCTCAATTTTGTTTTGTTGAACTACACTTTAAACATATATTACAGAAAAAAATGCTTTTGCTTCTATGTGTCAACTTATAGTTATACGCTATTGGTAATCATTTGGGTTTCGTTGCGATAACGACCAAACTCATTGCTTGGTTAGGTAAGAACAAATTTTAATTGTTTTATTGCCCTGGCCATAATTTGGTGTCGCAAATGGCCAAAAAATTTATTTTGATACTAATTTCGCTGGGAAAACAACCAAACGCATTGTCTCGATGAGCAAAATCTAAGTGTTAGTTTTACGATCGCACCAACGATAGTTTTAAATTGGTCGTCATTTGGGACCCAAAATACCCAAAATGTTCAAATGATTAATTTATAAATCAGTTTTATATGCTGAATATAATTAAAATTGGATGTGAGTGTGTTTTACCCATGTTTCATTTCGTACTGTCATTAATTTGATTTGTGACTGCAAGTATTAAGAATAAATTTGTAGCAAACCTTTATGAAGTGAACTATTGCTACTGCACTAGTTTTTTATTATCTCAACCAGTTGTATTTAATCATTTAGAAGTTATGTTGTATCCTTTTTTAATAGTGTAAGCCATTGAATCTGTATTACAATATTCAACTAATGTAAATTATACAGGAATGTTTGTAACATGAATTCGTTTGGTCAGTGTCCCAGTGACTGTTACCCTTTACTTGAATAAACGTATAATTCTTTGGTGTTAATCGAGAACGGGTTTTAGTTTACGTTTTTTAGATAGTAGATTTTGAATTTTTTATAAGTTCATTTAGGTCTACTTCGAACTGGTTTCTTTGTGTAAGAGCTTGAGTCTGTACAGTTAGATTGTGTATTGTTTTATATATATATATATATATATATATATATATATATATATATATATATATATATATATATATATATATATATTTTGTATCGTCGGATAGAAATAAATAGTTCGGTCTCCGATACCTGTCGTTTAATAAAAATAATTCTGTTCGATTAATTGATGTTACGATTTTGTGAAGATTTGTTTACGTGTTTTCAAATTTAAAATAATTCTTGTTTACCAAATTAAATTCCATTTTATTTGGTCAAAGTTTATTTTATTTCTTCTACAAATCCTTTTAAATAAAAATTTATTATCGGTAGCTAAAATAAAAGTGTTGTTAACAATAATCTTGAATACTTAAACATATATTTTAAACGATATCACTCATTGAGCTATAAAATCATTTAAAATAAAAGTTACCGTTAATAAATAAGTGTTTGAGTTTGCCGTTTTGGGGAAAACATCTATAAGCCTGGAAGTTGGTGTCTTCGACAACTGAGAACCGAGATAACAGTTGGGTATTGGTAACAACTGTAGCCGAGTGAACATTGCCTGCATCCAGCCGAAGTATTTGAAGACATCATTCAATCAATAGGAAGGACTGTATATGTGAGTTAAATTTTATAACCCTACCTATTGTGAATATTCATTGTTATTTTCCTGCAATTTGTATTTGGTACATGTTTTTAGTTAAAATTTTAAATATTTACTTGTGTAAACACCTGTAAAGATATTAATTTCTTTTCTTTTCAAAATTTTCATTCTGGTTCTAAATATTAAACTTTCTAAATTTAATCATCTGACATCTTTGACAGTTACTTATTTTACTTAAATTCATTAACGCATGCGTTGGATAGCAAATTAATTCAGAACATTTTGTATACTTTAAATTCAATTACATATAGGATACTTCTTATACTACAAATTATTATCTTCAACTAAATTCCTTGAACTCTATCCCATATGATTTTGAGCTAGTCCGGTGCAATATAATAAATATAACATTAAGAGTTAAATAATTACTTCAATCATTATTACATACAACATTTAAATTTACCTCAAACCAAATTTTAAATAACTTAATTTTTCCTCATATTTGTGTAAGTCGCCATATTTTTTATTCCTTATTTTTATTCAAATTAATATTGTTAAAGTCATATTATACATTTATCATAACAATTTATTGGTGGGATGACTGGCTTATAATTTTTAATCTTATTTTGGTTTAAAATATTAGAATGATATTAAAATATGGCGACTTACACTTTTGTGGGGAAAAATTAAATAGTTTGTCTTTAGTTGAGGTAAATTTAAATGTTGTATGTAATAATGATTGAAGTAATTATTTAACTCTTTATGTTATATTGCACCGGACTAGCTCAAAATCTCATATGGGGATAGAGTTCAAGGAATTTAGTTGAAGATAATAATTTTGTAGTATAAGAAGTATCCTATATGTAATTGAATTTAAAGTATACAAAATGTTCTGAATATAATTTGCTATCCAACGCATGCGTTAATGAATTTAAGTAAAAATAAGTAACTGTCAAAAATGTCAGATGATTATATTTAGTAAATTTAATGTTTAGAACCAAAATGAAAATTTTGAAAAGAAAAGAAATTAATATCTTTACAGGTGTTTACACAAGTAAATATTTAAAATTTTAACTAAAACATGTACCAAATACAAATTGCAGGAAAATAACAATGAACAGGGTTATAAAATTTGACTCACATATACAGTCCTTCCTATTGATTGAATGATGTCTTCGAATACTTCAGCTGGATGCAGGCAATGTTCACTCGGCTACAGTTGTTACCAATACCCAACTGCTATCTCGGTTCTCGGTTGTCGAAGACACCAACTTCCAGGCTTATAGATGTTTTCCCCAAAACGGCAAACTCCAACCACTTATTTATTAACGGTAACTTTTTATTTTAATGATTTTATAGCTCAATGAGTGATATCCGGTTTAAAATATATGTTTAAGTATTCAAGCATTATTGTTAACAACACTTTTAATTTTAGCTCAACCGAATTTTAATAATAATTTTATTTAATTTAAGGATTTGTACGAAGAAATAAAATAAACTTTGACCAAATAAAAATGGAATTTAATTTGGTAAACAAGAATTATTTTAAATTTGAAAACACGTAAACAAATCTTCACAAAATCGTATCATCAATTAATCGAACAGAATTATTTTATTAAACGACAGGTATCGGAGACCGAACTATTTCTTTCTATCCGACGATACAAAACAAGTGCTCTCGAAAATTATTCGTAACGTAAAACTTTTTAACGATAATAAATTAGGTTAGGTATTCACAAATTTTACAACACTGTTTTAAACTTTTACACTTTTAAACAATTTCAAGAGAGAGAGTCATTTCCTGAGCGCTTGCTTTTATATGTTTCTGGTTGTTACACAAATTTCATTTTTTTTTCAGCCATATTGCAAATGTAGCTATGGATCTGATTGGATGATTAAAATTAAAAATTGTACATAAATGGAATTTTGGCCGTAACTTTCTTATGCATAATCGGAATTGAAAATTAAAAACGGAAATGAAAAGTACGTAAAATTTTGAATAAAAGGACACCTAACAAGCTATAATTCCTAACACTAATAAACGAAGTAACCTACTCTACTTAAAATAAGCTTTTAACTTTTTATACTTACAAGCTACACTAAAATTACTTGCAAAAATGGAATTCTGAGGACATTTTACATAAGAATACATATCTTTTAAGTTCGAAACATTTAATTTAAAGAAAATTTTAAGATTTTGTACTATTAGCTTAAATTCACCTCAGATTTAACATAATTCAGCGGAGAAAAGCGCTGTATCCTTATAAAAACATATTCATATTGAGAAAGAACATCTATTATTTGCTTTAAGAGCAAAATCTACGTCTAAGAAAGTGGAAAAAGTATAAAATTATATAAAAAACTAAAATTTACAACGTAACCAAACTTAAATCTAAAATGAAATTTATTTATATCTAAAATGTTGTTTAAGGTTTGTACTACTTGTCTTTATTGTTCTCACTAATTATTTGCAATGCATAATGTTATATAGTCTTGCATTGAAAAGTCTCATCGTCTAACACTCTTTTGAAATTTTTCACTATAAATTGTACGGCACTATAAATGTCTGTATGCCATAATGTTTTAAATGTTTTTCTTATTGTGAAACTTGTATTAATATTTTTGTCACTAATTCGCTTCCAAAAATATGTGCGAAAATTGTCTATACTGTCCATATTATAACCCTTTTACTAAATTTTGTATTTCCTGCTTTTAAAAACTAAACATACACTATCCCTAACCTAATCCTAACTATATAGTCCATGTTTAAACACCTGTAAAATGTCTACTTGCCAAATTACCTTTGAAAAATTGATTTTATTGTAATAATTGCAATACTAAAATGACTCTACGAAAATGGTGATATTTGACATTCTTGACAATTTTGGTAGCAGCAAATTGCTTTTTATGATGAAACCAAACTAAGCAAATGATATTCAGACTAATTTATATCAAATAGATTTATTTTAAACACATCGTGAACCAGATTTATGTAAAATAGTGTCTCGCACTTGTATCGAGCTAGAAATCACCCTTTTATTACCCAAATGTCATGTAAGCTGTCCGATACTTCTATTACCTCTTTATAAACATCTCAATATATATATATATATATATATATATATATATATATATATATATATCAAATACTGTTGAACCTATCAGAAACTTTGGAGATTAGAGTTATCAAACCAGCTAATATATATCTGGTCTTGAACAAGTCAGTGTAGCCGATCCGTTGTAAAATTAAAATCTTACCAAGCTTTTGGTGGAAAGGCTTACAAAGTTGTATCTCAACTGAGAACTTAGTTGAACCTCGTGGTTTAACAAGTAAGAAGTTTTAATTGCGACAGAATTTGGTAGCTGGTAATGTTATTCATGAACGAATTGATACACCATGGGCCCGTCACACAAAGGTGGATAAGGCCAGGATTATTTTAATCCCAGGTTTAAAAAAAATTATTGGCTTATTTATTTACAGTTTGTTGTAATTTATATCATGTTTACCCCAATCGTATTTCTTAATCTCGAAATCAAAATAATCCTGGGTTAACACGTCTTTGTGAAACGGGCCCTGTATATTGTACATATAACTGTGTGATGTGTAGTGGCAGTGGATTTACTCCTCATTGAATTGATTGTTTCAAGTTAAGGCGTGGTAGTTTATTCTTATAGTACTTGTATTATTGCAGATTACCATGTCAGGTATGACCATACAGTTTGTAATGTATTTGATAACTATTTAATAGTTTCATGTGTACTGTGACGTTTGGAACGTTTATGTCAATGTTTACCTTAACTGTTGTTATTTAATAATTGTTTAATTTATTTATACTGCTGTAATATAGATAATTTATTTATTTTTGCGTTTGCTATATACTGGTTACTGTGTGCTTTGCTATTTGCTAGAGTACACGGCTGTGAATAGACCAGTATTGATCGTTATTGTTTTAATGTATTTTTAATCTTTTTCATTATCTCGTGCCTTCAGATTAATATGGCGTTATGTTTAGGTGGAAACAGCCAAATACATTTTCTTGGCGAGCAAGAACAAGATTCTATTATTTTGGGACCAATGTGCCCAAACACTCCACATACACTAATTTACTTGGAGAAATGGCCAAACGCATTGCATTGTTAGGCAAGAAAGAAATTTTGTCGATTAGGGCATGGTTATCACTTGGAGTCAAAAATGTCCAGAAACTTTATTTATCCATTAATTTCCTTGAGCAACGGTCAAAGTCATTGTCTTATTAGACAAAAATGAGATAGCTTCAAGACGTTAACCACCGCTGCCCTCCAATGATATTTTAAATATAAGTTAAATTTTAAGAAATTCTTTACTACGCTCAAAATAATGCCCCTAATGCAGTTTCTAAAAATGGATCTTATACAAGTAAAAATGTAAATTAAAACTTCAAGTGTTACCTCTTTGAAGCCTTTGATACATTTCATGGAACAACAATATGAAATAAATATATTTTTTTATTTAATGGAGTCACCTGACGTCATTTGGAACTATGTTTATACACCAATTCCGTTGGGAAAAAGGCCAAACGTAATACTTCTATACTACAAAACGGAAGGTGAGCTTCTGGATGACATTTTGATCTGAGCGACTTCTGGGCTGGGTCGTTAGTCTTTTACTACGGCAGTTAACTAGGTCAAGACTTTATAAAATCAATAAACTTTATATGTAGGAAAATAGACATACGTATATTTACAGAAATGTTTTACAAAAATTACTGAATGCTAATTCATAATATGAAAATTATCGTTGTTAGAGGTTTTGCATTACATGGGGGGCCTCCGTAGTAGACAAAACGAATTTAATTTCGCTTTTAATAAATATCACAGTCGCTTGTTAATCAGAGTATCTTACACTGTATATACAGAGAGGGATCTTTGAAATTACTAGGGATTCAAACTTTATTATTACGAAGTGTTGTGCCATGGGTCTTTACCGAAAGACAAAAAGAACGTATCTTAGTGAAACAATATAAATAATAGGATTGGTAGGTATTTAAACCTTCAGTTTAACAGGAGAATTACTTTAAGTAAATCTTTATCTCCTTCAGGAATGAGGGTTACATTTATTTGGGCGTTAGAAATCAAATATTATATTTGTTATCTGGATTTTAGGAGACAAAATGTATAAAAATCTGAATCCGGTTTTAATTTTAGACCCGTGTAGTATGCCTACGTCGGCGCGATAACTAAAGGAACAGGGCGTTTACCTATTACTGCCTAGGGACTCTCCGGGTCGGTAGACTAATTTGCTATCTGCCCGTCAGCGGACTAATGCGACGATGGGTAACTACCCTGGTAACCTGGCTGACGACCCGGCGTTACGTCGTCATCCGATGACTGTCTGTAAAAGGTGTCCAACGTACAACTTATGACATCAGCTTCGGTGATTGGTTTAAGCGTAAGTAGCAGTAGAAATGATAATGCTTAAGATGATAATGTGAAATATTGAAATTTTAATACATAACCAGCTAATCACGTTACAGGTATTTAAGAAGTTTTGGATATTTTATTTACTAGTTATCTACGTTCTTTCGAGTAGTATCAATCGACGTATTAAAATTTATTTTATATAATTTCTATTAGTTAACTTTATAAGCGAACATGGCGCACGTAATTGTTCAAAAGAAACCTGACAAAGCTTAACTATTTCAGAAAAGCAGATGATTATGAATATTTTCTAAATCGTGACAGTAACTATTAATTATCAAATATAATAAAGCAGGTGTCGGAAATGAGCGGTATTCCTGAAAAAACTATTATCAAAGTGCGGTTTCAAAATCAGTTAGTTTCAAATCTATAAGAAAAGACAGTTATGGTGATGGACAATGCTCCTTACCATAGCTGGAAATGGGAAAAATTCGAATGGCTCCGATCAAAAGATATTTACTTTCAAGGCGATTGTTTAAAAGTGGAGCTATTGGAAATAGTGCATACAGAGTAAAATATGGCGGATACAGACTTGAGGAGATCGAAAAACAACACGATGTAAATATTTCTGCGGATTCCACCTTACCACTGCGAATTTAACTCTATAGAGTTGGTATGAAGTGAAGTAAAAAAAGATACATAACCAGCCACAATAAAACAAGTTACAGCAGAAAAATGGAAAAATTACGTAAAACGCGTAATGGAAGAAGAATAAGTAATGTGGAAAATTGACAATCTAATGGATGAAAGTCCAGCAATTATTATAAACATTAATGGTGATACTAGCGACAATGGTGATTTATTTAGTGACATTGAGTGAAAAGAATAAATTACAATTTAATGTAATTATTTATTTATAATTTCATTTTCTGTGTCAAAAGACAGACGAGAACAAATAAATGTTATTAAAATTATTATGTGTATTTATTTAAATAATCTATTGTAAATTTATTGTTAAGTAATGTATGTAGGTAGCGGACTGAGAACATTCTATTATTGTAATAAACATTTTCAAATCGCAATTGTTATAGCGATAGAAAAAATAACTAATGGGTTTAAATATCTTGGTAATAAGTCGTAATCTGATAATGTTTATCTTATTTTATGTAAGAAATATTTGAATGCATAAAACTGACATTTCAGTAAGGGTTGAAAAGAAAAAGAAAGACATATGTTGGGAAAGAAAACAGGTGTCCGCTCGAAACTACCTTTACCAAAGGAGCGTAACGAATCGTTGGAAATTTCTACACGCATAAAAACGTCGTTAGTTTCATAATTAATTACGTCGGAACATACAGTCAATCAAAAAACGTCTTTGTTACTAGGAAATTCGAGACATAAGGATTGTTACGGACGAATGTATATTTTAAAATTTAATACTGTTAGTAATAAATTTAAAAATATTTCCACGTAATATTTCTTGTTTTTTTTTTTATAACTTCTAAAACGGGGGTTGATTTGAGAAGTAAAGATCGGAGGTTTGATTGTGTTTGACGGTTGGACCGCTCTATGATTGTTTAATTACAAACCCTCATTGTAAACCGTTGTGTCTTAAAACTAAAACGTGAATTCGTCCTGTTCCTTTTGTGTAGGTTTTAATGTAAGTTTTTCCAAAAATTAATCTATAAATAATCGCCGTCGCGTCAGACTTAAACCGAGTATCTTAACTCGTCGTGTTTGTGATAAAGTGTTTAACTAAAGCAGCAAACATTTCAACAAGGCTAGTAACCTATTAAAAACCAATCATTGCCTTGCAAGAAGTATCTATCTACTTACGCAAGCACGCTCCTAAATTTGAAATCTGTTACAGTAAGAGGACTCCACGCCAGATTGTACCGTGTTTCCTTCCTCAGTACTTGTACGAGTTGGCATTGTTGACTGTTGATTAATATTTGTGTAGAGGTAGTAAGGCGTGGATAAACGTAGCACGATAGATCATGGTTAAATTGTTATAAACAAGGACGGGGTTTACAGACTCGGGCCAGTTGACCTTAAAAACCACCCCGGATTTCATTGTTACCGTTAAACTAACACGTTCTTATTGTTTTTAAATGTGGAGAGATGTATAGAACCTGTAAGCTGAGGAAGGGATGCGGTAGTTTGTAGCGTAGTCACTTAGATATGTATTTTTGTGCTTTTATTAACCACCTTGCCTGTTTTTTTTTCTTGTCTAAGTCTCGGTAAACTGCATCGCAGTTACCTTATTGTTGTTACCTGTTTAATTTTACTGTTTATAATATTTTATGTGTACCTTAACCTGAATTATTATTTTCTTGTTTACTTTGGTGCTAACTTAAAGACCGGCATGGTTGGTTGTATAGGGCCACATGTTTGGCATAGTGCATTTCACTCATTAGACCTCTGCAATATGGCCGCCATTTAAATTTGTCACCAAATAAAGCGCGGGAGCACTCATTGGCGTAGTACCTTTTGTCATATAAAAAAAGTAAAAAACTTATTTGAAGAAATTCATTATTAATAAATTCGCCATCACCACGCTCACCTAGTATTATTATTATATACTATTTTAACTATTTTAATACAAATTTTAAACAAATGAACAAGTATGTAGTGAATAATTTTTTTATTAATAATTATTGCGTAATTAAAAATCGCAGCATTATAAACATTTAAAATAAATTGCCTATCCACTCATCATCTGTAATAATAACAGTTAAAATATGACAATTAAGAAAATATTGTATAATCTTACCGAATTTGCACTATAACTGTGCAAATTTTCAATAAAGTTCACGTCTTCAGTTAAAACAAAACTTTCTTCCATTTTAGTATAAAAACTACACAATCACTACAACCGTTACAAATTATTGTTTACAGTATAATGGCAAAATGGAAAATTGATTCCACGTTTATAAGCAAAGCAAGTAATCATTAATGATTTCTAATTCACATTATGCTAATGGAGTAATGTGCAGTTTCAACATTAATTACGAATTAGTAATGGTAAATTTTCAGAAATTCTTAATAATAATGATATTTGTTTGGAACATTCTTTTATTTTAACGATGTTTACTTCTTACAATAATTAATTTAATTGAAAAATTTTCAATTTTACTAGCCTAAGTTACCTCTCCCCGTGATACGCTACTGAGTTGGCAAATAATATTTTAAGACGTTTGAAGGTCGTATCTGTTATTATATTTGTCTTTTGCTATTATAATGTTGTAGGAAAGGATGGAAAATGCGGTTCAGAGTACCCAACTGAAATATCCGTTTTATTACAATGTTACACTTGTAGCATTTTAGTTATTTTATAATTGGATGTTGTTCATAGTGGAATGGCAGCCATATTATAGAGGTCTAATTATTCGTGAAATGCATTTTATTACAATTTTTATTCTTTTTTATTTATGACACAATTGTGGGTGTGATTACACTGTTTGTTTTTTATTGTGTTTATGTGTTAGTTAATTGCTTTTCATTTTTTTTCTGTTACTTAATTTTATAATTTTGTATGCACTTTAACCTAATGGTGTTTTGTTATATACCGAACCATTAAAGTGTGTTTTTTTATTTGATTTATTAATGTACTTGTGCAGTTACTTAACGGGTTGAACTATCATTGCGCAAAGCTCGTTGATTTTAATGTGAGTAGTTTCATTTTTTTTACCTGTCCATCATGATGCAGCACAACCTCATCCAATCCTATCTCATTCAAATAACACGGCGTAGCTACCACTAGACGGTCAATTCTTACGATAAAATTCAGGTTTGCGAATAATTAATTACCAGACTTGTGAATAAATTCTAGCGTTTTAATTATTGCCAGGAAAGTCAATGTAAGGCAAGCAATTAATTTGAGGAATAGTAGCATTATTGTCAGTCAAGATATATCCCTTAGCGATTGTTTTGCCCTTTAATTTGCATAATTGCGAACACGTTCAAATTACACTTTTTAAGATAGGGTGCCTGGGGACACTACATGTATAAATAATTTAACATCTAATTATTATTTATATATATATATATATATATATATATATATATATATATATATATATATATATATATATATATACCTACGGTTAACGTCGTGACAATAAATAAATCAAATATTAGTTAACTTATAAAATTTTAATGTTTGTATTGCTGTTATAAATTGTTACTATTACCGTTCGTTTCTCATTACCCGTAAATACTTTTAAAATAAAACATTAAATAAATTGAAGATTATTTTATTATAAAACACAATATTTACAATATTGTTTCAATACGCTGACAAAATTGTGAATAGTAGATAAGAAGTTATTGTTTTAAGTCGCACCATTGAAAGTAAACACAGTAGTATGCTTTTTTTATGACCAACAGATGCATGTTTACCTCTAACGAGTTCCTTGTGAAATCTCTAAGTATGAAATAGGCTTTAGAGTTTGTTAGTAGATGTGTTATATTAATGTGATATACATACACCCAGCCTTAGAATGTTGTCTTAAGGGAGGGATTGTATCTTCAGTAAAAGGGATCTTTAATGTGCCAAGACGCTAGCAAAAAATTTAGTGTTATTGCACGGCCCGCAAAACTATCGTTTTGGACTAGTAATAGAAATAACTATTTTGTGCTTCCATCCCGCAATACCAACTTTCTAATCCTCAAAATCGTCCAGATCGGAAAAATAATTGTGTTCAGTGCTGCCAACATAACTTATGATTGCGTCACAAAAAACACTTTTAAATATTTTTAATGAATCAATAAAATCAGCACAAAAATGTTGTATATCACACGTCCAAAAACTATTTTTTCGAGTATTCGCAGTTCTGCTCATACTCGCAAATATGAAAAATCAGTCATGTCAAACCAAAGATCTTTACTTTTTCGTCTCAAAGAATGGTTTTTTGGACAATTTTGAGAGTTGTAAAGTTAGTACTGCCAGAGAGAAGCACAAGATGATTGTTTTTTTTTATTAGTCCAAAAAGGTGTTGGGACGAGGAAGAAAGTTTTCTGGATCACGTGAAGCGAAGTTTACCAATCTTACGATCCCGAGATCAATTTTTATCCGAATAAAATATACAGTGTGGGTGTCTACTGCGTGGACGGAGGATTTCTCCTTAACTATTAGAGACATCAAAACCAATTTTGGTGTGGTAATATACGATCGTTGGACCTACATTGTAAAAATATTTAGGTATATACCGAGTGATTGACAAAAATATGCCAACCCAAACCTGTGTTTTTAAATGGAACACCCTGTATATTTTTACATTTTTGGATTCACTGTTATATTTAGAATAAAATTATAGAAATTTGTATCTGTATCACTAACCGTTCTGCAGATATCGTCACTTTAGTACCAAAATAGAGTTTACTTTGGAACCACGATGCAAGCGTTGTCACCACGATTTTGTGAATCTTATACCACCGACTAATAATAATAGTCTACTAACAAACAAACTGGGAAATTTTTCGAAAACATGTAAAACTATACAGAATGATTAACTTACGCGAAATATATTTCTTCTCAATTTTTTCAAATGCAACATCCTGTATATTTTCACATTTCGATTCCCCGTGAAAAGTAGCTACTAATTTATAACAGGTTTCATAGCCATAAGACGGACCCTTCTTGAGATATTGGCGCTTTATTTGAAAATATTGACATACAGAAGAACAAATAAAACAAAATCCAGAAAAAATAAGAAAGATACGAATGGAAAATAAATTCTTTAACTGATAGGAAAACTTAATTAATAACTAAACAATAAAATATTTCTCTACACTTAACAATAAGTTGAACAAGTAAACATATACATAAAAATGCAAAAAATATACAGGGAATTCCATTAAAAAAACAGGTTTTGATTGGAATATTTTTGTCAATCACTCTGTATATACCTAAATATTTTTAGAATGTAGGTCCAATGATCGTGTATTACCACACTAAAATTGGTTTTGATATCTCTGATAGTTAAGAAGCAATCCTCCGTTCACGCAATAGAAACCCACCCTGTATAATTGATTCTCTGGGGCGCCATAACTCGCTAGCAAAAGTTAACCAACTGAAAGTTGTTGATTTGAAAGTGTAATAAACGTATTTTTACTGCAAAAAGTACCGTGTTATTGTTAAAGTATCTTATTTAGGTGGTTAGAGAAATTAATTTTCTTTGAAAATCAACTTGAGATTTGTTTTTAATACATTTTAAGGGAGTATAATGGATTATCATCAATTCAAACTAAACCCAAAAAGAGTAAATTTACTGACACTGTATTCTCTCTCAAAGCATTTTAGAGCTAATTCCACTTAATACATAAACTGTACAGCTTACTGGAAATAAGATTGCGTGTAGGTTAAAACGTCAGAATTACAAAAGTCCTAAAAACGTTTGAAAACTGAATAAGTTTACTGTTTCTTGTACAAAAAATTCAATGTATAGTTTGTGAAAAGAATTTGAAATATGAATATGAAAAAATGTACTAATTTGCTACGCTAAAATGTGAGAATTCATAAAAGCTGTGTTAATAATAATAGTTTAGCTAACAGAGGCGTTAGTCAACTTTTACTAAACGAACCAACCTATCCAGAGATGTGTACTCACGTAATGAACATTAAAACTAGCTCAGTTCAGTAAAATATTTCAGATCACTTCGCTCAAGGTGAATTGCTTCAATGAAAAATTAGGGGTCGGAATTAACTTCTAAATAACAATTTTAATTAATATTTGCATAAGTATTATAAATCGACGCTTACTAAATCTCGATATACTCAATATCTAAAGATTATACAAAGTTTAAAAATAATGGTGTCAGGCATAAATGGCTTTTATCCGAATTCGCCATACAAATGGATAGTTCTCAAACAGATAATTAGCATTAGCAGTCTAGCAATGCGAAATTCTATTGAAAACCACTTTAGCTAGTGTTGTCCTCATATTGCTTCGGTCTACACGCCTGTGTCTGCTTCATTTGAAAATAATATAGCTAACGTAACAGCGTTTAATATCGAATGGCATGTAACGTATCCTAAGACAAGACGATAATTCAACTTCACACAAATCTACCCAAAGAATGTTACGCTGTTGCCAATAACGGCAATTTTGTCTATTTACAGCTCAGCTCAGTGAAAATGTGGCCGTCAGATAATACAATATATAATTTTCGAAACATCGTTTACCAGGTATGCTAAGTCAACAGAATCCGTTAGTGAAAATTATTTCCTGATGAACAAGGTTTATCATATAAAAACGAAACTATTTTTAAGTAAAATAATACATAGAGTTCCTTTGCTATTATGTTTTTGCTTAATTCTAGTTACAGTAGAACGTGTGATTTGTACTGAGTTTGAATGTCAGTTTTAAATAAAATACACTCTGTACACAGAAAGCAATACTAGGTACAGTTGTTCTAGATTTACGGTTTGCAGAGTTCACTTTTTACTTGTTCACCTAGTTGTTCACTTCGGTCAAATTACGTTAATATAATAGCACATAATCAACTTAAAGTAGGTAAATCAAATTATCCATACCACATCTGTATATTTCGTATAATATATCTGTTTATGTATTCTAAAATAGATTAAGTATCTATTAATAAATAAACAACGTATTAGTTCAATTGTAAATATACTCGTATATCTTAGCCTCATTTACCTTTCAGTGTAGGGCGTTTAACATGTTACACTTGGATTTCCATTAAATAAATTTACATTCTAACTACCAATAATCTCGAAATTAAACTTACATACTTTAATTAGACAACCTCAGTTACTATCACTAATTTCCTATATTTTGCCCGCATACACACACACTTCACTCACGTTGGTTTCTGTCGTGCGAACTTTACCCATTCTTTCTTATCTTGTGTCAATATTTTGGCTTCTTGCCAACTTCGACTCTTCTTTTCTACTAATGGAATATTTAATCGTAATAACGAGCACTACTGGTCCGTTGAAAATCCACGAATTAACAGGCAAATGCGAGGACAAGGCCACCGGTCCTTTAATGTGTGGGTTGGAATCTGGAAGGATAGGCTCCTTGGGCCAATTATTTACGAAGGTATCCTAACGTCTCAACGCTACCTCGCATTTCTAACAAACGAAATATCAGACCTTTTGGATGATGTTCCGCTAAACGAAAGATGGACTCTCTGGTGGCAAATGGACGGAGCTACTCCTCATAATGCTGCGATAATAAGTGAATATCTTAACGGCGAATTTCCTGATAAATGGATGGGAAATAGGGGACCACTTAGGTGGCCAGCAAGAAGTCCAGATTTAACCCCTCTGGGGCTATTTAAAAAATATGATTTATAAGACGCCACCGCAAAATATAGAAGAACTCCAGAATAGGGTTGTTAATGGACTTCGTCAAATTCTAAATCTATTTATTTCCTATTTCTTCTTCTCATAGTTTGTATGCTTCTATTTTTATCTTCTTCTGGGTGTTTATTTTTGTGCTTTTGTTGTTTTCCTTGTTTTTCCTTGCTATCCTCGTTTTTGGTACTACCAGGTAGTGGTCAGTATATATTTCCGCAACTCTTTTAACTATTGTGTCATGTATATCGTTTCTGTATTGCTTATTTATTATTACATAATCAATTATCGATTTCTGCTCACTACTTCTCTGCAATATTTATGAATGTCTTTGTGCTCGACAAAGGAGTTTGTTATAATTAGATTATTCATTAAGCAAAAGTCTATTAATCTTTTCCCGTTATTATCTCTTATATTTTCTCCTTTTGCCCCTATTGCCTCTCCTGATTCTTCGGCCTTTTTTGCTATTCTTCCATTTATATCACCTATTATAGTTATTCTTCGACTTATATTCAATTGTAAATATTAGTAGTAATTCTAATCATAGAAAAATTATATCGTAGAATGGAAACAGTGATGCATCAAAATTGTCATCTTTTTGAGCTACGAGTACGTTTGCTTTTTTTCATCCAATTACGATGATTACGTCACATGCGCTTACGTTTACATGTTGGTAATAAACAACATGTAATTAAAATCAGATAATATACTGTAAATAACAATAGGGAGCGGACAACAAGGGCGCTACGACAAAACGGCGCTGCGACAGAACACAGAAAGGATGAACTTACGTCGTCAACATGTCTATGTGTCTATATATTATTAATATATTACTAGATAAACACAAAGATCAATGTATATCTATTAATATACATTGTTACGGAACATAGGTAGAGTAGCACGTTATCCCGTACACAGACAAGGTGCACGTATCCAAACTAGCTTACTACGACACTTATAGTTCCAAAAAAACGTTATAATCGGTAAATAAACGTCAAACTGGCGCCACCTGATTGAAACTTATATCGGGCAAAAGTCATGAATACAATCCAATATCGGTTACCTAAAGTAGGAAATCTTATCTGAAAATTGATTTCAAAATAACTCATGTAAAAGTTCTCTAGAACGCACGAAAAGCTTTAGGTTTTCTTAATAAATCCACTCTATCGGTGATGTTTAATTCTGAAAAAATGTATCGCTGATTAACATATTTACTTTAATACTACGTTAATCCTACTCTTAATTTCAAAATATCAGAACTTACTTGTCCACTTTCAAAATGGACAATCTTAAAAAAATACTAATACGCAATAAGCAATAATATAGTGGTTTAGGTTATTAATCAAGACACAATAATACTCATTTAAAAAAAGGAAAAAATAATTGTGCTCTACATAGGTTCGCACAATTTATTATTAATCACCATAAACGATATTTTACTGAACTTAATACAAAATATGTGCCAAATTGCAATTTGACTTACAATTGGCCAATCAATGTGTTCAGCAATTAACGTCCATAATTAAAGGTCATAACAGTTCTATAGAAGATCGTATACAAAATAAAATAGTCATTAAAATATTAATGATATGAAAATAAGAAAACAAAAACTTCATCGTGGGCAGATCATTTACATCTGAAGTCATAAAGATGCCATATTAAGCAGGATAAGTTCAAAATAAATACGAGAGGAATGCGACATGCACTTCTTGCAAAACGTTTCCTTAACGTAAGGAGAGGTAAATGACATTGTTACGACTCCTTCCAAAAACATAAGACGGATAAAATAGGTAAAATTCCGATTTATCAAACAGATACCAAGACATTAATTTTCAATAAGCACCGGAATATATAAATATACCGAATATAGATGTTAACATCATAAATTAATTACGTTCTATACCATTTTTTTGATAGAACGCGTAAGTCAATTGGAGGTCAAAACTTTTGAACATGGAATTTAAGTATTTGCAGACATATTTTTTAAAGATAATTCAATTTTGCATAACTTTTCTTTATAAAACTTCTAACACACATCCTATTAAGTCTAAAAATTAATTACATAAACTTGAAAATGTTTTATGCCTATCAACCTCTATCTGACATGAAATTTTACACGTCCATCTGACAGATTATTGTTTTGTTTTTACAGTATTGTCTATTATCGATATATAGATGTTTATTAACCTCTATCTGACCGGCAAACAAGAGTACAAAACACATAATGGAAATTATCTCGGTAAAAATAAACGTGTTAATAAACATATGTCATTTCTTCGATTACCTTAGTTTCGAGGTTGACTATCTTCTGTCTCAGTTTCCATCTTGGTATATCTAAATTGTAGGAAATTTCAATGTTCATCACTATAATTGGCTTCAATTTTCATCTAATCCAGCTGGTCATAGTACAGAAACATTTGCTATTGCTTGTCATCGCACACAAATTATATCTGAACCCACAAAAATCCCTGATAACTCTAGCCATACTCCACATCTTCTAGATCTCTTTCTTACACCAAACCCACTTGTTTATAAAACTTCCGTTCTTTCCCCTCTAGGTCTATCTGACCATTGTCTAATAGAAAAAATTTCTACTGCCCCTAATTCCGCTGTTGCTGGCAACACTAATACAACATTGTGGTGTTTTAAGTCAGCTAAATGGGGTGATTTACTAGACTTCTTTGCAACCTTTCCGTGGCGTGAATATTGTTTTAATTCGTCCTCTTCATCGGATATTTCTCTTACCGTATCTGAAGTCACCCTCATGGGCATGGGGTTACACATTACCAACCCTGGTTCAATAAGGCTTGTGCTGATGCAATATCTTTGAAAAATAAATCTTATATTAAATGGAAATCTAATAAAACGGCTGAGAGTCATACAGAATACGTTGGCGCTGGAAATATATGCAAACGTGTCATCACTAAATCTAAAACATTGTTTGAACAACGAAAATGCAATGGACTAGCTACACCTCTTTTGGAGAGTCGTAAATTTTGGTCTTTAGCTAGAGCCGTTAGTAAAAAACTTTGATACATCTTCATTTCCCGACATCTTTTGACGGATCTGTAGTTGCTGATTCTGTAGACAAAGACAATGTTTTTATGGATTTATTTGCATCAAACTAGAGTCTCAGTGATTCCGGATAAGATGTGCCCCTAGTCAACTCTTCTTCATACGCTATGAAACTGATTCATTTTCAGTACAAGCTCCTAGAATCGATTGAGCAGGCTTGATCTCAATAAGGCCACTCGCCCAGGCGGTATCTCAGCTGTTGTCTTAAAGAAATGTTGCCCCGAACTAGTACCAATACTATCTAAGCTCTATTCGATATCAACATCTTCTGCGGAATTTCCTTCATCATGGAAGTTAGCAAATGTTCAACCTATTCTCCAACAAAGGCGATAAGACCGATCCCTCGAACTACCGACCAATTGCCGTTACTTCCATTTTCTCTAAAATCATGGAAAAATACATCAATCAGCAACTGCTCTCGTTCCTTGAAACTAACAAACTCCTTAGTGACCACGAAAATGGGTTTAGGCAGAGTCGTTCAACAGGTGATCTTCTTTCATATGTGACCCAGGTTTGGAATAATACATTAGAACGATCCGGTGAAACAGTTGTAGTCGCTTTAGATATCTCAAAGGCATTTGACCAAGCTTGGCATACGTGTTTACTTGCCACACTCACCTCGTTTGGGTTAAATGATAACTGGGTTTCTAGTTTCCTTGACGAATACGTGTGGTAGTTGATGGATGTTTTTCAAAATAAGTTAGCAGTAACGCGGGAGTGCCATAGTGATCAGTTATAGCGCCTACAGTTGTGCTGCTATACATAAATGACCGTACTTCTAATCTAATCCGATCCGTTGCTTTGCTGAAGACAGCACTCTTCATTGCAGTTCATCTCAGTCTACTCATAACGGTATTCTACCTTCTATGCCTCAACACATTAAAGCTGAAATGGCAAATTCAATCAACAAAGACATTCAATGTATTCTTGAATTGGGAAGCAATAATCTACTTAAATTTAATGCTAACATAACTCAGTGTTGCCTTTTGTTCGCCAAGAAAGATCAATCACTTCCTGTTGTAAGTATGAATGGATCTGATCTTAAGTTTTCAGACCTTATTACTCTGTTGAGAATGACTGTATTTTCAAATCTAACATGGGTTGACCATCTTCTATCAGATACCAAAACAGCTGCTCGTAAAATAGGCTTTTTGTACAGATCTAAGCAGTACTTTACCTCCCGAAAACTCTTTCTGCTGTGTAAGGCCAAAATTCGACCTCATCTAGAATATAATTCTCACTTCTGGGTTGGTGCTTCCCAATACGCTCCTCTCGATATCGTAGATCTTATTCAAAATGGAGCAATTAGGCTTAACTTCTGACATGCAGTCCCTTGAGCACAGAAGAATTGTTTCAGTTCTTTCTTTGTATTATTGGTATTACAATGGCTATTGCGCTGCTGAATTACATTCTTTGGCTACCTTTGCTAGGTAGCTGTTTAAAGGCATCTCTTGGCAATTCAATGTCCCTCTACCCATCATCTTAAGTATTCCTGAGTGCTTTAGCACGGTAAGCTAAATTTATCCTGTTCACGCCCACAATTATAAAAAAAAATGTAACGAATGTATAGAATGAAAGAGTACAAAAATACTTATAATCTACTGAAAACGGAATGACTTTTTTTTTGGTTACTGAGGTATAAACCCGTTAAGTTACATATCATGTTGTGCACTTTGTCATTATCAAATGTTCTCTGCCCACTAGGCAAGACTGTGTTAATTGTAACATTTAATTAAATTACTTGAATGTGACTTTCTAATAAATGTAAAGGTTGAACGTCAAAATAAATTTAGCACCTATGTTGAAGCTTAACATTTATTAGAAAAATGAATGAATTATTTTAGGAATAAAATTCATAAAGGTTAGTTAGTTATTATAAACCAAATTATTAGTACTGCACTTTGCACAAAACGTAAAAATGTCAGATAAAGGTTAAGAGCTCAAAAATAATTACCTTTGTCCGTTTAATCATGTCCTTTGAACTGAATGACATGGAAGTAAATAATACACTTAAAAGACATAAAATACTAGTTTAGTTTTTCGTTCATTAAATCCCCTTACGGTATTATAGAAACGGTCGGGGGTTAAAAAGTGTTTTACGTCATGCCTGAGAAACCAAATTAAGCCTGCGGGAATCAATCAGTCACCCAATCCGACTATAAACCTTACAATTAATGTTTTGCCCGTTACTAACTTTAGTTTCATTAAAGATGAACATCTGTACTAGAAGTAAGATGTAAGTCTGTGTATTAATACTAAATTGTTTGTAAAAAAAATTCGTCTCGGTAAATGTAATGGAGCAATTTCATCTTAAAATAGAAAATGAATGTACAGTTCCAGTCTGCATCGTATCATTTGCTGTTCGTGGAAAGACTGAAATTTACTAACGACCTACTTTAAAATTCCATCAAGCCAATTTTGAATACCTTCTTATATATTCACACCGTTCAGAAATTTTATTTGTTTTACATATGACTTTTTTAGTTTGTAAATGTAGTAAAACCAATTTAATCCGTGAAAGTTAATGTAACAGAGCTTTTTCTTCTATTTTAACCACTAATATTAGCATTAATATAAGTATTCTCCATCGATTTAATGAATATGAAATATCTTACGACATTTTAAAAATTATATTTTACTTGTATGTTTAACACAATTACTCAGAAGAGATAATAACGATCTTTTCCAATTTTTTTTTAAGCACCTGATAGTTTAAGGAGATTGTTAGAATTTCTAAGAAGCCAATGCTGACGTTTGGGTGTATGCATTTTTGTGGACTGTTACCTGTGCAATAGTAATAACATGTAAGTATAAGAATTTTGAAGTGTAAAAGTTACTCACGTATGTTCACTTGATACAAAAAGATATCTAAATGTGAAACTATAAAGTTTGTGCACATCGCTCAAGGTAAACATGAGATATACAGGGTGGCCAAAAGTGGAATGGGTGGAAGATAGTATAAAGACGAAATAAGTTAGAGAAATGATTTTTAGACCAGGGGTAGATATCAATAGGCACTACATTTTAAAAATATTTTTGATCATACAGGGCGTTTTATGTTGTTGGAGCAAACTAAACTAATATATTTTTAATGAAATACCCTGTATATTATTATATTTTTTAAAAGCCCATAAAATACGATTTGTGGTCCTGTGGTATTTTGAAATTTCTTAATTTTCAAATGCTCCCCACCCTCTCATGATGTTCGTGTCATTAAATGCTTTGTTTGATATTCTTTCTTTTTCATCAAGCGTGTGTTATATCTAAAATTAATAGCTTTCAAAATATTTTCAGTTTATTTGTGAAATTGCGATTGTAATACAGAAAGGCTAAAAATAGAGGTATTAAGTTGACCATGGAATCTTAGATTCTTACTGAAAAAAAACAATTAAATCAAGAGTTAATATAAGAATTACAAAGTGATTTAATGAATTATTTTAAATTTAACAGACTTTTTTGAACAAAGTTAATGCACAAAACACTATTGCCTCTAAACAAATTTAAAACAATGCTTAGTAAAATTTCAAAAATTACTCAATTTGATTATGTTCAGATTAACGATTTCATTTTTTACGTATTTTTGTAAATGTAAAAGTGTAAATATGGTCATGGAATTGCAGTTTCATACTAAAGAATTTTTTAATCAAGTTGTATTAATTTATAAAAGAAACTTTGGCGTTCTTAAATAGCTATTATGTACAAAGTTTTTAGATACTTTGAATTCTACTGTAAAAATTCGAATCTTCGAAATTTTTATTGTATTTTTTTATCTATTGGCATATTGTCTTAATATTGTAAATTAACTATGCATTGTTTTCAATAAATTAGGCTGGTGAAAATAACTGTAAATATGTATCAATTTTGTATGCAATACTGTGTAATAAAATTAACAAATACAAAATTACAACAAAACAAGAACAATAAAATGAAAAAGAAATACATTCAAAAATCAATTTCTCGTTAAATGCTAGAATGTTCTTCCTTCAACTTCAATACATTTATTAACGCGTCGCACAAGATTATATTTCTCTAACTCTAATGCCGACCATGTGATATTAAAAATTATTTGTGGTTCTTACCTTCATATTTTCTGGTGTGGTTGGAATTTCTGTATAAACACAATCTTTTAAGTAACCCCCTTACAAGAAATCGAGTGGGGTGACCTCGGTGGCCAAGAAATAGGTTTCCTCGACCTATCCACTGATTTTCTTTCCAGTGGTTCAAAAATATTCGTATGTCTCGACGGTAGTGAGCGGGTGCACCATCATACTTTAACTACATATCTTCATAAACTGCTTCATTAATATTTTGAAGAAGGTTAGAAAGCGCATCTCTTAAAAAATTTAAATACACCTCGCCTGTTCGAGTATCTTCAAAAAAATAAGGACCTATAACATGGGACCCAATAATCCCTCCACACCCACACACACACATTTAATGACCAGCGATGGTCAACATGCCTGATCAAATGAGAATTTTCAGTGCTATAACAATGCATGTTATGTCTGTTCACTAAACCATTAGTTTTGAAGATAGCTTTGCCACTAAATATTATAGAATTGAGAAAATTAGGAACTTCTGCAATTTTTTTGCAAAAACCAGTTACAAAAATTAATTGTTCGTTCAAAATCTTGACCATATAGTTGTTGATGAAGTTCTGTATGATATCCATGGTATTTATGGGCATTTAATACATTTTTTCGTTGACCGTTTATTAATTTCGACATTAATGAGTTATTTTGTTTAAAAAAGGGTGTATTAATAGACGTCATTAACACACTCCTTTTCATAAAGTAACTGTTTTTGGGATTTTGACGTTTTGATGATATTTTGATATAGACAACCAGTTATACTCATACAAATAAAAAAACAATGACGACTAACATCATACATTTTAATAATCCATAATTATATTTGGTTATTTATAATAATATTATTAATATTACAATTGTTCAAATTTAAGAACGGAACAGATACAGTGTTTATGTTGTGAACGTCAGCATTTATATTTAGGTTTAAATCATTTTGGATGTTTTCGAAATTGTTTGAGGTTATGTTAATGTTTGCTGGGGGTTTGGAAGAAGAGGCTGTCTCGTTTGTGCAAAATAATTGTTTATAAGTGTTTTCTTTGTTTTGGATTGAATCCTCAATGTATGCCTCCGCAACATTGGTTGATTTCCAGTCCCCATGTCTCTTTATTGCTCAAAATCTGCCCCTGAATCCGACAATATTGAGGCAGAAGATCTGCGGAAACAATATCCTGTATATAGCTGTGGCTGATCCAGGTTTAGAAATTGTGCAACTGTCCATGGTATTTTGGCAAATGTGTTGATGCCCACAGGGTTTGCAGTGCATTTATTGTTTCGATAGTGTACAAAGAATCGTGTGTGTTTTGTATGTTGTGGTCTTAGTGTTATATATCGTCTGATTAATTTTAAGACTATATTTTGATCATTATCCACAACCGTAAAAATTCTTTTCTCCTTTGTTTTTGTTTTTAATCCTGGGATAGTGATTAGAAATTTAGATTTTAGGTCTTCTACATTACCGGTTTGCAACTCCAGAAATTCATGCTTCCTTAACGCTCCAGCTATTCCAAAAATTAGTGCGACCTATAGAGTAGTTTGCTATTACAACTTTAAATTTAAACCCTTTGCTTACCTTGGTCATTAAGAACAAAATGTTAGGAGCGTCAAGAATGAATTTTATCACTTGTTCTTTTTTCTGAAACTTTAGATTTTTTGGGGACATGTCCTTCAGTTTGTCTTTTAAGGTACATAATCAATTTGTTAAATTTTCCAATGTCAATATTTTTCTTCACATTAAGAGTTGATTTTAACATTGAGAATTTTGGCCAGAGGCTCGCTATGAAGCCTTTTTGAGCAATGTTTGAAAAGCATGCCAGGAAGAAAGGCTCCGTATAATTGGTTATATGTTGTTCGGTACACCAAGTATCAAATTCATTATAAGTTTTTTCGTAAAGATCTCGACTTTTAGTTGGCAACAAAGGAATTGTTTGCACTTGCCAACACTGCAGCAGGTAATGCATCAGAGTTTTCTAGCTTCATAATTGCACAATTACCAACAATTACGAATTACAATTACTTTTTCACAATGGCAACGTTTTTGTTATAATTCGCTTGTCATATTTTTCATTGGTAACTAGGTTTTTTTAGCAAACCTGATTTTTACGTGAAATTGAAAATGTATGGAGTTGACGTTATTCTCTTCTCATAGTCTTTGTGGAAAAGTGAATGGAAAGTGTTGAAAAATTTAAAAATGGTCTACCTCCAAGACAAAAAAAGGATGAAGGTATTTTATAAGGTATCATCTTTATCGATGCGATGAAAAAGATGAAATTGGTTTTGATTTGTAATTAATTTCTAATTTTGTCACAAAAATCGAGTTTACGGTCAACGAACAAATATTGTAATAAACTCGTTTGTTAATGGGCGATTAATAAACTGAACTATTAAAGGCACTCACTCACTAACGCTCGTTCGTGCTTTAAACAGTTTCGTTTATTAATCGCCTTCATTAACAAACTAGTCTATTAAATAACTATTTCACGTTAGATTTTTTTATATCAGTCATATGTGATATTTGTGAAGTACTTACATGGGGATTTTCATGGATTTCTAGTAAAACAGTAAGTTGGTTTTTTAACACTACCTGTTTCTTTACATCTTTGTAAAAGATCTTGAAACGCCTTAGGTCGCGGCCTTTTTTCAGCAATGATTTTGACATTCTCCCAGAAAAAAAAATCATTAAAACCATTTTCTGAATATTTAGTCATTTTCAATACTTTGAATAAATTAAAACACAAATTAGGTTTAAATTAAACAGAAGCAATTGTTACAAACAATTTTTCTTTTTTCATCGTCATATTGTTAGACTCTCTTGTTTTTTAATTGAGGTTTTAAACATTAATTCCAAATCATCTTTGTTATTTGATCAGTAACCAATTTAAATTTTCAAAAAGATGTGTTGATTTGAACATAACCAAATTGAGTACTCAGAAATTTTACTAAGGACTGATTTAAATTTAGAATTTCATTAAGGATTGTGTAAAAGTATGCGCCAATTTTGTTCAAAAGATTCTGTTAAATTTAGAATAATTTAAGTCAGTCAATTTGTAGTTGTCATACTAACTCTTGGTTTTATACGTTTACATTTACAAATAACTTTTGGTTACTAAGGACTGATTTAAATTTGCCTAAAAGCAAGAGTGTTTTATGCATTAATTTTGTTCAAATAAGTCTGCTAAATAATGAGATAAATCCATAGCTCAAAAATTTAGAAAGTAAATAAGAAGTGCATGAAAAGCTGAAAACCAAATATCCTCAATTATTTTTTTATTATATGTGTAGTTAAAAAATATTCCTACACACACACACACCCACACACACCGCACGCACGCACCCACACGCACACGCACACGCACATCCACACGACCACACACCCTAACACCCACACACCCGCACACCCACACACCCTCACACACCCACACATACCCACACACCCACCCGTACACACGCACACCCTCACACACACCCACACACCCAGACACCCACACACACACCCACACACACACCCACACACTCAAACACACACACACACACACACATACGCACACACACATACGCACACCCACACCCACACACGCAACGCACACGCACGCATGCGAGCGCGCGCCCTCGGGCGCACACTCACACGCACGCGCACACGCACACGCACACACGCACACACGCACACACACGCGCTCGCGCGCACCCGCGCACGGGCACGTGCGCGCTCGCACACTCGCACACCCGCACACACACTCACGCACACACGCACACGCACTCACACACATATAATATATATATATATATATATATATATATATATATAATATATATATATATATATATATATATATATATATATATATATATATATATATATATGTGTAGGACTATTTTTAACAACACATATAATAAAAAAATAATTGAGAATTTTTGGTTTTGAGCTTTTCTTCCCCTACTTAAGTCTGTTAATTTTAAAATAATTCATTAAGTCAATTTGTAATTGTTGTATTAACTCTTGTTTTTACTTGAAAAATTGTTTTAGTAAGAAACTACAATCCCATTGTCAACTTAATACCTCTATTTTCCGTCTTTTTGAACTACAATCGCAATTTCACTAATAAACTGAAAATATTTTGAAAATTATTAATTTTAGGTATAAGGCATGCTTGATGAAAAAGAAAGAATATCAAAGGAGGCATGGAATGACATGAACAGCATGGGAGGGAGGGTGTGCCATTTAAAACTAGGTGAATGCTAGTGCATTACAGGACTTTCTTGCAAAATACTAAAAAAATATATGGGGTATTTTTAGGTCTTTGAAATATTCAGCTGATTTAGAAATATTTAATAAAAACCAAAAACTGACCCTAATAACTTGTCACGACCTATTTCACCAACAGGAACAATGTTCTCATTATTATTAAAATGTAAAACTCGTTTTATAAGCTCCCATCTACTGATGGGCATTACATCTGGCACAAGTTTGTGTCCAAAATTGGTGTTCCAGTAATGTATTGTTGCTGGTAAATTTATAACACTCATATATACAATATCTCCGATAAATTGTTCCAATTCAAGGATGAATATATTTAACGATTTTGTTACGCATGTTTGCAGGGCATAGAAATTACTTTCAAATACGATAGTTCTCTTAATTTCTGTGGTAAAGAAGTAATTAAAGAATGTTCAGGTGACCCACACTTTAAAACATTTCAATGTTTCCCAAAAATTTTATACTTGAGCAATGAATATTATCTTTTTGCCATTTTATATTGTTTTCTTTATTTTTGTTCTTACTTTTGATAGTCAAAAATGTACTAAGAGGCAGATTATCTTCCTCATCAAAATCACTATTCTCCAAGTTAGAGCTTGGAATGATGATATCGTGTGTAGAATTGTCTACCGATCTGTGCGGATATTTATCTTCCACATCAGAATAGGACGCTAATATTTCGTCATGGCTTTCATTTCCATTTGGAACATTAACAATTACAGCTTGTAATCGCTTTCCACAAAATAATTTTGGATCCATGTCTAGGTTATAATACAACCTCTAAATATTTCCGTTACTGCATAATGTGCCATCTATGACACAAAGACAAAATTTGCAGTAAAAACATAATTAATTCAAAAATTTTACTTACCGATTGAAATATTCGTTCGTAAAACGTGTAATTTATTGCTGAATATTTTTAACAAAGTTGTAGCAACTCGGAGTCACAAATTACGTAACATGTAATCTGACACATTAACCACTAAGTAGGAATCTACAACGTGCAATGGAAGATTTCTTAGTATCAAATACAATAGATGTCATAACAAGTAAAGAAGCAAATAAGTAAATGTTCACGCAATCTTCATTTCCAATTATAAGCAAGAAAAAGGTATCTATAGCAGCGCCGGGGAGAGGTGGCGGACTAGAGAATGGGGATATAATTATTACAGTGAAATGCATCTGTTTCCGTTTATCTTAGTGCTGTATATTTTAAATGCAGAAACGTAAGTCGATTCTAAAGTCAAAGCGCATGACGCTGTCAGATGTCTTCTGGGCTATTTAACCTCAAATTATTCTACGTATTTCGTTTAATATGATCGCATCGTGTTTTGTAGTTATAATAATTTATCTTTCGCTTCGTAATTTATTAATTTCCATTGCATTTGTAAACAACAGTTTTTTTCAAAACTATTATTATTATTAATATTCACTATTACGAGGTAAGTTTATTATGCAAAATGCATTTCCAATTGATTGAATGCATTTATTTATTTTGCAGCAAATAATGTCATTAAAAAGTAAATCTTTGAAATGCCAAACTCAAGTAATGTTAATGAATATACTGCAATATTTCGAGATGAAACGCGATAACGGGGGGCTAAGTTTACCTTTAACTTCCATTATCCAGGTACGCTAATAATTTTCACTATTTAAATGTATATTTATGTAATATTATGTTGAAGAGAACTGCTCTCGCATACGGTATTTCCGAGATAACCGTAACTCGGACAAAGGCAAGAATGGCTCTCGCTTTAGAATCTGGGAAATCGGCGCCGGATTCACTGCAAAAACATAGGCTGCGTTTGAAGTCGAAGTCAGAGGATGTGATGTGAAAGACGTTTTGATACGAAAAATTTACACCATGCATGCAACTGGTAAATAATTCAGAAATTATTGTTGAAATGGAGTTAATCACTGTTTAATCTTAGGCTCACATATTACTATGGAAA
Source organism: Vesta saturnalis (assembly GCA_036346205.1). Taxonomy (NCBI): domain Eukaryota; kingdom Metazoa; phylum Arthropoda; class Insecta; order Coleoptera; family Lampyridae; genus Vesta; species Vesta saturnalis. The sequence continues at coordinate 10,935,776 of JARFJB010001965.1, forward strand.
TACTCCAAACTGAACTTAAAGAAGATAAAATATTTACCTTTACTAAAACGAGTTTGAAACAATTGTTACACAAAATTGGTTTTGAATTCAAAGTTGACGATGGAAGAAGGCGTTTAATGGAGCAGGTTCATATTGCTGGTGTTCGAACAACATTTTTGCGAAAATATTTTGCTAATAAAAGTTGTGAAATTAGTTACGATCCTGTCTTTTTGGATGAGACGTGAATTTTTAATCGAGGAAGCGTTCGAAAATCATAGCATGATAATGATTTGAAAAGCACAGAAAACAAATTGCTAGGAGAAGGGAAACGGTAATTAAAATAGTCAGATATGTTAAAAATATTTTTAACCGAATACATTTTAGTTTTATCGTACTGAGTGCTGGCAACAAGGATGGTTTTATACCTAATTCATCATTTGTATTTTCCAGTAAAAGTAAGACAGCAGACTACCACGATAATATGAACACTGATTTATTTCAAAAATGGTTTACCAAATTTAGAAAAACCAAGTTTGATAATTCTTGACAATGCCAGTTATCATTCTACATTAGTAGAAAAATTACCTTCAAGTAGTTGGAAGAAAGAAGAACTTCTTCAATTTTTAAGAAAACACAACATTCCTCATTCGAATGATATGCTGAAAGTGGAATTATTACAAATTGCCAAGGATTTACAAGTTGCAAAAATATATGCAATTGATGAAATCGCTCATCAATGGGGACATCAAATTTTACGTTTACCTCCGTAGCACTGCCAATTCAACCCTATCGAGTTAATATGGGCAAATTGAAAACAGTATTACAAAAAAAACGTTGTAAGACGGGGCTTCAGGGACGAGAATGTTTTATCGCTATGGAAGGATTCATTAAACCAAGTAACTGGAGAACTGTGGCAAAAGTGTATTTTACAAGCTGAAAAGGAAATGAGCCAGTGGTGGGACGTTCAAAAAAGAGCTGAGGAAGTGGTAAAACCTCTAGTAATCAATGTCGGAGAGTTGAGTGAAGATGATAGTGAAGGTGATGCTTTTTAATTATATGTGCAATATTTGAATTTAAAGCAAAAATTAGAATCTTAGTTACTTTATGACATTGTAAGGAATATACAGGGTGTGGCGCGAAGAGTTTTGATTAAGAGTAATGGCGGGTACAGTTATGTTAAAAATCTTAAATTACGAAGCTGTCGGTTTTGGATGACGCTGAGTTCAAATATAATATTATCCTGAATGTGGCTCTTCCGGTTATACCGGAAGTAGTCGTCAACTTTGTTATTTTAAATGGAACCTAATATTTTTTATTTTATTTTCGAGTTCTACATGAAATTCTAGATAAAATTTGTGCACAACGTCCTATACCAAAAATGAAGTATTTTCGAGATATTTCGATATTTTTTAAATTTTGAAAAAATCCTAGTCCACATTGAATAACGATATCTCCATTAATAACGAAGCTAGTGACGTGAAATTGTAACCAATAAACAACAAGCGCTTGCCCGTTAACTCCATATATCCATCTCATTGATATTTCATACAGGGTGTTTTAAACTTAGCCGCCAACATGCACAATTTAAATCATTTATGTTGCTTACTTTAAATAGAACACCCTGTATTTTATTACATTTTCCGCTATATTTTTTTAAGCCAATTCGTTTGGTATCAGTATTCCCTATACCTAAATCCAACCACTTTTGAGATATTTCATTATCTTAGTTAAAACAACAACACTTAATTATTTCAACATTAGTAAAGGGTAGGCCATGATTTCCATTATTTAAGGGTGATATTATGTTATTTTTTCATAAGTTATTAATTCTGAAAAGTAAACAATAGCCTGAAAGGATTATTAATTATGGATATCATTAAAAACGTTGACTATTTTATTAGATAACTTACAAAAAAAAAATAACTAAATGTAATATTAAACAAATAAAGTTTTATAATAAGTGTTCAAAATTAGCACCATCTACTCTAAACATTCATAAAGTTATGTCTTGTAATTATGGAAATATGGTCGGGTGTTAGAGAATTAAAAGCAAGTAAGGAAGGCTCTCTGCATCAAATCTTCCTTTGTCGTAACAGGTTTGGAAAATACCTGATTTTTAATGTCACCCCAAATAACAAAATATCACCTTAAATAATGGAAATCATGGCATACCCTTTACTACTGTTGAAATAATTAAGTGTTGTTATGTTTTAACTAAGATAATGAAATATCTCAAAAGTGGTTGGATTTAGGTATAGGGAATACTGATGCGAAACGAATTGGCTTAAAAAAATACAGCGGAAAATGTAATAAAATACAGGGTGTTCTATTTAAAGTAAGCAACTTATAAATGATTTAAATTGTACATGTTGGCGGCTAAGTTTAAAACACCCTGTATGAAATATCAATGAGATGGATATATAGAATTAACGGGCAAGCGCTTAATTATTGGTTACAATTTCGCGTCACTAGCTTCGTTATTAATGGAGATATCGTTATGCAATGTGGACTAGGATTTTTTTAAAATTAAAAAAAAAAATCGAAATATCTCGAAAATACTTCATTTTTGGTATAGGACATTGTGCACAAATTTTATCTAGAATTTCATGTAGAATTCGATAATAAAATAAAAAATATTAGGTTCCATTTAAAATAACAAAGTTGACGACTACTTACGGTATAACCGGAAGTGCCACATTCAGAACAATATTATATTTGAACTCAGCGTCATCCAACACCTACAGATTCGTAGTTTCAGATTTTTAACATAACTGTATCCGCCATTACTTTTAATCAAAACTCTTCGCGCCACACCCTGTATATTGACAAACTGTAAACTGAGATTTTTAAAATCGGTTATATTTATTAACTAATAATAAATCTCATTTTTAACATCCAATACACTGTATTTATTTATGACAAAATCAGTTATTTATAAGTGGCTTCGATAACCAAATTACAGTCTTGATTCTTTTGACGCAGTGAGATCTGTCGGCTAAAAACGATCGTCCGCAATTAACCAAACTTTTCGTACTTCATTCGGGCACTGCGTACTGCTAACTAATTCTTATTGAAACTTATTGATATAATTCATTTGTAAAACAGATCCAAAACGAAATTTTGTTGGCCCGGTCTCGGTTCTTATAATCGTTTACAGTTGTACAATATATTATTTATCATATGACTACCCACACTCGGTGGACTTTACATACCTGAATCAATGGGAACAACGAAATTCGACTTTATTTATACGAGTGGATGGGGATTTTTAAGACCTTTAGGATGTTAAATCCCGGGATATTCGAACAATAACTTTATTTAAATTTTACAGCGCGGCTTAAATTTAAAAATAACCTAGAAGCATTGACAATGTTTTGTTGGTATTCAAAATTACTAATTATATGAACCAATAACGACATACGTTTTTAAAATCTTAAACCATGCTTTACTAAAAGATGAGTCATAAGACACCTCTCGCCGTCCCGACTTTATCAAGTTTCATACGATTAAAACTGCTTTGTGCCATATATGAAACAATATGCGATAAAGGATTAATACCAATTAGTTTGTCATAAAAAAAGTGTTTGAACAATATGAAAGTTCCAAAGCGGTTGCATAGGGCGTTATTGAGTTATTAAAGAAACAACCTAAACATTTTTTTCTGCCACACTTCAATACACGATGTTGGTAACTCTGCATTGAAGGGAGTTACATCTGTAACTAAATAACAGTGAAATCCACTTCAAGTTTTGAAATTATGTTAATTGAGGACTGGTTTTATTAAGGTAAAATTATTTAACACATTCAGAAGAGAATATGTTTACAGTTATATTTAAGTAGTAACTTAAACTAAAGGTACTACAATGCATTTTTGAATGATTTAATGCGTAATCCATTTTATATAAAAGTAAAAGAAAATATACAAATGGTACACAGTTTTCGAAGAATAGTACTAAAAATGTTTTTTTAAACTTTTACATTCCTTTCTTTCTTACACTCTCTATTTAAAAGTTCCGTTTATAAAATTTTAATTAAATTTTAAAGTTAAACCCTACGTTTTTTAGTAAAGCATTCATCTGACAAAAAAATTGTTTGGTAACCCAAATACGTGTAATGTTTATCTATGCCTTACAATTTGTAAGAAAATCAAACTGTTACAAAACTGAACGGCAAACCGCTTTTCACAAACTTTCACGAGAAAATTCAAGATAGCGGTTTTATTTCGCTTCTAAGTGTATTCTAAATTTTTTACGTTAATAAAAATCGTTTTTGAGAAAAAAATGAAATCTTTCAGTGCATCATCCAAATGACTAATTTTTATTTCACACAATTAGTGTACACGGTTACCCATTTTCGACACTTTTACTGGTTATCTCGGTGATTATTGAACTGATCAAAAAACCGATGTAGGTCTCATGAGAAGTATTTGGGAGAAAAATGGTAAAAGCAGAAGTTAAAAGTACGGGCTGGTTTACATGACACGGAGCTAAAACGAAAAATTGTCGATTATAAATTCATCCCCTGTATGTTTTATTACTAGTTATAGAAGAAAATGTTTTCTATGAAAGTTTCTTAAGTTTGCTAAGTAGAATATAATTCCGCCTAAAAATCGTATCTACTGGGTCAAGTCCAACTTTCTCATTTTAAAATTGTCAATTTTAAATTTGTCCCCTGTAAGTTTCATTACCAACACTAGAAGAAAATGTTTCGTATGAAAGTTCCTTAGTTGGTTAAGTAGAATATTATGCTGTCCAAAAATCGCATTACCGGGCCAAGTCAAAAAGTTATCGCATCCAACTTTCGCATTTTAAATGGAACACCCTGTATATTTTTAGTCAAAAGCATTGAATTTTTAATTGCATTTTCATACATATAACATTTAATATAGTTTATTTTGTTTTCATGGCTACTAGATTGTACCCATAGCCCTACTAAACTATTTATTAAGTAGGTATTCTTAGACATCGTACGATTATGAAGAAAAATTAAGAAGATGCTCTAAACTTGTAATTTGCATATTATTCTGAGCGGCAGTAGTCTTCAGTGAACAACGTAAACTGTCATTTCGTTTTTCTACCTCATAATGCATGGCCTACTACTGATTTAATATAAAAATTAGAGTTGGTCACTTATTTAAATAATAAACTATATTAAATATTCCATGTATGAAAAGACAATTAAAAATGTAACTTTTTTGGCTAAAAATTTACAGGGTGTTCCGTTTAAAATGAGAAAGTTGGATGCGGTAACTTTTTGACTTGACCCGGTAATGCGATTTTTGGACAGCATAATATTCTACTTAACCAACTCGGAAACTTTCATAGGAAACGTTTTCTTCTAGTCTTGGTAATGAAACTTACAGGGGACAAATTTAAAATTGACATTTTTTCGTTTTACCCCCGTATCTTCTAAACCAGCAAATATTCCAAAACTCTACTTCTACCATTTTAAGTTTCTCCCAAATACATATCATGACACCTATATCAGTTTTTTGATAAATTCAGTAATTACCGAGATAACCAGTAAAAGTGTCGATAATGGGTAACCCTGCACATAAGCCATCATATATGTGTACAAAACCGAAAGTTGATATGTGGTGTAGGCCCAAAACTATCGTGCACAGTAAGCACACCAAGGCAAACTTTTGGGGTTACGCTAAAAATCAGTTGAAATCTTTCTTAACAGAAAAACGTGCTGAAAACAGGGGTTCAGTAACCCAGAGCCTATGTAGACTAACAAATTGTTAATTACTATGCCTAGGGAATGTTATGAAAGTTATAATACAATCGTTTTTTAAGGAGTTCTGATAAACGTATCATCTCTTATCGTCTTTTTTTGTTCTGAGTAAACCGGAGAACTGCGACGGGGTAGAATGCATTTTTTAATGGTGTGTTTTTGTATTTATGTTTTTATACAAATCTAAAAGTTTCGATAACACTTACAGTTGTCGCCCTCAGTAGTAATAAAATCTTTCAGAAATGTTTAAGGTATTGAAACAATTTTATGAACTATGAAAATTGAAAACGCGAACATACACCTGCTATTAATATAACAGTTTGATAAACATATAAAGCCAACTATGGAATACAATTTTAATAAAGAATAGCTATATCCTTAATAATTTAATTATTAAACTTCCTTGAAAATGACAGATCAGAACACCATCTAACGGTCGAAGGCTAACAGTGAAAAATGTCATAAATAAAGAGCACATTTAACAAAATTTAATCAAATCATGCTGTTAGTGAAAATTTGTAAAAAACTTTAATTTGAAATTGACAAAAGCATTCAAAAGTAGAAACTTGACCTCAATTAAAGATCCAGTCAAATCTAACAAAGAAACAGTTTTGTTAATAATTGTGGATAAGTGTGATTTTACGGTGAAAACACAATGTAGTATGTTTCATATAATTTTAATTTCAACTACATATGTTAAATTATGGTGATGTGGTAGTTAAACATATAATTGGTAAAGCATTTACTTCAAGGTCGAGGAAAAAACACAGCACAACTACCGTAGATTTCTCAGGTTAACCAAATTAATTAGAATTATTTCAATTCTATCTGTAATATTAGTTATAAAATCAAAATAAAGACGGCGTTGGCGAAAGGATAAGTTGCTCTTTGAAGGTTTTTCTTTACGTAATATTTTAACAGTTTAATATATAACTTCATTCGCAGAATCAAAAGGTAACGATTTAATAGAATTCTCGGTATTGGAAATTATAAATTTAAGGGCTTTTGGTGCTCCTACATACAATCTTGCAAAACACTTCTATTACAACCTCATATACGTGAAACACGCTATTATATTCAAACTTCTCGCGACTACAATGAAAAAATACCTAATTTCAAAATTGAAGAGGGTGATATAATGGTTAGTTTTGATGTTTTACTTTTCATAAAAGTTCTTGAAAAGAAACTATTTCAATGTATAGTTCATATTTTTTCGAAGGCTATAACAATTCTTTTTCAGCACTGTCTTACTACGACTTATTTTCAGAGGAATAATACATTCTATGAACAGCCTGTGTAGTCCTGTTATAGCCAATTTTTACATAGAAAAATTTGAAACATTAACGTTACCAAATGTAATTAAAACTTTGGTGAATCGAGCTAAACGAATTTATGATCCTAAATTTTTGAAAGATGAATATAAATATTTAACAAAATCCTTACAAGATAATGGATATCCACTTAAGGATATTAATATTGTTTTTAAACCGGGTAGACATAACCATGAAGAAAAACCAGTGCTTAATGTTAGTACTGATTTTCTTCCTTTTATAACTAATGTTACAGATAGAATTGAAAAAATTCTAAACAATTATGGCATTATGACTCTTTTTAAACCTGCAAGAAAAATTAATGAACATTTAAGGTCAACTAAAAGTGTTTCAAACCCATTATCAATTTGAGAAGTGTATAAACTATCTTGTTCTTGTGGAAAAGTATACATTGTAACAGCAAAACGTAGATTTGATACAAGACGTAAAGAACATATGAGATTTTGTAGATTAAGTCAACCAGAGGAACCTGTGGTAACTGAGGATGTTTTAAATCATGACATTAAATTTGATAATATAGAACTATTGTCTAGACAAACTCATTATTATGTTCGTTAACAGCGTGAAACTATTGAGATATATAAGCATCTTAACAACTTTAATAGGCATCTTTTTTAATTTTAGCTTTTAGTATGACTAGGCTTTTACTGTGTTTTTTCCTAGGCCTTGAAGTAAATGCTTTACTAATTATGTGTTAAATCACCACAGCACTATAACATATATAGTTGAAATTAAAATTAAGATCATATATTATACGAAACGTACTATATTGTGTTTTCACTATAAAATAACACTTGTCTTTATTAAAAAAGTTATTTCTTTGTTAGATTTGGCTGGATGTTTAATTGATGTCAAGTTTCTATCTGTGAATGCTATTATCAATTTCAAATTAAAGTTTTTCACAACTTTACACTTACATCATAATTTGATTAAATGCGGCTCTTTGTTTATGACATTTTTTACTGTTAGTCTTCGACCGTTATAGGGCGCTTTGATTTATCATCTTCAAGGTAGTTTAATAAAATTTAATTTATCAACGATTTAGTTATTCTTTACTAAAATTGTATTCCATAGTTGGCTTTATACGTTCATCGAACTTGTACAGATCCAGAAATCCGTACCAAAATTCGTAAATTAATTATTTAATTTATCCGTTTATATTACAGAAAAATGCTCCGGTGCATTTCATTAATTATTTCTCCTTCTTCCTTAGTTAAGAAATCATTTTAGATTTAGACGCAAGGAGCCCACCAACGCGCCACCGCCATTCTCTCACCAAATCACGTTAGACCGCGGACTATATAAGCAGCGCTGCGACGCGATATTAATCACTTCTCCGCCGTAGTCCTCACGGACTTACTTCTCTCCTGAAGTCCTCGCCGATTTGTTGATACCGAATTATATTGTTGACTTCTGCCCTGAAGTCTTCATCTATCTTGTTACGTCCGTCCTGATGCCTTGAGGTCTTCATCGACCTACTTAGCCGCCGAATTCCCTTATTTCTATCTACGGACCCATTTTGGGACAAGTCCTAAATTTTCTATCATATTTACCTGATCAGTTTTCCGTTATAAAGATTTCTTTTCTGTCGTGGCAGATCATTAATCGATCCCGTCTGCAAAACACAGCAAAATTTGTACACTAACACTTACTCGAGCCTCCTGTTTGCTTTTAGCGTATGCCTGAAAAGTACTGAGATTTCCTCGAGAAATAACCTTTACTTGTCTAAAAGGCGTAGGTCTGTTCATTCTAGCGTCATTCCAATTAGCCAATAGAGCGTACGCCCGTTTGGTTAATTAATCATTTCCCAACAAAAAACCTAAAAACAGCAGAACTGGAAACCCAGTAAAACTTACAGATACTGAATCTATATATAATGGCCATACATTTCCGTTTCAGCCAGATTATCCTGTCAAAAATCGTTATAAATCCTGTCGACCCGCCATTAATACAAACACGTTGTGTTCCTATTCAGAATAAATTATTACAATCTGCGTCCTGAAAGAATAAATAAATTCTTTAAAAATTAAACTAAATTTCTATAAAGCAGAAATCCCGATTTAATTTTTAAAGAGAATCCCTTTTCGTATATTTTTCCAATAAGCGATAATAATAAAGCGTATATCCCTGCAATAAAATATAAATCCTTGTAGTACACATCTTAATAAACACGGCATTATCACATTTCGTAACAGTGGTAAAAGAAAACACTACCAACAATAATAATATATTCACCCATGCTCGAGTTTACGAGCGATTTCATGTTTCATCTTTTTTTGCATAATTCAAAGTAATTATTGCAAAATCCCGAAGTTACAGATTGCTAAATAAATAAAGGCGATATTTGTAATTCATTTTAAAAACAGATATCAATAACATCTGTTGACCCAGTAAACTTAATATAAAGCTATTGCCCCCATAAAGGGCGTTATCAGTCCTTTGTTCAATACTAAGAAAATATCTTTATAAATACTTTTATATATACAAGCGTTTGGATTGTTTTAAAATTAATCCGTAGAATTTAAAATAAGCTTAATGTATTGATTTTTTCCGTGTTTGCAATTTTTAATGGATATGCGTACATCTTTTAATTACTTAAAATTATATAGTAAACGAAGGAAATTAGTACCGTAGAGCACCTTCTTAAGCTACTGTATTATTAATTGTCTGATTCTCAGATATCCCACATACCAGGAGACCTACCGCCGTCTACAACCTTCGCTATTTCTTTAAGGGTCACCTGGTGATCGCATTCTATTAAGTAATATATTTAGAATTATAAAAGTTATAGGAAATAAAAAAGTGTGTTTTGTTATGATCTTGAAGTTATCATGATTTCTGCGAGCCTTCCCATCTCCGACCGACGCTATGCCGGGCAAAGCATCTAGCTTACTAAACAATACACGTACTACCTTTTTATAAATAAGGGAGGTGATTACAAACTGTTATATTAACAGCTGGATTATGTTTAAATATGTGTAATAATGGTGAAAGTTCTCATTTTCATAGTTCAGAATGTACTTCGTTAGAAGGAAGACACTAAAAGCGAACGGATCTTTTAAGACCTATTCTCCAAATGATGAATTTGGCAAATCTCATTGCTCCAAAAACGAACCTAACCCTATTGCAGGTGATAACGTGGAGATGAATTTAATTTTGGCGATGACATGACACTCTTGAGTCAACCAAACTTAGGTTACGCATAGCATTTGGAGATGAATGAATTCAAAAATGTATTACGTTGGCCTTATTATTAGGACTATAAGTACTTAATTTCTGATTTTTGTATTATTTAATATTTATCTGGTAAAAGATTATAAATTACACTAATTTAGGTACATTTGTAACAAATAAAAACTAACAGTAACTAATTATATATAATATAAACGTCAAAATTTTATATAACTCAACTATTTATAGTAATGTCCCAACATTATGTATAATTATATCTATCTAAATTGTCGAACATGCCATGTTTCTTATAAATAATATAACACAGTTAATTAAAATCAATCAATTAATGTGAACAGAAGTTTGTAGCAGTTAAGGCTAACTTCATTATGAGATATAAGTTCTAGATGTCGAAATGATCACTTAATAATTGATACCTAGTAAAGGGCAACTTGTCAATATTATTTCCTCTACAATACACACTGACAACAATATGTAACCAACTTAAACAAGTCACTAAATTAATGATTTGTTGGGCATTTTACTGTTTTCAAAGTGAAAACAACTTTATCAGTATGTATCTAGATGTGCTTTACCTCAAGCTCTTTAATTATGCAATGTCGAAAACACTCAATATTTACTCTTATCATAATTGAAGGTTGGATAAAATAATTAGGGTGGGTACCATTTTATTGAATATGTTATTAAGTATCTAAAACATACTTTCTTTCATTTTAGAAAGGTCTTCAGAGTAAAGTAAAATATGAAATGATAATAATAATAATTTTATTTTACCTGTACAGTGTACATTCCTCTCAAATTCATGATCGAATTCGTGACATCATTTTCTCTATACGGAAGAAGTATGAAATAACATTTTTTTTTAAAAAGTTCGAGTACGAAATTATTTAGGATGCCATTAACGCAAATGAAACAACTTGATAGTATAATTAAAGAAATTTCATGGTTCTCATAAATATTACTCATCTAACTTTCGAAAAGTAGTGAAATGAATACAAACATTTATCTGTGATTACTATTATAAAATGAATTAAACTCGTTTCTAGGTTCATAAGGTTTGAATTAAATGCTCAGTTAGTAGAGTAATTCTCAAGCCAAGAACAGGCCTTCTTCTCCTTCCTCTCTCTATAAGAAACGGTGCTTCTTCATGGAAGGTTGTCACTCCATCTTTAGCGCGCTCGGCTGATACTTCTTCTACCGTTTGGTAATTTGTCCCTTGCTATCTTGACTAGTCCGTCCTCCATTTCATTTATGTGTCTATTCCATTCCATTTTTCAGTTCAGTGTCCACTTGTTTATAACCTGTACATTACATTTTCTTCTGAAGTTTTCACTTCTCATTCGGTCTGTATTTCCCGGATTCCTTCGCAGTATTCTCATCTCCCGTCTCCAGTAACCTCTATGTTTTGGCTGTGTCGGGTCTTGTTTCTGGTGTGCACGTCATTATTGGTCTTATAGTGGCTTTGTAAATTCTTGATTTCATCTTAGTGTTGATGTGACGGTTTCGCCATATGTGTTATTAGGGCATCCTGCCGATCTATTGGCCTTTTCTACTTGATCTCTCACTTCCTTGTTCACGTGTCCGTAACTGGACAATATAATCCCAAGGTATCTTGTCTCTGTTACTTGTTCAATGCTAACACCATCAATTTCTAATTTACATCTGGTTGGTTCTCCACTAATTACGATTGTTTTGGTTTTTTGAGTAGAGATCGTCATATTAAATTCCTTTGCCCATGTGTTGAATCTATAGACTAGTCTTTGTAGATCATCTTCATCTTGGGGTGTCAATATCTCGTCGTCTGCGTAACAGAGTATTTTAATTTCTTTGTTCCCCCATCCTGCACCCTCTTCCTTTGTTGACGTTCTTAACGACTTGAAAGATAAATTACATCTGGGAGTCTCACTTTGCGTACGCTTTCTTCAGGTCTATTATACTCTAGCGCTTTCCCGATAATTTGTTTTATGACGAATACTGCATCTGTACATGATCTTTCCGTACAAAAACCTTGTTGTCCATCTACTAAGTTTATTCTTTCATGTATTCGTTCGCGTAAAATTTTAGTTGTAAGTTCGAGAGTCGAATTTAACAAGTTGATACCTCTGCAGTTCTCTCGTTGCTTTTTATCGCCTTTTTTGAATAGTAGGATTAGTTCGCTTCTCTTCCATTCTTTTGGTATCTTATTGCGTTTTATAATTTTGTTAATTAGGTGTTGTTGGTTGTTCTGTCATTGCTGTCCCACAATATTTCAAAAATTCATTTGCTATTCTATCTCTACCTGCGGTTCTTCTATTCTTCAGTCCTTCAAGTGTTTTTTTTTACTTCCTGTTTGTTTATATTAACTTCTTCGTTTGTGGTAGTTTCTGGTGTTTTTGGCTCTAACGTCATTTGTCAATCCATGTATTGTTTTCTATATGTTTCGGTTCTATTAGATCCTTCATTTCCGTTCTCTGACCTTTTATAAAGCGCCTCATGCCCTTTTGTAGGCGATAAAAGTTATGCCACATATCTTTTTAGAAACGTTCCCAGTGTTCCTTTTTAATTCTTCTTACAAGTGCATGTGCTTCATTCCTTGTTCTCTTGTAATTGTACTCTAGTTGTGTTTTGCTTGGTACATGTAGTTTTTCGCCTTGGAGATGATTTGTTTTCGCTGAGAGCTTCCTTAGCTGAGTCTAAGATATTTGATTTAATTTTTGTCCAGATTTCTTCGACTCCATCGCTTTCACGATGTATGTGGTTTTGCTTCTTTCTGTTACTCTCTTTTGGTATAGGTGTCTTGTTGTTTCGTCCTGCAGGCTTTCGACTTTTATCTTTGTAGTCTATTCTGCTTTTTTATTTCTATTATGTATGCGTATTTTCATACGAATTTTGCACAACAATAGCTTATAATTACTTCCTATTTCTGCCGTTGTCAGTGCTCTCACGTCCAAAACTTGAAAAGGATGTAGCTCTCTGTGCGATAGAGTATAGTCTATCGTAGATCTTTGTGCTCTGGTATTTCCAAAAGTATACTTGTATTGTTCTTTGTGAGGAAAAAAAATATTATTAATACGTAATTCATTTGTGCTAGGTAGAGAACAGGTCGTGCATTTAAATCCAACTCAAGATCATCTTTTTCACTAAGCATTTAAAAACATTTAAATTGTCTGTTTTGTATAGTACTGTCAAACATTACCCAGAGATCAATTTTGATCCATCTGTACACCATACAAGACTATTCAACATTGTTACGTAATCCGGACAAAAAATATGTTGGGAAGATATGAAATAGCATTTAATGAATCCACATCTACATTCATTAATCAAATTAACCGCAAGTTAGATGTTAGAGCTCAGGAGCATAAATTATGTACAAACCAATTTAATCCTACTCCATCTTTGGCATCCGAGAAGCCATAGAAATAGAAACCTGTATGCTCTTAATAAAACATGGTGATAGTTCAGGTTCCCCGATTGTATGAAATAATCTAAAACAGAATGTTACCCGATCAAGACCACCAATCACAGACCCCACGAGCAACAATCGATTCGAAAGCGAAAAATACTGCCTTTCACGGACCTATTAAAGACAATCTTTACAAAACTGGCGTAATTTGTTTATGTCATTATTATTGATACTGGAAACCCCGGTGTTTCTGAAACGTAAAAGTAAATATTTAAAAAAAAATCATATTTTACCCCTAATACCATTAAAGGGAAATGAAAAATTATTAGTTAAATAGAGTTATTTTTAAAATAAAATCATCATTTTTTACTTTCTTTAATGGTATTAGGGATAAAATATGAATAATATACTTTTTTTAAATTCCCGCTAAACTGATGATTGCAAGATCGGACATGCACAAACGATCCCCAGAGAAAGTTTTTTAAAAATAATAATAATTAAAAATTTTCCCATATGTACATAATTTAAAGAAACAAATCTGGATCTGCCCGTTTCAATACCAGCATCCGCTTAAAGAGAAATATTTTTTGATGATAGCCTCC